>OX422212.1:197163745-198363745 GCA_949130495.1 Sambucus nigra
ATATATATATATATATATATATATATATATATATTGTAATATTAACTCAGTAAATGTTACTGTTTGTGAAAATGTTATATATATATATTGTGTAATATTAACTCAGTAAATGTTAATGTTTGTGAAAATGTTATATATATAAAACTATTTCATAAATATATTAACACAGAAAATGTTATTGTTTGTGAAAATGTCACAAATATGAAACTATTTCATTTTCTGGTGTATACAATAAAGTTTAATATCAATGACATTTTTACAAACTATATATATATATATATATATACTCCTATTTTTAAAGTTATGTGCCACCCCTACTCACTCCAAATCGGTGCTCCAGATGATCCCGATCCTATTTATCCAATCTTATTTTCAAAGGTCCGCACCAGCGGCACCACATGCCACCCTTACTCACCCCAAATCGGAGCTCTGGCGAAGGTCGTTGAAGCTCCAACAATGGTGGTAAGGATTGGATGTCATTAGCGCGAACCTTTAAATATAAGTTATTTTTGAAAAAAAGGGTTTGGATCCACCGGATATATATATATATATATATATATATATATATATATATATATATATATATATATATATATATATACTGTGTAATATTACCACAGTAAATGTTACCGTATGTTTGTGAAAATGACACATATATAAAACTATTTCATATTCTAGTGCATACAGTAAAGTTTACTGTTTGTGTAAATTTTTTTCTTTGGAATTTTATAGCGTTCATGGATCTTGTTTGATAGATCTCGTCGAGCAGATTTCAAAAATAGTAATTTTGTGAAAAAAGGATTTGTGAATCAAAAGTTATGATCATTTAAAGATTAAAAAAAAAGTCCAACCACTTATGTAACTTTCTCAAGGAAGTTACGGATGATTGATTTTAAAAGGGTAAAATTGTGAAAAAATTCTTTAAAAAGTTGGAATAGGTCCTATAGGATTGTTGAAAATTCAATGGAAATGTTGATCCCGCAAATGGAACCTATGTGTAAAGACCCTATTTCATTTTCATATCATCTTATTCATCTTCTTCATTGAGAGAGACGACGTTGCTGCCGGTCGAGAGAAACTGAGGCTGAGACGAGACGGTGCCGACCGAAAAAAATAGGAGAGAGAGACGAGACGCTGCCATCGTCGGAGCTGTTCGATCGCCTTTAATTCCCGAAAAATCGATATCATCTGATCGAAAATCGAGATCAAGAGAGATAGATCTCACCGAAACCGAGATCAAGAGAGAGAGAGGGATTCGCTGTCGGAATCGAGATCAAGAGAGTGATCCCGTCGCCAGAAACCGAGAACGAGAGAGATAAAGATCTAACATCTTCTTCATCTTTTCAAGAGAGAAACAGTGAGAAGAGAGAGAGAACCAAAACCCAATTTTCATATATTTTTATTTTTTGTTCAAACCCAAATACCCATAAGCATGATATTGTTCAAACACAAAACCAAACAGTAAACCCATTTGTTTTTGAAAATATATGTTGGGGGTTTGTTTGATGTTGGGGTATTGTTGGTTTGAGTATGTTGATGACCTCTTCAACTCTATATTTCCCTAAGAACCTTTTTAGTTCACTTGTAAGATTTTTTTAGGGTTCTTTATTTTTCTTGGATCATTTTATTTTGTGGTTGTTGCTGATTGATCCAAGATAGTACTCTCAAAATTATTTTGAGAAATTTGATTTATGATATTTTTGTGTATATTCTAGATCTGAAATAATTTTTTTTGTTTCAAAATACTGTTTCACATTTTGTGAAATCAGTTTAAACATAAATAAATTTTGTTTGAAACAAAAACTAGTGATAATTTTTTTTACAGATCCGAAAAATTGTTGAAGTCATAGTGATCAAAGCACATTTGAAACTACTTGCATATCATATAGAAATGGCTTGCAATTTATAGGTATTTTCTTGTATATTTGATTGAGAGGGTGAGAAGTATTTTGCATATTTAGTTAATTCACAAACACTATCACTCTCACACGAACACTTAGGAGTTGTGGTTCTTGGTGAGATATTTTATTTGTTGGAGCTGCTATAATCAAAGAGGACAAGGAAAAAGCAAGGAAGTTGCGAGACGGAAGACTACATCAAGTCAAAAGCCTTTGAGAGTGGAGTAACTCGTGTAGGTAACGTTCTGAACTTAGATTTAGGTCTTATATTTGCATGCTTAGTACTGTAACTTGTGCCGTGTGATTTTAGTGGATTTT
Organism: Sambucus nigra; assembly: GCA_949130495.1. Lineage (NCBI taxonomy): Eukaryota > Viridiplantae > Streptophyta > Magnoliopsida > Dipsacales > Adoxaceae > Sambucus > Sambucus nigra. The sequence continues at coordinate 197,165,962 of OX422212.1, forward strand.
GTTTTGCTCCTTAGAGGGGCCGTGGATGTTTCCCTTATTTTAGGGTTTTACCACGTTAAAAATAACGTGTCTAATTTGCTTGATTCTTCTTAATTATTTTGGTGAACAATATCGTACTCGAGACTTAATTGAACGTTTTTATTTTAAAAACTCAAGGTAATCAAACTAACAAATCTAGAGATCATATTCAGAAAAAATTGTTTTAACACATCTAGAGTTCATTTTTATAAGAGTTTTGTTCAACGAGTTTATTTCGGAGTTCTGTTCTTGAGATTTGCGGACTCATTTTTTTAGCCTTTTTTTTTCGGCTTGTTTTCTCGTAGCTACTCAGTTGAGATTTGCGCATCTGAGCAGCAACTTACATTTTAAAGAATCGGACCGATTATTAACCGAACCGAAAATAGCCTAGACCGAATAAATATGCTAAACTGATTAAATCGGTCCGAATTCAGTCTTCTCACTTATAGGACAGAATAATTTGCTCCGTCACTTAAAATGACCAAAAATCGGGTCGGACCGGACCGCTCCCACCCCTAGAATTGATAAATATGAATCCAGTAATTTTAAGATTGGTGGTTACAATTGGTGGGTTTGATTACATTCCACAGTGTCTGTTCAATTTTTTTTTATAAAGTCATAATCATAAGCTAGTTTTCTCATTGTATGCTGTTGTCACAAGAGTTTATCTTTATACCCTAAGGGAGACGAGAAAAAAAATGGGAGCGAGCACCTCTCTCTCTACTTGGCACTGGCAGAGGCAAAAAATTTTAGTCTGGGTTCTGAGTTCCATGTATTCTTTAAATTTTTTGTGTATGATCAGATTCGAGACAATTATTTGATTGTCCAAGCAGTGGCGAAGCTGTAGGTTGGCAGGGGGGGCCACGGTCCCCTCCAAAGTTTTAAAACCCAGCAAAAAAGAATATTGATTTTTCTTTATAAAGCCCACACGTTTAAAAGCTCATAACTATACCCAAAAATAAGCCTTTTACACTTACTTATTTCTACCCTAACTAACCAAAACACACTCACCCACAATAGCCAAGCAGGAGCAGCCGTCACTCTTCAACTGTTAACCAAAACATACCTGAAGTTCAACATCTCAGGTATCCTTTTCTTTTCTCCTTTTTTATAAGTATTAATTAGGTAATATTAATTAGGGACTCATTCTGATTACTATATTAATACTAATAGGAATTGATTTAGTATTAATTCTTCCATTAAAATTAGTATTAATTTGCTTGTGTTTAAAGAAAAAATAGGGACTGATTTTATTAAGGACGAATATTAAAAAATTATTACCCATATTAATTTTTATTGTTATTAATTATTAGGGTCCCTAATTTAGGGACTGATTTTTACTGTTATTAGTATTATTTTTATATGCTATTGGAGTGTTCAATGATTATGCTTAATATATGATAATTAGATTTTTTTTTTTTTTTTTTTTTTTGTGAGGGGGGGGGGGGGGGGGGGGGAAATGACAAATTTCAATTGTTTTATTTTTGTGTTGTAGAAATATGGGAAAATCAAAGACACTTGATTCATTTTTCAAGAGAAAACATGCCGAAAATCAAAATGTCGAGGAGTCTCCAGTTTCCCTGATGCTAATGTTCAAAATTCGGTACGTGAAACACTTGTTCACCGAACTTTAAAATCACCAAGAATTGAAGTTGAGGGGTTTGATATTGATAATTTAGAGCGTGATCCGGAAAAACGTATCGAAATATGGAGGTATCCCGATAAGCTACTTAACGAAGTTCGACGAGCATACATTAACTTTGGTCCATATCAATGCGTTATCGGATTGACATATTTAATGCTACAATTGATTCTCAATTGCATGAGCTAAATTACAGATTTATTGATCATACGGTGAGGCTACTTGTTCTTAGCTCTTCATTAGATCCTCAAAATGGGCATACTACTTTTAATGTTGATGATATCTGCAAGCTTGTTGATGAGTTTTATCCCGAAGACTTCAGTGAGCATGAAAGAGATGACTTAAAAATGCAATTGAAACACTATGAGGTTGATGTTCTCCAACATTCGGAATTTCAAAAGCTAAACACTCTTTTCGATATATGTCAGTGGTTGGTGAAAACAAGAAAGTCGATTTTTTATCCACTAATTGATAGATTGATTAGGCTTGTCTTAACTCTTCCGGTATCAACTGCAACTACCGAACGTGCATTTTCAGCAATGAGTCATGTCAAATCCGAGCTTCGAAACAAGATGGAGAATGATTATCTTACAAATTCTCTTATTATTTACATTGAAAAAGACATTGTGACACAGTTTACTGCGGAATCAATCATAGATGGATTTCGGGATTTGAAAGAACGTCGTGTGCAATTTTGATGCATCTCTTTATATTTTTGCTAGTATTTTTGTATTATATTCCAACAATTAGTTTATAATGCCGTACCTCTATTTTTGCTAATAATTATATCTTGTATGTGGTGCAATTATTATATTTTGATGGTGAATATATATGATATTGTTGGGAAAAAATGCTTATGGTTGATATCTTGTATGTGGTGCAATTATTATATTGTTGGTAAAAATATTGCATAAAATGTAAATAATCCTAAAAAAAAATTCTCGGGGGCTCCCGCCCCCGATCCCCCGGTATTTTTGTGGTCCCCCCCCCAAAATATATTCCTAGCTTAGCCCCTGTGTCCAAGGTAGTTTTCCCCACATTAAGTTTCCATAAAACTTAGGAATCTATCTGAATATATCACCGTTTTCTATTTAGATGCCAATCAGTAAGGAAGGCGCTTTAATGCAATGAAGCCTGAATGTGGTTTTCCCCAGTTACTCCCACTCACAACTTTCAATGATTCGGCCAATGGATACCTCATTAATGATTTCTCCAATTTTGGAGCAGAGGTTTTTGTTATGATATCTACTGGTTAAGGAGAGAATATTTTCGTAATCAAAGAACCTCAAAACAACAGTACCACGTGGAAAATCTATAATTTATCGGGTTTAAATGAAAACTTTATCAACTCAGAAGTGTTTTCTGTTGAAGGGCACAAATAGTATGTATTTTTTAATATCTATACTCCATCCTCTTGCTGATTAGTTTGCTAAATTCAGCAAAATACAAACATACGGTCTCTATGTAATATAGGTACTTAAGGCTTCATCCTAAAGGAGAATTATTAAAGGGGAAAAGTATGTTGTTATATTTAATGTTAGAAAATTTCTCTAGCCTTCGCCCTGGACAGAATATATATGTGGAATTTAACGTGAAAATTAAGAATCAAGTCGACGACAATCATCATATTGTTACAGGTAAACCCTTTTCACTTTCAATTATTTCTTAGGTGCTTCACGTGTCATTTTTTGTTATTCAGATGTACATAATAAGCATAGATTCTTGATTCACAAACAACACTACTGCAGGTAATAGTATTTTCTCTTCGTCAAACCCGAGCTGGGGTTTCTCAGACTACATGTCTCTGAGAGATTTAAATGACAATTCAAAAGGCTTCATAGTGGACGATATAGTAAAATTGTTAAAGGGAAAATCACTTTCGTGTGAGTGGTAAAGTATTTCTCATAATATAGAGAAGCCTTGACGATATTGACGGAGAGTCAGTTGTAAACATTAAAGTATCTGAATCTTTAGTGCCTGTATTTCTATATTACAATTATTGTTTTATTGGTCCAGAGTAAAAATTAGTTGGATTTGTGCTTTTAATCCGGGTAACAAGGGCATTTATGGGTTTCGTCACACATGGTAACAATGCATTAAGATTTGTAAGTTGGATTTCTATATAATAGCAGGGAAAGTTGCGAGCTAATTTTTAAAGGATGGTCTGATTTAAATCCACTTAATTTTTCTAATCAACCCATTTTTATTAGCATGATATTAAATTCATTCACAAATTTTGTAAGTACATTCACTTCAAAGTATTGTCAAGTTAATTCACCAAAATGAGAGGTGTATTTTTAAGCATGAATATACTTATAAAATTTATGAATGGATTCAAGATGACCTTTTTTATTAAGCCCTTATTGTGGAGCATTCTTTTTATAGGTTGAAAGGAAAACAAAACCTACTTTATACACACTTCAACCCATCTACTTTAAACACAACACTATTGTTCTTTCTTCTTCTTTTCTTTGATCTTCCTTTTTTTGCAGTACAAAAATAATATATGGGAAAAAGTGGCTTAAAATGAAAAAGGAGAAAATAAGGGTATAATTTAAATATGATTATATAATTTTTTAATTAATAACTAAGTGACCTGATCCGCGGATAATATATTGCCTTATCAATTATAAAAAAAAGATGAAAATATGGTTCCAATTTATCACTTTATCATGTTCATTATGAGTGTCATTATCAGCATCTACAGTGATAGAGCTAGCACTACTTTCATATTATTTTAAAAGTTACAATAAATTCCAAAAAATAGTAGTTTCCTACAATTTCATTAAAAAGTAACATAAATATACAAGTACAAGAAAAAAAAACTACTGGAAAAAAAAAAGAACACTTCCAAAATAATATATATATATACAGTCATGTTCTTGTGCGGACCATTTCGCATTTTAAGAATGCGGATCGGACCTATTTCACCTGACGGTGAGCCTAGAAAAGATAGAGAGTGTGCCTATAATTTAGGCGATAATTTTTAGGTACACCGCCAGGTGACACATGTCCGGTCCGTATTCTTAAAATGCGGAGTAATCCGCACAAGAGCATTATATATATATATATATATATATATATATATATTGAGAGAGAGAGGATCTGCGGTGACAATTATTGTGCAACACAAATAGATAAGAAAAAAGCAATTACCAAGCAAGAATAAGGAACGTAAAATGGTAATCACACAATAAAGGATGTACGTGGTTCAGCAAAGATGTGCCTACGTCCACGGTGGTGCAGTCAGTGTTATTTCTATATACTCCGGGGAGTGGTTACAGAGAATACAACTTGTCCTTTGCCCCGGACCTAGGGTTTAATATATACATGTACATTGTGGTAAGTGGAGGTGTTGGATTCCCCCACGTCTTCCATCTCTCCCTAGAATCTCCCTTAATGGGAACGTGGGAAGAGACCGGATCATAATCAAATAAGAGATGGGGGGTCTAGATTTTGGGCCACCAGAATTGGGCTACTCGTCTAGGCGCATTATCTTAATTTCGGGTACCCACAATTACCCCTAAGTTTGTTGGGCCATGTTTTGGGCTCAATAAATTTAAATGATTAGTCATAATGACTGTTTCGTATATCGTGTAACTCTTCGAAAGTTGGGGAGTTGATTCTGGTGGCACCCGCTTCGTGGTTTGTGCGCTATGATTAGCAACACTCAAAGGTTTTCTAAAACTGTCATTTTTCGTCCATCGTTTAAACCTTCCCAGCATTCTTCCCTTCCCTGTGTGCTCTAGCGATTCGTACTTTCTTCTCTCAGTCTCCGTTCTCATTGCTTCCCTGTTATTCGGGCTCGTGCTTCTTCAGCATTCGAGTCGAACTTCCATCTTGTAAGTCTCCTGTGCCTTTTCTTCGTGCTTTCTCTTTGAATTTGTAATTTTCTAGGGTTTTTCGATGGCGAAGATTGGGAATAGGTCGGTCTCCGAATTTAGGAAGTTTTATAACATCTCAGAGTGGGTAGATATTGAGTGCCGCACTTCTCCCCTAGAAACGTTAGGGAGATAAAGGATGCCCATTGGCTCCATGTTTTGTTGCTTTCCCAAGGGGGACTCACTTTTCCTCCCAATAATTTGTTCTTGCACTTCTTTGGCTATTTCAATACTGTTCTTACACAGTGCTCGCCCAATGTATGGAAGATAATTAATGGTGTTCATAGGATAAATCAGTTATATGGTATTAGGTTAGGGCTCACCGAGGTCTGTTTCTGTTATTCTTTTTCTCGGACCAGTTCTGGTGTTCTCTATCTCAAGGCTAGGAGTCCTGATAGGGTATCGGTAGTAAACCTACCTGATTCCCATAAGGACTGCTGGCAAGATGGCTTCCTTTCTCGAAATTGGCAGTTCTCCCCCCAGTGTGAGGGGTCGAGGGCTAATAGGTTCTCTGTTCCTTTTTTGGGGGAAGAATACATAGGTATACTTTGCTCTGTTCTTTCAATTTCTTTTATTGATTTGTGATTGTTCTGACTTTTCCTATTTTTTCTTTAGTGAGGTCAAAGAATTTGGAACCTGCCCTCAGCGAGGTTCGTATCTCTGAACTGGTCAAGGCCTGGAATATCAGGGAGCCTCTATATAACGGCGAGCATCCTTGGTGTGCAGCTTTTCTACTCGAATATAAGAACGTTGGTTCCAGTTTTATAGCGAGGCCGGTGGACAGTATCCCTGAGTTTGATACTTCTAAAGAGACTGCTGCGGGTCCTATCCAGTTGGACGAGGAGGAGAGCAGTTCTGAAAGCGATATCGCGGGTGGTACTAGAGGTAATTTGGGTGGAGGAAGCTCTAGTAGTAGCAGTTCCTCTGAGTGTGGGGAGGTTTCTGAAGTTCGAGGGTCGTCAAGCACATCTAGCAGCTCGAGCGAGGAGATGGCTCATCCAAGGAAGAATTTAATTCGAGGTGATGATGATGAAGATCATGTGCTCCTAGCTCAGAGGTCGAAGAAGTAGAAGTCTAGCTCTGGGGCCGTGGCTACTGGTTCTCGGTCTTCTGCTCAGGAGCAAGAGAGGAAGAAGAAAGAAGAGGAGCAAGTGAGAGAGAGAGAGAGAAAAGAGGAGGAGGAGAGGAAGAAGGTGGAGGAGAAGAAGAAGAAGATAGAAGAGAGGAGAAGGATGGAGAGGGAGAATAAGGAAGAGAGGCGAAAGATGGAGGCAAGGACGAAGGCTGGGCAAGCCTTAGTCCCGGTGTCTGCATTGCCCGAGGGGGCTTCTATTGTAATTTCCCCTCAGTTGGCCCCTGCGCTGCTCGAGAGAGCAGTTCTCCCTGCTGATCGCTAAAGGGCGCTAGGATCTGATGCACTGGCCCTACAGGCTAGTCAGAGGCTAGCCCTAGTAAGACTATTTCTTTTCTCCAATGTTTTAATGAATTCCATAATTTCCTTCTTCTAATGTTTCCTTCTTCCTGCAGTTTGTGACTGATTTTGCCGTGCTCTATCATTCTCGCGATGAGATGGTGAAGAAAAATGGTGAGCTGGAGAAAGAAAATACTACCCTGAGCTTTAAGGGTACAGAGCTCGAGGCTGGTTTTAAAGCCGTCGATGCTGCTTGGATTTCATCCGATTTGGCTCTTGTTACAGCCAATCGGGAGAAGGATGCAGTAGTTAAAGAGCTGAAAAAGTTGCAGCAAGCCTACGATCTGGTTTGCTCGAGCAAGCTGGTTGTCACAGAGGAGAACAAGGTGCTGATCGAGCAGTTAAAGGAGAAGGAGTCCCAGGCAATCACCATTAAGGAGGATTCATACAACTCCGGGTGGACTGCTGCATATGAAGACGCTGAGGTTCAGACAGGCTACATCAGCCGTCTGAACTTCAAGAAGGGCTGGAACAAGGCCCTCTTAACTGCTGGTGTTGATATCGACTCTCCTCTGTTCGACGAGCATGACCCGGGTCTGAAGTCGACCGTGGATGAAGATGCCCCTTCCCCTACTCTCGAGGGTGTTGAGCTTGTCTCCTAGACGTTGCCTGCTGACGTTTCTCTCGTTGTGGAGACAGAGGTTACCCCTGCTGAAGGCGGTGCTTCTGCTGATGCTGATAAAGGGAAACGACCATCGACCTCTGGGAAACCCGAGGTTGCTAACTAGTTATCTTCTAAGATTACTTTGTACTTTTTCTTTTTTTGTTTATAAATTTTCTTTTCGCTCCTTATTAATGAAAAGGTTTCTTTTTCTCAGTGCACTGATTTGTCTTTTTCTCCCCTTTGTCCTTTTATTGCTTGTAGTCGATTGATGTTGATGATTATATTCCTACCACTTCTCAATTAGGAAGGGTGCTTGGGCCTGATGTAAGCTCCGAAGTTCGTCACACTTTTATGAGGATTTGCAAATCTCTGCGATTGAGGAACAGGCGTTTTATAGAGCAAACCGAGCTCGTTGTCAAGCTGAAGGATAATCTTCAGGAGATGGAAGAGGTTGGTGCTTCAGTGCAAGAAGAGGTGAATGTGTTGAGAACAAAGCTTCTCGATGCTTCTGAGATCAACCAGGTCGGGGAGATGCTTCAGCAAGAGAATGAAGTTTTAAGGAAAGATGTCTCGCGCCTCAGGGAGCATGCACCGAGCACCGCCCATGCAGTATTGCAAGGCTCTTCTTCGTCGCGAGCTAAGGCTGTCTCGAGTGACGTTCCTCATGTGCTGCGAGGTTCTATTGGTCCATCCGTTCCGCGAGATGGCAGGAGCACCAGGAGCCAAAAGAGGGAAATGGAAGAGCTTCGAGATAGGGAAATGGAAGAGATTCACGGTGATGTCCAGCGAGCATACGTGATCGTTGCTGGGCTTCAAAGGGATGTTACTCGGCTGCGGCACCTGTTTAAAAAAGGACCTCGATGGGTATGGGTCGACGGTTACGATCAGGGTTGGCAAGATGCTCCGGCCAGGCTGAAAGAGTTTGAGGAGCTCACCTTCATCAGGGGCTGGTTGAGTGCATTGAGAGAGTTGCAAGTTCCACGGAATTCCGTGCTCTGGTATCGCCATGAAATCTCCCCTTCCGTTCGGATGCCCAATTCCTTTCAGAGAGATGATCAATGGATACCCATTGATGCCATCCCACGGCAGCTGCTGGAGTCGGATGTTAACGATGTTGAGGAGGGGTTAGCCTCTCATCCTGATGACGGCCGAAGGGCCAAAGTGGATGATTACCTTGCTCAGAGGCCTCATCCTCATTAAGATTTCGCTAGTAGCTGCTTTGTATATTTTTTGTAGTGTAAATGCTTTGGACGAGCTCGCCGACTAAACATATATCACCATTGTTGTAAATATGATTAATATAATTTATGTTTTGGGCTAATTTAGCCGACTAAACAAGTGCATTATATTCTCCAAGTTTTTACTCCTTTGTGATCTTCTAAGTTTGTATTATCACGCAAGTGTCTTCCCAGTCGAGTATAACATTATGATACCATTGTGCACCACTTTACCTTTTAGGTCATGTCGTCACACTCCCTTAGGCCTAAGTGTGGCAATTTACGAGGACACACTTGGTATTGGATATTCCATCCGATCAGGATTTTATTTAGCCAAAGAAGGTTTGGTGACCAGTTTGGATTTGGCCATTTTGCCTAAGGATCTCCTGTAGGGCTTCATATATTGCCAGGGTAAATGTCAAGAGGTTTTTCGTGTTTCATAACGACAACCCGAGGAGGGACAATTCCCTGCTATGATGTGATGATCAACGTGTCTGTTATTTGGAAAAGATGTGCGATAAAGCTCGTATAGCTGTTACTCATTAGAATGCAACTGTTTTAAATAACTTTCATTAATGATCAGGAAAACAAACTTCTAGTTCTATAACAAAAGAATAAAAGAAAGAACTAAAAATAGAATTTCTTGAGATTGGCTGCGTTCCATGCCCGTGGTATTTCTCTGCCTTCCATTGTTTCCAAGTGATAGGCGCCCTGCAGATCGTCTCTTGTTATCTTGAAGGGTCCTTCCCAGTTTGGTCCTAGCTTGCCATCTGATGGTTTTACTGCGCTGCCTAGAACTTTCCTGAGGACGTAGTCCCCAACTCGGAATGTCCTTGGGTTGACCCTTTTGTTGTAATGTCTTGTGAGTTGTTGTTGATGGTTCGCTAGTTTTACTAGGGCTAACTCTCGGCGCTCGTCGGCTAGGTCGAGCTCAGCGAGCAATGCTGCATCATTATGGCCCTGGTCGATAAGGTTAGATCTCATTGTTGGTAAATCTGCTTCTAGTGGGATGACTGCTTCCATCCCATATGTCAGTGAAAATGGGGTTTCTCCTGTTGCTCGTAGTGGAGTGGTTCTAAGCGCATTGAATGTGTGGTAATTCATTTACCCATGCGCCTTTGGCTCGCTCCAATCGCTTCTTTAATCCTTCGATCATAATTCTGTTGGAAGCCTCAGCTTGGCCATTACTCTGGGGGTAGGCCACTGAACTGAAGTGGTGCCTAATACTGTATTCGTTACAGAAACTCTAAAAAGAGCTGCTTTCAAACTGCGTTCCATTGCCGGTGATGATAGTTCTGGGGATGCCAAAACAAGTGATTATGTTTCTCCATATGAATCTTATCATATCTGCATCTTGGATGTTCGCCAGGGGTTCCCCCTCGATCCATTTGGTGAAGTAGTCGGTTGCAACCAACAGATATTTGCGATTGCTGGTGGCGGTGGGCAGTGGTCCCACGATGTCAATTCCCCATTGGGAGAATGTCCATGGGCTGGTCAGTGATTTTAGGTCGCTAGCTAGTTGGTGGACCATAGGAGCGTGAAGTTGGCATTTCAGGCACTTGCGGACATATATTGCAGAGTCCCTTTGCATATATGGCCACCAATAGCCCTCCTTTATTGCTCGAAAAGCTAGAGACCTTCCTCCGATATGGCTTCCACAAACTCCTTCGTGAAGCTCGTGTAGAACTTGCTCGATATTCCCTGGGTGAACGCATTGGAGGTAGGGTCCAGAGAAGGATTTCTTATACAAGTTGCCCTCTGGGGATAAGTGAAAGCGAGCAGCTTTGACTCTAATCTGGTGGGTGGTCTTCTTGTCATCTGGGAGCGTGACGTCCTTCAAATAATCCCTTAAGGGGTCCATCCAGCTGGGAGCGGATCCCACCTGGAGTATTTGTTCCACATCTGGTGGCTTGCTGCAGCGATTAATGCTCGGATGAGTGAGGAAATCGATGGGGATGGTTTTTTTTAGGTCGGAGTCGACTGCCGAACTCAGGGCTGCTAGGGCATCAGCATGGCTATTTTTCCCTCTGGGAAACTGCTGGACATTGATCTCTTCGAAGCTCGCCATTAGTTTTTTCACTAAGGCGAGGTAAGCTTCCATTCTTTCATCTTTTGCATTATAGTCTCCACTTATCTGGTTGGAGACTAATTGGGAATCGCCGAACACCTGTAAATGCTTTGCCCCCAAAGTGTGCGCCTTCTGGAGGCCGACTATTAAGTCTTCATATTGTGCTTCGTTGTTGGAGGCTGCAAATCCAAGACTGATTTCTTGTTCAAGGATTATATTCTCTGGGGTAACGAGGACAATGCCTAGCCCTACCCCCTTTGAGTTGGAGGCTCCATCAACAAACAGTTTCCAGGTTTTCTCTGTTGTTTGGTTCTTCTTTTGCCTTGTTGGTTGAGGTTGGTTGGAAGGTTCCATGCCTGTGAATTCGGCTATGAAATCAGCAAGGATCTGCCCCTTGATTGCGTTCCTTGGTTGAAATTGGATGTCAAATCGCCCGAGCTCGACTAACCATTTAGACAGTCTGCCCGACAAATCCGCTTTCCTTAGGATTGCCTTAAGGGGGTGCGATGTTAGGACGATGATAGTGTGGGCTTCGAAATAGTGTTTCAGCTTCCTCGAAGCCACTACCAGTGCAAAGGTGAGCTTCTCCAGTGGTAGGTACCTCTGCTTGGCGTCTAGTAGGGTCTTGCTCGCATAATAAACAGGGTGCTGGATACCTGCAACCTCGCATATTAACGCGGAGCTGACAGTGTGGTTGGAAACATAGAGGTACAGGTACAAAGAATCTGTTTGTCATGGTATGACGAGCAGTGGTGGAGAGCTTAAGTAAGCTTTGACCTCGTTTAATGCTTGCGAGCAATATGGGATCCACTTTACCATTTTGTTCCCCTTTAAAAGCTGGAAGAAAGGCTTGCATTTCTCGAAAGATTTAGATATGAAGCGATTTAAAGCAGCGAGCATTCCAGTGAGCTTCTGTACGCCCCGGATTGTTCGAGGAGGTTGTACCCTGTTAATTGCATCGATCTGGTCTGGGTTAGCCTCTATGCCTCTCTTGCTGACCAAGTACCCAAGAAATTTTCCTGACTGGATACCGAATGAACACTTACTCGCATTAAGTTTCATTCAATATTTTCTGAGGATTTCGAAGGTGTTTGACAGATCTAAGAGGTGGTTTTCTTTCTTCTTTCTTTTAACGAGCATGTCATCGATGTATACCTCCATGGTGTTTCCCATTTGGTCCTTGAACATCTTGGTGACCAGCCGCTGACAGGTTGCCCTTGCATTATTGAGCCCAAAGGGCATGACCTTGTAGCAGTATAATCCGACTGTCGTGATGAACGTTGTTTTGTCCTGGTTTGGGGCATATAAGGGGATTTAAGGATACCCTGAGTATGTGTCCAGAAAACTCATTCGCTCGTGAGCTGTAGTGGCGTCTACAAGTTGGTCTATTTTTGGGAGGGGGAAACTGTCCTTAGGGCATGCTTTGTTGAGGTCAGTAAAGTCGATGCAAACTCTCCACTTCTCGTTCCTTTTTAGAACCACTACTAGGTTGGATAACCACTTGGGGAATTCTACTTCCCGTATGGATCCTATTTCCAGCAGTTTTTCAACTTCTTTTTCTACCGCTTTTGCCTTCTCGGGTGCGGTTCGTCGTGCCTTCTGGGTGATTGGTTTGAAGATGGGGTCGACATGCAACTGATGACAGACCATACTAGGGTCGATTCCAGGCAGCTTGTATGGTTCTCATGCGAAAACATCTACATTGTGTCTCAGCAAAGTTGTCAATTCCTTCTGTTCCTGGTCAGTGAGAGACGCTCCAATCAGGAAGACTTTATCACTGTCGCCATCTCCAGCCGTAACTTCTACCAGGTCCTCGATGACCCGTTCAGAGGGGAGGAGCCTGGTCTCCTCTACTCCAGGCCTTCCGTACTTTAATTGTTATTTAGAAGGTGTCATACCTTCTTCAACTTTCTCGCTGGGCTGATCGGTCTTCTTCTCTGGCTTTGGTCGGATGGCTGCTATGAAGCACCTTCTTGCCATCGCTTGATCGCCGTGGATCTCCATCACTCCTCGCTCAGTTACGTACTTGATTTTCTGATGGTAGGTCAAGGAGACTGTTTTCATTGCGTGGAGCCATCCCCTGCCGAGGATGGCTTGGTATGGCGAGTTGATGTACACCCCCAAAAACTTAATCATCTAGGAGACATTTCCCGCGCGAACTGGCAGTACAATTTTTCCAAGGGGCATAGTTATTTTTCCAGCGAAGCCAACTAAAGGGACAGTAGCTTCCTTTAGGTCGGCGACGCTTAACCTTAATTTTCTGAATAGGTCGAGATACATTACCTCGGATGAGCTTCCTTGGTCGACGAGCAACTTGTCGACGTCAAATTTAGCTATTCTAAGGGTGATGATCAAAGCATCGTGATGTTGGATTCTTACTCCCACCAGATCTTCATCTGTGAAAACAATATTCTTGTTATAGTTGACGTCATCTGCACGTCGACGCTTTCCTGACTGTGACTTTGCTGGATCGATCTGAAAAGCTTGCATTACTGCTGTAAGTTTCTTCACCTCCATCCGAGCTGAATTTCCTTGGATCTGCTTGGCATCAGATGCCCCATGAATCACCGTGAGCTCATGTCCAGTGTCATCTTCGAGCATATTTTCAGGCTTCGCCTCTCTATTGGCAGCCACTTTCTCTGCCTTTTTCTCCACAAATTCGTTCAAATGCCCGAATTGGACTAGCTCTTCGAGGTGGGACTTAAGAGCTTTACAATGCTCAGTCTTATGTCCCCCCTCTTTGTGAAAGGCGCATCTCAGCGCATTGTTCATTTCGTGGGATCTCCTCCCATCTTTCTGGGCCACTTGATGAATGGCTCGTCCTTGATTTTCGTGAGAATTTTGTAAATTGGTTCCTTGAAGATGGTGTTGACCGCCTGAAATGCTTTCGACACATTATTGTTGCCTCCGTTCTTGGAGCCATTTTTGCCCCGTTCTTTCCTCCCTTCTTCTGGTTCTCAGCTTTGTCACTGCCCTTGGCAGTGAGTTTAGCTCGACCGTTTTCCCCTGTACTGAGGCGGGTGACATCTTCCACCTTAGCGTACTTCTCGATGTGAGCCATTAGGTCGTCAACAGTCATAGCCTCCTTCTTCGTCATTGACTGGTATAGAAGGGAAGAGCTGGGTAACCCAATTTTGAATGAGGCCACTGCCACTTTCTCCGAGCAATCCTCGACCTTGTTGAATAACTCCCAATACCTCTTTGCGTAGTCTCGGAGGTTCTCTTGAGGTGTTTTCTTCGTCGTCAGCAAAGCATCCATCCTTTTGGGATGGTAATGAATCGAGCCGTAAAGAGCTCGGCCAAGGATTTGAAACTCCTGATGGATCGGTGGGGAAGCCTCTCGAACCACTTCTGCGTTACGTCATGCAGGATTGAGGGAAAAATTTGGCACATTAGTGCGTCCCGGTGGTTCCAGAGGGTCATGCCTTGCCGGTACTGCCTGACGTGATCAATGGGATCAGTCTTACCGTCATAAATCTTGAACCTAGGAATGGCAAATTTCTTGGGGGCTTCATCTTCTTCAATTTCCCTCGTGAAAGGCGACTTCATCTAGGATTTGAGAGCCCGCCTAGCGAGTTCTCGGGTCGATCTGGTACCGTGGTGGGCAGGATGTTGGTCCATCTCCCTGCGGACCAGATCTCGTATGTTCTCGTTGCTGCGAGTAGGGCTCTGGTAACGGTGAGCTTTTCGCAGCTGCTCGCGTAAGTCGTCGTCTAATTCGTCTCCCTCCAGCTTCTGGGATCCTCGCCCAGGGCTCCTCCCTCGGTTGCGAGACTTGATCGCCTGAGGGCTAGAAGTGCGATATGGACGTCTCCTAGTGTCATGATGAAGCTCTCTCTCCAGTCTTTATAGTCTTCTTTTCAGGTGAGCATTCTCGGCCTTGTATTTCCGAGAAGACTCCCTCTGCTCGTGCAGGCTTGCCTCGTATGCATCAATCAGTCTGGATATCTGCGTGGACCTCGAAGGTCCTTGGCTTTCTTCTGGGGCTGGCCTTTCTAAGCGAGCCCTCAGATCCGAGCATCGAACTTCAGATCTAATTCTGCGAGGAACAGGTGGTTCTTGAATATCCCCTGCTTGGGGAGCATTGCTACTGTGACCAGACATTTTAAACTCCTTTCTTGGTGTGGGCTTTTCTCAGGAAAGATGAACGTTTCCCACAGACGGCGCCAATTATGGTGACAATTATTGTGCAACACAAATAGATAAGAAAAAAGCAATTACCAAGCAAGAATAAGGAACGTAAAATGGTAATCACACAACAAAGGACGTACATGGCTCAGCAAAGATGTGCCTACGTCCACAGTGGTGCACCGAGTGTTATTTCTATATACTCCGGGGAGTGGTTACAGAGAATACAACTTGTCCTTTGCCCCCGACCTAGGTTTTAATATATACATGTACATTGTGGTAAGTGGGGGTGTTGGATTCCCCCACGTCTTCCATCTCTCCCTAGAATCTCCCTTAATGGGAATGTGGGAAGAGACCGGATCATAATCAAATAAGAGATGGGGGGTCTAGATTTTGGGCTGCCAGAATTGGGCTACTCGTCTAGGCCCATTATCTTAATTTCGGGTACCCACAGGATCTCATGAGTACCTCTGTTTGCATACAGCTGGAGCGGACCAATTTTGATAAAATACTAAAAAAATATTTTTGATATAATTTTTTTATATAGTTTTTAAACATTTCAGTAGGGCCATATAAAAAAAATTAGCTCAAAATGATTTTTTTTACTATTTTAAAAAAATCGGTCAAACTTTGTCAGTTTTTAATAATTTTAAAACAACTTAAAAACTGACAAAGTTTGACCGATTTTTTTAAAATAGCAAAAAAAATCATTTTGAGCTGATTATTTTTTATGGTCATATTGAAATGTTAAAAAAATAAAATAATCCCAACAATATTTTTTTTACTATTTTAAAAAAATGGTCCTCATTCAGGGTTCACAAACTGGGACCTCACTTGATCCTTTCCCTATATATATATATATATATATATATATATATATATATATATATATATATATAGAGAGAGAGAGAGAGAGAGAGAGAGAGAGAGCCAGACTTCTATACATGACAAACGGTACATACTACTGGCGCGGACCCAATTTATAAATGATTTTGAGTTGAATTTTTTATATGATGTTTAAACATTTCAACATATAAAAAAATCAACTCAAAATAATATTTTTTGCTATTTTAAAAAAATCGGTTAACTTTTAAAAGTGTTTTAAAAGCCGAAAAAGTTTGACCGATTTTTTTAAAATAGTAAAAAACGTTATTTTAAGTTAATTTTTTCATATGAGCCTGTTGAAATGTTTAAACATCATATAAAAAAATTCAGATTTTTTTTTTTATTTTAAAAAATTGGCATACACCGTTGGTATGTACCGTTTGGTATGTACATGAGACTCTCACTATATATATATATAAGTTTTGCCCATGTGCGTTGCACGTGTGGTCGATTCCAGATATTAATCTTCCACTGCAAATCTATTAAGGACAAAGTAATAAAAATACTTGCAACATATTATGTAGAATCTGTTTTGTTAGAATATAACATAAAGTACCTAGTACGAAGCATCAATCATTACCTCAAAAATCAAATCTCCATTCAACTGTAAACTATACAAGATATTCCTGTGAATACTCTACATCTATCACAAACGAACTCGGAAGTCCCTACTCAAAAGCAAGAAGAAATACACACAAACATGTATGTATATATAATCCGAATAAATATATACCAATGAAATTAGCTTGAAATGATTTATAGGGAAATATCATTAAAAAAAAGTTAAAAAAAGCTTCAGCAAGAAAATTCCAAATCACAGTTATTGAAAGATGACATTTGATAAAAACACTGTGTAATCCGAAAAACTGAAAATTTAATGCTTAAATATGTTGCTTTTGATGTTTGTTAGGATTCAAATGTTCTTCTTCCTCTTCAACTTTATGAACGACGAACATGGATGACATTATCCAAAGAACCTTTGTACAACATTCTTGTTTCGTTACATAATCCAATTGATGGATTTATATTGCGTAGAAGAATGATTGGGCAATTATGTTTAAGTTTCAATGCGTGTGATGGCAATCCATTCGGCATCAAAGAATTTAAAAATTCTTCTAGGTAATAGTTGTGCGTGTCATCCACAGCTTCATCAAAGCTATTTAATGTCTTCAATTCTCCGGGGAACATATCAATCATCATATCATTGAGTGAGTCTACGTGCTCGTTTGTTGTTGCAAGAATTTCTCGGTCTGTCAAGAAGTTTGGCGAGTTGGCATTTATATTTAATGATATGAAGATAACGTCAATGAGAGACTGTTCGGGACCTCATCATGTGTTGTTGCTTCCGTCCCATTGCCAATCCTTAGAAGGAAATCGGTAAGTGAGGAATTGATACCCAAATGTTTAATTACTTAATCATCACTATGAAGTTAAACAGTGCATTAGTTCTTTTTAGTCATTATATTTACATAATATGATGGATGGATTATCAGTCTTAACATATCAATACAACAACTTTCAAAGATAAATTACGTGAGGCAGAGAAACTGCATTCATGTTCATTGAATAGAAATTACAACATAACAAAGAGAATCCATCCGGTTAATAAGTATGGCCAAACCTAAGTTTCCAAGAAATTAAAACAATTTACTCAACAATAAGATGAATTGAAAACAACAATTGTAAATTAATTTTAAAAAATTAAAAAAAATTATGGTACTTGAATAAGTGCAATGTATTCCATAAGTATCCATAAACCATGAACTAAATAAGTGACACTTAGTACTAAACATTAAGAGCAGGGAAGAACAAACTGCAATTCTTTGAACACTATGTATTTAAAGATGCTAAAGATACAGTTTAGAGTGTGTGTTTGAGTTGACAAAGATAATTCAACCAAGGCATGTAATTGCAGCTTCAGTAAGGTAATTTGAACCCATTTTTCTCACTTATTTTGTTGTTCTTGGAAGTTATGTTTTTCTTAGTTGGGGAGTTACAACTTGAACCGACGTAAGACTTAATAAGAAGAATATATGTATGTAGAGAGACAAAATGAATACATTGAACCATACAGTGTGAAAAAATTCCAATACAGAGGAAATTGGAATTAAATTAAATTATAAAAACACTAACAATCAAAAGATTTGAGATTTTGAATTCTCAAACCAAAAAATCTAACACCATGGTATCTATTTTAAATAAATAGAAAACGAAAAATATTCCTTTTATTACTCTTCATTGAAGAATTTACCTAAACATGTTATGTGTAATCTGAAAGAGAACATTAAACTTAAACAAAGAGTAACAGTAGCTACTTAAGAAATATTATTACTTTACAACATTACTATACACCAAATTATAAACTAATTATGGAGTTAAGTTTATATCAAATAGAAAGCATGTAGGAGTTTGTGTTTGGTACATTTGATCAAACATAGCATACACACATGATATATATAACATAAACCTAAGACATATACAACAAGATAGTAAGAAGAGCGAACTAAACAGCATTATCTACCGAATAGTCACAATAAAAATGTCAATTGAAATCAATTTAAAGCATATGATAGGTTAATACCTCTAGCAGAAATAACTCACAATCAATACTCAAAATTTTCTCCTCGATAAACCACAATGAGACATTTAGAATCCCTATAACTGCAACAGAGGTACTGTAAAAACTCTAGTAAAAATACCTCTTTCGAGTGGTTGAGACGATTTATGTGGCTCATCAAATGGGTAAAAAATGAGGAGATGTTAATATGGAGTATAAAATTTGTTCGTACTTAGATCTGGAAAAGGAAATTTTCTTAGGCTTAATAATGACTCTAGAATTAAGGATTTGTTACCCAACAAAATCCCCTGGAGATTCGAAAATAAACCAATCTTTTGTTGAATTGGCCCTGTAACCCTACAAAGTCAATACAGGTAAATTTTGGCAGTTTGAAATTCTCCTAGGTTATTATCCTCTGAAATCATTTTTCGACGGGTTCAGAGTTTGTAAAGTGTAATTTTTCGTGAGTGACACTATGCTACCTAATCTGTTCTCTGATTTCCAAAACTCTTTCAGTTTCTCAAATTCAAATCCTAAATCTACACTCAATTTGTTACCACTCAGATCAACATACTAAATATTAGAGCATACATCAAGGGAATTTCCTATCTCACCAGTTAAATTATTACTCCAAATATTAACAACAACCAAGTTGTCACAAATTCTAGGAAAATGTACTGAATTCCACCATGAATTATATTAAGTGAAAGATGCTAAGCTTAATAGTAAACCAACTTAGAAGACAACACATTATTATATTATGCATCCACTAAGGTTGATTTTGCTGAAAGAAACCTATCTTTTCTCGCTAAAATTCTAGTTACAGCAGTAGCTACTGTTCTTGCTTAGTCATTCATCCGTGCTTACTCCTCTGTGCCAGCCAATTGATAGGTATCTGTAAGCAACAACAGCAACTGCTATTGTTGCCAGCCTGTCATGCATGTGGGCGATATCGACTGATGACTAAATCCTAATTAGGACTCGAAAGCCTTCGTGGTATGACTAAATCCGCATGTGGGACTTTGTCTTCGGATGCTTTTTCTATTTGACCGCGGCGGTAGAGTGGTACTAAGGTTTATTCTGTAATTTCAGCCTTGCACACAGGGCATTGGCGCTGTTGGTGATCTTGGATTTCAGCAGATACACTTGGATAATGAATCCATTTGTAAATACAGGGGCAACAATAGAGGTGGTTACAGGGTCTTGAACCATGTCTAGTCAGATGTTACAGTCGAAACTACCGGTCGCATTATTTTTCGTTAAGTTGGTGGATTGTTTTCTAACGATTTCGACTTGATATTGGTCTACTTTTTTATCGTACCAAAGAAATAAGATTCTCATCATTGACTTTATTTATTGGGTACCTAACCACTTGTCACTTTTTCTTACTACCATAAAAAATTAAATGTTATTCACCATTTTTATAACTTACCAATCAGATGTACCTTACACTAATCACGTGGAAAAAAAATCTTCTCTCCCATGTAGGTGAAAGACGATAGTATTTTGCCAAGTGCTAAATTTTCAGGACTAAATAAATGGGACAATATGTGCCACCATCTTCATTATACTCAACAATTTAGGTTGCACCCTATAAAACCAATTCTAAACCCATCCCCATTCTCTCTATATACGTATCCATTTAGTCTCCAATATATATGAATCCAACAATTATGACATAATGAAAATAGTTAAAAAAATTTAGGTTAAAAAAATATATATTCGGCTAATATAAAAATAAATTATGTATCAATACGTAGATTTGTGCGTGAATGTCATTTTAAACTTAGTGACCCCAAAATTTCACTCACTGAGTACCCAGTCGCTCCAAAAAAATCCCACTAAATAATGAATCATCGGAGTCTTTGATTATTTTGGTTCATAGGTTGTTTCATTTATCATGATATTAGAAAGTTTAATATGTATATTGCAATGACATAATTTTGTTTATCCAAACAATTATGTTCTTCATTATTTTATAAAAATTTGGGTGTCTACTTGGTTCTACTCTATAATTTGTTATACACGCTTAATTTATAAATATACCACTTTTACAAAACTATATCACCTGTATTTTTTTCTTTATTAGGTACCATGTATGTATACATTTGTATCTTATAATTCGCAACTCGGATACCCAAAACAGAAAACGGAGATAGAAATGTTAAAAAAAAGACATAGATGAATATTATCAAACACATGATATGCAATGGATTTCATTCATGCTAACAAAGTTTAATTATCCGACACTCATAAAACAATAATACATAATTGGATCAAAGCATATACTCTAACCATATATATAATCATTTATTTATTTTACAAAAAGGTATTTGAGATTAGAAAATTGTTAGGCAAACGTATGAATGATTATCATCACGGTTATGACGGACCTTACCTTTTCATTTTTGTCAACATAAGAGAATCTTATGTTGATGAGTTTCTAAATAATAAGTAAAATAGTAATGATACATTAATTAATTGCAATTATCTCGTAAACCAAAGTGAGATTCCTTCAGTATAAGATGGACAATCCAAGCTTTGACCATAAATATTGACAATATCCTAAAAAGTTTCAAAGGAAATATATGACCATTTCGAATATAAATTATAGAAAATCTTTTCAATGTGGTATTAACAGGTATAGCTAACCACGCTCTAAAAAATCTTAAAACACTCAAAATACTTTTTGAAAGATAGACTTACCCTTTGCTCTAAAGATCACACAAATACTTTTTTATTTGTTAATTTTTTTTCAATAAAGAATAGTATTTTAAACTGTTTTTTAAAATATTTTTTTTATTTTTTTAAATTAAAAAATAACTGTTTTTTTTTATCAAAATTGTCATGATAGTTTTAAAAACTTTTATTTATTTAAAAAGTTGTTATGATAGTTTTAAAAAAGTTTTTTTTAAGATAGATTTAAAAACTATTTTTTTTTCAAAAAAAAATGTTTTTTACATAAAATTGGGAAAAAAATTAACAAATAAAAAAACAGTTCTTTATATTGAAAACTGTTTTTTATATTTTTTAAGTAGCACGATCACGACCAAAATAAAACGCAACATGATATGGAGTCGTATTTTTTTTTATACCGGTGGCGACGACCATTATTTATTATTTCAAAAATAATCTTTTTACAATTTAAAAAAATGGTCTGTGCCAGCGGTACGCATAGGCGGGGTCCATTTTTTTAGTATCTTGGTACGCGCCAGCGATATGTATAGGCGGTATTATAAAACATTTTAAATAAAATGTACAAAAAAAAAACAGTTTAAAACAATTTTTTAAGTGCCTAAAGATTTTATTTAAAAAAAAATTGTTTTAAGTAAAATCCAAGCATGAGAGTGTTTTAAGAAAATTGTTACAAAAATTCTAATAGTTACAAAAATTATTACAAAAATTCTAATAGTTTCAAAATTTGTTTTATACAAATAAAAAGTCAGTAGTTCCAAAACAGTAACTATTAGAATCTTAATTTTTTTTAAATAAAATCTTTAGGCAATTAAAAAATTATTTAAAACTGTTTATTTAAAACTGTTTTTTTTACATTTTATTTAAAATGTTTTATAATACGCGACCAAAATAAAATTAACATGACATGGCACGACACACCTCAAAATCTTAATTTTACGTAAAATGAATATGACACATATGAAAATGACATGGCACAACACAAAATCTTTTTTTTTATGAAATGCAAACACGGTCCACTTGTCGCGTTGCATTTTAAGTGGGTTGTGTTAGTATTTGGTAAAAAATGAGATTTCATGTTGTGTCATATTACTTTTATAGGTGAAAATAAGATTTTGAGGGGTGTCGTATCATTTTTATTTTGGTTGGGTTCGTGTTTAGTTAAAAAAATAGCATATATTGTGGCGTGACACTTTTACTTGGATCGTGTTCGTGTTTGTAAAAAACTAATATTTCATGTTGTGTCGTGTCACTTTTATTAGGATCGTGTTCATGTTTGGTTAAAAAAAATTATCGTGTCGTGTTGTGTCGGGTTGGGTTATAAAAATAATTTTCAATTTAAAAAACAGTTTTTTATTTGTTAATTTTTCCCCCAATTTTATGTAAAAAAACAATTTTTTTTGAAAAAAAAAACAGTTTTCAAGTCTATCATAAAAAAAACTTCTATAAAAATATCATAACACTTTTGTTAAATAAAAAAGGGTTTTTTAAATTATCATAACAGTTTTTTTTAACAGTTTTTATAAAAAATAGTTATTTTCTAATTTTAAAAATAAAAAAATGTTTTAAAATACTATTTTTTATTGAAAAAAATTAACAAATAAAAAAATATTTGTTTGATCTTTAGAGCAAAGAGCAAGTTTATCTTTTAAAAAGTAATTGGAGTGTTTTAAGAATTTTTAGAAACTTTAAGAAATAAACATGTAAACAAATATGTCCAACTGGAAAATACATATAAATGCAAAAAAAAAATAATAATCTAATAAGGTGTAAACTTGATAATTTCTTAACTTAAAAAATATATATAATTTTTCTGAAATTAACATTGAATTTAGAATTATTATAAAACATGAATAGAACAACAATAAAATTGAAAATACAAAATCTGAGCACAAAAGAGAGACAACATTCATGAATAAGATAAATATAATTATAAAAATTATGTATTTGCTTTCAAATTAACAAATGCATACTTTTGATGGCAAATGAAAAAAGAGTAAAAAATTAGAGAAGAAATTATGAGTATTGACCTTGTTTTTTGGATAAGAAACAACAACAATGAAGAAACTATGCAATATGAATCTGATGGGAAGATGAAGGAACTTGGGCAACTGACTTTTGATTTTTAGGGTTTCAAAATGAATGTATTTGAAAGTTTTGTTAGATGAATGTATTAGGAGAGAGAACGTATCAAGTTAAGATTCATGGAATGATTTTTGTTAGATGAATGTATTAGTGGAGAGAACGTATAAGTTAAGATTCATGTAATGATTTTAATTTAATGAATCTGTGAGACTAATATTAAGGGCATGATAGAAAATGCTAATTTGATGAGGATAATTTAGTTCTTTGATATTTAAAGAGGAACTTTCTCTTTTTAAATAATAGAGATAGAAATATAGAGAGAGGTTCAAAAGTGAACATTAAAAAATATTAACAAGAAACACCTACCAACCCGTTAATGACAACGGACGCGTGTGGCCATCCAATATTTTGTTTACACCCCCCATCAACCCATTGCTCCTACCCCACCATGAGAACCAACTCCTGCTGACAGAGGTGATACCCGGTCATTATCGGTCTCCTACCCCACCTTCACCGGCCGGCAACCAAACCATGACAGCCCTTCAACCATCTCCGACGTCTCCACTGACTTATAGCGCTGACGACAGCTCCATACCAGCCACCTGTCAAAGCTCCGGTCGAGAACCGTAATTTGACGACCAGTTGCTTCCCATTTCACCTACCCGGCCAAACCCATAAACCCCCGAACCCGCAAACCAACGAAGTCAGCTACCCTCCAAAAGCCAAACCCATTTACCTGACAAAACTTATTTAATAATTGTTGTATTTTGTTTGGGTGATTTACAGGGATATCATGACAGCATAGGTGATCTTGATGGGCCAGATTCTAGCCCATCAAGATGCGGGAACAAGGGAAGATCCAAAAAATCATTTCAGCCCTTTGTCTATGGGTTGACTTTATTCGTGGCTGTAACTTTTTTTTACAGTGGTTTCAACTTAAAGGTGGGATACCTGTGTTTCACTGATTGAATTTTGCAGTCTTCTAAAAGGGCGCATTCAGGCTTCTTCTAGGGACATTTACGCATGAGATTTGGGAAAAACGTTTTCCCTTTTAAGTTAATATTTTCGTGAAATGTTATCACCTTTAAAAGATTTTTTTTTAAAAAAAAATCGAACCAATAACTGATTCAAAAAAATTAAAAGACAAATGATGGCCCAAAATTTCTCTGTTTCTCATAAAAAATAATGCGTATTTTTTTTATTTTTTTTTAGTATTAAAAAAAATAGTATATTAGTTTGCATATATTCAGATGTATTTTAATGTATGTACGATTTTAGTATTTTTAATATTCTTGTTATAGTTACAAATGTAAAAAAAATGGTCAATTATTAAATAGTCCCTACTATAAATATATATTTTTTAAAAAGAACACATATTTTTAGTTTAACCCATTTAGTCCCTCAAGCACTCAATATCCTCTTATTTTTAGAGGTCCGCGCCAGCGGCACTCCCTCTCCAAAATATGTGGCAAAGGACTTTTTGAGGCAAAATAAAAAAGTTTGGACTAAATGGGTATTAAAAAATATCCGAGGGACTATTTGGTATATGTCCCTAAAAAAAATAGCGAAACACTTTTTTACGCCTCAGGCCTGCCTAGGGCTCTAAAACTTAAGGCTTGACCTCCACGCCTCGATCACCCCCGAATTTTTTAGAACGTTGGAATTTTGTTATATTCAGCCTTTTGCAATCAAAATGCATTAGTTAAAGGAGTTTTGAGTTGGTATTTGTGTTGCAAGTTTGACGGACTTGTGGGTGGTTGGGGGCATAGGGTAAGATGTGTGTCTTAAAAAATACGTATGTCCATTGCCGCTGGTGCGAACCACTTACAACATAGGAATTACAATTAATAGGTCGTTAGGTGTTTTTTATTAATGTTCATTAAAATGTTCATTTTTTAACCTCTCCCTATATATATATATACACACACACAGAGAGAGAGAGAGAGAGAGAGAGAGAGGAAGGTTATAGTACATCATGCTCTATACATCATCCGTGCATCACACCTAATTCTAGCCCTAAAAAACTTTTTTTTTTCAAATTTTATATTTTTTCCTTGAAATTAACCTTCCAATTAACCCATATGCAAAAAATTAGGTCAAAATACATTTTGTAGCTATTTTTAAAAAATGCACAAAAAACTGCTGACGCAGACCCTTATAAATAAGGTATTTTTAGCAGTTTTTGTGGATTTTTTAAAAATAGCTACAAAATGTATTTTGATCTAATTTTTTGCATATGGGTTGATTGGAAGGTTAATTTCAAGGAAAAAATATAAAATTTGAAAAAAAAAATTCTAAGACCTAAAATTAGGTGTGATGCACGGGTGATGTATAGAGCATGATGTACTATAGTGTGACCCTCTCTCTCTCTCTCTCTCTATATATATATATATATATATATATATATATGTGTGTGTGTGTGTGTGTGTGTGTGTGCGCGTACGCGCGTAATGAGGCCGGATCAGATAAGGACCAACTTAAAGACTATTCGGACCAATTTTTTTTAAAATATTAAAAAATATTATTTTCAAATTAATTTTTTGTGTGCTATTTAAACATTTCAGGATATCTCCCAAAGAAAAAAAATCAGCTCAAATCCAATTTTTTACTATTTTAAAAAATCGATTAAAACGTGTTAGTTTTAAGCGTTAAAAATTGACATATTTTGATCGATTATTTTAAAATAGTAAAAAAACTTTGAGCTAATTTCTTGGGGAGGTACTTTGAAATGTTTAAATACCATCATAATAAAAATCAACTTAAAATAATATTTTTTACATATTAAAAAAATTTGGTTCGCATCGGGTGGTCCCTAAGTCGGACCTTATTTGATCCTTATATGTTTAATATATGCACGAAATTGTTCGTATCGAATATATATAGTACCATAGTTCCAAACCTACAAGGTTGCAAATGTGTGTATTGAATAGTAAATATCTACTTTGTAGGGTAGATATTCACTTACCATTTTTTTAGAACATGCGTAAGCATTCATACTTGAGAAATGGTAGGTTCATTATTATCACAACTTCGCGCATTGATGAGTTGATTTTTTTTTCAAACTAGGATATTTGAGTTTTAATGGGTCTCATTTATGTATATCCATAAAATAGGAGTCTAACATGAGTACAATCTCACATGTGGCATTTTTCTTTAAAGCAAGCTCAAATTAAATTGAGCTCTCGATTTGGCTGGTCTAACCAAAAGCGTCACTATTCTAAGTCATTTGTCTCACACCCATTCATTTTCTTAGAACTGTTTCTATATTCATATTCATATGAGAATTAGGATTATTGTCTTCTTTCATCATTTTTTAATCACTTTTAGTATTTATTTTATTTTTAGTATTCATTGTATTTTTTACCTTTTGTTTAGTATTTAGAAGAAGGAAGGTTATTGGCTCTTAAGGGCATAATTGTAAAGCTAGAGGCCAAACAACCTACTTCCTGTAAATACCCTTTTGTAGCCTCATTTGAGGCATTCTTCCATATTTTGAGATATTGATTAGAGAGAGTTTGAGAGAGAATTATCTTTTCTTGCTCCCATTAGACGTCATTTACGATCAGAGCCTAGTTCGCTCCACCGGTTGCTGTTGTAGTTGTTGTAAAATAAAAACTCATAAACAACGTCAAGGTGGGTTCAAAAAAAGATGAACACCTCCGCGACAAACCCTTTTGATCAAATCATGGCATCTCTCAACCAATTAAAGGTTCAAATGGATGAGATGAATGCGCGAAATTCAGCATCGACAACCACTACGGATCGCCTCCACACCGTACCGGTAACATCTCAAAACCCTAACCCTAATTCCCCAAAATTAACCCATTCTACACCCCTACCACAATGAAACCCTAACTCCAACTGCAATAAAGAAAATACCACCACCGAAGATGGACTTCTTCCACCACCACCCGCTGGACAGACTATAAAAAAGTGCCAAGACTGCTTCTACCAACCCGACACAACCCCTGTCCCCGCCAAAACACCACGTCGACCCATTCGGAACCCAAAACCTGCTCGCCCATGCCACGGTGTTGCCGCCCCCTGCCGAAATCCCTCTACCACCCTCCGAGTATACTCTCCGAAGCTGGATGACCCAGTTCCAAGGGAAATCAACCCCGATCCAAGGCTAGACAACTCTAATCTAGTTGATAACTGGTCTGGGACCAATACTCGCTCTCATTCAAGACCCTCAAGGGTCCGACACCTTCACTGCAGGACTTTCGCCCGCCTAATTGCAACTTGATGCCTTCCTGGTCACTTCCTCTCCAATTTGTGTTTAGATGGTACCTCAAAGATTGGAGCATACTCTTCGACTCTCGCCGAAATGATTCGTGACATCCGACATGCCAAGGGATCAAATTCAACCCATTTTCATCCTCAGGTAACATTTCCAATATCAAATAACCTAGAATTTTTAGCCTCCCACATTCATAATAATTTCACCCACCAAAATTCACCGCCACCCCCTATACCTCCCCCTCCACCACCCAACATATCAACACACCACCATATTCCCTCCCCACACCTTCCCCCACCCCGAATTCTTGCCCCTTCCCACTCCCCACCACCACATCCACCCAATTATCCCACTCTACCTCCACATGACTACCCTTTGCCCCTATCTCCATTTATCCTGATCACCAACCACAAAACACCTTGAAAACCCCCAAATACCCCCATACCCTTTGCTCCACCCGTTACTACACACCCTCACCCACCACATTTTACCTTCCCCACACTTTTTCCCTCACTTATTCTCCACACTTCACCCCCACCCTGTCACTCGACACATGCACCCCATCATCATGCTACTTATGATGCTCGTTCCGTTCATTCTGCACCTACTGATTCTCATGAGCGGATACGAGAGTGGATTGCCTTACCCACACATGATGGTCGCCCTTCACCCCAACACCATTCCGCTCCAGAGTTTGAGCCACCCCCTCCCACTTAGTGACGCACTGATGTTTCCACTTTTGACTCTCTGGGTCCGAAGGTTATGCCATATGTACCTATTTCCAAGCGCCATTGCATTTTGTGTTATAAAAAAGACCACCAGATGAATCATTGCCCTTACTACCAAGCACTAGTCCCAGCTCCACCTCCTTCCCCACCACGAGAGACTCTTCCACCTTATACATCTCCTCCCCCAGCCCCAATTCCTACACCATCTCCTGACCCTCCTTATCCATCGCCTCGGAGATGACCACAACGCGCTTTACTCCCCGAGCCTCCGCTAGGCGATGATAATCTAGATGAGGATGCCATGGCCCTACAGGGTGGTGATGCCAGTGCACAGTTGACGCTTCAGTTACTCTCGAGGAGTATGCAAGGTGATATTAGAGTGGATGTCCCGAAGTTTGAAGGCCATCTACAGCCCGATGTCGTTGTTGACTGGATTGCTTCCATAGAGAGGATATTTTAGTTGAAATGACTGAAAGGTCTCCTGTGTGTCTTCCTTGCGGCTACTAAATTTCAGAGTTACACAAGTGTTTGGTGGAATGACTTGGAGAAGCGCCGTGTCCTTGAGGGTCAACCTCCTATACAGACTTGGACGGAGCTCTGTTCCCAGTTGATGTCAACTTTTGTCACTTCCACTTATGAGCAAGACCTATTCTTGCGAGTCCAGTCTCTTGGACATGACACCACAGTTTTGGACTATACTCAGCACTTTCAGCTTCTTTGTCCTCGTGCCCGCCTCAGTGAGAGTGAGGAACAGAGGATCAATAGGTATATTCATAGCCTACAGATATATATCTAGAACAACCTCGCTTTACGTTGTAATACCGCGTATTTCTGCGTATTTGAAGTTTAATCAATTCAAAAATTAATTGGGAGAAATATGTTTTAATTAAATTACACGAGTGACGTAATTTATTGTGATTAAATAATAAATGTGATTATTAAATATTAATCAAGAGAAAGATACTGATTAATAGTATGAAATGAAATTTACTAAGTGTGAATAGTAAATAATTGATGATTATTGATTTACGTCATAGCGAGTGATATGGGTGTATTTAATTTTATCTCAACCGGGAGTCGCGTGTAGACTAAATTGGGATCGAGATAGGAAAGATATTTAAAGTGACCCAGATGTTTATTTCGAGGTCACGTATAGTTCCAAAAGGGTCAAAATAGTCAAAATAGCATACTCGGGAGTATAGTTTGGGTCCCGAGTCAATTTTAGACCAAACCAGCACTTATTGAGGGCGTTTTAGTCATTTAGCAAAAGGAATGTAGGGTTAGAAACACAAAAACCTAAGGGAGTTCATTAAAGAATGATGAAAGACAATTCTCAAAGCTTAAGGAGATGTTATTGAAGAATTAGACCTTGTTCTTGCATCCTAATCATCTAAGGAGTGAAGATTGGAAGAGAAGAACATCAATACATCATCACCACCACGAACTCATACCACACCTATTAAAACAAGTTTTTATTGCAATTGATATGAAGTTATAATACCCATATGACTAGGGTTTCAATTATATTGATTATTTTGATGATTCTTGGAAGAAAATATTGATTTAAATGCATGTTTGGGTAGAATTGCATGTCTAAAGATTTGATATCTGTAGAGGATAATAAAGTAGATATTTTTTATGATTATCCATGAATTAAATCTAGGTTTTGATGAATGATAGAGGAAGAGCATGAAAACCTAGGGTTCTAGAGGATTAGATGTTTAATTCCATTCATGAATGTTATTTGTAATGTTTTGACGCAAAAATTATGTTAGAAACTGTCCTAATACATGTGAGAAGGATTTAGTAAAATTGGTGTGGAGTTTGTTGGAGAAACATGGAAGTTATAGGTGTATTAATGGTCAGAAAAATGCATCTGCAAAACGAAGAAGATGAAGTTCTAAGGACCGAACCAGTTTGGATCAGAGGCGAATCGGTTCGGTTCCCAGAAAAATGTAAAATCTCCCTTTTTGACTAGAACTCCTAAATTGTTATCAGGAAAACTTTTGGGAGGTTTTTAGAATATAACGAGTGATCTTTTATATTGCAACAGTACATGATAAGGTTATGGGAGTTTAGTCGTATCGAGAGAATTAAGACGATGATTAAAAGGGATTTAACGATAAGGTAATTAATTCACGAGAATGAGAAGGTATCACGAGAAAGTGTGAGTAAGCTTATGGCATGAACTAGTAAGGCAAGGAAGACTTAGCTACTAAAATAAAGTAAGGGGTAACTAGGACCCATAGAGTAGAGAATAATACTCGAATAATACGATAGTGAGTTAAATCGTAAAATAATAAGTACGGGGAGTATGTGGGTGAATTATACTATGTACGAACGATGATAATTAGGTTGTGTGAATACCTACTGAATATCTTTATATATTTATTGTGTGTGTACTTATATGGTTGATGTTATAAGTTAGCATACCTACACTGCTTGCTATCACTCGAGGTTCTCGCGTAGTGGGCGATCCCACCTTAATGATTCCAGTGAGGTCTGGATTAGTGCCCCAGAACATAGAACTTAGTGCGGCTCGCTATGTGACGTGTATTAGTGAGATATGCGTGTCATTTGGGTACATTAGGTATGTGCGTAGCCCAAAGGCTTAGAACTATGTTCCCCTCCACCTTTTGATATTTGATTTTGGGTTCGAGGGGACATACCGAACCAGTAGTCCCCAATTAGTATGAGAAGTACTTGGACTGATAGCAGAGTATGCCTATTGTTTCATGGTGGTCCTATTGAGAGACACTATATATATATATATATATATATATATATATATACGATCATGATTATTCTACTTATTTGTGATAGTAGACTGATAGATAGTGTATATCTAAAAGAACGAATTAAGTAGTAAAACTTAATCAATGAATTGAGAAGATAAATGAAATATTAATTTTAACTCTTAACGTA
The DNA here is from genome assembly GCA_949130495.1 of Sambucus nigra. Taxonomy (NCBI): domain Eukaryota; kingdom Viridiplantae; phylum Streptophyta; class Magnoliopsida; order Dipsacales; family Adoxaceae; genus Sambucus; species Sambucus nigra. The sequence continues at coordinate 197,197,105 of OX422212.1, forward strand.
CGAGAAATGTTAATTCAATTAGCGTATTGTATGGGCGGTATGGGGACTTATAGATGTTGATAGTCCAGGTTGATACTTATGTCTAGTTAGCTTGGGTAGTACAGCTTGGTGGGCTAAGTAGAGAACGTTAGGCGTGTACAATAGTTGTGGGGTGAGGATACTCAAGAGAGTGTGCGTAACATGTATAATCAATAACCGATTTTGAAGTGTGATAAACACTTACTAAATACTTTCAAAATGTTTTGATTACTAACTCTTGCTATAAAAATATTTTTAAAACCTCTTCGGTGTCCAGCCACAGGGATGCCAGACTTGATAATCTACTTTAGGGATACGCAGCTGCGGCACAGGGTGGATGCTTGCAGAATTTTGTATTAGACACACCTATTCTTCATTCCTAGTGTAGGAATCAAATTTAATTACAGTTTCAGTTGGGCCTGTGGTCCCTTTCTAATTTATTATCTGATTTCAAGCTAGTATTGGATTTGGTTGTTATTATTGGATTTTATTTGGTTTGGTTGTAGCCGATGGTTTATTAGGCAAGATTTTTAATTCATTCATTTTTTGTACGTTGGTTTAGATATTACATGTGGGGAATGATTTATCTAGTTTTTCCGCTTGGTTATTTTTTTTGTCTAATGAAAGATAAAATTTGGTACCAACTTTTGAACACTAGGTGGTTAGTAAAGTTACAAAAAGTTTTTGACAGTGATGCTAAGAATGAACCATATGTAAATCCTATTTTAATTTGATTAAAGCCTGATCACCCGGTATTTAATTAGGCGGGTGTCACAGATGGTATTAGAGCATCCAATCCTAAAATCCTTAGGATCTGTGCGACTTTTCACATTTCAACTTAGCGTTCTTTGATGTAGAGCCTTATGATATGATTGTTGTATTCCACTAGGTATGCGACTTACGTTCCCTTGCTATTAAGTTTAGTTGATGTGATTTATATATGAGTTCGGTTGAGCTCTATACACCGAGCAATTTGGGGCGATGAGAAAGGGCTGTTAGAAGGACTGTAGGAGGAGAGGAGAGGCGGAAGATATAGAGTATTTTGAGAATGGTGATTGCGATAGAAGTCACCATGATTATTATTCAGGAAAGTGATGATAAGATAATCATGCGGGGATAGTAATTCCCCAAACACCATCGTAGAAAATGGTGATACAACTTTAGACTTTCCCAGCATTGTAGGCAAAGAGAGAGTCAGGGGGACTCTTTCGAAGAGTCACCTGTAAGATTTCGAGAACGAAAAGAAGCATGATGTACCTATGGATGGAAGTAATCCAAAGAAAAGAGTGCAGGATGGGGTGCAGCGACACCCAAGACTAAATTTTGGGTCAAATTCTTGCTCATAGGAGAAGCATGGTGGTGATAGGAGTGAGTCATCCCATATAAGGAAATGGATATAGGATGAATTAAAAAACTTGGGAGAAGGGATCGTAAGGTCTTACATCTACTATTTCGATAAAGATACGATTGGAGTTTCGAAACTCATCATAAGAGAGGGAAAAGAAAGACTGATCTTGAGAGAGATAATGACTTGTTAAGCGAACTTCGTAAGCGAGGAAGAGGATATGGAGAGTGATGAAAAGGGTATTTGAGATGATAATGGACTCGTGTGTAGAATACACAAACGTGGATGTGAAGTCCGAATAGGATGACTAGTGCCGATATCACCAAGGTCATAGGTTTATATGTTTACATAAATGCTTCCCGAAGAAGGGAACCAAGTGAGTAAACTGAATTAAATGATGATTGTGAAGCATCACAGATGGGTATACCCAGTAGGAGGCCCATTCCAATGATCAAGAGTAATATAATTCCTACCAGGAGATGGTGAATTTTATTATGGCCATCAAGGCCAGCAACGAGTCCCATAGGGCCAGCGGAGCCAAAGGGACACGGGAGGTAGCAATCAGGGTCGAGGCTATTAGGTCCGCAAGAAGGAAAACTCCGACATGTCTAGTGGGGGCCAGTGAGAGTGGAATAGCACATGGAGGTGTCTCATATGTAAGGAGTGAGAACACATGTGTGAGTCTTGTCCACAGTGAGTTAGAGGACATGAGCAAGAGGCCCAACAGGGGCAACAATCATAAGAAGATTTTGACTTTCTGTTGGGACGAGAGTGTTATGTCCAGGAACCGCTTGAACTACTAGAACAGTTGACAATTAAGGATATGAACTTCATCCCAGGGTGGATGGATTCTATTTTGTGTGACACGAGCGGGTCACAGTGGTTTGTTTGCACCAAATTCGCATGTGAAATGAGTTTAGTGGAAGTATCATTAATATTATTATAGTTATATAAAACTACCATTGGGTAATAAGGCTCTTCTAAGTTCCACCTGCAAGGGAGCAGAGGTGGGCACAAAGAAAATGTTTACATTATGTAGTAGTTTGATTCTTATGATGGTTATGGGAGGAGAGTATACTATTATCTTGTGTTGTGATTGGGTACCGAGGATTTGAACAGTGGTAGACTATCTATAAGACTAATGTGCTCATTATGCCATAGAGATATATTTTGTCTTGCAAGGCATCACCTGAAAGAGGGTTGAGCCTACATATATATATATTGTATTGTATTGTAGACTTCGGTGAGTATAGTTTTTTTGTTACACTTAATCCCGATGCGTGGGGACTTTTACTGATGTAATTCAGGGTATATTAAATTATTATTGAGCGAAGAGATTTAGCTCATTGTTATTTACGGACTGAGAACCTAGTGATTATGAAAGCGTTGCATCGTGTGACGCCTTGAGAGTCATGAGTAGAGACGAACTGATTTATGTATCGGGAGACACGATTTGTGATATCCTAGTTATGTTTTATGGAACCACAGATTACGATGATCGATAAGGCCAGAGAATAGTGCATTGGGAAAAGTTATTTTGGGATTTATTGTGAGATGTTGTACGCATAAGCCTTAATAAACGTCGAGAGTGGAGAGACGTCGTTCGATGCTAAGGAACCGGTTTAAATGATAATTATTGAATGAGTGGGGAAAGAACTTTGGGCTGAGAGTTATTATGAAATAGGGTCAGTGGAACCAAATAGTGCAACAAAAGAAGCACTGAGAAAACTTTTGCACCCTAGTTTATGAGTGGGGGAAATATCGGGAAGAAATGAATAGTGATTTGTGAAGTAATCGGGAATACCAGTATGACATAGCCATGCGGGGACCGAGTTTGAGGTAAATATGTTGCGTATGTGATGTTTGTAATGTTTGTGTAAATATGCACAGGTTATAGGGTGTATGGGCGCCCTGGTTAAGCGATTTTAAATCGCCCAGTATAAAGGAATGTGGAGATAAGTGTGTTGAATGTATGCCCGTGGGGCAATTAGAATAATAAGTGGACAATAAGGATGGAATAAAATCGGTTTGAAAAAGGGGACAGTCCGAATATGTGTCTATCAAGGAGGGCTATCAAAACTGGGGGAGTTGAAAGACGGTGAGCAGTGTCTCACTTAGTCAAATGTTTAGAGTGGTCTATGCATAACTAAGATATCGAGTGGAACAAAGTGGAGTTGGATCTAGATACACCATTTAGTTAAGGGAAAAAGTTGATCCGAAGTTATCAACAAAGATTGTAAATTTGATGGTCCCAGTGACAGGATTTATAAACATGAGTGACAAAAATTCAAATTTGGGATATCCAACTTTCAATTGGAAGGGAATAAATGAAACATAACAAGGTGTTGTCAAAGATTGTTGTGAAATAGGATGAAACCCTTTAGTTCCACCTTTGATAGAATGTGTCAGGAGGCGATGGGAACGGAGTTGCATATCGTGCTAGACGTTTCAACCAAAAGTTGATAGGTAGACGAAAAGCGATTAAGTCGTAGGAGAAATCGAGAAATGTGTAATGTAGATTTTCGAGTGGTTAAAAGTATTAATTCAGCTAGTAGAATTACGCAAGATACCTCATAGCGGTTTATTATCAATGGGACACCCTTTGGTAGATAAAGGGGTGGGGAATAACAAGTTTCTAGGACCCAAAATGATTTTATGGTCCATCGACAATAATTAAGTAAATCGCGCCTTTTAGTGCGAGTCTAGAAACGTAATGAGAATTACGTTATTGTGGGTTGAAGGTTGGAGGTCGGATATGGGTGGTAAGGAATTTTTTATGAGTATTTACTCTAAGGAGAGTCACGTGTCCGATGACATGTAAATTGGCACCCTAAAGGTGGGGGCTTTCCTAACATTGAGATAGTGTAGCCGACAGGGTATAAGCCATCTTGTGGGATACTATATGGTCGAAGACCATCGAGTTAGAGATTTGTGACCAAGTGATGGTTCGGGTGTCTCCCATGAAGAGGTCATGAGGTTCGACAATAAGGGAAGATAGCAATGAGATATGTGAGTCCATTCCCTATTATTGAGAGGGTGGGATCGGTAGCATATAGATTGGGACTTCTAGAGCATCTTCAGTGGATACATGATGTGTTCCATGTGACATCGCTAAAGGAGTGCCGTAGGAGCGAGAGAGCCTTCTGACACGTTCCACTTGAGGAGATTAATTTGAAGCCAAGCATCTCATATGAATAGAGACCAGTGGCTATTATGTATCGTAGTGAGCGTAAGTTGCGGTCCAAAGTGGTACGGCTAGTGCGAGTGGAGTGAGGACACCACAATATTAATGAGTCAACATGAGAGCCAGAGGATGACATGCGAGAGCAGTATCTAGAGTTAGTCACCGCAGGTATGTCCTAAATTCGAGGACAAAATTCCTTTGTAGGGGGGGAAGTATGTAATACCCCGTATTTTCGCGTATTTGAAATTTAATCAATTCGAAAATTAATTGGGAGAAATACGTTTTAATTAAATTACACGAGTGATTCGATCGGGAGTCGCATGTAGACTAAATTGGGGTCGAGATAGGAAAGATATTTAAAGTTACTCGAATGATGAGTTCGAGGTCAAGTATGGTGCTAAAAGGGTCTAAATAGTCAGAATAGTATACTCGGGGGTATAGTTCGAATCCCGGGTCAATTTTAGACCAAACTGGCACCTATTGAGGGAGTTTTGGTCATTTGTCAAAACGAGGTTTAGAGACCTACGAAATTTACAATCTTATATCAGATGTCAAGAGGCTTACGCTAGGGTTAGAAACACAAAAACCTAAGGTAGGCCATTAGAGAAGGAGGAAAGACCATTCTTAAAGATTAAGGAGGTGTTCTTGAAGAATTAGACCTTGTTCTTACATTCGAATCATCTAAGGAATGAAGATTGGAAGAGAAGAACATCAATCCATCATCACCACCATGAAATTAGATCACACCTGTTAAGGCAAGTGTTTATTGCAAGCAATATGAAGTTATAATACCCATGGGACTAGGGTTTCAATTATGTTGATTATCTTGATGATTCTTGGAAGAAAAGATTGATTTACATGCATATTTAGGTAGGAATTGCATGTTGAAAGATTTGATATCTGTAGAGGATAATAAAGTAGAGATTTTGTATGATTATCCATGAATTAAATCTGGGTTTTGATGAATAATAGAGGAAGCACATGAAAATCTAGGGTTCTAGAGGATTAGATGTTTAAATCCATTCTTGAAAGTTATTCGTAATATTTTGATGCAAAATTATGTTAGAAGCAGTCCTAATACATGTGAAAAGGATTTGGGACATTTAGTTTGGAGTTTGGTGGAGAAACATTGAAGTTATAGGTGTATTAATGGTAAAAAATGCATCTGTGAAACGAAGAAGACGAAGTTCAGAGGGGCAAATCGGTTCGCATCAAAGGCGAATCGGTTCGGATCTGAGGCGAATTGGTTCAGTTCCGAGAAAAATGTAAAATCTCCCCTTTTGCCTAGAACTCCTAAATTATTGTCGAGAAAACTTTTGGGAGGTTATTAGAATATAATGAGGGATCTTTTATATTGTAATGGGCTATGATAGGGCTATGGGAGTTTAGTCGTATCGAGAGAATTAAGACGATGATTAAAATGGATTTAACGACAAAGTAATTAATTCACGAGAATGAGAATGTAATTACGAGAAAACGTGAGTGACCTTATGGCATGAACCAGTAGGATAAGGAAGACTTAGCTACTGAAATAAAGTAAGGGTAACTAGGACCCCTAGAGTAGAGAATAATACGATAGTGATCTAAATCGTAAAATAATAAGAACGGGGAGTATGTGGGTGAATTATACTATGTATGAACATTGATAATTAGGTTGTGTGAATACCTATTAAATATGTATATATATAGGTTGTGTGTGTACCTATATGATTGATGTTTTGAGTTAGCATACCTACGCTTCTTGCAATCACCGGAGGTTCTCGCGTAGTGGGTGATCCCACTTTCATGATTCCAGTGAGGTCTGGATTGGTGCCCCACAACATAGAACTTAGGCCGGCTTGCTATGTGGTGTGTATTAGTGAGATCAGCGTGTCATTTGGGTACTACAGGTATGTGCGTAGCCCAAAGTCTTATAACTATGTTCGCCTCCACCGTTTGATATTTGATTTTGGGTTCGAGGATACATGCCGAACCAATAGTCCCCAGTTAGTACGAGAGGTACTTGGACTGATAGCAGAGTATGCCTATTGTTTCACGGTGGTCCTATTGAGAGACACCTTATATATGTGTATATATATATATATATATATATATATATATATATATATATATATATATATATATATATATATATATATATATATATATATATATATATATATATATATATATATATGTTGATACCAAATTTAGTCTGCTGACATGGCTCAATTGAATGAAGACACGTGGCAATCTACATGTCAACAACAAACACTTCCGAGGAACTCACACGCTCCGAGGAACCATACTACAATGAGGAACACTGCTTCCTCGAGGAAATCATATTCCCCAAGGAACTCACACGCTCCGAGGAACCATACTACAACGAGGAACACTGCTTCCCCAAGGAACTCATATTCCCCGAGGAACTCATACGCTCCGAGGAAGAAGAACTCTCCGAGGAACTCTTGAGCACCGAGAAGCTTAGGCGGTCCGAGCAACTCAGGCGGTCCGAGCTGCACCTCGAACAAAGCATTAATAGCAAGATAACCAACAGTTTGGCTGTTCATTAAATGCTTATCATTCAGATGTATACACTTAAGGGGCATTGAATGTATCACCCTTTCACAAGTACAGCATTTAATGTAGTACCCTTTCACATTACAGCCTCAGAGCTATAAATACATTGTACTACCCTCAAAAAAGGGCATGATTCTACGAATTTGGAAGGAGAAATAAATACAAGGGAAACACTCCTAAAAATCAGGAAGACCATTCAAAGCTACCATATTCCGAGAAAGAATGTTCCATACTCCTCAAATTTCTAACTATGAAACATTGGGGGCTTCTATTGATACCAAATTTAGTCTGCTGACATGGCTCAATTGAATGAAGACACGTGGAAATCTACATGGCAACAATAAACACTTCCGAGGAACTCACACACTCTGAGGAACCATACTACAACGAGGAACACTACTTCCCCGAGGAACTCATATTTCTCGAGGAACTCATACACTCCGAGTAACCATACTACAATGAGGAACACTGCTTCCCCGAGGAACTCATACGCTTCGAGGAACAAGAACTTTTCGAGGAACTCTTGAGCACTGAGAAGCTTAGGCGGTCCGAGCTGCACCTCGAACAAAGCATTAATAGCAGGATAACCAACAGTTTGACTGTTCATTAAATGCTTATCATTCAGACGCACACGCTTAAGGGGCATTGAATGTATTACCCTTTCATATGTACATCATTTAATGTATTACCCTTTCACATTACAGCCTCAGGGCTATAAATACATTGTACAATCCTGATTGTAGGGGGACCGAAATTTCTTGAGAGAACTTATAATCGAGAATTCCCAAACACTCAGCAATAACATAACAGTGGACGTAGGCCATTCTTATAAGGCTGAACCACTTTAAAAATTCTTTGTCTCATTTATTTATCTGTGATTGAATAATTAGATACAATCTAATTTTTTACATCAACAGATTGGCGCCGTCTGTGGGAAACGACTGGTAATATCTTTTTTCATCAAAAATAATTCATCAGAAATGGCTGATATTCCAGAATCCAGCAATTGAAACGCTGGAAGCCCTCTAAATCCATCTGCTCCACCAAACATTCCAGATCTGGTTGGAATAATGACAAATCTGGCTCAAGGCCAGACCGTTATGCAAGAAATTATGAGATAACTCATTGAAACCCTCTATGGCGGTGCACCAATTCATTCAGGACTGCAGAGCATTCAAAGAAACACCCGTGCGCCTTCTTCGCATACTAGGCGTACCAATTCATATCGCAATGAGGAATCTGAAGATTTTTCTTATCAACCTGGACGAACTTCGTCAGTGCGAGCCACAGATACTGAACAACGTATCACTCTCTCCCCAGAAAGGACCAGTGCGCTAGAAAGATTAAGCAAGGTGTCGCCTTTTAATCGATTAGGAACTAGAAGGAGTAAAAGTCCTCCTAGAGCCCCATCGAGGAATTTTCGACGACCATCAGATTTAAAGGAAGGATCTGCCCATTCACGACCAGCTGCTCGTCAAGAGAGTTCTCAGGAAGCCACCTCAATGCGATCAATTGCTCGAACGAACAAGCCCGAAGAAGGAAATGATGTGTGGAAAGGATCTATCCAGAGGCTGGAGGATAGATTAGGGGAAATGGCTAAAGCCAAAAACCCTCTACAATGAACCTTTGTTCGAGGAACACCTTTTGTCCAGGCCATTGTAGATTTTCCAACACCATCAAAATTCAAAGCACCTGTTGTGACTCCCAAATATGATGGAAAGCCTGACCATGTCCTTCATATAGAATAATACCAAGCTGCAGCCGACATCTATGCTGTCCCAGATGAGATGAGATGCAGAGCATTCTCGGGAACTCTTACCGGATCTGCTCAAATATGGTATAATAATCTTCCTCGGGGTAAGATCTCAACTTTTCTTCAACTGGTCGAGTCATTCATTGGGAATTTTTGTTTTGAGGCAAAGCCAGTTAAACGAGTAGCACATTTGTTAAGTGTTAGACAAAAAGATGGTGAGAGTACTATAGATTATATAACTCGTTTTAATAACGAGAAACTCGAGGTCATTGACTATGAGGAGAAGACAGTGGTTACTGCTTTGATGAGTGGACTACTGCCCAACAAGTTGTACTACACTTTGGCCAAAGATCCACCTAGAAACCATGTTAGATCTGATGGGAAAAGCGTCCAAGATTATGAATGCTGAGGAGGCTATGGCTGCGAAGAAGAACATGGATGCCAAAGAAACCAAGGTGGAAGGTGATAAAGCTAAGAAGAAAGAGCATAAGAACAATGGTAATGACAAACATTCAAAAACTAGGTCGGTATGGGACGTAATGAAGAAATATGATAACTATACTCCTTTGAAGAAGGATATCAACCATGTTCTAGAGGAAATCAAGAACAATGAGGAATTAAACTGGCCAGAGAAAATGAAGGCAGACCCTGACAAGAGGAATAAGGCGAAGTATTGCGAGTTTCATAAAGATCATGGCCATATGACCAAAAATTGCATAGCTCTTTAAAATGAGATTGAAACACTCATCAGACGAGGAAAGCTGTCAAAGTATGTTGATCGAGGAAACGAAAGAAGAAATAACAACCGAACAAGAGAGAGGTCTAGATCTCCTCGTCGAGCAGAGGAGAACAAGAAAAGAAGCCATGAAATTGATCCTAAAGACGACCCCGATCTTTCCAAGAGACCAAGGCATCCAGAACGAGAGGTATTTTCAATACGCTTTGGGTCATTTGACTGTAATGTTATAACAGGTGGAGATGCAGGAGGAGGAGACCTTACTGCAGAGAGAAAAGCTTACCTCTGTGAGGCTCGAGCTTGCTCGTACATTCAACGAATAAATCTAGCTGAGGAGGATCATTCGAGAAAGGTGAACAAAGAGAAATTGGTCATTGGTTTTTCAAAGAATGACCTCGCAGGAGTTTTGTATCCTCATGATGACCTATTGGTGATCAAGATGAGAATGAAGGAAGTAATAATTTCAAGAGTACTGGTCGACAATGGTAGCTCGACAGACATCATGTTCTACTCGTGCTTCGATAGTTTAAATCTAAAGCTATCTCAATTGGAGCCTTATCATAGACCCCTCATCGGTTTTGCTAGCGAGAAAGTATTTCCACTTGAGACGATCAAGTTAGATATATTCATTGGTACGTGGCCTGCTTGTCGAACAGAAAGAATACGCTTTTTCGTGATGGATAAGAATGTTCAATCATCATACAATATCATCATGGGAAGAGTAGGATTGAAGAAATTTGAGGCTGTACCATCTACAGTGCATCAATGCCTAAAATTTCCAATAAATTTTGGAGTAGGAGTTGTGAAAGGTGATCAGAAAGTAGCTCGAGAATGCTATTATTCATCCGCCGAGCAAGAGGAACTGGAAGAATCAAGTGGATTAAGGTTCATAAATTGAAACATTGGATCCTAGAGATGAGTCGTAACTCGTGAAGGGTCAAGTGATGGAAGCTACTGAAAACATCATTCTGGACAACGAGCACCCTGAACGTACTACTCAAGTAGGTTCGTCGTTGGAAGCCTCACTAAAACAGGAATTGATAACTTTCCTTAGAAGCAGAAAACAAACTTTTGCGTGGAGTCATGAAGATATGCCTGGGATAAACCCAAATTTCTTATGTCACGAACTCAATGTGAATAAGGAGATCAAGCCTGTGAAGCAGAGAAGAAGAGTATTCAGTCCCAAGAAGAATCAAGCCACACAAGAGGAAGTCGAGAAGCTCCAGAAAGCTTGTTTCATTGAAGATGTTAAATATCCAGATTGGTTAGCCAATGTGGCGATGGTAAAAAAGAAGAACAACAAATGGAGGATGTGTGTAGACTTCACCGACCTCAACAAAGCATGCCCAAAGGATCACTTTCCACTGCCCCGAATTGATCAACTAGTGGATGCTACCTCGGGACATGAGTTGCTGAGCTTCATGGATGCTTATTCTGGTTACAATCAGATTAAAATGAAACATAAAGACAGGGAAAGTACTTCTTTCATTACCCCTAGGGGAACTTATTGTTATAATCTTATGCCTTTTGGTTTGAAAAATGCAGGTGCGACATATCAGCGACTGATGAACAAGGTCTTTGCTGAACAAATCAGTTACAATATGGAAGTCTATATTGACGATATGCTGACAAAGAACAAGAAAGATGTCGATCATCTAGTTGACTTAAGTCAGACTTTTGATCAACTGGATAAATATCAAGTGAAGCTGAACCCGACGAAGTGCACATTTGGAGTACGAGAAGGCATGTTCCTTGGGTACATTGTCAATCAACGAGGCATTGAGGCGAATCCTGAAAAGATCAAAACTCTGCTAGGGCTGCAATCTCCAACGACAAAGAAAGAGGTGCAAAGTCTTACAGGCCGAGTAGCAGCACTCAACAGATTTGTATCACGAGAAATTGATAGATGTCTCCCATTCTTCAAGACACTCTGAAAGACTTTTGAGTGGAATGATGAATGTGAGAAGGCTTTTCAAGACTTGAAGAAATATTTGGGAACACCTCCACTATTGTCCAGGCCAGTGATGAGAGAAAAATTATACTTATATCTTGTAGTGTCCGAGAATGCAGTTAGCTCGGCGTTAATCAGAGTGGAGAATGGAGTACAAAAACCAATCCACTACACAAGTAAGGCCTTTCGAGGAGCAGAAATCAGATATCCAAGGATGGAAAAATTGGCACTGGCGCTGATTGAGGCGAGTAGGAGAATGAGACCATACTTCCAAGCTTATACCATAGTAGTATACACTGATACGCCACTGAGGCAAGACCTTCATAAACCAGAAAAATCAGGGAGATTGATGTACTGGGCAATAGAGCTCGGTGAATATGATATAGTTTATGAACCCAGATCATCGCTAAAAGGGTAGGCTGTGGCAGATTTTATAGCAGAGTTCACCTATCCTGATACCCCCGAGGAGCAAAAGTTTCTCGCTGATCAACCTGTGGATGTTACAGGATCATCAAACACAAGCTCAGACTAACTCCGGTTGGTAAAAAGGCAAGTGGATGCTATAGGATCATCAAATTCGAGATCAGACCAACTCCGTTTGGTAAAAGGGAAAGAAAAGATGATCGACGAAGAGCAAGAAATATCAGGGGAGGACCGAGGAACTCTGTCAGATCAGAAATTTGAAGACGAGTTACCTATATGGAGGCTATATGTAGATGGCTCATCTTGCACTATAGGATGTGGCGCGGGAATAGTTTTGAGCACTCCGAATGAGGTCGACATGGAATACGCCCTACGATTCCAATTCAAAGCTTCCAATAATGAGGCTGAGTATGAGGCTATGATTGAAGGTCTTAATTTGGAGAAAATTATGGAGGCCCAGCAGGTTATTGTCTTCAGTGATTCTCAAATGATTGTAAATCAAATATTGGGAGTATATGCAGTTAGAGGAGCATTAATGATCAGATATCATGCAAAGGCAAAGGAGCTGGTGTCAGAATTTACTACTATTCAGCTGGTCAGAATACCAAGAATGGAGAATGCGAGAGCAGACGCCTTAGCTCGATTAGCATCAGCTACTCATACCGAGCTACGACGAACAATCCCAATTGAAGTTTTAGCTGGTCGGAGTATAGATGAAGATCCGACGAGGAACTTTATTACCATTGATTTAGGACCATCTTGGATGGATCCAATCAAACCATATATTGAGGAGGGAGAATTACCAATTGACAAGCTCGCAGCCAAGAAATTGAAGTTTAAAGTTGCTCGATATGTATTAACTAACGATATTTTATATAGATGAGGAATTATGGCAGGTTTGCAGAGATGTGTACACCCCTCCGAGGTAAAAGAATTGATTAAAGAGGTCCATGAAGGTTCCCGTGGAGCACATGTAGCAGGTCGGACACTCTTGCAAAGGATGATGACGCAGGGATACTACTGGCCGACGATGAGAGCTGATTGTATAGCCTATGCCAAGAAATGTGACAAGTGCCAGTGCTTTTCCTCCATCCGAAGAACTCCACAAGCATTATTGACACCCATAACTTCCCCTTGGCCATTTTCCATGTGGGGAATAGATTTGGTCGGGCCACTACCAACGACCAGAGGAAGGTTCAAATACCTCATCGTCGCAGTGGATTATTTTACTAAATGGGTAGAAGCTGAGCCTCTCATTGATATGACGTACGACAAGGTGTACCAATTTGTTTGGAAGAACATTATTTGTCGATATGGCCTTCCTCATGCTTTCATCACAGACCATGGAACACAATTTGACAACGAGCAGTTCGCTGCCTATTGTCATCAGTCAAAACATTTTAAAGGTCCACTCAGCACCAGTCCATCCTCAAAGCAATGGACAAACTGAAGTGACAAACAGAACGCTTCTAAATGGCTTGAAAAAAAGACTGAATGATGCGAAAGCAAATTGGATCAACGAGTTACAATCAGTACTATGGGCTTACCGAACTACTCCCCGAGTAGCAACAGGAGAATCACCATATATGCTGGCATTTGGAAGTGATGCTGTTATACCTGCCGAGTTGGGCCTCCCAACACACAGGGTACTGAATTTCAATTCCCATGTCAGCGACTTAATGAGAAGATTGGATTTAAAATGCTTGAGGAAGTTAGAGAAGAAGCAGCCATTAGAAATGCTGCTTACCAGCAGCGAACAACTTTTTTCTATAATAAGAGAGTGAAAAAGTGCGACCTGAAAGAAGGAGACTATGTGCTGAAGAAAGTAATTCAAAAGCACAATAAGCTGGAGGCAAACTGGCATGGATCATACCGAGTTATAGAAGTTGTTCGACCAGGGACTTACCGAATAGCAACTTTAGAACGGGAGGAGTTTAAGAATGCATGGAACACAGAGCACCTACGCAAGTATTATCAATGATGAATAAAATGAAGATATTCTGCCGAATTTTTTCTTTTTATTGAAAGTTTTTCGGGGAATAATAGTGCTACACACTACTCGGCAAAACTCAACAAAGCTCAGGCTACTCAATTTTTTTTTCTCGAAAATGCCAACTAAGGTTGGTCGAGAAACCAATATTCCTCCGGGAAGTAAAGCTGCCAATATTCCTCCGGGAAGTAAAGCTACCAATATTCCTCCGAGAAGTAAAGCTACCTGTATTCCTCCGGGAAGTAAAGGTACTTGTATTCCTCCGGGAAGTAAAATTTGTATTCCCACGGGAAGTAAAACTATATGCTCCTCGGGAAATAAAAGTATTCCTAAAAATGCCAACTTATGTCGGTTAGGAAGTAAATATATTCTCGAAAATGCCAACTTGAGTTGGTCGAGAGGTAAAATTATTTTAAAAAAGATTAACTATGGCTGGTCGTGGATAAAAACCCACTAATTGTAGTTGGTCGATAAGGAAAATTTACCGACCTTAGTTGGTCGGAAACATTTAAGAAAAAAAATCTACTAACTATGACTGGTCGGGGATAAAAACCCACTAACTATAGTTGGTCGACAAGTAAAATTTAACGACCTTGGTTGGTCGGAAACATTTTAAACATTTTTGATATTCGTAACTTTTTACTAAGTTGGTAGATAAACAAAACATTATTTTTGCCAAATAATTACCACAAGTTCAAACTACTCGACAATAAGTTGGTCGACAAATAACACAATATTATTATCTTTTTAACAGATACACATGCACAAATGTAAAGTGTTTTATAATTACAAGACAATAGTAATTATGCACAAATGTAAAGTGTTTTATAATTACAAGACAATAGCAATTAAGATTGCGAACAAAAATGAAAGTCTTTCATTAAATCCAAAAATAAATTACATTGATAATGAAATGTATACAAATTTATTACATTAATATTCCTATTCTACTGGTCTTTTCCCCTCTGCTTTTGTAACAGGTTCCTCGCCAGCAGGCGGATCATTTAAAGCAAGAGGAGAATTTATAAATATCAAATCTTTTAACATCCTGACATTCATCACAGATGGTCGATTTAGGAGGTGCTCGGGACGAGATATCTCGACATTTGAATGAAGATTATAGTCGCCGAGATATTTGGAAATCAAGCATCGAGGAATGGACCGAGAAGTGATCCAACTCATATCCAGTTTGAAGGGTGGCACGGGTAGGTCGAGCAGCCCAGGATCGTGGTAGTCCCACAGGTAATGACCTTGTTCGAGTTGCAGCACACCTAAGGCATTCAACCAGCCTTGCTTGTAGCCCTCATTATTAGCATTCTGGATACGATCGTCCAAGTGATAGAGAGCTTCGTTGTACCCAGCCATCCAGAACTCCCTGGGCTGTTTGTGGAATTGATATGTTAATCTTTCCAGCTACTCGTGGAGATTTTTGATGAAGAGTTCCTTATTCTCCAAGACTGATTTCTGCGTAGAAAGTTGCTCTTTCAAGTCCCTAATCTTCTTTGACATTTCAACCAACGCCTGGTTCTTCGCCATTAATTGGAAGGCCTGGTTTTCTAAGGCAGATTGAGTCCTCTGTTCCTCGATAGTAATTCGAGCAGCTCTTGCTCGTCCCCGAGGAGCTCTTGCTCGACCACGAGAAGATGTAGAAGGGCTAGACCTCTTCAAGGTTTCCAACTCGTCCCTCAAGTTGGCGTTCTCTACCTCCAAGAACGAGAATCCCTTATCAGTCACTGGGATCAAGGCGTTTGAAGAGGAAGCTGCAGAATTCAATTGAGACAACACTTTTTGCAGGTTGTTATTCTCTTGCCCCAACAACTCGGCTATTTATCTGCACTCCTTGACTTCACCCCTCAGAGTTCTCTCCCTCACATTGTAACCAGCAAAACGCTTCTCGTACCCCGTGTCATCATTGAGTTGCTGATACTTCTTCTTATACCCCTCGTGCAAAAGGGTAGTGGATTCTTTGTATTGCTGCTGAAGGTCTTCAAGAATGCCCTGGAGATCCTCGATCATATCATAATAAGCCACATTGTTGGCCACTGCACGATCAAGCAGGGTCTTCAAGTATTGGTAGGCCTCAACCGCCTGTTCCGAAGCATCTTGACCGAGGATGTCGATAATTTGTGTTGCACTCAGATCTGTGTGACCAGCCTTAAAATAATCATTGCATTGCCTCAACAGCAGGGTATCATAAGCAGATAGTAATTCCATCCTGGCCAGAAACTAACATAGGAAGAAAAAGAAGTAATCAATAGAAGCATCAATAAAGCATGAAGAAGAGACAACAGTATGCAAAAACAAAAGTTCAAGTTTTATTATATCAAGGTTTAGAGTTACATATTCATGGTTACATTTGACAAAAGAAAAAATAAAGAGAAACCTGAACAACTCTACACCTTTTCCTTGTCTCCCAAAACCTTCTCGGGAGGCTGGGATGAGGAAGTAGGTTGCTCAGAGGGAATATAAAGTTACTCGGGGAGCACCGGCAGTTGCTCAGAGGAAATAGCGAGCTGCTGATGTTCCTCGACAGCAGGCATGATGGCTGGGGGATGATCTCCCATCACCATAGAAGACTCTTCGGAGGTAGCTTCGTCATCTTCTTCATCTTCAGGAGTTGGAGGGGGACCAGGGATGTGTCGCTGGTAGAGTTCGGAATTTTCATCCACCTTTATCTCCTGTAGAGCAGCAACCCACCCATCTCTGAAGTACTTGAGGCTTCCATATTCTACTTGAGACATCATGACAGCCAAGCCCTTGTTCCACCCCTTGTCCCAGTCAGCGCTGAAAGACTTTTTTACAGCCAATTTTCTCTTTAACTTTTCCGAGGAAAGCTTCTCGGACAGAAGGTTTTCAGCGGTCTTCAATTTATTCTCAACCTCCTCCTTCTGCCGATTTACTTCTTGAAGCTGACCCAACTTTTCCTCAGCAACCTTGAGTTTATCTTCAAACTCCTCAGTATTCTTGAGCTTCCCTTCGAGCTATTTATTCTTTTCCTTCAAGTCCTTTATTTTCTTCTCCAATTCCTTGGAGACCTCAACAACCTGAGCTTTCTCCTACTCGGTAGAGGTAAGTTTATTCTCCCAAACAGCTTTGTCAGCATCGTACTTCTGACGAGACTCTTCCAAAGACTGGCTCACGCCCATCAGAGCCTCCTCTACACCTGCCGAGGAGCATGAAGCTATGGCTTCATCTTTCTTCAAAATTGTATTGAAGCAGCTCACCAACTGTGAAAAGAAAATGAAAGCAAGTCAGAGACAGATATAACAAAGGAAGGATGAAAAGTTCAAAGCAACAAAACTTACAGAAGCAATATGGCGAGTATCCAATGATGTAACCATATCCCAGGAAATGTTCTCTTCAATACCTTGGATCTCGGGAATGATCCAAGTCTTTACCGAGCTCATGGCAGAGCTCGGGGGAACAAAAGTTGGAACACCAGTTCCAGTAGCTAGGGACTGAGTGATGGTGTCAACCAAATTGACCGAGGAGATATTCTTCAGCTTTCTCAGGGGAGCAGGAATAGATTCAACCAAGGAAGAACTCTTAGTAGGTGATATTACAATCACTTCTCCTGGAGCAGCAGACTTGCTCGGGGGCTTCTCGGCAACCTTAGCAGGAGCAGCTGGAGGAGCTGTATCAATTTTCTTTGTCCCTTCTGGGACATCATGTTTACTTCTTTTGTCCTCTCCAACACCAGAGGCAGGCTTCTCGAAGAGAGTGGGAGGTCTTCTCTTCTTCATCCTTTCATTCAAAGGAACGTGCGACTCAGGCGAAGAACTGGTAGAAGCTGGTACTGGCTCTGTGTCACTTATTACTGGACGAGCAGTAAAAGAGGTGGTGTAGCTCTTGTACTGTAGCAGATATGAAGCCGGCCTAATGTGCTCGTCGGCAACAGACTGATGCAAACTCCAGATAAGTTTTAAGTGTCTTATGTTAACGTCTGCTTCTTTTGGACACTTTCTTTTACTATCAACTGCAAATAAATAGAAATTACAATATCAGTGGCACATTTTGTCAAACATGAAGGAAGCATAATTTCAAAATAAATAAAATAAAATAAAAATAACCTATCTTATTGCCATAGGGAGGGCCTCTGGGACCCTGATACACTTCATCTCCAGATAAAGGAGCATGTTGCGAATTTTTTATAACAATCCCATGCTCAAAATAGTCCCTATTGGCATCCAGGAGATTAACCACTAAGGCCCTATTTAAAAATCTTGTTTTTAAATAAAAGGTGTTATCACCAACTGCCCATCTATAACAAAACATGATTTCTGGAATTCCTATGCGAGTTCCATGGATTTGATTTAACCTATGAACCCCATTAACTATTCTCCATGTATTTGGGGCTATTCTTACAGGAACAACATCAAAGTATTGACAGAATTCCAGACATAAGGGATTGGGTGGAAAATAAAATCCACACTCAGCAATAAAGAGACTGGGTAACCAATGTCCCTCAGCCAAACGAAAATAATCAGAAGGCTCAGAAAGCTCTTCCAAAACAACCCAGGAGGGAATAGAAAAATCAGAGCGAAACTTATCAAGAGATTCAACAGGATAAACCATGATGAATGAAGGAAATGAAGAAGAAGGAAGAAGATCTTACATAAAAAGAGTGGATCCGTTGACAACGAACGATGGAAAGGATGAACGCGCAAGAAAGCAAGATAATGGAAAACTCGAAGATACAAATTTGAAAAAGTAGAAGACGATGGGATTTCCTGTGACGCTTAAATACCTTGCCTTGGGAAAAGGAAAAATTAATGAGTACGAAAAGAGACGGTTACGCTACCGGCGACTAAAAAGACAAAAAGGGCGCGACAATCGAAGCGAGTATAAAAATTCAAAAAAGGGCATGATTCTACAAATTTGGAAGGAGAAATAAATACAAGGGAAACACTCCTAAAAATCAGGAAGACCATTTAAAGCTACCATATTTCGAGAAAGAATGTTCCATACTCCTCAAATTTCTAACTATGAAACATTGGGGGCTTCTATTGATACCAAATTTAGTCTGCTGACATGGCTCAATTGAATGAAGACACGTGGCAATCTACATGTCAACAATAAACACTTCCGAGGAACTCACACACTCCAAGGAACCATACTACAACGAGGAACACTACTTCCCCGAGGAACTCATATTTCTCGAGGAACTCATACACTCCGAGTAACCATACTACAATGAGGAACACTGCTTCCCCGAGGAACTCATACGCTTCGAGGAACAAGAACTTTTCGAGGAACTCTTGAGCACTAATAAGCTTAGGCGGTCCGAGCTGCACCTCGAACAAAGCATTAATAGCAGGATAACCAACAGTTTGACTGTTCATTAAATGTTTATCATTCAGACGCACACGCTTAAGGGGCATTGAATGTATTACCCTTTCATATGTACATCATTTAATGTATTACCCTTTCACATTACAGCCTCAAGGCTATAAATACATTGTACAATCCTCATTGTAGGGGGACCAGAATTTCTTGAGAGAACTTGTAATCGAGAATTCCCAAACACTCAGCAATAACATAACAGTGGACGTAGGCCATTCTTATAAGGCTGAACCACTTTAAAAATTCTTTGTCTCATTTATTTATCTGTGATTGAATAATTAGATACAATCTAATTTTTTATATCAACAATATATATATATATATATATATATATATATATATATATGCGATCCTGATTATTCTACTTATGTGTGACAGTTGACTGATAGATAGTGAATATCTAAAAAAATGAATTAAGTAGTGAAACTTTATCAATGAATTGAGAAGATAAATGAAATGCGAATTTCCACTCTTAACGGAAGAGAAATGTTAATTCGATTAGCGTACTGTATGGGCGGTATGGGTACTTATAGATGTTGATAGTCCAGGTTAATACTTATGTCTAGTTAGCTTGGGTAGTACAACTAGGTGGGTAAGTAGAGAACGTTAGGTGTTCATAATAGTTGATGGGTGAGGATACTCAAGAGAGTGTCTATAACATGTGTAATCAATAATCAATTTTGAACTGTGATAAACTCTGGCTAAATATTTTCAAAATGTTTTGACTACTAACTCTTGCTATAAAAATATTTTCAAAACCTTTTAGGTGTCCAGCCATAGAGACGCTAGACTTGATATTGTGCTTCAGGGATACACAGCCGCAACACATGGTGGATGCTTGCAGAATTTTGGATTAGACGTATCTATTATTCATTCCTAGTGTAGGAATATATTTTCAATTACCATTTCAGTTAGGCGTGTGGTCCCTTTATGATTTATTATCTTAGTTCAGGCTAGTATTGGATTTGGTTCTTATTATTGGATTTTATTTGGTTTGGATATAGCCGATGGTTTATTCGGACACAATTTTAATTCATTCATTTTTGTAAGTTGGTTTAGATATTAGATGTCGGGAATCATTTATCTAGTTTTTTTTTGCTTGGTTATTTTTTTGTCTAATAAAAGATAAAATTTGGCACCGACTTTTGAATACTAGGTGGTTAGTAAAGTTTTAAAAAAAATTCGACAATGTTGCTAAGAATGAACCATATTTAAATCAAGTTTTAATTTAATAAAGGACTGATTACCCGATATTTAATTAGACGGCGTGTCACATACGTGATTTCACCGCCTTTGCTAAAGAGGTGGAGTACGCCACTAATGTTGTGTATTTTCATCTGTCTTCTCCTCCTCCACGTGGCCACTCAGCGCTAACTCCTCCACCACCAGTGACTTCTACTCCTCCTGTGACTCCGTCTACTGTAGCGGATCCTACTCCCACGGTTCCTCCTCCTGCACCCACTCATCCTGTCACCTTCAAATGATACAATTGTGGGGTGATTGGTTATAGAGCCTTAGATTGTTCCCTTCTTCGCCGTCTCTCTCTCCTAGCTTCGGGGGATCCTGAGTATCTTGAGGAAGCACCGGAGGTCCCACCCCAACCATCTCTCATTACTATCCTCGATGGTGACACTGAAGTCCTTCCCCTCTGAGTTCGAGGAGGAACTCTTTCAAGGGGGAAGAGTGATGAGATTTAGGGTCATTATCATCTTTTATCATTTTTAGTATTTCTTTAATTTTTAGTATTCATTGTATTTTTTCCTTTTGTTTAGTATTTAGAAAAAGGAAGGTTATTGCTATTAAGGGCATAATTGTAATTATATTCTTAGCTTAGAGGCCAAGCAACCTCCTTCCTATAAATACCCTTTTGTACCCTCATTTGAGGCATTCTTCCATATTTTGAGATATTGATTCGAAAAATTTTGAGAGATAATTATCTTTTCTTGCCCTCATTTGATGTCATTTATGTCATATTCCCATACCCATTATTACTCCTCTCTATTCCCACTTGAAAATCGTCTCTGTACCAAAAACCGTTTATCTCTCCTCCCTATTCCCACACCCATTCATTTTCGTGTAACACAAACCGTTTCTCTCTCCTCTCAATTCCCAAACCCATTAAGCTTTCTTCATTTTATTTGCTTCTATTATTACTCCACGTCTTCCTCTCCACATCCTTAAGGCTTTGGAAATATTTGAACACTGATAATTCATCAAAATATTGCTGGTTAAGTTTTCCTAAAGTATATAATTAGATAGTTGTTTTTCTATGAATGATACAACAACACAAGAAATATGAGAGCGAAGATACTATTGGTCGATCTCGGTTATGTGAATAGAACGAAGAGGGTAATAAGCACACCTCACACTCACACTCACACACAGACCATAAGAATCAGGTAGAAAAAGAGCATGAGGGCCTACTTAAGAAAATTCCCCCGAATGCTAATAGGAGCTCTGTGGTATTTTCATTCATTCATATCCATTTACTATATATCTATATGTTTATATGTTTGTATAGTGTATATTAGTCATATTAGAACATATGTATGTCAAATGGGTTTGATTGCTATCTAGAGGGCAACAACAGATTTTGAAAATGAAATTTTATTCTATTTTATTTAAAAATTGCGATCTAGCCAACACTTTTTCTTATTTTCTTTCAAAAACTTTTACTCTTATTTTTTCTCATTTTTTTTTGTGAAAAAAGTGCAAAAGCTTGTATTTTGGTATAATAAGTTTAACATGTTTTAAATTATGTAATACACAAAATAGCTAATGTCGTATTATATATATTTTTTTGTTTGCCATTTTCCCTATACACAAAATCGATTATAACACCTTTCTTTTTAGTGTGTGGTAGATCAAATTCATCTTTATTAGTCTTGTTTTTTACAAGATATCTTTTTATCCCTAAAAATGAAGTTGTTTTCAATACTAATTTGGCATTGTTTATTTCATTTTTTTCCTTTTTATTTTAGGTGACTTTTTAATTTTCAATTTCATTTTTTTTTCATTTTCTTTTTTCTTTTTTTATTTTGTTTGGCTCAATCGTTCTATTTGTTGGAGAAAGACCGGGTGATGAGGTTGTAATGTTGTAAATTGGGTTTAATTTAGTTCAATTCATATTTGAAGTCTCACTTTAAAGGTAATTTATATTTTATTCATTCGTGTACTGCATAATCATACATGAAATAGAAACCTGATTGTTACTTTTTCTTTACGTTTTGAGATGTACATGGCCCAGTTTAATATTCATTAGATTCACGGTTGATTCTATGACTAAATTGGACGTATGGATTTATGTTGTTGATGAGTCATGATATAAGCTCAAGCATCAATTATTCGTGTGAGCGATAAGTTCAGTTGGTCTTATGTCTCATGCAAAGTTTGTAACAAGATCTTGACAAAGCTAGCAAAGTCGTACAACTGTAAATTTTGCAGCATAGACAACACATTTCCAGTTCTAAAGCAAGATACAATCCATACTTTTTACTAAAACATATATATTACCGTGTCATTAATATAAATTTATTTACTTCCTTTAATTTCATAAATATAAACTTCAAGTGGATGTTGAAGACTACAATGGAGATACAACATTCATTCTCCTTGACAAGGCGGCTGAAAAATTGGTTGTCACCCCCCCCCATCTCAAATTGACACATATGAGAATAAGGTACATTAACAAATTAATTTCATTCAGTTTCTTCCTATTCGTTTCACAATTTTAAATAAATACATATAACTCTTACAGGAAAATACAAAGGATGCACACCTTATATTCAAAAACATAATTAGGAAAAAATACCAATTCTTTCTAAGACTCGATAAATTTAATTTGATAATGGAAAAGGAGTACTATACTGTTACAAAATTCAAGGACACTCCTATTGACAATGCCACCCCCGAGGATTGCAAAATCTCATTAAAGGTAATATAGTATACATATTGGTTCAAGTTATATAACAAATGTCTCTACTAATACATAACTTTATTATACCAGATACAGAAGAAGAGAAAGTACATAGACATTGTTGAAGGAGACGACCGAATCAGGTAACAATGAACAAATACATTTATACTAATATGTCATATATACAACCAAATTTATAAACTATTGACATATTACTTAAAATCTTGCAAGAATAAATATAACAGTTCTTCTCTACATCATCATTTCGTAGAAGATATAAGGAATAAAAAAATACATCGAGAGGCTTCTAACATACTTCAAAGTTTTTAAATTTTGGGAAAACTGTTGCAGTTAATAAAACGTTTGTCGTACATCATCATATAAATTCTTCAAATATTTTGGATCTAAATTTTACATTTTCTACCTTACTTTATTCATTATAATTTCATTTAGCATATATATTGTATTACAACATAAAAATACAATAACTCATAATTTATAAAAATGTGGGCCACGCATCGTGTGGCTTGCATGCTAGTTAGAATTCCAGCAATCGCTTACTTAAATGTGTCACTCGCGGTGGTTTAATGGACAAACTCAATACTTTTTAACTTTTAAAGAATATCAAATTGATTTGGGGTGGGTAGAAAAAATAAGGGTTATTTATATATAGGTCTCAAGAGAACAAATTTTTTCTAATTAACTCCTATTGACTTTTCAACTATTAAATAGGTCCTATTCCTAATTTTTTTTCAAAATTTTACGCTTTTAAAACCAACTATCAGTGACTTCTTGTGAGAAGTTACATTAATGGTTGAACTTTTTTTCATCATATTTTAAATCTTCAAATGATCATAACTTTTGATTGACAAATCCGTTTTTCGCAAAATTACTATTTTTCAAATTTTCTCGCCGAGATCTATCAAGATCCATGAAGCCTGTAAAAATTTAAAGAAAAAAAATTACACATACAATAAACTTTATTGTATGAGCCAGAAAATGAAATAATTTTATATCTATGACATTTTCGCAAATAGTAACAATTACTGTGTTAATATTACACAGACAATAAAATTTACTGTGTTCACAAGAAAATAAAATCTATATATTTATCAAACAAGATCCAGGGAGTCCATAATATTTCAATGAAAAAAATTACATAGACAGTAATATTTACTGTGTAAACCTTTAAAAATAAAAATTAATTAATGCTCGTATAGTCAATGGAAGTTCATTAAAAAAATATCAAAATAGGAATTACATATACTTATAAATATTAACTAGGTTGTCACGTTAGTTGTTAGGATTAAATAATAATACAAATAAATTGGTTAAATAAATGGATCAATTAATCTATAAATATATATATATTGTAAAATTTACTGTATGCAGCAGAAAAGGAAACAGTTTTATATCTGTGACATTTTTACAAATAGAATATTTAGTGTATTAATATTACGAAGACAGTTAAATTTACTGTGTTCACTGGAAAATGAAATCCATATATTTATCAAACAAGATTTATAGAGTCCATAATATTGCAATGGAAAAAATTACACAAACAATGTGATTTACTGTATGCACCATTAAAAATAGAACTTAAATAATGGTTGAATAATAGGACTTAATTAAAAAAATCTAAAAATAAGAATTACATATAATAATTCATATTAACTAGGCTGTCAAATTAGTTGTTAGGATTAAATAATTATAGAAACAAATTGGTTAAATAAATGGATTAATATATATATATATATATATTGTAAAAACGATACATTTTTAGTTGAACCCATTTACTCAATCAAACACACATTTATCCAATATTTTCTTATTTTTGAAGGCCTGCGTCAGCGGCCCCTCATTCCACCCATGTGACCCCAAACCGGAGCTCCGGTGGATCTGGCTCTCAAACATCCATTTACTCAAACATTATCATTTTTTTAAAGGTCCGCGCTAGCAGCACCCAATCCCCACCCCCACCAATCCCCATTGTCGAAGCTCCAACGACCTTCATCGAAACTCCGATTTTGGGTGAGTAAGGGTGGCATGGGGGTGCCGGATCTTTAAAAATAAGAGAATATTGAATCAATGGGGTTTGGATCCACCAAAGCTTGGTTTGGGGGGTGAGTAGGGGTGGCATGGGGCCGCTAACTAGACCCTTTAAATATAAGAGAATTGAAGTTGTAAGGTTATATGTACTTAGGTTATTTCGTAGAATACACACACACAACGCAACTAAAATTTTTCCAAGTAGAGATATATTCCAATTTTAATTGCTTTTGCAAATTTAAAAGTTAGCATGAACAATTAATAGTCAAAGTGATGGGATTGATAACTTGATTAAGAGATATTTAAATTATCCAATTTTATCCTTTTTATCCTACGCATACATCTATGGGATTTA
The DNA here is from genome assembly GCA_949130495.1 of Sambucus nigra. Lineage (NCBI taxonomy): Eukaryota > Viridiplantae > Streptophyta > Magnoliopsida > Dipsacales > Adoxaceae > Sambucus > Sambucus nigra. The sequence continues at coordinate 197,222,727 of OX422212.1, forward strand.
ATAAAGTAAAGTGCGAAAATCGCAACCACAACCACAACGCACCGATATACGAGGAAAACTCAAATGGGAAAAACCTCGGACGGCTGGGCCTAGACAAATCCACTATAAATAGGTTTTACAAAGGACTCAAAAGACTTACAGATTTTGACTCAATCAAGACATGCTGATGCCGTCCTCTACCTCCGAATTTATAGTACGTGTTGCTCGACTCTACTCATGTCGCGGTATCCACCGAAGGCCAAACTATCGTCTCCAATAATCTTGAATGTAGAAATCCACCGCAAGTGTGCTTGTTGAATTTCAAGTTGATGGCATAGGGTTTTGGTTTAAAGGTTAAATTGTGTTGGAGAAGGATTTTTAATCAAAAAGGGAAAATGTGAAATTTTGCTCTCTAGAGTATGTAAAACTTCCTTGTAAAAAAGAACTGATTTTCGTCCATATATTAAAACTGGAAAAGTAGTGGACCATGGCAGTTATATAAAATAAATGCAGGAAAACAGTTTAAAATTTTTTTAAAACAGACAAATCTCGTTCGAACGACCTTTAGTTCGAACGAGTTATCTAACAATAGTCCAGTGTAAAGTTAGATAAGTCATTAGAAATCTCGTTCGAATGAGTTCATTCGAACGACATTTCTAACGAGCTTCTAACGAGTTACCAGTGCACTCGAGGCAATGTCGTTAGATCTAGGTCGTTCGAACGACCTGGAAGAACTTTGAACGGCATTTCCTTTTTTCTTCTAAAAAGGGTTAAAATTAATTTCAAAATTGTTTTTTATGAAAATTACTCTTTATGAAATGAAAATTACTCGAACACATAAAAAATTATTATGGTAATATACCTTTTTAAGAGAATGGACTTAAAGGCATATTGATGTCGCGTGAACTTTGGATGCTCTATTCTCTAAGGTTGTATGAAGCTTGATGATGAATGACCCAAAAACGTTTTGTCCAACGAAATGTAGCCAATACTGCAAATGACTCGATTAGAAATTTGTCCTTACAAATGTCCCCCTTTGGCTATTGCGGGACAATACGAAATAATAAAAAATAAACGAAAAGACTGAATTTGCTAAGCTAGCCGTCAAGCCGATTCTAAAGCCCGTCTCAAAAACCCAAATAAAAAGACAGACTAAGTAACGCGACTGAGGGTGTGACACAGAAAAGTAGGTGATGTATCCTACACACATGAAACAAAAAATTCATAAAACGCATGGGGAAATAGAGAATATAAATGCATTAACTAATCATGAGAATATAAAGAATATAAAGCAAGTTATTTATAATGAGTGTGAAATATGTTAAATTTTAATTAACTCCCCCTAAATTATGAATTATGAACTCCCCTTATCAATGTTTCTCCCACTTTTTGTCCGGAAAAGACAAAGGGATTGATATAGCCTGCATGGTTAGAATGAAATCAATAAAAAAATAGGCAACACAATCCAAGAAACATATGTGCAACATTTGAAGAAACAAGAGAGATTGCATTAACATATATGAAAAAACCAAATATCCATACATTAGTAAAGAAAATGTTACCAAAGAAAAGAAGTAGCTACAAGTGCAAAAATGTAAATATAGATGTTCTGCTCGTCCTCACAAGTACAAAAGAAAGAGGATAAAACATAAATAAAATCAAGGAGCAGGGGCATCATTTGGTGAATCATCTGGAAGGGACCTGGTGCCAGATGAGCCATCTCCACAGTGCATCTCCATGGGACGGATTGCCTCAAGGTGTTGAAGAAGCATAGAATCCCGACGTGCTTGAGCTTCATCCCTGCGTGCTTGAGCCTCCTCACGGCAAGCCTGAGCCTCCCTATCTTGCTGCATAGATATCAGAAGCTCCTACAACATAGCCCGATCTTGACGCCTATCTTCGTGAATTTGCTCCACCTATGAATGTACAAACCTCATATCATTTGATTCAATGGGTACGGGAGCATGAGAAGAAGATGGTCTAGGGGTGGCACGAGAGGGTGCAGGCCTACTAGGGGCTAGATTTGAGGAAGTGGCGGATTGAGAAGATATAGAGTGAGAGGGAGTGAGTTGAGGAGTATCGAGAGGTAAGTGACCACGAAACCTACCAAACGAGGACATATCAATGATTTGGTAGAGGGTCACCGAGACATCAGTGGGAAGACGTGGGCAGCCGGTGACAAGACAAAAACGAGTAATAATAATGGCAAAGGGGAGGGCTTGTCTAGCGGGACCGGAGGGAAGGATTCTAACAGACTTAATGATAAGATAAATGAAGACAGGGAGGTCGATGGCAGCCCTAATACTAATGGCAAACATGAGGTCCACGTGCATCTTTGTGATTTGGGTTGAGTTTGCACATGGAATGAGACAAGCACAAACAATCCAATTGAGGACCATAAAATCAGGATGTAAATTTTTATGAAAAATTATAACAGTGCCGGGTTGGGTAATCCTACACATGGTGCTCATAACCAAAGTAGGGTCAGGACGAGAAGCGGGAGCCCAAGGGTAGGATGGATTATTGACATGGGGTAAGAGATGAGACGAGCTATGGAGTCGGGACTGAGAATGATCTCCCGACCTCTCACACGAGAGAAAATATGATCATCCCTAATAGACATATAAAAATAAAATTCCTGAATAAGGTTAGGAAAGATTGTGTCAGTGAGGTAGAACAAGGGGTCCCACCCTAAGTCAAATATCCTGGAGTGAACGGTGGTGCCAGCTAGAGATGTGAGATGGATAACTTTTTCACGGACAATGGCCCTAGTTGAAAAACCTTGTGTATGGCTAGAGAGCGTCCCCCAACGCAGTTTAAGATCAGGGATGGACACAGTGACACTGTTCTCCTCATCGGATGAGGATGAAGAAGAGGAGGAAGAACGTTCCTCGGGAGAGTCGCTAATGCGATGAGTGCAACGACTACGAGGGGACATGCTAAAAAGAGGCTAAACTAGAACCTACCCAAAAAAAGAACCATCCAAACCTCCAAACACACCAACAAACCAATCAGCAACAATCCCATCCTCCATTATATCTAAAACTAAAAACAAAATAAAATAGAAAATAAAAAATAATTAAGTGAAATTCCATGAAATTAAAAATAATTTTAATTTAAGAAAAATGATAATGTTCATGGAATTCAACTTAAATAGGGGAAACACAAAAATAATAAGGATAAATAATATAGCCCCCCCAAAAATGTATAGATATACACATATATGTATATGAAATTGGGTAACAAATAAGGGATAAAATTGTAGGTGTAGAAATCATACCCAATAGCATATCAATATATATATATATATACATATACATATAAAGAAGAGACAAAGAAAATACCTAGAAAGCAGAAGAGGAAGAACTCAAAACTCGGGACCCTAGCTGGAGAATGATGAGAAGAAGTGAAATGAGTGAGGTGGAGGAAGGAATAGGTGACATGTAGGGTGAGGGGAAAAATCGCAGGAAGATGAAGAGGAAGTTGGAAAATGGGTAATGGGTGTACTGGAAGAGGAAGTGGGAAAAGGGAGAAGAGAGAAATGGCAAAAAATTGGGGAAATGGGAAATCGTGGGAACGAGGAGAGAGAAAAAAATGAAACGGCTGAAATTTTGGGAAGAGAAATCGCCCAAAATAAACCCAGGTCGTTCGAACGAGAAAATTCGTTCGAACGACTTCTTTCGAACGATATCCCAGAGACATTTAATGAACTTCGTTAGAAATTTCGTTAGCAGTTCGTTCGAACGATAATTCGAACGATGTTCCAGACTTGAATGAGGAAAAGTCGTTCAAAAACTCGTTTGAATGAGTTTTACTGACGAAATTCAACCAGGTTTAAAAAGAAGAAAAATAAAATAGGCTTGAAAATAACATATAAGAAGGAATTGGGAAGGCCAGAAAGTTGCCAAAATGAATATTTTAATTGTCCTAGCTTGTGAAGACATATCCAAACTGTGGGAAGGGAAATGTAGGGGTGTGAACAATGGGAGTGAGAGTTTTTACCCAAGACAATGCACAAGTGTGGAATGCTAAACATTATATAAACGTAATATGCACTCACATCAGCCTTGTGTCAATAAAGAAATACCATTGGACATTAAAACACTAAAGCAACACGCATACAAGATAGATGATTCTCTTACAAATTTTTTCATAATTAGAAAGCAATGAATCGAATAAATGTGCATGCCCATTGATCTTCAAGTTATATCTCCTATCAACAACTTTAAATTGAGACTTTTCTTTTGAAGAATCAATCAAGCTAAATAATTTTTGGCCTTGGCATTATATATTATTTTCCAATGCTTCAATTTAAGGCACTTATACTATTATGCAAATAGAGGGTATTCACGTAAAACCTTTTTGTTTTTCACAGCCCGAGTCCATTGCTAGAAATAATAAACAACCAGATGAATATAATTACTTTTTGTTTAAATTCGGGCAATGGATAATTATGCAAAATTTTGATTGCTTATAAGAGATGTGACTAAGATTGAGAAGACAACACCAAATCTCACCTTAAGAGTACGATGTGAAAAAGATATCCGCAATATTTTGTGAAAATTGTGTGCAAGAAGGGAAATAGATGAGCCAATCACAAAAATGCATATCATAAAAGAGCATTTTTGTGCACAAGGGAAACGAAATCCGGTTTGACTACTCATAGAAAGCCACGTGGACATGAAATAGAATAGTGATCCGAACACAAAACCATATGGAAAAAATTTTATGAAAGCTTTTCTAACCATTCCCGTTTTCCTTGAAAATAAGAAAGAAAAAATATTTTTGAAATTTTGAATGAAATATTTACAAAAATAATCTAGTTTATAGGTATAAAAATATACATGAGAAACAACCTAAAATAGATATACGACTTCGATCTCAATCAATAGAGCAAATCCCAATTGATTTCCTAAGGTTTTCAAACCTAAGGGCATCTAGAGGTTTGGTAAAAATATCGACCAATTGTTGATCGGTACAAACGAAGCTTAGAGAAACGATTTTCTCTTCAATAAAGTCACGAATAAAATGTTCACGGATCCAAATATGCTTGGTTCTAGAATGTTGAACGGGATTATGGGAAATGTGAATTGCACTAGTATTATCGCAATAGATAGTCATAGTGCCTTGAGAAATACCGTAATCTTCCAACATTTGTTTCATCTAAATGAGTTGAGTGAAACAACTCCCGGTGGCTATGTATTCGGCCTCCGCCGTGGACAAAGAAATATAATTTTGTTTCTTGTTTATCCATGAGACAAGTGCACTTCCAAAGTAGAAACAACTTCCTGATGTATTTTTGCATCCATCAACATCTCCTGCCCAATCGGCATCCAAATATGTCGATAGACAATCATTTGTGTCAAAGGAATACCAAATCCCAAAAGACAGGGTCCCACTAACATATTTGATAATACGTTTAATGGAAAGTAAATGAGACTCTTTTGGGGTGGCTTGATAGCGGGCACAAACTCCTAAACTAAAGTAAATATTCGGATGACTAGCAGTTAGGTAAAGTAAACTACCTATCATACTCCTAAAGTGTGTATGCTCTACATCCTTTCCTTCGGTGTCCTTACTAAGTTTAATCGAAGAACTCATAGGAGTACGTGCATGCTTAGCGGATTCGAGTTTAAATTTCTTAACAAGGTCTTTAGCATACTTAGTTTGGGATAAAAATATCCCACTTTCGAGTTGACAAACTTGAAGAGCTAGGAAGAAAGTAAGTTCATCGGCCATACTCATCTCAAATTCATCTTGTATTTCTTTTGAAAGAATTTGAGTACGTTTATCATACGTAGAACCAAATACTATGTTATTAACATACATTTGTGCAACTATAATAGCTTTCTCGTCATGATGAGCAAATAGTGTCATATCTACTCCCCCTCTCAAAAAGCCACGAGAAAGGAGATAAGAAGTGAGTCTTTCATACTAGGCACGAGGTGCTTGTTTCAAGCCATATAGCGCTTTCTTTAGAAAGAAGATATGATTAGGATGCTTTTGGTCCTTAGATCCTTTAGGTTATTCAACATAGACTTCTTCTTGAATAATACCATTTAAAAAGTCACTTTTTACATCCATTTGATATAATTTAAATTTAAGGTGACATGTTATGGCTAGTAAAAGGCGAACCGATTCTAACCTAGCAACTAGAGCGAATGTCTCTTCAAAGTCAACACCTTTTATTTGGGTGTATCCTTAGGCAACCAACCTAGCATTGTTACAAACAATGACACCATTTTCATCCATTTTATTTTTGAAAATCCATTTGGTGCTAATGACATTTGTATTAGAAGGCTTAGGGACTAATACCAAACATCATTTTTCTTAAATTAAAACAATTCTTCTTGCATGGCATTAATCCAATGTTTATATTTTAATGCTTCTTTAAAGTTTTTAGGTTCAATTTTAAAAGTTTAACACAAATAGGTAACTTCATTTTCTAATTGAGCCCTAGTCTTGACACCTACCTCAGGATCTCCAATAATTTTTGAAGGGTCGTGACTTTTACGAATCCAAGGAGAAGGATCCTTTTTCTCAGTAATGGGAACAACTAAGTCATTATGAGACTCAATATTTTCAACATCGAAAACAACATCACACTCACATGATAAATCTTCCTCATTTTCAATAGATGTGGCCGGAGCATCATCTTTTATTACAAAATTTATTGATTCCATGACTTTAGAGCTACTTAAGTTGAAAACTCTAAAAGCTCTACTGTTTTGAGAATATCCTAGGAAAATACCTTCATCACTCCTTGAGTCAAATTTATGTAGAAGTTATCTATCTCGAAGTATATAACAAGGACTACAAAAAACTCTAAAATATGCCAAATTAGGCTTCTTGCCCGTCCACAATTCATATGGCATTTTTTAGTATTAGGATGCAAATAAACCCTATTTACGGTGTGACATGCGGTGTTAACCGCTTCGGCCCAAAACCTACAAGGCACATTTTTTCCTAGGAGCATAGATTTTTCCATTTCTTGGATTGTTCAATTTTTTCTTTCAACTATAAGATTTTGTTGTGGAGTTCGAACGGCCGAGAATTCATGTTTAATTCCTATTTCATCACAAAAGGCATTTACATCGAATTTCTTAAATTCAGTTTCATTATCACTCCTAAAGCGGTTTATGGTAACACCGTGTTGATTTTGAAGAATTCTACACTTAATAGTGAGAAAATCAATAGTCTCAGATTTTTCTCTTAGAAAGCCTACTATGGAGTATCTAGAAAAATCATCCACCATTACTAAGATATATCTCTTTCCTCGTATGCTCTTGGTACGAGTGGGACCCATAAGGTCCATGTGTATCAATTCTAAGACACGAGAGGTAGTTATTGAGTTTAACTTTTTATGTGGATTCTTAATTTGCTTTCCTAATTGACAAGGCCCACAAATAGTGGAGGTTGGTTTTCTTAGAGATGGTAAGCCTCGAACTAGCTCTTTTCTCAATAATCGATCAAGATCTCTAAAGTTATCATGACCTAACCTTTGATGCCAAAGATCGACAAACGAGGCTTTTTCACTATTGCAAACCAAAGAGGATTTAGGAACTATTCTGTATCAATTGTCACGAGTTCTCACACCTTGTAAAATAGATTCACCCGATTGATCATATGTGGTGCACTCCGATTGACTAAACTTAACATCAAAATTTTCATCACATAATTGGCTAATACTTATCAAATTAGCCTTGAGACCATCAACAAAAAGGACATTTTCAAGTTTAGGATACCCAGAGATTTCAATAGATCCTCTACCCATGATTCGAGATGTGCTTCCATCCCCAAAGGTGAACTTATCATCTTTATAGTTTTTAAGAGTGGTAAACAAAGATTTATCACCGATCATATGTCTCGAACAACCGCTATTAAAGTACCATTGGGAGGTATTTTGAGCCTTAAGTGCAACATGAGCAACAAAGGTTTTATTGGTATGATCTTTCTGAACCTAAGCTTGAGTTGTATTCTTTCCTTTGTTGGCTCTAGTGTTATGATTGGAATTATTTCCTTGGACTTTAGAAAACCTAAGAAACTCTTCCATTAGACCTTTAAAAGTATTAACTAAATACTCAACTTGGCTCTTAAGACTAGATAAGTAGCTATAATGTTTCTTAGAAGTTGTGAAATAAGAGTTCTTCCCAAGCTTGTAACAAAAATCTTTAAGATGACCCTGTTTGTGACAATAAGTGCACACATAGGGTTGTTTTGGATTTGCTTTTAAAGGTTACTTAGGAGGACTTATTTTAGGTAGATAAAGTTTAGGGGAATTAGATTTGGTAACAAACTTAGCTACGGGTTCGGGTTTGACTTTAGATGACTCTCCTTCTTCATATCCTATACCCTTTCTCTCTTGATAACCTTTCTCCTTATATCCCAAAACATAACCTAGAATTTTTTCCCATTCTTCCTGAATTATCTTCGAGTGTGACTTTGACTTCACGAGAGGACTCGAGATCTTTTTCAAGTTGGACAATTTTATCTTCAATAGATTTTCTAATCTCTAAAGACTCATGACGATCTTTGTTTTCACCTTCTATGGAGTTAATTAAATCGCATTTTTCTTTGCCTACTAATATAAGTTTCTCAGAGAGGGATATCTTAATTGCCATGAGTTGACCAACTAAAGCCTCCTTCTCCTTCAGGCTTTTCAACTCTTTTTCTAAAGTTAAGACTTTAAAGGTTAATCTTTTGTTTAGTTTTTGAATATGAAGAGACTCGGTGTATAGTTTAGAATAGGTGGATTGTAATTCACTCTTATCTATTTCATTTTCACTTCCTTTTTCATCACTACTAGTAGTGAGTGGAAGCAACCTCAAGATTTTGCTCAGAATTGTCAACATTAGGGTGTGACTAACTTGAATTACTAGCGTGGCTTGCTATAAAAGCAGTGAAATTATTTCTAGATGGGGTAGAGTCATTAGAATCTACAAACTTAGTATCACTGTCGCTTAGAGTGGCATTGTAAACTGCATTTTCTTTGCCTTGTCTCTTTAGTTTAGTAGGGCACTCAAATGATCTATGACCACTTCCCTCACACTCAAAGCATCTCTCCGAATCATCCTTTTTAAAGTTGTCTCTGTTGAACTTCTTAGGATCCTGATTATTGAATTTTCTATTACTTTTGTTTTTGTTGTTCTCAAATTTTGGTTTTTCAAATTTTGAGTTTTGCTTTTCGAACTTTAGAATTTTTTTAAATTTTTTTTAGCAAATAGAGCTATATCATCAGGATTTATATCAAACTCATCAGATTCAGACACTTATACTTTCTTTACTTTCAAGGCAACACCTTTATCTTTGCTTATGTTATCTTAAGGAAACATATCTAATTCATAAGTTTGAAGATCACCAACAAGCTCTTCAAGTTTCAAAGTATTTAGATGTCCTAATGAATTAAAAACAGTGACTTTAGGAATGAAATGATTAGGAAGACATCTAAGAATTTTCTTAACAACACGATCTTAAGGTATTTTATCACCTAAGTTAAAGCAAGAATTAACAATATCAGATATACGAGCATAAAACTCATCAAACGTTTCAGTTTCTATCATGGTGATGGTTTCAAATTGAGTTGTTAAGTTTTAAAGTTTTGAATTTTTAACTACACTAGTTCCTTAATAAGTAACTTGGAGAATATTCCAAGCTTCCTTTGACATCTCACACATCATTATACGATGAAATTCATCAGGAGTCACCGCACTAAACAAGGCATTTAAACCTTTGGAGTTAAAGTTACACCATTTCAATTCTTCCTCACTCCAATGTTCTACAGGTGTTAAAATAGTTTCATCATCAACAATCATAGTAGGTGGGGACCATCCTCTTTCAACAGCAACCCAAACACGTTCATCAATTGATTTAAGGGAAAATTTCATACGTACTTTCCAATAGGTGTAATTAGTTCCATCAAACATAGCTGGTCTATTTGACGAAAAGCTTTCCCTCCAAGATTCATCTAAATAACTTTTAGAGACTAGCTCTGATACCAATTTGAAGTTGTAAGGTTATATGTACTCAGGTTATTTCGTAGAATACACACACACAATGCAATTAAAAATTTGCCAAGTAGAGATATATTCCAATTTTAATTGCTTTTGCAAGTTTAAAAGTTAGCATGAACAATTAACAGTTAAAGTGATGTGATTAATAACTTGATTAAGAGATATAAAATTGTTTAATTTTATCCTTTTTATCCTATGCATACATCTATGTGATTTAATAAAGTAAAGTGCGAAAATCACAACCACAACCACAATGCACCGATATACGAGGAAAACCCAAATGGGAAAAACCTCAGATGGTTGGGCCTAGAAAAATCAACTACAAATAGGTTTTACAAAGGACTCAAAAGACTTACAGACTTTGACTCAATCAAGACATAATGATAACGTCTTCTACCTCCGAATTTATAGTACGCGACGCTCCAATGTGTTGCTCGAAACTACTCGTGTCGCGATATCCACCGAAGCCTAGACTACCGTCTCCAATAAGCTTGAATGCATAAATCCACCACAAGTGTGCTTGTTGAATTTCAGGTTGATGGCATGGGGTTTTGGTTCAAAGCTTAAATTGTTTTGGAGAAGGATTTTTAATCCAAAAGGGAAAATGTGAAATTTTTCTCTCTAGAGTATGTAGAACTTCCTTGTCAAAACGAACTGATTTTCGTCCATATGTTAAAATTGGAAAAGTAGTGGACCATGGAAGTTATATAAAATAAATGCAGGAAAACAGTTTAAAAAATTTCAAAACTGACAGATCTCGTTCGAACGACCTTTCGTTCGAACGATTTATCTAACGATAGTCCAGTGTAAAGTTAGATAAGTCGTTAGAAATCTCGTTCGAGTGAGTTCATTCGAACGACATTTCTAACGAGCTTCTAACGAGTTACCAGTGCAGTCTGGGCAATGTCATTAGATCCAGTTCATTCGATCTACCTGGAAGGACTTCGAACGAGACTTCATTTTTTCTTTTAAAAAGAGTTAAAATTAATTTCAAAATTGGTTTTTATGAAAATTACTCTTTATGAAATGAAAATTACTCCAACACATAAATATTTGTTTGGGTCATATACCTTTTTAGGAGAATGGACTTGAAGGCATATTGATGTCACGTGAACTTTGGATGCTCGACTCTCTAAGGTTGTGTGAATGTTGATGAGGAATGACCTAAAAGCGTTTTGTCCAAGGGAATATAGCCAATACTACAAATGACTCGATTGGAAATTTGTCTTTATAAGAATATTGAATAAATGGATGTTTGAGAGACTAAATAAGTTAAATTAAAAATAGGTGTGTGTATATATATATATATATATATATATATATATATATATATATATATATATATATGGGTTTATACATTAATTGACCCAATTATTTAACCATTTTTTTTCATTTTTGTTTAATTCTAACAACTAATGTGACAACCCAGTTAATATGTATTATTATATGTAATTCCTATCTTGAATGTTTTTAAATAAGTCTTATTGGCTATTCAACCATTAATTAAGTTCTATTTTTAAAGTTGTACACAATAAATATTACTGTCTGTGTAATTTTTTTTATTAAAATATTATGAACTCCATGGATCTTGTTTGATAAATATAGGGATTTAATTTTCTTGTGAACACAATAAATTATATTGTCTGTGTAATATTAACAGAGTAAATGTTATTGTTTACGAAAATGTCATAGATGTAAAACCATTTTATTTTCTGGTTCAAACAGTAAAGTTTACTATACGTGTAATTTTTTTTTCTATGAAATTTTATAGGCTTCATAGATCGAGCAGATTTGAAAAATAGTAATTTTGTGAAAAACAAATTTGTCAATTGAAAGTTATGATAATTTTAAGATTGAAAATAAGATGAAAAAAAGGTTTAACCACTTATGTAACTTCCTACAAGAAGTTATGGATGGTTGGTTTTAAAAGGGTAAAATTGTGAAATTTTTTTCTAAAGACTTAGGAATAGGACCTAATTAATGGTTGAAAAGTCAATAGGATTTAGTTAGGAAAACTTTGTTCTCATGGGACCTATATATAAATAACCCACAAAATAAAAGGGGGTGAAATAAAATCTCGCTTTTGTCAAGGTTAAAAATGTTTTTTATATACAAACCGATCATTAGGATGGGTTAAAAGGATATGGACCCAGTTGTGTGGGTATAATAAGGTTGAGGGATATATAAAAAAAATTGGGTTTAAATAAAAGGACCATTGCAAATTCTCCATGATGTTAGTTAATGTTATTTATATTTACTCTCTTATATTTTAATATTAAGTTTGTTACACGGTACCTTGTTAATGGTCAAAATTAGACTTTGGCATTACCATATTTTTTTAACTATGTTATTTTTTTGTCGCTAAATGTAATATTTAATAGTGAAAATATTACATCCGATCTTTAATTTGTTCTCCACGAATCTACCTCAGGAATTAGATAATTTCCATGTGGAAATTTTGGAAGGTAAATCATATTTTCATGTTTTATCTCCCAAAATATAGTAGTGTATACAAACAAGCGATGAACATCCAATTTATATAGTACAATGGAACGAATGAGAAGTTTATAGCATTATGATGTCTTGAGACAGTGACCTTAAGGGTGTGACATTATAAATATAGAAGCCTCTGAAAATATCTAATGACAAAAGTACAGAAATAGCCATGTCCACTTATGCTCCTACATCACTTTCCCATCCTTGAAAACATGCCATATAATCCCTATACCGATTGTCAGTCTTTTGAAGATAGACCATGACTAAATTACTTAACTAAAAGAAACAAGATGGCGATGCACGTAGGCATGGCCTCTGTAGGAGGCCTACATACGTTGAAGTGTTGTGCGGACATTTGCGTGGATGACAGTCATGCAAATGGCGAATTCAATGGCGGTAGGTTGGCTGGGGCAGTGAAAGGTAATTATTCTAACTATACTAGTATGGGGGTGGTCCCCAATATTATCTGGAATGGAGAAATGCCGGTACAGTGATTGACTTCACTGTTACAGGAGAATTGAACCTGAGCAATAGCAATATCCCATCGTCATAGGCTCTTAAGGTAACATAGAAAATCTCACATGTTTCGGTTGAGAACCTTGGTCTAACCATCGATTTGGGGGTAGAAGGTTGTGGAAAACTAGAGGGAGCATTGTAGTATACCTCATAAAGTCCGCCTAGAGTGACCTGCTAGATGTCTATGTCGAAAGTGATGAGACGGGGCACACCTTACAAACGAATAATATCCTAAAACTAAAGTGTGGCCACATGGGAAACATCTGTCATGCTGGAGAAGCATAAGAAGTGTGCCATCTTGGAGAATTGGTCGACGATAACAAAAATCAAATCATGTCCCTTAGTGGTGAATGGGAGCCCATAATGAAGTCCAAGGATACATCCTGTAATGGGTGATTAGGAATGGGTAAGGGGGTATAAAGACCAATGTTCATATGTTTACCCTTAGATGTTTGGCAAGTGTAACATCGACGAATGAAGCCATTTGTGGCCTGTTGAATAGTTTATCAAAAGAACCTCTCTAAGGTTCGAGTGGGTATGCACCATGCCCATGTGTCCATCTAGGCTTTCAGAATGAACCTCGATAATGATTTTATCTCAGAGGGAAGAAACGGGAACAAATAGAGTAGAGCCATGGAAAAGGAAGCTATCATGTAGTAAAAATTCCCATGAGGCATCTTTGTACTATTGATACACAACAAAATGGGGCCAACATGAGATTTTGGTGCATATAAGTTGCGTACCCTATTTAAGAAAAATACCTAACTGCTGATAATATCCAAGGCATGGCTATGGTGGTTGAGAGCATCGGCTGCCCGATTCTCCTTCCCCGGTTTGTAGTGGAGGTGGAAGGTATAGCCTTGGAGGTATGCTTTCCATTTAACATTTCTGTCACTAATTTGGTGTTGGCAATGAAGATAAAAAAATGGTCTCATGGTCAGATTTGATGATTTTTTGTTTAAAAGATAAGATTGTCAGAATTTGAGAGCTTCGACAGTGGTATAAACTCCAAATCGTAGGTCGAATGATTAAAGGTTGCCCCTAAAAGATTCTAATGAAATTGTACTAACATTTCTTTTGTTTTGGCTCAAAACATCGCCAATGTCCATCTTGTAGGCATCACAAGACAACTCAAAGAGCTAGGAGAAATATGGAAGTTCTTGAACTCGAGTAATGGTCATACGTGTCTTGATGCGTCAAAAGGCATGATATCATCCGTCCAACGAAAGTCAATACTAAAAGAAGTACTCATCAAGTCTGTGATGAGATCTATAACGACACTAAGCCCAATAATAAATCTGCAGTAGAAGCCTACAAGGACATGAGATTTACGCACTTGTGAGACAAAAGTGGGGGTACGACAATTTACAATGGCTTGAATCTTGGAAGAGTTAACCTGTATGGCATTTCCAAAAACTACATCCCCTAAGAAGGTGACAAATGGGACCATGAATGAACACTTATTCAGGTGGAGATAAAATCGTATGAAACGTAGGATGACAAATACTTGTGCCACATTTGGATAAGTCCTCCTCTTACAAATGACTATAGATGAGAATGTCATTGAAGTAAACCACCATAAACTTATTGAGAAAAGGATAAAGATTCTAAGTCATAACCCACATGAAAGTCGAAGGGGCATTACATAACTCAAGCGACATAGTTGTCCACTCGTATAAGCCATCCATCATCTTAAAGGCAATCTTCCATTCATCTCTGATTCGCATCCAAATATGATCATATCCACTATTCAAGTCAAGTTTATAGAAAATTTATGCCCCATGTAACTAATAAATCATATCCCCGAGTCAGGGAATGGGAAATCGATACTTGATGGTGATATTATTGATATCTAGTTATCTACACAGAAGTCTTCCAACTCTTATCCTTTTTTGGGTTAAGAAGGGAAGACATGACCATGAAACATACTCTTTTTAATAAGATCCAAATTACAGAGCTCGGACACTTACCACTGGAGTTCGTCATGCTCCGTTGGGGACATCTGATAATGGCGAAGGTTTAAGAGCTTCGCCACGGGAATAAAATTATTTATGTTCTGAATATCAAGATTTAAGAATCGGTTGAAGATTGCTGAGTGGAGAGCATACATCGATGTAAGGATCAAGGATGTTATGAATCTCAAGTGGAACATTTGGTGTGCCAATCGAGAGAATACGATCACAATATAAATTTCTTTCCTCAACTTTAGTGGAAAGGTCATCGTTGGAAATAATAAGAGCTGAGGGCGGAGGACGATGGATCTCACACGTCGGCTGGAGCATGAACTACTGCCCGTGGTGCTGAAATGTGTAAGTATTAGCTCAACAATCATATATACTCGAATGATCGTACTTACATGACCTACCCAAAAGTAAGTAAAAACATGCATGTCAATTATGCATAACACTTCATCTACGTATGATCTGTTGGAGAATGACATGTGGCATTATCGGCTTGCATCGATGAACTGTCACTGCTCAATTGCCAAATAAGGCATGTATTGACGAGTGGATCCATAGGGAGTCCCAACTTGTCGAGCATTTCTTAGGTGGAGAGGTTGTCACTGGATTTGCGATCGATGGTGATAGTACACAAACGCCCCTTAGACATGGAAAACGAGTCAAGAAGATGCTAGTCGATAACCCCACAAAGTTGTCAGGTTAATTAATAGTGACATTAAGGGTTAAGATGTCTCAAAAATCAATGAAGTGGGGTTGGGGTCTAATGGGGTTAGTGTTAGTGAGACCCTCTTAGATTGGTGATGACAAAAGGTGTCACATCGGTGGTAAATACATCGGTCATTAGTGAGGCAGATGTGGGGAGGAATATAAAGAATGCCCAAAGAGGGTCAAATAATGTAAATGTGGGTTATATCGGCTATATGCTTTGGGTTAAAGGGGATCAAATGGATTATGTGGGTCATATTTGTTATGTGGAACTATAGTTTTAGTTGGATAATAGGGGATAACGGGGGCTACTGTATGGGGTTATGACCAATTGGATCATGGAAGAGGGAGGTTGTTCATGGTAGCTGAATGGGTTAAAGGAAGTTTGGAGTTAATCGATGGGTGTGAAGCTGGCTGGCTGAATGCAAAACGAGCTAGGGGTTCTTCCCTCTCGTTTGATTCAACTGTGACCTTTTCTTGTAAAGCTTGTTTGCTAGGGTTTTGACCATTTATGTGGTTGGTCAAATAGGTGGAGGTTATCCATGCACCATTTGGGTGGCACCACTCGGAGTCCCAATCATCGATATCCATTTTATTTGAACATACATGAGTGAACAAAAATTTGATACCAATTTGATGTGTAGTTGCAAGAATAAGCGATTTAATCTAAAAGCTACACAACAATAAAAATGAAAATAACATGTTTAGAGGTCAATGGCCTAATTGCTAATTCTCATTCATCGATCAAAATATAGTTGTGAATACAAAAGGGTGATGATATTAATATTTTATAGAGTACAATGGAAAAATTTAGAGGATTCTAGAAGGATGATGTCACAAGATAGTGCCCTTAAAGGTATGAAATCATCAATCCAGAAACCTCTTAAAATATCTAATGACAAAAGTATAAAATTAGCTCAGTCAACTGATGATCCTACATCACTTGATCTCTCAACAATCTCGATAAAAATTTGAAGGAGTCATTAAAAATGGACATAATCGAAGATTCCTTAATTACATGGTAATTTTGGTGCATCAACTTAAATGCAAGTGACAACAATTATGCAGGTTTCAACTTACATGGGTCTATATTAACTTTTGGATAACCTCACTCCTCATGCCTTATTATTAAAAATATAATGTGAGATCGTTATATGACTTTATTATAACATTATGATGTATATTTAAACCTATGCAAACATTCAACTTACATCTCAATTGAAAATGTGCACTCCAAAAGAAGAGGAAAATCTTCATAATGGCATAACCAAATCTCGACTCCATATTTAACTATGCTTTGAAAAAAAACCTTTCGTTTACTTAAAAAGGCATCTTCACGAAATAGAAAGAGATATTATATGGGTTAAGACCAATGGTCTTGATGTACCATATTGGATGGGTGCCATATTCTACAAAAAAAAAATGTGAGGAAATATTCGTGTTGTGTGTTTCTAGCAAAAGGGAAATAGTGGACATTTTTATGGAGTAAAAATGTGAGAAAATATTATTCTTATTAAAAATAAAGGAAGAAAGCATATTTTAAAGTTTCTTAGACTAAAAAGTGATTTTAAGAGAATGGTGTGTCTTCTAGAAGTTTGATGTTAGTATGGAATAAAATATTTGGAATGATGTTAATCTTGCCAAAATATTTCTGAAATAAATATTTCTAAGCTTCTTGCAAACAAATGGAGATTTATGAAAAATGGACATTTGTTAAGTTTTAAAGAAATTAAAAATACCCCATGACTTAAAATGCATGTTTGTTGCACACGGTATAAATCTCTAGGATTAAATGCATGTTTGACCCATTTACTAAAATTTTAGGATTTAAAGTCCACTTCTTCATGCATATAAACATGTGGTATTTTAGTAATGAATATATGAACAAGTATAAAGAAAGTCTTGTTGGGTTTAATAAAGAAATAAGAATTTAGGGTGTAAAAGTATTTCCAATTAAGGAGAATATTACTCCAAGTGTAAAAGGGTGTTGAAGGGGTTAAAAAAACATTTAAGAAATTGGTATGAATAACTTGATAGCGTTCTTGGTGAAATTAACACTTGAGAAATGGAGTAAAAAAGGTGATTTTGGTAACAAATGGGTAAAATGCTAATTTTACTTAAAGTAAAATATTTTTGTAAAATAAAAATGTTGGAATAGGTGTTACCCAAGTGGTCCTAAATAAATGTGACTTTTGGAATAAAAATTAAGGTTAAAGTGTAAAGGACATGAGATTGTAAATTTCAAAGCATAACACAAAATGGGATAGTAAAGTCCTGAGTTTTGGCTTCAGCCTGATAAAAGGAAGGATGAATAATGTGGGAATTTATAAAATATTAAAACATATAAAGGGAACTCGAATGATACAGGCATAAAAGTAAGAAATGCCCTGAGCCATTGGGTGAAAATCCCTAAATCATTGGCTAGAGCGTATGGTGTGCATAGCCAACGGTGTTGAGCCCGTGGAAGTATGCGGTACAGGAAGATTTTGAGAAAAGATTTAAGAGATTTGAAACAAGTCAAGAAATTGGTTGTGTGGTAAAACGTGAAACGAACAAGTAAATGCGTAAATCTATTAATGTCTGTACAATAAGGAAAAAGGGTAAAGATAATGGGTAAATGGGGGATTAAGCAACCAAGTGGTTAAACCCATAATTTGTATAAGCATGTATTGAAAAGGTTTTCAAATGAAAAATAAGTACCTTCTAACACGGTGAATGTGTGTGTTAAAATGATGAGTTTCAATAAAAAAAATACTAAAGTGTATTTAAATGAGCAAAAAGGGCAATTCCGGTAACGGAATCTAGTTGGATAGATAGAATGTGGTGGTTTTAAGTATTGAAACGGGTGTGTTAAATAATGTGAGAAATTCCAAGTATGAGTAAATGAAGTACTTTATAAGATTAAGGTAAATTAATCTGAACATGTAAGGTTTTCAGAAGTAAAACAGGTTAATGCATTGGAATATGTATTTTTTCAAGGTATATATATAAATATATATATGTATACGTAGATGCATTTTTAATTTCGCATGCATGTGGTTGTAGCGTATGAATATGTATTCTGCCGTTCGTTTCTATATTGCTTTGGATATTCCCACTAGGCGTAGGCTCACACCCTCACTTTGTTACGACAGGTTAGGTACGGGTTCGTATTTGAGGGCGTTATGCAGGTAAGTGTACTTTAATTGTTTTATGTTAGAAACTTTGTTTACTTGGACTTCGAGGTGTTCTCCATGGGTCCCACACATAGTTTATCTTTAAATTGGAATCGTATGCTAAACAAGTGTAATGTTAATTAAAATAAAATTAGACTCGCAACATTATGTAGGTTGTTCCATTGCACTTCACACCTAATGATCGGATCGAACCGGGTTGACTTACGGGTAACCCATAAATACGGGTTGGGGTGTTACATATGGGTTAATACCAATGGTCTTAATGTACCATATTAGATTGGTCCCACATGCCCTTTATCTTCCTTAAGAAAATCATCACGAGTCTCACTTTTTGCTTGTTGTGGGTGTGGCGATGGTAATATGTTGTTGGAGAGATTGTAATATTGGAAAGAAAATAAAAGAGAAAGAGAATAAGTTAAAGGACATCTGGACACGGGGAAGATGATATGATGTTGGGGATATTGTAATAATTGAAAGAAAATAAAAGAGAAATTGGTAAAATAAGTGAAAGACATGTGTCAGTTCCTGAATAAATATAGCCCTCTATCAAATCATAAATATACATAACATTTAATCTTTGTCAATTAATGAATCAAAATCACCTTTAGTATAATCACTATTAGTGAAAGAACACAAATAATTGTATAAAAGGATATGATCTAACATTTTTTTAAACATCAACTTGTGAAATTATTCTCTCTCTCTCTCTCTCTCTCTCTCTCTCTCCTCACTACAAAAAAAATTGCTTTTTACTACGGTGCTCCAGCCATCTCAAAAAGTCCTCTAGCCATCTCAAAAGCCTTTTGTGACGCCTTTTGAGACGGCAAATGGGCGTAGTATTAGACCCTCGGTTTAAAAGCTTTTTGAGACGAAAAATACACCGTCTTAAAAGGCCACTTCTTATAGGACCCTTTTGAGATGGCGAAAAACCGTCTTTTAAAGTTATTTTTAAAGGCACCAATAAACGTCCTAAAAGAGTTTTTGAGACGATAACTTAGCCGTCTCAAAAAGTCCTCATTTATGAAATCCTTTTGAGACGGGAAAGGAGCCGTCTTTAATAATTTTGCGCCAAAATTAAAATTTCATCCATTCCGTAATATGCTCAATATACTTTTAAGCAAAAACTCTTAAAAATAATATATAACATATTTTACATCCCATTTCAACAAATATAACACATAATCTTCCATTCAACTTAAATTATAGTCCATACAAAGATAAAATTGACAATTTCAACATTGTGACCATCACACTAAATATCTATACAAAATTTCACTTGTCTCATTAGAACAAATACATAAAAAATAATGTATTCCTAACATAAACTAATGCAAGTAAACTTGCAATCTTGAAGCAAACGATCTTCATCAAAACATGTCTTGCCTTGTCCACAATAGATTTCGGTCTGCAATAAAATTTATTCAGTGTCAGTTATCGTAAACAAAGAAGTAATCTTTTTTAATAATTCCTATTAATGATAATCTTTAAAAACCTTATCCAACTTGTATACCTTCATTTTATTTACTTTTAAACACTGAATATTTTTTAAAAAATTGGCCAGATTCTCCTCTGTTTATTCATGAAAACTAACCTGTTTAAACATAAAAATTAACTCAAAAACATCTTTAGAAACAGCCACAACATTATAAACAACTAAGAGTGAAATAGCCACTAACATATATCCTACCTAATACTCCACCAAACTAAATATCTCTACAAGATTTAACTTATCTCATTAGAATACGTACTCACAATCTTGAAGCAAACGATCTCCATCAAAACGTGTCTTGCCTTGTTCACAAAAGATTTCGACCTGCAATAAAATTTATTCGGTGTAAGTTACCATAAACAAAGAAGTAATCTTTTTTAATAATTCCAATTGATGACAATCTTTAAAAAACTTCTCAAATTTGTATATCTTCATTTTATTTACTTTTAAACACTTAATATTTTTTTTAAAATTCGGCAGAGTCTCCTTTGTTTATTCATGACAACCAACCTGTTTAAACATATAAATTAACTCAAAAACAACTATAGAAACAACCACAACATTGTAAACAACTAAGAGCGAAATATTCACAACATATATCCTGCTGCCTAACACTTCATCACATACATATATAAAAATAAAATAAAGATGTGTCATTACCTAGTCGGTATGGGTCGTTGAGGTAATGGAAGTATGATTAGGGATAATAATCTGAAACAAACTCTGCATTTCACTTCTCATGTCAGTTTTCATCTGTAGGAGTGCTTGTTGGTGGAGAAATTCTAATTCTTCGAGCTCGTGTCGATGTCTAGCCTCTCGATCTTCAGCGACTTGTCTACCTCTACCTTCTCGATCTTCTGCGTCTTTCTTAAGTTGATTAATATCCTCCAATAATGCAAGAGAGGAACTTGTTCGTATAGATGTTGGCCTAATCCCTACTCCCTTTAGTAAAGTATAACCATGGCCTCCTTG
This sequence comes from Sambucus nigra, assembly GCA_949130495.1. NCBI lineage: Eukaryota > Viridiplantae > Streptophyta > Magnoliopsida > Dipsacales > Adoxaceae > Sambucus > Sambucus nigra. The sequence continues at coordinate 197,244,031 of OX422212.1, forward strand.
TCCTACAACATCCTTAAAAATCTCATTCCTCGCTTCCGGATCATTTTGCTTCTCTTCTGGTAGGTCATTTAGTCGTCTCTCAAGCATTGTCTACCAATTAAACATATATTAAAAACTAATGAATTTAATTTAAACATATATTAGAAATTAATGAATGGCTTTAGTTAGCATATATACATACCACTCTATCTGATGACTCGTCTTCCACATTGAAAGGTTTATTATTCGGAGCCCGAGTGGCTTGCCACATGCTGATTTTGTCAACGGGCATTCCTGCCTCTACCCTCTAATAAAAATAATGTATATATTAATATTTATTAAACTAAAAATTATAAGTGTTAATAATATCAGAATTCTAACCTCCTTGGTAATTTTTGCATGTGGCTTTCACCCAGTCCTTGAGTAAGCAATTCACCTTCACGGTTCTTCGAGTTTTGCTTCGCTATATCCTATAAAAAAAGTTAAGAGAAATTAATAAATTTGATGTTAATAATGAAGTAAATGTAAATAGACTCATCTTAAACTTAATGAGTTGCCATACAATTATCTTCTTTACACCCCAATACTTCACTAAAGTACGCCATTGAACTTTGTCGACTCGAGGGGGCGTACTTTTCAATCGCTCTTCATCGGTTTGAAACTTTTCATAGTGATCTATCTTCAATCGGTACCTCCTTTGCCTCCAAGAATCTCCCATCCTTGCAAAGCAAATTGGTTTAAAGCCTTCTGGTGCATTTGTGTTTTCGTTAAAATTTAAAATGAAACAAATAAATATTGAATTAATAAATTGGTTAGAAATTTAACAAACTCATATATAACGAAACAAATAAATCAAATTGAATTAATGAACTACCTTCACTTCATTCCAAATACCCTCAAGAGTGTCATTTTTCGCTTCGGTCCAATATAAGATTGTCAATGGAAACAAATTTCCACTCCTAGCATAGAAACAAATTTCCACTCCTAGCATAGAAAAAAATTTCCACTCCTAGCATAGCGACATCAATTTGCATTCAAGCCTACAAACTGGCTAACAAAGCTCATTCCATTCTAGTATCTTCTTTTTCTTATTATTCCATTCAAGCCAAGGCCTAGAAGCTTTTCTAACATTTTTCGCATTAGTCGGGGTACTCTCTGTACCTAAACAAATATTCGATAAACTATTATTATGTGATAAACGAGTGTGATAAAAAAGTGAATTGCTAACATATGATATACCTGCGGGCTTCTCAACATCTAAAGTCGAGTCATTGTATGAAGGATAAACTTTTTCTCGTAGATCATTAATTTGCTCGATATATTGGGTTTGTTGGCATGTAGGGATCTGAAATAAAGAAACACGAACCCTTGAGTTACGATGTGACGTGTCTGACTGGGGTGCCACTAGGGTAGTTTGTTGGGGTTGCAACACCTCACTCGTGTGGGATATCAATATATGCGCCTCTAAATCGTCTTCCACTAGTGTTATGAATGGTTGTTTCTCAAGTGATCTTTCCTCGAAAATGATATCGCACATATTCATATGACGCCGATGATTTCCTACCATGTATCTGTATACGTACATATAACATACATAATCAATTGAATTACGCAATAATAAAATTGAGAGAGGGAGAAATCTCGATAATTCTACATGAAACAAACATGAATTTGTAATTAGGTTATTGATCCATACCTCTTTAAATCATCTTCCACTTGGGTTGTGAGTGGTTGTCTTTCCTCACCTATGAGATCACACATATTCAATCGACGTCGAAGCTTCGTTGTCATGGATCTGCATATGTACATAATAGGTGTAATAAGACATGAAATCATTGATATTTAGCATTTTCAAATTAGGATTCATGAAAAGAATAAATTAAACTACACAATTTCATAGAAAAGATCATCCAAATAAACTGCTGATTAAATGATGAGGCACATTCGATGTGTTTTATGTGGAAATGTAGTAGTAATAATAGTTGCAGCCCCCTGTATATACATGGAAAAAATTTATGTTGAATATAATCAACAATTTTATTCTCAATTATGATAAGAACCTGGTTTCTAAACCATTGTGTGCCATTTATAGAAGACTCACTAGCTCCTGCACCAGTTGAAACACTGCTATGCAATTGCTGTTGAAAATGCAATTGCTGTTGAAATTGAAAAAGAACATTGCTGCTGAAAATGCACATTATCTACTTTAGTTGCTACGGAAAATACAGCTAAAAATTATGCATTTATCGAGCCAACTGAGGATGAACAAAAAAAGAAATCAGTTTCAGAACACCTGTTGAAGTCGCTCGAAAACCTAAGAATTAATCCACTAAGTTAGTTCTACCAGGTATACACTAAGTTCACGTATGCAATCTGTACACTTATATCTGTACACTTAAGGGCCCGTTGCAGCTGCGTTGATCAATATCCTCTGCTTTTGATGCTCTTCACTGCCACCACGACCTCCGATCGTTCACTTGAGATGCTCTTTTGCTCTCGCTCTCAGTCAAATCTCTCTCTTTATTTGTCCTTCTTTTTCCACTGATCTTTATTTGTTCTTTTTAAATATGAATTAATTGACATCATATTGACATCAAGTGTGAACCCGATCATAGGATAAGCACTTGGTGTTTCACTTAGATATGAGCAGCAATGCTTTCCACTCAATGTAAACAACAACTTTTGGTCAATTTGGATGATATCAATGGAATACCCAAGTACTTGAAGTTGTTGGAAGCATTGAAACCCAACATGAAGGTGATCTATTTTACACATTTTGCATCCACTCCATCAACTAAAATTGAGCGATTTGCATTGTAGGTCTGTTAAGGAGTTGCATACTTCTCACTTCAAGGTTAGAAAAGATCACAAGGTCATCTATTTTATTGAACCAACATAGTTAATTTAGTCTTGAAAGTCATTAATAATGGTGCAATTGATCATGCTACTACCGTATTTAGAGGTAACATTTGTCATTTTGGGTAACAGTTGTTTAATTGGGACTGATTTATATGCAATATCCCAGAAGTGGTTTATTATATACCAAGAACTTAGACCAGTAACTTAGAACTGGCCCTATGTAAGTTCTATCAAGATATCTAACTTTGGGCATTATCTTATTCATTATCTTTGAAAATTTGTTGAACCCAAGTCTTTGTTCTGTTGAAATCAGGTATCTTTAGAAGAAACCTAAATCATCTAAATTTCAGGAATCTGTTAAAAATTTAGCACAAACAGGAATATTTGTTCTGTTGACCATATTAACTTTAATGGTACCTGATTTGACCATCAGATTTCAATAGTAGTATTTCTACAAGAGCTGGAGAAAAAGGATACAAAAAATAGGGGCTTTGTCAGGTAATATTTACTATTTAGATGGTCATCTTTTTAATCAGATATAGTCATCTAAAACTATTGAAATTTGTTAACGATGCTTCTAAATAAGGATGAAAACTAAACTTTCTTGGTTACTATAAAATGTTATTGTTGCAGTTATCGGACATTGTGTTGCTTGGGGAGTCCAGGATCTCAAAGATGGAAATTATTCGGGACTTGCCACATCGATGGGAAATTAGAGCCAAACACTATAGGCCTTTTAACACTGAGGATGCCTCTCAAGTCGACATCAAGAGATGTTCATGACAGGAGGGCGATACTCGCCTCTGGCCCTGAGAGCACTGCGGGCAGCATTGCAGTCGTTGAAAGCCCGTTGCCTGTCCATATAGTGAAGATATAAAATAGAGAAGCAGCAGGCCATAAGTTGGACAGAGTGAAGATAGAGCAAGCAGACATCAATTTGATGTTTCAGACATCAAATTTCATTTTTCCAATTTCCATGTAATGAGAAGCAAGGCCGGACATGACTCAAAATTTCATGATAAACCATTGTTTGAGCACTAGGGCAGCATTCCAGAATTATAAATGTGTCCAATAAGGTCCATATCAGGTCATTATAGTTGAGGGGATCAATAATCATCAAAGCTTGGAAGAGATATGCAAAACCCATCAGAATTTGATGTGAACACTTTGGGAATATAATGTGTTTGTTTGAATTTGATGGGGTTTTTTGTTCATTTAGATACTTTGCGTTTTATTCGTTTGAAGATTTTGTTCATTAGATGTGATGTTATATGGATACTTTTAGACTGCATGTTGTGGTTATGGCAATACTTTTGAAGGATTGGCAAGTGCTTTTATTTGGAAATTATGATCAATTTGCATCTGGTTATGGCAACACTAGTATACATATAAAACTGAGAGAAGAGAAAGATACAACAAGTGGACTAGCTCTAGTATCCGTTCTTATCCTTATAACAACTCACAAGACAATCTAAAGATGACATAAATTATAAAAATACATTGAGCGGCAGACATCCATATAATCCCAAATGTCAGTAACCAATCAAAAACACCCTTAAAACTGCGTATTTTTTTATCTACGTGTAGTGCAAGATGCTGGGTGGCAGAAACAAAAAGAAAAAAGAGGCACTAGGAAGGAAATTTAACAACAAAGCGATTCTACATAGATATGGATGCACCTTCAGTGGAACATCTTCACCGAACCAACTCCGATCACTGCCCAATGATACTCATAACAAAGACTAAATCAGATATGGTTCCTAGACCATAACGAAGACCAAATCAGATATATGGTTCCTAAACCATATCCTAGAACCTATTAAGTATAAAAAATGCACCAGAAAGAGACAGAGAGAACTGTCTAAACATCAAAGATAATACTCTATGAGTATTATTTTTGAGAGACTTTTAAGTCTTATATGAAATTTATATGTTCATGGTTAATCTTACGTTAATTACATATGCATCAGAAATGTCTAAACATCTCCAGGTTGTTAAAATACCCCAAACAGAAAGAGAGATAACTGTTGTCAGAATATACAGTGTTATAATAGAGAGATGGAATGCTATACTAACTGAGATAGTACAAACAGCAAATGATTTAGTAAAATAAAAGGAAATTAAATGTAAAACCATGATGAAGCATCAATATAGGCTAAAATTAAAAAAATATTTTAGCAAATAGAATAATGTGCACAGAAGCAGCAGGCACTGCTGCAACATCGCAAATACAGAAGCAACAGGCACTGCTGCAACATCGCAAATAGATTTTAGCAAATAGAAAATAGATTTTAGCAAATACAAAAGCAGCAGGCACTGCTACAACATCGCAACAAGAATAAAAAACTGTGCACAGTCTTTGCATTTGATTTTGTAACGAGAATCAAGAATCAAGAAATTTTAATCACTTTATTTTGTTTTCATTATTTTGTTACGTTGTTATTTCTTTACAGGTTCACATTGTATTCATGGGAGACAAACGCAATCAGGAGTCATCTATCTCAAACCGGACCATAATCCTATTTGTGGATCGCACATGTTATGTTGTTTGTATTTTAGAAAAACAGGTTGTGTATTTTAAATAAATCACATGTATAGCTAATTACTTTATTATAGTGAAAAAGAGACCATCTAAGGAAGATAATAATCATAATAGAAACATCCAATTCAGTAATGTAGTTGGTATTTCTAGAAGGATCAGAGGGGCTTTAATGTGGGACACATACATACTGAAAATATATGCACAAGATAACATAAAGTTTTAAAATATAAATAAATGGACAACATGCATAATAATGTCTTCACATTGTTCCAATCTTTGACATCAAACAAATAAAAAACAAAAGGTAACTAATTTAGGATTACATTCCCCTTAAGCATTGCCCCTTACAATTTCATCATCATCATCATCATCATCATCATCATCATCATCATCGTCATTCATCATCATCATCATCATCATCATCATCATCATCATCATCATCATCATCATCATCATCATCATCGTCATCTTCATCATCATCATCCTCTGGGACACTTGGGTCAACTATTGTTCCATTTTCTCCTTGCCTCACCCACCTTACAGTTTTATCTTCATCCAAATCTTGCATGTTAAATGTCACATCTCCATTGACCAATGATTCTTCTTCGATCGTCGTGTACCTATCAATTCGATCTCTTGGTGACATATGGACAACAACGTGCCAACCTTGTTCTACAGGATCCTGCACATAAAATACTTGCTCTTCTTGAGATGCGAAGACGAAAGGTTCATCTCTCTCTCGACCATACTTATATTTCAAATGCTTAAAGTTCACTAGCGTAAAGTTGAACTCATCCACTTTTGTGCCCATGCAATTTTCAACCCAATCACACTTGAATAACAAAAACTTCATGCCATGAACATATTGAACTTCAATGATGTCTGTCAGCGCCCCGTAGTATGTAATATCGCCTGCAGTAGGATTTTTATCTTTTTGACTTGAATAACTCATTTGTTCTGCTTTTATAACAGCGCCTCTATTTTGAGTTTTTTTTTTGCACGTTAACTTTCTTCGTTTGAAATCGAAAACCGCCAATAATATAAGATTTGAATCTAACTGCATCTTTGAGGGGCCCTAAAGATAAGAATTTGATTTCATTGGATAGTTCAACGCCATCGGCTACCATTCTACTCACCTATAGTATTTTAAAATAAATGTCAATAAATAATATAATCGTTATTTATAATTCAAGTATTTGTTATGATGTTTTTACTTACATTATCCTTAAACCATATGTGGAACTCTTCGTTGTGAAGATGATTAGCATGATGCTTTTGTGAATGTTGAGGGTAAATTGATGAAAGCTCAGCGAGATGTTTTCTAAAAAATACAAGCCTAGTCATATATCTATTTCATACAAAACTATAAGAAAAGTTTTTACAAAATCCAACTAGGTATAATGAAACTTACTGAATGAATGGTGTCACTGACTCTGTGTTGGTAAGAACGTACCGATGAGCTTGCGTATACATTACTTGATCAACTTCAAATGGAACTTTTTTCCCAAGTGCACGACCATTCGTATCCCCCTTATCGTCATTTTTAGATGGTCGATTAGACTTGGTTTACACACCAATGTACCGCGAGCAAAAAGTCATGCATTCCCCCAAAAGAATAGAGTTAGCGATCGAGGCCTCTGGATGAGATCGATTACGAACGTATAGTTTTAACGTGTGGAAATACCTTTCAATTGGATACATCCAATGGTAAAGGACACAACCAGCAATTAGGAGTTCATTGGACAAATGTATAGGCAAGTGTTCCATCATATAAAAAAAACTCGGCGGGAATATCTTCTTAAGGCTACAAAGTGTAAGAGCCATCCGATCTTCAAACTTTTCCAAATCAGCTGGGGTAACTGCACTTGAACACAATATTATGAAGCAATTTCTTAATTCAATTAAGGCTTTGATAATATGCATTGGCAATACCCTTCGCGCTGCTATAGGAAGTAATTTTTGCAATAAAATGTGATTATCATGGCTTTTTAATCCTGAAATTTTCCTTCCTTTCATGTTCACGCACCGTGATATGTTCGATGAGTAACCATCGGGAGTTTTAATATCCCGCAACACTTTCAAAAAAATGGCCTTCTCCTTGTTACTCATCGTGAACTCTGTTGGGGGAATGTACTCTAAATTTGACCCCCGTGGTTGAGGATGTAACTCAGATCTAATATTCAATTTTTGAGGTCTTTTCGAGACTTTAAATTGTCCTTTATCTTACCTTTAATACCCAACAGTGTAAATAGGACATTATCACACACATTCTTCTCAATATGCATGACATCGAGATTGTGGCGAATAAGATTATCCTTCCAGTACGGAAAATAAAAAAATACTTTTCTTCTTCCAACCCATTCTATGTTTCAACACTTTCTTTGTTTTCTTTTCTAGCGCCTCTCTTGCCCTCCTTCTAAAGACATCTTCCTTCTTATATTCAGTTTCAATGTCAAGAACATTTAACTGTTGCAACACTTGTAAGCCCGAAAGTTTTAATGGGGCCGGTTGTAATTCTACCCTCCCATTAAATGGTGTCTTTTGCCGACGAAACCTATGGCGGGGGTCTAAGAATCGACGATGACCCCAATAACAGAAATTCTTACCATACTTTAATCGCATTGCCCGATGGTCTTCGTTACAATAAGGACAAGCAAATGTACCTTTTGTGCTCCATCATGATAACATGGCATATGCGGGGAAAGCATTGATAGTCCACATCAAATATGCATGCAATTGAAAGAACTCCTTACTAGATGCATCGTAAGTGCATACACAATCATTCCATAGCTTAATCAACTCATCAATCAATGGCTGTAAAAATACATCGATCTTATCTCCGGGTCCATTTGGTCCATCTATAAGTATAGACAAAATCAAATTAGGTTGCTTCATGCACAACCACGGAGCTAAATTATAAATAATGAGGATAACAGGCCATGTACTGTACTTGATGCTCATATTACCAAACAGATTAAATCCATCAGAAGCTAACCCAAGTCTAACATTGCGACTGTCTCTCGCAAAAGATGGGTTTTGCTCATCAAATGTTTTCCAAGCACAAGAGTCTGCTGGATGCCTCAAGACACCATCTTCAAGTCGTTCCTCGGCATGCCATTTCATTAGAGGAGGTGAATGGGATGACCAAAATATTTTTTGCAATCTAGGTTGTAAAGGGAAATACCTTACTTTCTTTAAAGCTACCTTCGGGCCTTGGACACCCACACTTGAATCATTATCTTTATATCGAGAAGATCCGCATATGTCACACTTTTCATGATTCTCAGCTTGATTTCGAAACAACATACAGTTGTTTGGGCACACATCCCTCGTCTCGTACTTGAATCCCAAGTCCTTCGTTAGCTTGTTGGCTTGGTAGTAAGACTTCGGAATTCTAGTAGTCGGAAATACCCTCCCCAAAAAACCCAACAGCTTAGTGAAAGAACAATTTGTCCATCCATTAAGTTGCTTCATGTGCAAGAGTTCAACAACAAATGACAATTCCGTAACCCCCTCTGGACAATTTTCATACAAATCGCATTGCGCCTCTTTCAAGTGTCTAGAATACTCTGGAATATTTTTATCCGATTCGAAGACTTCTTCGGTTCTACATTCCTCATCATTACTCATATTGCCATATGTGTGAGGAATACCCCTTCCCTCTTGAACCATTGTAACCATGGCATCTCGAGCATTTAATTCAACGGGTATATCATCAACTAACATATCATCTCGTAAAGAATTCATATTGCTTCCTACACCACCAAAAGTCTCTCCATGGAAAACCCCAACCTTATAAGTCTTGTCAAAACCATACATCTCAAGGTGATTTCTCACCATTTGTCGGGGGTGGTATACTCAATTTGCGCATCTTTTACACGGGCAATAGATTTTTGTGGTCCCAATGTTCTTGTTTTTGTATGCATAATTAAGAAATCCTTCAATCCCGTCAATGTATTCTTTTGAACACCGACTACGCAAATTAATCCAACTCTTATCCATGATACCTAAAAATGAAAAAACAAATGATTCCCAACAATTTGATTCATAAATTCAATAGCAAACTAATTTAAATAATAATAATAATAATAATAATAATAATAATAATAATAATAATAATAATAATAATAATAATAATAATAATAATAATAATAATATAACCCAACAATTCAACGCATCAATTTTAATATCTACATCATTAAAAAGTCACACAATCAATATAAAAAGTCAAGAAAGGAAAGAATGTTACGCGATTAAAAATTCTCACAATCTCAAGAAATGGCAGCATCTAATGCAATTAAAAAGTCACACAATCAACATTTTAGCATCTAGATCATTAAACATTTATACATAAAAAAATCGACCAAAATACCCATTTTCATCCCCGCTCAAATCACTACGGTCATCTTCTCCTTTGTATGGCACGTAGACTTCATCGTCAACCAATTTTTGATTACTCTTTGATTTACTTTTCTTACTTTTAGCGCGATCCCGCATTGCCGAATACAATTTATGGACACCCAATTCTATCAATTTTTTTCTATTCTCTTCTAGTTTCTTCAACCTCTTCCTCTCGTACTCCTTCAATGTTGTAAACATTTTCTGATAAAAGATATGTAATTAGATGCTAAATGAGGCAGAGAGAGAATGAAAAATCTAGTTTTCTTTTTAGATTCTTTAAAGATTGTGATATTACTTTTTTGTGTGTACTAATTTTTTTTTAAACTACAATTTTAACTAATGCTTACTTTCGAGTACCACCTCATATGTTGGAGCTTGTACGTCCCCATACTTAGGGTCCGTTTGATTGGTGTTGAATTATTTATCATGGAAATACTCATTTTTTTTACTTTTGAGGTTCTTGATTTCATATGCATTCTAATACTACTTATAAATATAAAAAGTGTTCCATGTTTTTATCAATTTCACGAAAAATAATTCTCACCCACTACCCAAAGAACTGATTTCCATGGAAAACTTCCAAAGTAAGACCAAATCCCTCTTATCTTTTCCACACATATTCTTGCCTGTATTAAAAATGAACTATACCTCAACCATTTTCCAACTTTGTAATCAAACACAACCTTAGTAATTTTTAACAGGACCAGTGCCAAAATACCTAAAAAAATATATGGTATTGGATAACATTGGTGATTTTTTCAACGGTGGTGCATTTTGAATTAATTTGGGCCCATCACATATATCCTCAAATAAAATCATAATCAAATAGTAAATCAAATTAATAGCATGAACTACTTGCAAATGCCATTAATTAATTAACACAAACAAACATATCAATAATTCCAACTAAAATTTACACAAACATGCACACAAATATTTTCATAAATTAGTCTTAAAAATATACTACAACAACCAATTGACAATCTGGATTTTCAATTGGCTCACCCTCAACCTCCTATCACCACTACAAATCAACAAAAATAATCAAAATTTGCATCCAACACAGATCTATATGTAACTCGAGTAGTAAAACAACACATATAAATCCATATACAGACCAAAAATACACATAGACTGATGAAAAAATCATATGTAACATCGAGTAGAAACAAACTAGCGTCTTACCTAGGATGATGGTGATAGGACCCCGAGGCTAGGGCGAGCGGCTATGCTAAGATGAAGGTGCGCAGCCGATGGGACGAGGCCTTACCTAGGGTCGACCTGTACGTCGGGTGAAGGAGAGAAAAGAATATGGCGTGGTTTTTTTTAGGGTATTTCTTTCTTAGTATCTTTATTTTTTTAAGTGTATTTTTACTTTCTTTTTACTTGGGAATAAAAGAAGCGGAACCTAAAATGTAAGAAGAGGGAACCGAAAATGTGAGAAGGGGGAACCCAAATATTTTGTGGCTGTCTCAAAAAGTATATTTTTTGAGACGGCTACTAATTTGCCGTCTTTTTAGCTACTACTTTATGAGACGGGGAATAAAAGCTGTCTTAAAAAGAACATTTTTTAAGACGGTTAATTTTAGCCGTCTCAAAAGGTTAGTTTTAGAGACCAAAATTTTAACCGTCTCAAAAGCCTCTGTAGTAAAAAACCCTTTTTTTTGTAGTGCCTCCTTTTCAATTATAATCAATTTCACTAGTGCTAGAGGAGTTGTTTTACAATAGCTAACTAAATGTTTCATTGAATTTTTGTATCTTCGAAGTAATTTGCAAATGCACCCGATAGCAAATTCTTGTGGTGGGGGGAAAAGTAAAACATTAAGGAAAATGATTCTTCACACCTCAATCCACTATATAATATTTGATTTGATAAATTCCCTTATAATTTTAAGGTTTTACCATTGAGGATTTGGAGACTATGATAATTATCCAAGTTATGAATCCTAAATGTCTATTTTCTAAAAGTTATGGTTGAAATTATATAATTATGATGGGAAAAAATGCAAAGAAGTCAAGGGTACATCATGATGTTTCCACGTTAAATTTAGAATAAGTCTCACTTTATATCTAAAATTAATAATTCGGGCTCGTTTGTTGCACTAATGTTTACTAATTCAATCATTATAATATGATAGGCGTTACTCCAATTTTCATGGCATGTTCATCAACATATCTTTATTTTGATATTTGACTTGTTGAAGTGAGAGTAAAAAATATTTGGTTGTTAGAATATTATTTGAAAATTTATCACGATCATTCAATTGAAGAAAGCAAGAATAGCGCCAAAGCTACCATTTCTTACTCTGCTAGTCGAATAAGTTGGGGGCAAGGAAAGAGGCATTGAAAATACTAGATCATACTAAAATAAAACGAAAACTGGGAAGTGACTTGTCTCTTATGGCCATTATGAATACAATATCATTGATGTCTATTTTAACATAATTAGTGAAATGACAAGGTGATGTGATAATAATTTCTCATTTACAATTATTTCATTATTGTTATATTAATTTTATCTATTATCCATTGTGTTTTTTGCATTATTTATGACTCTTGCATTTAGTGAGATCTCATTTAGAATTGAATTTTATTACTCATTACATTTAACGCTGCTCAGAAAGAATATAATGTAATACATATAATTGCTATTGTGTCCATTATTCATGAGTAAACGTATGAAAAATTCAATCACATATATATTAAGAGGGGAAATATTATTATTATTTTAACTTGATATATTGAATTAGACCAAATATCTTTGTGAAGAAGCTTCCATTTTAATATATGAACACTTAACCACAATATGTGGTTGTTATGGACATGTGAAAATACACATGCGTAAAATGGAAGATGTCTTAATGAATAACTTCATTAAGTGAATATTATTATAAACTTCAATTCATTAGACTAAAAATCAAAGACCAAGCAATCAAGTTTCCATATGATTTTGGTAAGGTGTTTATATTGGTAAGCATACTCGGCCAACGAGAACCAAATGAATGAGGAGTGGTTACAAGTATGGTTATGGATTTTGACAAGAATCTGATTTATAACCGAGCAATTTAATGAATTCTTTAAAAATGGTAGGATATAATAAAAATATATTTAAAAAGATCAATAAAATATAATCAAATACATTCTTATGATCACTTCACAATTAATGCAATGGAAGGAGGTTACAGAGACATCAATAAACACTTCAACCACGTATCTTTCCAAAGTGATAAAAAGAGTTACATTTATGAGGTTCAAAATCAATTGTTTTGTATGTGTCAAACTTGGGGTTTATGCTAGGATTTGCGAAAAAAATACTTTAATGTACCAATGGGATGTTAAGAAAAATGTCTTAAAGTTAATGTGATTGTAGTGGATTAACTTTCTATTATAGATTGAGATTTAGACCTTTCTTTGGAAGAATAGGTTAAAGGTTGGTTTACCTATTTGTGTCGGGCCAAAACAACATTCATGTAATTGTACGTGGATTTTTTTGGAACACAAGACATTCGGTTTAATAGAATTATTTTCTACGACTGATTTATTGAAGTTTACATGCAATATAAAAAAAAGATAAATCGTTGGATAAGAATGAGAAATGAATATAAGTGGTGAATGTTTCACTGTTGTGATAAGTTCAAGTTTATCCCACAACACCAAAAAGGGTTTTTGTCACCTTTAACCCATAAATAGTTTTCACGATAAAAAAACCTTAACAAAAACACAGAGCACTTGTCAAGGTTTTTGACTGTGACATGATCATGACAACAAGTTATCACAGTTGTGTCAAGGTCAAAAACCTTGACAAGACTGTTGTCATAGTTGAGTCAGGGTCAAAGACCGTGATAAAAAACAGATGATATCACGGTCTTTAACACTGACACAACCGGGACAACAGTCCCAACATAATGCCCTAATCAACTCAGCTGTTGTTTTCTCAATGATTCCTTCTCTCTCTATCTCTCTCTCTCTCTCTCTCTCAAAATAGATGTTCCTATCTTCCTCTCCTCTTCTCCTCATCGCTGCTCCTCTCCTCTCTGGCGAATCAGACAAGCTCTCTCTGGTTATCTATAAGCATTTCAAATATTTATTTGATTATAGATAATTAAGGGAGAAAAAATCAGATTTAATTCTCATTTGAGTTTGAAATTTATTGAAGCAAAGTTTGGTTATCAAGTTAGAGTTGAAACCAGAGAAATCAGAGGCTAAAAATCATATAGAGCTTAAGATTGATAAGTTTATAGCAAAGTTTGTCGCTCAAATTGAAGAGAAATCAAAGGCTTCTTCGGATATGTTTTTTTTCAAAATGTTTAATGACAAAACATTACACACTTATCTTCAATTAGAATTTTATGGAATGTGACCATGATAGGAATAGTTAAATGTTTTGGCATGACAAGTGATATGACCTATATGTACCCAACAACTCAGAGACACCAACCTCGGCCAAGGAGATGGCTGAGGTTAGAAGGCCCCCAGATTGGCAACCAACAATCTCGTCCTAAGCAAGGTCGTCCATGGCCGACGTTACTAGTTGCCTCGCAATCAGACAACAGCTGAGGTCTTCGTGATCCATGGGGGAAGTTATCCATCATGTCGGCCGGAGCCAACATCACACCTACGTCATACAGTAACCTCGGCTGGGTGTAAGCCGAGGATACAGGGATGGCACAATCATCGTAATCAGTCTCGTCTGGGAATCAATCGACGTTCCAACTACTCCTACATAACCCAGGCCTAGGCCGACGTTATAACACTACATGTCTCACCTCGACTTCCTTACTGAGCCGAGACCATCATGAATAATCTCAGATTGGGCAGCAGCCTGACTTCACCAACCTCGTACTCTTCCAGGCCAAAGTTGGTATCAATCGAAGATAGCCGAGCATTCATACGCACATGCATAGTTTGGAACACGTGGAAAAATCTATGATAACCGAATTATTCCCTTCGCGTGAGGGAATATTGAGGTCATCATTATCTACATAAGATCAGCCAGGTGTCATTCCCACACTGGTTCATCCTCATGCACATGCTCATTGCATGCTTGGGGGTACATTACAACCCCCCAAGCACTATATATAGAGGTCATTCTCTACCTTTCAAAGGGATCGAACATTACAACCCAAGCTAAAACTCTGTCCAATTATACAGTAGAGAGAGAAATCTTGAGAGATTGTATCCATGGCCATTAGTGCCTTATTCTTGTGACCTTACTTACTCACTTGCACAGTGGACGTAGGCCTAATTGGCCGAGCCACTTATATATTGATGTTCATCCTCTTCTCCTCATCTTAATCTCTTATATTTAATATATTCTTGTGCTGCCATTGCTATCGGTAGTTTGAGCTTACGAACACCTTGAAGGGTGGTACTGTTTCCGGCAACATCATTTTGGTGCCGTCTTCGGGAACGAGAAGCTATCTCTTCCTCATTTTCTGCTTAACCTCGCCAGAGACTCTGCTGGTGAACCAGGCCTCACCCCTTGCGTGGAGAGGTTTCACCATTGAAAGAGCTCCATTAAGGTACTAAGATCGTCTACTTCACAAGCTCTTTAGTGTTAAGATATGGCACCAGAATTACCACCACCTCTTCCACCGCCGGGTGGTGAAGGACCTAGTTCCAGCCAGGCACCACCTCAGTTCGAAATGGCGGAGGTAGCAACAGCCTTGAGGTCTTTAGCGCAATGCAACAAGAAATGAAGGAATAATTTGCACAACTCAGTCAAAACATGATGAGACCACCTGGGGTCTCACCGAAGATGATTAATCCGGTGGCTTCTCAGCCCCATCCTGATGCCAGGGGACCACCCCAGGCACCGTGAAAAGACCAACCAACACTTCAGCGGATGAGGGATGTTGCTGATCCTAGGCATTTGTGTCTGGGGAGGCAAGGACACCCTTGCCTTGAGTATAGGTATGATGATTTGGAGGCATGCTCCATAAGATTATTGGGACCTGTATGAGGTTTCAAATAACATAGTGCATCTTATCCAGTAGAGCCGAGGTTGTGGAGGCAGAAGAGGTGAAGGAGGCCAACAAAGAGGATCAACTTTTGATCGATTGAGCCGAGGGTCGTCCTTTGTAAGGCTCGACCCAGTAAATGACCTAAGACAGAGGTTGTCCAGGTCAAGAAGTGCAGCCGGCTCATAAAGGGAAGAGGGGGAACATCGGCCTCATCAAGGACGAGGTAGGGACCAAGAAGAGGTCAACAGTCGATGTTGTGCTGCGGTTGGGGAACCCTTAGTCCACCCCTTAGAGGTGGCTGGGGACAACCTCAGCCAGGCCGACGTCGCAAGATCATATAATGACTCCATCCAATGTCTTGAGGAAAATATAAGAGACCTCATCAAAATTCGGGACCCATTGTAAAGAGGTTTCTCAGAAGGCTCTCCGTTCGTGGATAAGATAATGAGATTCCCAACCCCTACCAAGTTCAAGCCACCTACGGCGTCTCCCAAATATGACGGTAGCACCAACCCTGTACATCATATTGAGATATACCAGTCTGCGGTGTACATTTACTCAATACCAGATGAGATGAAGTGTCAGGCCTTCTTCGGGACTTTGACGGGAGCTGCACACATCTGGTTTACCTCTCTTTTGAAGAACTAAATAGAGAACTTTAAGGGCTTAGTTGAACGGTTCATTCACAATTTCTGTTTTGGGGTAAGACCTCAAAAGAAGACCCCCCATATGCTGTATGTCAAGCAAGGCAAGAACGAAAGTGTAAGATACTACATTGCTAGATTCAATAAAGAAAAATTGGAGGTTAAAGATTACGAAGAGAATATAGCTATGACCGCTCCCATAGGAGGTCTCCAGAAGGGGAATTTATTATGGAATATCGCGAAAGACCCTCCCAAGTCCATGGCAGAATTATTGGAAACTGCAGGTGAGGTCTTGAATGCTGAAGAGGCCATGGCCGCAAAGTATGAGGATGAGAACGACAGTGGCAGCAGAAAGTTCCAAAGAAAGAAGGATGAAAAGAAGAGGTCAGTTGATGACAAGTTTGCACGTTATACCCCTCTAACTATGATCTGCGAACACATCCTCAATGAGATCAAGAATAATCGGTCTATGAGATGGCCATAGAAGCTAAAGGCTCCTCCGCATAAGAGGAACAAGAACTTGTGGTACGAGTTCCACCAGGACCATGGCCATGTGACAGATAAGTGCTTCGTCTTAAAGGATGAGATCGAGAATATATTGAAATTCGGAAAGTTAAGAAAGTATATTGATGGCAAGGCTCCTAAGAGGGGAAGAGATGACCCTAAAAAGGAGAGAAATGACAGATGTCGTGACGATACTCCAGCAAGAAAAGACAATGACTCGGATAACGATGATGAAAATGATCCAGACCTCCCACTAAAAGATGACAATGCCCCAGTGAAGAGGGTTGGTATGATCTCCTTCGATGTTAACACCATATGTGGAGGACTAGCAGGGGGTGGCTCTGAAGTTGCTGACCGAAAAGCTCATGTGGCAGAGGCCAAGTCAGTGGCCAGACTAAAAGTGGTAAATTTGGCATCTTCAAAAACCAAGAAGAATAAAAAGAAAGTGGATATGGACACTCTTATAGTCGGGTTCTCCCGACTCGACTTCAAAGGCATTTTAGCCCCGCATGATAATCCTTTGGTAATTAGAACAAGAGTGCATGGATGCGAGGTATAGAAAATTCTTATAGATGGAAGAAGTTCAGTAGATGTAATGTTCTGGCCTTGTTTCAAAAGCCTAGGCCTTAGCAGAGCCAAGTTGGTACCCTATCAACATCCATTAATGGGCTTCAGCGGTGAAAAAGTCCATCAATTGGGCATGTATGAGATGGACGTGCGAATGGGAGATGAATGGCCTAGGAGGTTGACACGGAAGATCAATTTTTTCATTATGGACGAAAACGTCTTCTCTGCGTATAACCTCATAATAGGAAGCGTATCCCTTAAGGAGTTTGAAGCTGTGCCGTCAGCGGTTCACCAGATGCTAAAATTCTCGACCCCCTATGGGGTAGGGGAAGTTCACGGCGACCAGACCATAGAAAGAGAATGATACTTCAACTCAACCGAAAAGAGAGAGGCCCATAAGAGGGCAACCACTATGTATAACATTGATACACTTGACCCTAGAGATGAAATGAAATTGAAGAAAGGAGAAGCCGCAGAAGAGGTAGAATCCATCGTCCTCAATGAGAACGAACCGAAAAAAACCGTTCAGGTCAGAAAAGCCTTAAAAGCAGAGATCAAGGAAGAGCTGATAAAATTCTTGAGGAAGAGGCAGAGTGTCTTCGCATGGTGCCACGCGGACATGCCTGGCATCGACCCCAAGGTTATGAGCCACAAACTCAACGTGACTAAGGATCCTAAGCCAATCAAACAAAGATGAAGAGTTTACTCTAGGGAGAAGTATGACATCATCCGGGAAGAAGTCAGGAAGTTGGAAGAGGCCGAGTTTATTAAGGAAGTCATATATCCGGAGTGGTTATCAAATGCTATCATCGTGCCCAATGCCAATGGAAAATGGAGTATGTGCGTAGATTTTATGGACCTGAACAAGTCTTGCCCAAAAGACAGTTATCCCTTACCTCGGATCGATCACATGGTAGATGAAGCTGAAGGGCATGAGCTCATGAGCTTTATGGACGCGTACTCAGGATACAGCCAGATCTTCATAGATGCTGAAGACTCAAAGAAAACAACCTTCATCACTGACAAGGGGACATACTGCTATAAGGTTATGCCCTTCGGCTTGAAAACTATAGGGGCAATGTATCAACGTCTTGTGAATAAGATGTTTGAAAATAAAATAGGTAAGACTATGGAGGTGTATGTAGATGATATGTTGACGAAGAGCTTGAAGGCCTACACTCACGTAGCAGACCTAGAAAAGACCTTAGATACCATGGACTTGTACAGAATGAAACTCAATCCCGCGAAGTGTGTCTTCGAGGTAGGAGATGGAAAATTTCTTGGATTCATTGTCAATCATAGGGCAATAGAGGCGAATCCTGAGAAAATCAAGGCTTTGCTTGACATAAAGACACCAAGAAATATCAAGGACGTTTAGAGGCTCACTAGAAGAGTAGCTTCACTCAACAAATTTATTTCCAGAGTGACGGACAAGTGTCTTCTGTTGTTTAAGGTGCTTAGAAAGTCCTTCGAATTGGACAAGAGTGTGAGGAGGCTTTTAATCAACTTAAGTCTTACCTCGGATCTCCCTTGATCCTATCTCGGCCCATAGTGGGAGAGAAGTTGTATGTTTATCTAGCAGTCTCTGAGTCAGCTATAAGTGCAGCCATAGTACGGGAAGACGTTGGGGTCCAAAGGCCTGTATACCTCATCAGTAAATCCCTTCAAGGGTATGAACAGAACTACCCTCGGATGGAAAAGTTAGCCTACACCTTGATACATGCTTTCAGAAAGATGAAGCCCTATTTCTAAGCCCATTCTATGGTCATCCTCACTGACTCCCCATTAAGGCAAGTCTTCCACAAGCCTGAGAAGTCAGGAAGGTTGATGACCTGGGCCATTGAGTTGGGTGAGTATAACCTTATTTACCAACCTAAGGTGGCCATAAAAGGGCAGGCACTTGCAGATTTTGTTATTGAGTTCACATGGGAAGAGGCCGAGGTTGATAATAACCTAAAGACTACAGAGGGATCAAACAGCAATATCTTTCGAGATCCAAAAGAGGTTATATACAACAGAGCCAGAAACAAATAGCTAATAATGAGGAAGATCGGTACCTCTTCAAGCAAGGAATCATGTTAGAAGGGAGCTTCTCATCAGATAAATACATCTGGAACATCTTTGTTGACGGGTTTTCTTATGAAAGTGGAAGCAGTGCAGGGGTGATACTCTCAGCCCCGGATGGTAACAATATTTAATATGCCCTAAGGTTTAACTTCAATGCATCAAACAACGAGTCAGAATATGAGTTCATGATAGCAGGCCTCTCATTGGCAAAGACCCTTAGGGTAAGATGACTCCTACTTCACAGTGACTCAAGGTTGGTTGTTAACCAAGTGTTGGGGGTTTATGAGGCCAAGGATAAAAGGATGGCCAAATACTGGAAAAAGGTAAGAGTGATATTAGAAGGTTTTGAAGAGGTAAAGATGAAGAGAATACCTCGGCAAAATAATAGCCACGCAGATATACTAGCAAGGTTGGCTTCAGCAACAAGGACAGACATCAGAAGGACAGTTCTAGTCGAGATCCTGCCCAAAGCAACCATTGAAGAAGAAGAGGTTAGTAACCCTTACCTCAATTTGAGCCTAGGGGACTCATGTATGGACCCCCTCATCAGATATATCAGAGAGGGAGAGCTATCGAGATCAAAGCTAGAGAGGAGCAAACTGAGGTACAGAGCGAAAAAGTTCTCAATAATAGGAGATGTCCTATATAATAAGGGATTTTTATTACCCCTCCTCAGGTGCTTTCATCCCACAGAGGTCCCCCGCGTGCTACAAGAGTTACATAGGGTTCTTACTCCAGTCACATAGGAGGAAGACCTTTAGGCAAGAGGATTATCACGCAGGGATACTGGTAGCCGACCTTGGCCAAGGATGCTGCAACCTATGTGAAGAGGTGTGACAAATGCCAAAGATTCTCCACTATCCTCCATCAACCTCATCAGCCTATGACGTCAATAAGATATCCTTGGCCATTCACAGTATGGGGAATTAACTTGGTGGGTCACTTACCAAGGGCTATGAATAACTACAGGTTTTTGATAGTTTCCATCAACTACTTCTCTAAGTGGGTAGAGGCCGAGCCGATGATCACGATTACAGGGGTGAAGACCTTCCAATTCATTTGGAAGAGCATAATATGCATACATGACCTTCAAAATACCCTCATCTCGGACAAAAAAACTCAATTCAATAATTCTTCCTTAGAAAAGTATTACGAGAAAGTTGGGATCAAGCAATTTTTCTCTTCTCCGGACCGACCTCATGTAAATGGTCAGACCGAAGTCACAATAGAATAATCCTCGATGGGATTAGGAAGAGGTTAGAAGAATCTAAGGGGAGATGGACTGAAGAGGTTTATATTGAATTATGGGAATACAAAACAAAGAATAGGACACCAACGGGGGAAACCCCATTTATGTTAGCGCATGGCTCAGAAGTTGTCATACCAACCGAGGTAGGGCTCCCCACGCACAGGGTTCAGACCTATGATCCTAAGAAGAATGGGGAGGAGAGAAGACTTAACCTAGATCTTATTGAAGAGAGAAGGGAAGACGCAGAGATCAGACAGGCAGTGTACCAATAGAGAACAACAAAGTTCTACAATCAAAGGGTGAAATGAAGACCCATAGCCGTGGGAGACCTGGTGTTGAAGAAGACATTGCAAAAAGAAAAAAACTTCACCCAAATTGGCATGGCCCTTACAAGGTGATCGAAGAAGTTGTACCTGGGACCTATAGGTTAGAAAACCTTGCGGGGGAACCTTTTTCCAATCCATGGAATACCGATCATTTAAAAAAGTATTACATATGATGTTGCAATGATTCCTATGTAAATGTGTCAACTTATGAGGAGATTATTAATGAGAAGATCAGTTCCTGTGTCAACTCTTGGTTCATTAATTTGGTGAAAATTTCATAGGGGTAACATCTTAGTTGATGACCTCAGACCTTAAAACATCATAGTTTGGTGACAAGGTCTGAGGTGAACATCACACTTGGATGACCTCAGAACTTGAACATCATTAATTTGGTGAATATATTATGAGGGTAACATCTTAGTTGATGACCTCAGACCTTAAACATCATAGATTGGTGACAAGGTTTGAGGTGAACATCACACTTGGATGACCTCCGACCTTGAACATCATTAATTTGGTGAATATTTTATGGGGATAACATCTTAGTTGATGATCTCAGACCTTATAACATCATAATTTGGTGACAAGGTCTGAGGTAAGACATCATACTCAGATGACCTCAGACCTTAGACGTCATTAATTTGGTGAAAATATTATTCATGGGGATAACATCTTAGTTGATGACCTCAGACCTTATAACATCATAGATTGGTGACAAGGGTTGGGGTGAATATCACACTTGGATGACCTCAGACCTTAGACATCATTAATTTGGTGAAAAAATTATTTATGAGGATAACATCTTAGTCGATGACCTCGAACCTTATAACATCATAATTTGGTGACAAAGTCTGAGGTAAAACATCATACTTGAATGATCTCAAACCTTAGACATCATTAATTTGGTGAAAAAATTAATGATGGGGATAACATCTTAGTCGATGACCTCGAACCTTATAACATCATAATTTGGTGACAAGGTCTTAGGTGAGACATCATACTTGAATGAACTCAGACCTTAGACATCATTAATTTGGTGCAAAAGTTAATGATGGGGATAACATCTTAGTTGATGACCTCGGACCTTATAACATCATAATTTGGTGACAAGGTCAGAGGTGAGACATCATAATTGAATGACCTCAGACCTTAGACATCATTAATTTAGTTAAAAAATTAATGATGGGGATAAAATCTTAGTTGATGACCTCGGACCTTATAACATCATAATTTGGTGACAAGGTCTGAGGTGAGACATCATACTTGAATGACCTCATACCTTAGACATCATTAATTTGGTGAAAAAATTAATGATGGGGATAACATCTTAGTTTATGACCTCGAACCTTATAACATCATAATTTGGTGACAAGGTTTGAGGTAAGACATCATACTTGGATGACCTTACACCTTAGACAATGTCATAAGGCTCACGAAGACACCATTATATTGAGACTTCAGTACTTAACACAAACACATTGCATGACATAGAAAACAATTCAAAGAACATTCAACAACTAAGAAAGAAAGCCCTCTTCAGAGGTTGATATAGCATGAAGTTAAGAGTTACAAGCCAAAAGGTAACAAAATTTGTCATTAGAAGTTACAGATCAATGTTAAGAATTACAAGGGGTTCACAAAACGGATTTAAGTATCTGCAATCTCAGGGTTAACAGCCATGCCCCCATCTCCCTGGCCAAGGTTGGTCACTTCTATCCCATCATCTTGAGGACCAACGTCTTCAATCCTGGTATCCTCTTGAGGAGCAGTCTCGATAGGTGCGGCACCTCCTTCCTCTTCGACCTCTTGTAAGGTCTGAGTGGACCGAGGATCGACGTAACCCAGACCAATGAAGTCAGAGGCTGACAGGCTCCCTGACTCTTTCTCTTTCATTGCAGCCCATTTGTCAGTGGCCTTAACACCCCTTTCTAGGTACTCAAAGTCGAAGCTGACAAACTCATCAAAGACCTTATAGTCCTCCAAAATCTTCTCTGAGGCGTTATCTAGAGCATCCTTCACAACGACATCGACCTTGTATTGAAGAGAGTCAGCCTGAGTCTTTAGGGCAGAGCTATGATCCTTCTTAAGCTTGTCCATGTCCTTCTCTAGCTGCTTAACACTAGCCTCAGACTTCTCTAAGGAGGCCTTCAGACGCTCTACTTCAGCATTCAGAGTAGCCTCGGTCTTTTGGGCCTCTTTGCCCTCCTTAATCAGAGGAAGTTTCCTCAGAGTCCAGTTAACAAACTGGTGCATGGTGAGGAGACCCTGCAGAACATGCGTAGAGATGTCAGTTCAAGATTTGGCATAATTCAAAAATGAGGTTACACTTATTCAGCAAAAGCAAAAAGTCTTACATGGATGGATCGATGGAGGGTAAACTCATCCAGCAGAGGGGTATCTAGAGAACAGAAGAATCGTTTGTCAGAGTCAGTCATAACATTACCAATAGCGTCCAAGGCCTTCAGACACTGGCCAATAAGACTGTCGCCAATCTTCAGTTGCTTCAGACAGGCAACTAGCACGTCCTCAGAAGAGATGGGGATATCACGATCCCCCTTTGAAGTTTTCTTCTTCTGCCTCTAATCCTCAGGGGTAGGTTCAGTAGATACCCTCTTCTTGGAGGCCTCAGCCCTTGAAGTAGTAGTAGTAGGAGGATTCGCAGTAAGACCTGCTTTCTTCACAAGTTTGGTAAGACTGGGGGATGCCATCTCCCAAAGGTCGTCAGAAATTCCTTTTAGGCGCTCTGCAAACAGAAAGATCTGAGTTAACAAAATAAGAGGCATAACAAAATCAGAGGTATAACTTGTTGAAATGATAAATTAAATCACGAAGCTCGGTCAGAGGACTCCCCCCAAGGACAGTTTTAGAGAGGTAGTAGGGGGTCATCAAATGCTCGTACTTGACCAACAGACTATGTTCCCCCTGATCTTGAAGGTCTTTGACCTTCTAAAAATTATTCCGGCTTAACCCAGGGTCGGCCCTAGAAACCATTAACACCTTTCCCCATTTCAGAGGTATTCTCGGCTCTAGGGAAGAAGAGGGTGCACATGGGCTAAACTTCCATGACCCTGAGGCGAAGAAATATCGTGGTTTCTAGTTGTGGTTCCAAGTTTGGGTAACCAACAACATCTTCTTGTTGGACTTCTGAGCTACAAAGTGGTAATAACTCGGATGATTCCTAGCAGAGGAGGGGACATAACACCCCGCGAAGACCTGAATGGGAAGGTCTGAATGATAGACTGCCCTCCATAAAACTATAGCTCCAATCACCACCCTCTAGGCATTGGGGGATAATTGGGAAGGAGCCAAGTTAATATAGGACAGTATAGCCCTAATTATTAGAAGAATGAGAAGATAAAATCCTAACTTAAACATCTGCTCGTATAAGAAGATCTCACCATCTTGGCCGCCAAAGGCCCTCTCGTCCCTCAGAGGTCTCCTAAGTTTTATGGATGGACATATAGAATACAGATGTCTGAAAGCTAGGAGGTCGAGTTCGTTGACAATGCTCTCTATCTCGGTTGCCTTCAAGGTTTCAACATCGCTTTCGCTACCATCGTCCTTATCCCGACCAACATCAGCTCGAGCAAATGAGGGAGCACCATCAGGTAACTTCTGAGCAAAATCAGATCCTATGGCAGTCGATAAGGGAATAACGTCAAGGATTGGGGTAACAACCACACTAGGTCCTATAATTTTGGCATCGAAGGAAGAATGCGAGGTGCCGAAACTCTTATGAGATGAGTCATGACTAGAAACCGCGGCTTGGTCAGGGTCTTGGTCCATCCGGACAGAATAGTCCAGGGCCTCTTAGAAAGATTCCACAGACATAGGTTCTGAGGTTGACGACTCAGACTCAGACATCGAAACAGGTTCTACTGGGACCTCTGCAGACACAGATGGCTCAGGGTATATCACTTTCAGAGGGGGTGCGAATATAGGACTGAGAGGGAATGCCTCTTCCCTACGAGCTTCCTCTTGGGCTCGTTCTTTTTGTCTAATCTTATCTAAGGTTTTCTCCCTAAGAGAAGGGAATTCCTCTAAGAGTTGATAAAGGGGTCCGAGCATATGGGGACGACCTTACACTTATGGACTCAAGCTAAAAACAAACAGGATAAACACAATAATGAAACATCAAACGTGATTATTTGAAAGATTTCTAATATGAACAGTCCACTGAGAAACTCATAGGCTCACTGGAAAACCTAAACTACCATCGAAAAACTCAAGTTGATACCAGAAAATGCAGCAAATAGAGAAATAAGGCTGAAAAAATGGCAAAGAAGAGGTAATAAACAATACCTGATGAAATACGAGGAGAAGAAGGGGAAGATTGGCAAGAAAAGTCCACCAAACGCACTCTTGATCAAGCTCTAGAAGAGGGAGAAAGCAAAAAGGTTCAGGCGGGAGAACGAAAGGAAATGAATAAGAAAGAGAGAGAAAAGGTTTAAAACCCATGAAATCCACTTGCACGCATCCCAAGGCCCATAATTGCCTTGGGAGCCCAAAAGATCACAATCATTGCACTTGCCAAGCACACAATATACTTCAGAAGCTAACACTTGTCAAGAAAATATTGGCACTTAAAGAAATCCAACCTCGGACATACATACCGTTTAGTCACCTATTCACATAGGTAACTAAGGGTTAGGGGTGATTGATATGCCCTATATGTACCCAACAACTCGAAGACACCAACCTTGGCCAAAGAGATGGTCGAGGTTAGAAGGGCCCCAGATTGGCAACCATCGGTCTCGTCCTAAGAAAGGTCGGCCATGGACGACGTTACTAGTTACCTCACAGTCAGACAACAACTGAGGTCTTCGTGATCCATGGGGACAGTTATCCATCAGGTCGGCCAGAGCTGACATCACGCCTACGTCATACAACAACCTTGGTTGGGTGTAAGCTGAGGAAACAGGGACGGCACAATGATCGTAATCATTCTCGATTGGGAATCAGCCGACGTTCCAACTACTCCTATATAACCCAGGCCCAGTACGACGTTATAAATATACATGTCTCACCTCGTCTTCCTTACTGAGCCGAGACCATCATGAATAATCTCGGATTGGGCAGCAGCCTAACTTCACCAACCTCGTACTGTTCCAGGCTGAGGTTGGTATCAATCGAAGACATCCGAGCATTCATACGCACATGCATAGTTTGGAACACGTGGATAAATCTGTTATAATCGAATTATTCCCTCCATGTGAGGGAATATTGAGGTCATTATTATCTACATAAGATCAGTCAGGTGTCATTTGCCCACTGGTTCAATCCTCATGCACATGCTCATTGCATGCTTGGGGGTACATTACACCCCCAAGCACTATATATAGATGTCATTCTCTACCTTTCAAAGGGATAAAACATTACAACCCTAGCTAAAACTCTGTCCAATTATACAGTAGAGAGAGAAAGCTTGAGAGATTGTATCCATGGCCATTAGTGCCTTATTCTCGTGACCTTACTTACTCACTTGCACAGTGGACGTAGGCCTAATTGGCTGAACCACTTATATATTGATCTTTATCTTCTTCTCCTCATCTCAATCTCTTATATTTAATATACTCTAGTTCCGCCATTGCTATCGCTAGTTTGAGCTTACGAACACCTTGAAGGGTGGTGCTGTTTCCAGCATCATCAACAGGAATAATAGTATTTTACATATTCATGAATTTTAATTGTTCAATTCGTTAAACCCATAATTTCAATTATTTGTTTCTACTATCGTTTTGTTATATATCATATTAAATTTTAGAATTGTAAACTGTTAGAGGCCCTCGGTTATATAAGAAGTCTATTTAAAACTTTAACCCATGATATTTCCATGATTTTTATAGATGACAAGACAATCACAGGTTGGAAAACATATAATTGTCACAACAATGATGATAAGTAAAAAAAATTTAAATTAAAAAATAATAACAATAATAATTATAATAAATAATAATTAAAGCTTTGTCTCTAGGTTGGAATTGAAATTCTCAACAACGATTAATTCTAAATCTTGAGGTCATAATTTAATTAGACTTTGTTAAGTTTAAAAAAAGGTAAAATATGAGTTTTTACCATAATTTCAATGTTCAATTCATTAAATGGCCAGAAGATATTTTAATTCCATTTATGATTTTTTACCATAATTTCTCGTTCTTTGGCTCGCACCACCACTAATTATTCACTATTTCAAACAAGGTAATAGATACATAGATAAACACTAACATGTATATATATATATATATATATATATATATATATATATATATATATATATATATATATATATATATATATATATTATTTCTTTGTAAATGTTCATAATCACAGGAATTCATAACATTTAAGGTCGTTAACATTTGATTCTTTGTTTTTATGGTGGGTTCTATGTAAAACAATAATGTTTATTTTTTGCATGTTTACATTGAGTTAAATTGATTTCTTAACGTGAAGCCTATGAACAACTTACTATGTAAATACACATCGGATACTATGCATAAATTTGTTTGAGTGTGGTCTGCTTATTTAACATTACACCAAATCCTGCGAATGGTCAACCCCAGGGGGTCACACCCCAAAGCCGAGACCAGCTGGTCATGGCCCAAAGTCGTTCCCACATAAAATTTGGTGTGACCATATCCATCACCCGGTGTGGCCATGGATGCTCTTGGAAGTGGTCACGAAACAAATCCCTAACTAGTATGGGTCACAAACTTCGGTCGTGACCATCATGGCTCAAAATTCGCACCAAAGTTCCCTCCAAGTGTAACACCCTGTGTTTTTTTAATTAATTTAATTAATTAATTGGAATATTCGAGAAAATAATTTTTTGGATTTAATGATTTTTATTAGTAAAATATGTTGGTTTTGATTTTAGAAGAATAAAAATTCAAGCGGAATGATTTAAAATGGATTTTTAATTGAGTTTTTCATTATTTTTGCCTTATAGGCATTTTGTGGGGGAACTGTCGCCAGCTTGTAGGGTCGATCGATCGACCTAGGAGTCGATCAATCGACTATGCCCAGATTTTGAGTCGGTGAGTTATATTTTAGAGTTTGAGTAGGGTTAGGATTCCTAATTGGTATTTAACCATTTTAATTCATGGGGGACTTCTCATAATCACTTTTTCCCAAGTTTTTCACCAGAAATCTCTTCCAAAAGTTTTTCCTCACCACCGTAATCATCAACCTCCAACATAATCAAGTTTTTGTCACAAGTTTTGGAAGGCTTAATTGGAGTTTAATCAAGTTTGTTCAAGAACACTTCTTTGTTAATTTTTCTAGAGGAATCCAACCGTGCTACTAGTTTTTCTTCACCTTAATCTCAAGCATGAATACTATATTCATTTCCTTTAGTACTTTGCGTTTTAAGTGTCGCCTAAACCTTTAATCATATGTTTCGATTTTAAATTAATTAGAGAAAGTGGACACTAAATTTTGGGACTGCTTTTGTGAAATTTTTTAATTTCAATTAATCTTTGAAACCCTTGGGCACGTAGGTTAAGTTTTGGGGTTTTTATGGTTTGGGGTGTAGGTTCTCATGTAGAATTTATGGAGGTTATTTATATGGTTAATTGGGGTGCATTCATTGATGATGCTAGGATTCAGCACCACTAGATAAGAGGTGAAAGCTCAAACAGTGATAACATTGGCAACCATAGAGATATATATGTATAAGTATGTAGAAGGGGGTGAGTATAAGAGGAATAAGACAATGATGTATAGTGGTTCAACCAATTAGGCCTACATCCACTGTGAGTGTGTGATCCAGTAAATATGGGCACTAATGGCCTTGGATACAATGCACATAAGCTCACTCTCTCTCTATTATGTGTACAAGCAGAGTTTTGGCTAGGGTTACAATTCTTGATCCCTTTACAGGGTTGTAGGTGACAAGTATATATAGGGCTTGGGGGGAGTAATGTACCCCCCAAGCATGCATGGTGCATGTGAATGATGATCTAGCCAATCCCCTACTGACACCTAGATGTGCCGCTTGTGATAAATAATGACATAATATTCCCTCACGTGAGGGGATGATATTGTTATAATGGTCTAGTCCACGTGCTATATGTGTCCTATGCCCACTGTTCCACGTGTCTCCCTAATCATGCGCTGTGATGATGTCACCCTCGACATAGGATGCCAGGCCGAGGCTAAAGTGGATGCTGACGTTGGGTCCTGCTGGATGTGGGACTTGTACTATCTTCCTCTCACAGGGTTGTCTGGGCCATAATGAGGGGTCATCCCCTTGAAGGGTCGTCTGGGCCATGATGAGGGGTCGGCCCCTTGGACAGTTATCTGGGCTATGATGAGAGGTCGGCCCTTGGAGGGTCATATAGGACATGATGAGGGATCGGCCTCTTAAAGGGTCGTCAGATCCATGATGAGGGGTCGACCTCTTAGATGGTCGTCTGGGCCATGATAAGGGGTCGGCACCTTAAAGGGTTATCTGATCCATGATGAGGGATCGGACTATTAAAGGGTCGTCTGAGCCATGATGAGGGGTCGTCCCCTTAAAGGGTCGTCTGAGCCATGATGAGGGGTCGGCCTCTTGAAGGGTCATTTGAGCCATGAAGAGGGGTAGGCCTCTTAAAGGGTCGGCCCCTTGAAGGGTCGTCTGATCCTGGCTGAGGGGTCATATTGGCCAATTCTTCCTATAACGATACTTTGGTCATTGGACTCATCCTGGGCCTGAGCCCTCATCTAGTGGAGGACACCCTTGGCCTAGCCGAGGGTATATATGGGTATATCAATCACCCCCCAGTCCTTAGCCATCGATGTTTATTGAGATGGCTGAGGAGTAATGTTGCCTTGGAATTATTAAGTGGGTGGTCAAATGGATAAGTGACATCTGTCAAGTTCAGGTGTCCATAATCGTTTTTGTTTCCTAGATATGGCGGCTGAACATAGCTTGGGACTTTGTACCGTAATGATGCCTCTCCTCATAGGTTGTGCACACCAATAACAAATTATTTAAACTTTTTTAAACAATCATTTTCTTCTTCTTCTTCTTCTTCTTCTTCTTCTTCTTCTTCTTTGCGCCCAAGATTTCTCTCTCTAGCCCTACCAATTCACACCGCTATTTCTACGATTTCTTCGGTATCAAGTTTCTCTCAGTCGTTGTCTTCATTTTTAGGTAACTCTTCTGCCATAGATTCCTTTTTTAGTCTTCAATTTTTATTTCGTTTCTTGCATTTGGGTCTCTTTCCCAGATTTTCTTAGCTTTGTATTCTTTTGGCGTGAAACCTCCTTACCGTGGGGGTTATAGGGCTGAGCCTTAGGTTTTAGGCTACTTAGAATTACTTCTCCATAATTTCGTGGTGGTTCAGCGCCCCTTTACGATTCTTCTTAAGTTCTTCAGCGATCTTCTCTGGTGGACCAGTTCCCACCTGTTCTTGGGTGTTCCGGATCAAAACCCTTCATTTCTTTGGTTTTAATCCAAAATTCAAACTTAGTCGACTGCGAACATGTTTGTAGCTAGCTTAAACAAATTCCTTTGAGTGTAGGGTCTTCCCCTTAATGCTTAGAATACTTTACGATTTAGCCGAGGAATTCCCAACCTTGAGGGAGAGATTTTTCATCGAGATTAGGCGTTTAGAGGAGGAGGATGAAAGAAGACGAGGGGGTGACCCTAATTGGGTACTACCCATCTTCCCCATTCCTTTAACCACAATAGTACCATCTGAGTCCTGTGGGTCATCTTGTCGTCCAGCCGATTGTCAGACATAAGAGGGGGAAATGAATGAGAGAGCATCATCGCCGACGGGTGCTGGTCCTTCTGGGAGGAGAGAGACATCAACTCTTAGCCCAGGCCGACAGGCTGAGGGGACAGATCATGCAGAGGCTATCCCTGTGAAATCCTTATCCCTCTTGCTTTTCAAGTAGCCTTTCCAGATGGCCCTCTGATAGGCGACAAGGTTAAGGGATCCGAGGACGATAATGAGAGTTCTGACGATGATGGTCGAGTTGACACTTTTAGCGCCTCGGCTTATGTATCATCAGTGAAGGATTGTGACCTCTAATTATGGAGGCATCTCTTTAGAATACAGTCCAATATAAGTATGAGGGTCCCAACTGAAGATGAGAGAGTCTTCCAGGGGAATGAGGGGGAAGTTGTTATTTATGAGTAGATGCTCAGGGTAGGTTTTAGGTTCCCTCTGCACCCTCCAATAGTTTACATACTATCTATCCTTGGGGTTTCTCCTTCTCAACTTCCTCCCAACTCGTGGTGGGATATCCTCGGCTATACCTCGCTTTGGAAGAATACATTTATCGATGAGCCTTCGACCGATTTATTCATAGCCTATTATAATATCATCTCGTCATCCAAGAAGCCTGGGTATTTTCATCTGGGGGATAGGAAGTTCGATCAGAAACTCCTTCACATAGCTCAGACTTCCAATTATGACTGGAAGAAAAGGTTTTTCTTTATCTCTGGGGATTGGGAATTCCCCAACGGGGATGAGCCCGTGGAAGATAGTTCAAGGGTCCCAAAGGCATGGTCTAACCCCTCAATGAAAGCGCGGTCAGACCCCGAACTCATCTTGGAGGAGAGAGTTATTATTGACTACCTGAGGGAACGAGGGAAAGAGGGTGAACTTCACAAATTTGAAGATTTGATGACCCCTCACTTCCTCAAAGAAGCTGGTCTGAGGGTCGCCCCCTTGACAGAATTATGTGAGTAGACTTTTTCTCAATTTTTAATTTTCTCCAAGTGTTTCATCTTTGCCACTGTATCTTTCTAATATATCGTCTCCTTTTTAGGTCGTCCCGCAAATATATCTGATCAACTCTGGAAGATGACTGTCCCAAGTTTATTTTCTGGCTTGGGAAAGAAGAAAGGAAAATAGCCTCAGCTGGATCAGAAGAAGACAAAGGTCGTGCGGCCGATGAAAGTGGAGCCGACCTTTGACAGTCGCAAAAGGAAGGAGCCCAAAGTTCCTGAGGTCTCTCGGCCTGACTCACGGATGAGGATGAGGGCAGAGGTGTATCAGGCACACACTAAGGGGGACAACTCCTCTTCTAGCATGTGTGGCTTTGGTCTCAGAATCTTACTTTCCTCAAGGCTGAACCCTCGTCCCTTATATCCAACATGAGGGTGGCCAAAGCCTCAATGTTTTCTACACCCTCGGCCGTAGATTATGAATTCATATTAAAGATGCTCCCTGCCAAGGTCTATGATTACGGTCTGCACACTTTGGCTTAGGTACCTCTTTCAACTTCATTCTTTTTTATTTATCATTTCATGAACTGTTCCCTCGGCCCATTTTAACATGTGTTTGTCTATGCAGTTTGCCTGCGCCTTCACCTCGACTACCAAGTGGATGGCGGAGAATCAACATAATTTTCATGAAGCTGAGAGAGCTACTCAGCATGAGGCCGATCTGAAGACCGAACTTGGACTGCGAGGGTAGAGTTGGAGAATGTGAGGACCGAGCATGCCAGGGTCCTAGATGAGTTAGAGAAGCAGCACGAGGCCGACCTGAATGTGAAGGACTCCCTCATCAAAGAAAAGGAAGAAGCCTTGACCAACGAGGGGGACCAATTCAATGCTGAACTTGATGAGGCAGTGAAAAAAGCATAGGTCGATGCAGTGGAGGCTTACAAACTCTCAGATAAGTTTCAAGGTTTCGGTCTTGAGTACTTGGAGAGGGGGATCAGGACGGCCTACCGGTGGGTCATCCTGAAGTTTGTTGATGCTATATCGTTCGTCCTCCCCTCTCTGGAAGCGGTGGAGTTGGATGACCCACTTATTGCTGAGGCTCTGGCCCATGTGGAGTCTCAAGTGAACGTTTAAGGCATCGGCACCTCTGAGGATCGACCTGTTTTGGTCACTGAAAAAACTCCTCTGATTGATGTTGAAACCTTGCCTGCTGATACTGCTCAGTAGGGTGGCTGTCTGTAGCCAATACCCTCTACATGAAAATATTTTGGTGCTTTATTTTTGTTGGACAAGCATTTGTAATACTTGATTTATAATATAATGTCTCTTCATGTCTTATATGCTTTCCTCTTGTGTGATTTAGCTTAGCTCATGATATTTTGAATTAACCATCCCATTAACTCCCCCTCGTCTTTCTTGAGGGTGAATGGGGGGTCGTCCCCACCATTTGCCGTCATCATACCCGAGGGGGTTTCCACGAACTAAATGATGTTTTAAATTTCAATTCCCTCCTCGTCTTTCTTGGGAGTGAACGGAGGGTCATCCCTACCATTCATTCCCATTATAGCTGAGGGTGGCTATCACCAAATTAATGATGTTTTCAATTTTTTCAAGTCCCCCCTCGTCTTTCTTGAGGGTAAATGGGGGGTCGTCCCCACTATTTTCCCTCATCATAGCCGATGGTGGTTTTCACCAACTAAATGATGTTTTAAATTTCAAGTCCCCCCTCGTATTTCTTGAGGGTAAATGGGGGGTCATCCACACCATTTTCCCTCATCATAGCCGAGGGTGGTAGTCACCAAATTAATGATGTTTTCAATTATTTCAAGTCCCCCCTCGTTTTCTTAGGGGTAAATGGGGGGGCGGGGGGGGAGGTCGTCCCCACCATTTGCCCTCATCATAGCCTAGGGTGGCTATCACCAAATTAATGATGTTTTCAATTATTTCAAGTCCCCCCTCGTCTTTTTTGAGGGTAAATGGGGGGTTGTCCCCACCATTTTCCCTCATCATAGACAAGGGTGGTTTCCACAACTAAATGATGTTTTAAATTTCAAGTCCCCCCTCGTCTTTCTTGAGGGTAAATGGGGGGTCGCCCCCACCATTTGCCTCATCATAGCCGAGGGTGGTTACCACCAACTAAATGATGTTTTAAATTTCAAGTCCCCCCTCGTCTTTCTTGAGGGTAAATGGGGGGTCGTCCCCACCATTTGTCCTCATCATATCCGAGGGTGGCTATCACCAAATTAATGATGTTTTTAATTATTTCAAGTCCCCCTCGTCTTTCTTGAGGGCCATGCCAATTTGGGTGGAGCTTGTTAGGTTTCTGCCATGTCTTTTTGAGGATTAAGTCCCCCACAGCGATTGGCCTTTGCTTCACCCTCTGGTTGTAAAACCCGATAGTTCTCTGCTGATAGGCTACTTGCCTTATCTCAGCCTCTTCTCTTTTCTCCTCGATTAAGTCTAGATCAAGTTTCCTTTCTTCCATATTCCTCCGGGGGTCATACATTTGGACTCTGTGAGTAGGAAACCCAATCTCGGTGGGGATGACGGCTTCTGAGCCATACACTTGCATGAACGGGGTTTCCCCGGTAGTAGTCTTTGTCGTCATCCTGTAGGCCCACAATACAGCGTATAATTCCTCAACCCATCTTCCTTTTGCCTCCTCGAGCTTTATCTTGATCCCGTCTAGGATAGTTCTATTTGTAACCTTAGTTTTCCCATTAGCCTGAGGTCAGCCTGGTGTAGAGAATAATTGTTTGACACCGACCCTTTAGTAGTATTTCTCCAGAGATGCATTCTTGAATTGAGTCCCGTTATCCGAGATAAGGGTGTTGGGGAGACCATATCTGCATATAATTTTTTTCCAGATAAACTGAAAGGTCTTCTGCTTGGTGATCGTTACCATCGGCTCCACCTCAACCCATTTTGAAAAATAGTCAATTGCTACGATCAAGTATTTATAGTTATTGACGTCCCCAGGTAAGGGTCCTACTAGATCGATTCCCCATAATGCGAATGGACATGGGGATATGATAGAGGTAAGAGGCTGATGAGGAATGGTGGCAAACCTTTGACATTTATCGCACTTTTTTACGTATGCCGTGGCGTCTTTCCCCAAGGTCAGCCACTAGTATTCCTGGGTTACTATCCTCATTGCTAATAACCTGCCCGCAATATGGCTTGAATATGACCCCTCATGCACATCTTCCAAGATGTGTGGGACTTCAGACGAGTGCACACATCTGAGTAAGGGGAGTAAGAATCCCTTTTTGTACAAGGTGTCTCCGATGACAGTGAATTTCGCGGCTATGTATATCAACTTATTCCTTTCTTATTTTGCTTTTGGCATCTCCCCCTCTTTAATGTATCTGATTAGAGGGTTCATCCACTAAGCTTCCCTGTTGATTTTTAAAAAAGATCCAAGTGTTTCCTCTTCCTCTTCAATCATTGGTCGAAGAAAAATTTCCACTGGGACTGTCCTAGTTGCCGAGGCCAGCCTAGCGAGTGCATCGGCTCAGCCATTATCAAGCCTAGGTATCCTCTTCAACTTTACTTCCCTGAAGATCTTCAGTAGTGTCTTTACCCTTTCAAGATATTTGGCCATTCTCTCATCCTTAGCCTCGTAGTCTCCTAGTATCTGATTCACTACTAGTCTCGAATCACTATGGACTAAGATCTGGCCGACACTAAGAGACTTAGCCAAGGAGAGGCCTGCTATCAGGGCCTCATATTCAGACTCATTATTGGAGGCTTTAAAATTGAGCCTCAGGGCGTACTCGATGTCTGTGCCATCGGGTGATGATACTATTAATCCGACCCCACTTCCACTCTCGTAAGAGGATTCGTCAACGAAGAAGTTCCACACAGTCTGTTCCTCTGAGAAAGTTCCCTCAGTGAGGTACCCCTGTCTAAAGAGATATCTTCCCTCTTCATTTTCAGCGACTTTTTTTCTAGCGGTGCTTGTCTCTGCCTTATCTGTGGATGGGTTAACAATTGTGCCTTGCTGGGTATCTGTCTTCTCGAGGGTCTCATCTTCAGCCTCATCATCTTCCCAAGTAAATTCAACTACGAAATCTGTTAATGCTTTCCCCTTAATGGCCACCCTTGGTTGATATACAATGTCAAAATCTCCCAGATCTATATCCCAGGCCATTAGCCTCCTCGATTTTTCTGGTTTGTGTAAGACCTGCCTTAGAGGAGAGTTAGTGAGGATGACCATTGTATGGGACCAAAAGTACGGCTTCATCTTTCTTGATGCATGGATCAAGGCATAGGCTAACTTCTCCATCCTTGGGTATCTTTGCTCTTCCCCCTGGAGTGCCTTACTATTGAAATACACAGGCTTCTGTACCCATCTTCTTCTCTCACAATGGATGCACTAATGGACGATTCTGAGATGGCTAGGTACACATATAGCCGTTCTCCCTGCACTGATCGTGACAATAGAAAGGGAGACCATAGGTATGACTGTAGTTCTGTGAAAGCCTGGTCACACTCTTCGTTCCATTCAAAGGCCTTTCTGAGAATTTTGAAGAACGATAAACACCTGTCTGTGGCTCTGGACACGAACCTATTCAAACTAGCCACTTGCCCTGTGAGCCTCTGAACGTCTTTGATGGTCTTGGGGGTCTTCATTTCTATGAGGGCCTTTATCTTCTTAGGATTGGCCTCAATGCCTGTTTGGTTGACAATGAACCCTAAGAACTTCCCTGCTCCGACCCCGAAGAGATATTTGGTCGGGTTGAGCTTCATCCGGTACTTTTCCATAGTGTTAAAGGTCCTCTCGATATCGACCACATGATCCTCATCCTTTATACTCTTGGTTAACATGTCATCTACATAAACTTCCATGGACTTCCCAATTTGGTCCTCGAACATTTTATTCACATGGCGCTGATACGTTGCCCCCGCATTTTTTAGGCCAAAGGGAATGACCCTATAATAGTATGTCCCCTTATCGGTAATGAAAGCCATTTTTTCTGAGTCTTCAGGGTTCATGAAGATCTGGTTGTAACCTGAATAGGCATCCATGAAGCTCATGAGCTCATTGTAATACCCCGTAATTTTAATGATTTTTATTTATTGGGTTAATTGAATTAAATGTGAACTAATTGGAAATTAATCCGGAGGTAAATACTAGCGATATGTGAGTTGGTATTTGATTATGGTGTTAAAATTAAATATTACGGACTATATATGGTAATATGTGAGTATTGATAATACTAAAATTGTTACGAGGCAGAAATATGACAATTTGGGAAATTAAGTTTAGACGCGCGTGTCAGTCACGTCAGGAATGAATGTAATTAGATTAAAAAGTAATTTATATTTTTATCAATCGAATGGTCATTTTGAGTGCACTAACGTGTCCGAAAAGGTCGAAATAGTCAAAAAGCACTAGCCGGGAGTTCGGTTTGGGTTCCGGGGCACTTTAGGCCAAACTGGCAACCTAGAAGGGTATTTTGGTAATTTTAAAAATTTAAGAATTAAAACCCACGAATTTTGATGGTTATTTATTAATAATTAGTGAGGCCACTAAGGCCATTAGCAACCAAAGACAGGAGAGTGGGCTACAGGAGTTTTGAGAGGAGTTAGAGAGAGGTTAAAATAGTTTCCTAACCAAACCATCCTGCATCACCAGCATTTGGAATCGGATTTGTGACCAGAAAGAAGAGAGAACCAACCCTTGATCATCAACAACGAACCATAACATCGAATTTATGGCAAGTGAATTGATGTCATTAATTGCAATGAATATTTCCTCCATGTTTAGTGTAGAAACCTTATATGCTTTGAAAGTTTTGATGACAAACCAATGAGATTGTTGTAGAAACTCTTAATTTTGGTTACGGATTGTATGTAGAATGATTATGGATGAGATTGGTAACCAAAAACCTAACTTTGATGATTTAAAAATGGATTAATGATGAGTATTTAGGTACAATAAAATTCTGGATTCATGTTCATAGGGTTTGGGGTAAGATTTGGGGATTTATGATAATTACATGTTGATTAGGAGGATTTGACCCCAAAAATATGTTAAGAAGCGACCTAGGAGGACTTAGATTAGTTTAATAATAATAAAACTTAATTGGGGTGAGATTAAGATGGATTTTAGAGAAGAGGAATGAAGAAAAATGAGTTGGGAAATGTCTGGGCGTTTTCTGCCATCTCGTTAGAAGACCGACCCAGGTCGTTCGAACGACCTCGTTCGAATGAGATTTCCAATGTGATGAAAGTACCCCTTCTAACGAGTTGGGAGTTCATTCGAAGCCATTCGTTCGAATGACACTTGTTCGAACCACCTCGTTCGAACGAGATTTCTAACGAGTTGACCGAATGGCCTTTTTAGGCCTGAGTTTATTTCAAACTTCCAGTAGACTTATTTAATTGAGTGTTAAACTTCCCTTGTTGACTAGTGAGTATAGATGTGATATTGGAGTACGTTGAGGATTAAAATCTTGGAATTATATAATAGACCGGATGACTTCTACGGGTTAAGTTGTAAGTACTCGAATTTGCGACGTGAGAAGAGTGGACAACGTTAATGTATATTATTCGGGGACTTGTGAATGTGCAACATGTAATGACGGTATAGGAATATGTCATATACCTAGAGTAAAAATATAAAATATCTAAAATGTGTAAATTCTTAGTATATGTGTTTATCTGTGTATAACATACCTACCATACTTGCTATCACGGGAGGTCGGCGTTCGATCAGGGCCATCTAATCTTTATGTGCCTACGGGGGAATTTAGATTGGTACCTCGAGGACATAGGTCAGAGAATGAATTATTGGGGAGTTAATGAGTCAGCTGATCATGGGAGCGTAGGTATGTGCATGACCCATGTGATGTGAACTATGTTCGCCTCCATTGTGTGTGATTGTTACTTATTGAGACGGTTCCTGAGTGATTTAGAATACGTGATCAAATGTACGTAATGTACCGGGATTTGATAGCAGGGTATGTGTGCACCGCATCTTAGTCTCGGGGTGCCAGTATTGTATATTTATGATGAGATTAATATATTGATAATTGAAATGAACTGTCATTATAAATGTAAGTGTGAATGATCGTAACATTTTTAGTAGAGTTAAAGATGGAAAGCCTTAGTAATTATTATGATTAACTCTGAGAAATAAAAAGTAAAATTCTCTGTTTATATTAAGATGTCGGGAATTGAATCGTGAATAGTATGGAAATGTTAGTTTGTGTATTGGACTAGTTAGATAGTGAAATAACTAGTATGGGTACGAGTACAATAGGAGTGCACAATTAGTTGAGAGGTGAGGAACTCATGTGAGTGCATGCACTATCATGTATTTTATATTCAATGTTTAATAATATTAAACACTTGCTGCATTTTAAATTGTTTTCACTATCGGACTTTGACCCGTTTGCTTTCAAATCTATTTTCTTGTAAAAACCTTTTAGGTGCCTAGCCACAAGGACACCCAGCATAGGAGTTCCATTTCAGTGACATGCTGTAGCTACTGTGGAAGTTACAGGACCTCGATTATAGACGCCTCCACTTTCTACCTTGATTCTAGTTCAGACTTATTTATCTGTAGGGCATGTCGCCCTTTTTTCTTAGAGACAGTTTATTTATTCAGTTTTAATTCAATTGTGGATGTAATTAATTAATGATTCAGGCTTTGTATTTGGATTAATTCAGTATTCGGATTGTTGTGAGGAGTATTCCTCCAGATTCGGTTTATTACATTATTTTTCTATTGCGACCGTAATGTGGTTGTGATATTAGTATTTCATTTCATTTAAATTGGTTGTATGTTAATCGGATTTAATTAAAAATTGACAAATCACTTTTTAAATATTAGGTGGCTAGTAATTGTTAAATCGTTTTCGACAGTGATGCTATGAACTAAACCAACTTGACATTTTGTATTAATTTGAATAAAGGAGTAGCTACCTGGTATTTAATTAGTCGGGGTGTCACACTCATGACATGCGGTAGCTTCTACCATCTGATCAATGTGGGCGAAAGGGAAAATTTCCTTGGGACAATGTTTATTGAGGTCGATGAAGTTTACGTACATCCTCCATTTCCCATTGGATTTAGGTACTATGACTGCATTGGATAGCCATTCGGGATAGATGACCTTCCCGATAAACTCTACATCTTCTAGCTTCTTGACCTTATCCCTAATGACCTCATACTTTTCTCAAGAATAAATCCTCCTCTTCTGCTTCACGGGCTTTGCGCCCTCTACCACATTGAGCGAATGGCTCATAATTTCGGGGTCGATCCCCAGCATATCTGCATAACTCCATGCAAAGATGTTTCGTCTTCTCCTTAGCAGCGTGATGAGGTATTCTTTTATGTATGTCGTAAGAGCTTTGCCTATTTGGATGGTTTTTTCCAGCTCATCCTCATTGAGGATGATGGATTCTACCTCTTCTGCGGCCTCTCCTTTCTTCAGCTTGGTCTCGTCCCTGGGGTCGAGGGTATCAATATTGTAAGTGGTTAATGCTTTCTTATGAACCTCTCTTTCTTCGGCAGAATTGAAGTAGCATTCCCATGCCATTATCTGGTCTTCCTGAACTTCCCCTACCCCGTAAGGGGTTGGGAATTTTATCATCTGATGAACTGTGGACGACACGGCCTCAAATTTGTTGAGGGCCATTCGCCCCAGTATAATGTTGTAAACTGAGAAGACTAGTTCATCCATCACAAAAAAGTTAACCTTATTGGTAAGCCATCTCGCCCACTCGTCCCCCATTCTAACATCAGCCTCATACACTCCCAGGGGATGAACTTTTTCCCCACAAAAACCAATCAAGGGGTGATGGTATGGGACGATTCTGGCACGGCTGAGACCCAAGGCTTAAAGCACGGCCAAAACATTACATCAGAGGGGTATAATCAGGAAATTTGTCATCTGCTAGCCTCTTCTTCCCTTCTTTGTTCTTTTTCTGGTATTTACCCCCACTAATGCCTCCTTTTTCATCTTTGTATTTTGCAGTCATCGTCTCTTCGGCGTTCATCACTTTTCTCGCTGTTGACAACAATGCAACCATCGTCTTCGGAGGGTCTTCAGCAAGCTTCCATAGAATCTTCCCCTTCTGGAGTCCTCCAATGAGGGTTTTCATGCCTACGCTTTACTTATAGTCTTCGACCTCTAACTTTTCTTTGTTAAATTTGGCTATGTAGTCTCTTAGACTCTCATTCTTCCCCTGATTAACATAGAGCTGGTGTGTGGTCTTCTTCTGTGGCCTCACTCCAAAGCAAAAGTTATGGATAAATCGGTCTGCTCACTGCTTAAAGCTATCAATGGAGTTCTTTGGAAGAGACATATACGAGACATGTGCAGCCCCAGTCAGAGTGCCAGAAAAGGCACGACACCTCATCTCATCTGCGATAGAGTATATGTCTACCGCTGATTGGTACATCTCAATATGATGGATAGGGTTGGTACTCCCGTCATACCTTGGGGTGACCACAGGTGGCTTAAACTTAGATGGCGTTGGGAAGTTGAATATCTTCACCACAAAGGGTGCGCCTATGGAGTATCCTTTTTGAAGGGGGTCCCAGCTCCTCAAGATATCACCAATCTTATTCTCCAGCCTTTGGATCGAGTCGTTCCAGGGCCTCGTAGGGTCGCTTGGACGATGTTATACCCTGCCGCCTCTTGGAGGTGGGCGGAGGGTTCTGCTACGGCAGGACTATGTCGTCTGTTTATTTCCCCCTGGCAGTCATCCCATCCATGGGGTCGACCCCCGTGGGGTCGGCCATCTGCTTCCTCCCTCCTGGACCTCGCAACATTTCTCGATCGGGATAATTTTTCCCGTAGGTCATTTACTGGGCCTAGCCTCTCAAAGGCCGACCCCCTGCTTAGACGATCGAAAGCAGCTCCACTCGGGCGATCATCGGGATTTTACCTTCCACACTTCCCTCTGCTCCCATGGATAGGTCGCACAGTATTATTGGAGACCTCATACGGCTCCTAGTATTCTATCGGAGCCTCTTCCACCTCCACATCATCATATCTGTCTTCTGGGTAAGGGTTTCCTTGCCTCCCCAGGCATAGACACTGGGGGTTAGCAACATCCCTTCACCGTTATGGAGGTGGAAAGTCTTTGTGCGGTGCCTAGGGTGGTCCCTTGGCCTCATGCTACCCTGGAGATGCTACTGGAGTAATCATTTTCGATGAGACTCCTGGAGGTCTTAGTATATTTTGGCTAAGAGATGTAAATTTCTCCTGCATAATCCGCTGCCTTGCTATTAAAGACTTTAGGGCAGCCTCCACATCAGCCATCTAAGGCTGAGGCGGTGCCTGGCTGGAACTAGGTCGTACTCCACTATTCGATGGAGGAGGTGGTGGTGGCATCTCTGGTGCCATGTGTTTGAGATATAGAGAGTTGAATGATCAAAATACTGATGAGATTGAGAACCTTAATGGACCTCTTTCAATGATGAAATAGCTCCACATGAAGGGGTATAACTGGTTCACCACCAGAGTGCCCGATGAGGTCAATTTTTATAAAGGAAGAGATGTCTTCTCATTTCCACAAATGATGCTAAACCGATGATGCTAGGATTCAGCACCACTAACTAAGAGGTGAGAGCTCAAACAGTGATAACAATGGCAGCCATATATATATATATGCATAAGTATGTAGAAGGGGTTGAGTATAAGAGGAATAAGACAATGATGTATAGTGGCTCAGCCAATTGAGCCTACATCCACTGTGAGTGTGTCATCCACTAAATATGGGCACTAATGGCCTTGGATACAATGCACATAAGCTCTCTCTCTCTCTCTCTCTCTCTCTCTACTGTGTGTACAAGCAGAGTTTTAGCTAGGGTTACAATTATCGAACCCTTTACAGGGTTGTAGGTGACAAGTATATATAGGGCTTGGGGGGAGTAATGTATCCCCAAGCATGCATGGTGCATCTGAATGATAATATAGCCAATCCCCTGCTAATACCTGGATGTGCCCCTTGTGATAAATGATGACATAATATTCCCTTAGGTGAGGGGATGATATTGTTATAACAGTCTAGTCCATGTGCTGTATGAGTCCCACACGCACTGTTCCACGCATCTCCTAAATCACGCGCTGTGATGATATCACCCTCGGCCTAGGATTCCAGGCCGAGGCTAAAGTGGATGCTGACATTGGGTCCTGCTGGATGTGGGCCTCGTACTGTCGTCCCCTCATAGGGTCGTCTGGGCCATGATGAGGGGTCGACCCCTTGGAGGGTCATCTGGGCCATAATGAGAGGTCGGTCCTTGGAGGGTCGTCTGGGCCATGATGAGGGGTCGGCCTCTTAAAGGGTCGTCAGATCCATGATGAGGGGTCGACCCCTTGGAGGTTCATTTGGGCAATGATAAGGGGTCGCCCCCTTGAAGGTTCGTCTGAGCCATGATGAGGTGTCAGCCTCTTGAAGGGTCGTTTGAGCCATGATGAGGTGTCAGCCCCTTGAAGGGTCGTCTGAGCTATGATGAGGGGTCGACCTCTTAAAGGGTCGTCTGAGCCATGATGAGGGGTCGACCCCTAGAAGGGTCGTCTGATCCTGGACGAGGGGTCATCTTGGCCGATTCTTCCTATAATGGTACTACGATCATTGGACTCGTCCTGGGCCTGAGCCCTCATCTTGTGGAGGACACCCTTGGCCTAGCCGAGGGTATATAGGGGTATATCATTCATTTCATGTTAATTAATTTAACCTTTTTGAACGTAAATAATTATGTTAAAAACAACGACGGAGTCATTCTTTGAATGAAATTAAATTTGGGACCTTTATGATTATATTGTCATGTTGTGTTTGTGATTTATGATATGGTGTGCATTATTATTATTCACTTTTTGCCATCGCGGGGATGAGGGAATTTTTGGGTGGTATTTTGCTCACCTTTATTATAGGATGCTTACTAGGTATGGGACTAGTGGATAGGCCTTGGTTATAAAGTTATACTTTCTAGGTATGGGACTAGTTAGTATAAATTCGTGGGGATTTTATATTCCGGAGTGGGGCATATTTTTATGTTATATCGCCT
This sequence comes from Sambucus nigra, assembly GCA_949130495.1. NCBI lineage: Eukaryota > Viridiplantae > Streptophyta > Magnoliopsida > Dipsacales > Adoxaceae > Sambucus > Sambucus nigra. The sequence continues at coordinate 197,287,828 of OX422212.1, forward strand.
TTTCGTTAGCCTAGATATGTGACTAGGACGTGTTTTATATTGGTGATTCATCCTATATGTAGGATAGGATGCATATATACTTGGGGACCCTTAGGTATGGGACTAATGGGTATTTTGAGGATCTCACAACGATTAAAAAGGGTGGGGTAATTTAAAAATTTATAAATTGAGAAAATTGAGAAATTGAAGGATTTGGTTTTGAAATACAAATCTATTCATGCATGCAATTATTATTGCATATTGTATTGCAACGAGCACAAAGAGAAAGATGAATGTCCTGTATGCAGTGAGCCTAGTTATGTGGTTTGTGAGAATGGAAAGGACAAAGCTACAAAAAATCGCAAGTCCCACAAAAGGTTTTAAAGTATTTTCCACTTGTGCAATGATTAAAACGGATTTTTACTGTAGCGTGGATAATGGAGGCCATGACATGGCATGCTCGATGCGAGGTGGGTGAGAATCTGATGTGTCATCCAGTTGATTCACCCATTTGAAAATTTTCAAACATACAACACCATGAATTTGCAAAGGAACCGTGCAACGTTCGTCTTACCATCTCAACCACCCAACGTCAGAGTTATTAGCCAGTTCTCTTGGCGCCTTTAAGTCTCCCTCCAACACTATGCATGAGAAAAGAGTTCACATTATTGTATTTATTGTTACCCGGGCTGAAGGATCCCAGTGATGATATTGATATATTCTTAGCACCATTAATCAAAGAACTTAAAGAGTTGTGGGATAAAGGCATGATGGCATTCGACTCTCATAACGGTGAGGAGTTCACACTTAAAGCAATGGTGATGTGGGCGAACCACGACCTTCCAGTTTATGGGATCTTGTTCGGTTATAATGTTCATGGTTATTATGGATGTCCCATATGTGGGGAGAAAACTGAAGCCTGTTGGCTAAAATATAGTAGTAAGATGTGTTACATGGGTCATCATAGAATTCTGTCTACCAGTCACCCTTTTAGGAACAACTAGTCTAACTTTTTGTCTGTCGATCTCGAGTGTGGAACACCACTTGCTCGACTTTCTGGTCAGCTGATCGAGGAGAAGGCGGCGACTTCAACTACGGGGAATATGTACGTAGTCAAACACCCCCAGTTTTAAAACTGAAGCGTAAATCTAGGGGGATCCGGACGACCCTAGTGAAGCTAAGTCGTGGTCCAGACAATCAATATTTTTTTATTTACCGTATTAGAAAGATCATCGTGTAAGGCGTGTAGTTAAACTGAAGCACAAAGAGAAGAATGTTTCATAACATCTAATAGGAACATGTCTGGGTGGATCTCATTCCAAAGATGGAGAGTGGGCCCATCTAGATCTACAGGAGATGAAAATAAAAAAGAAATCGTGATTAAAAAATGATTCCACAATAAGAAGAATTTCTAACCCCCAAGCTGCTTTCACTTTGACTACTAGTGAGAAGAAGATCCTCTTAGACATGTTGTTCATCTTCAAGGCTCCAACCGATTATTCTGGTAATTTACGTAGGGTAGTAAGCTACCAAGAAAATGACTTCAAACAGTGAAAGTCTCACGAATAGTACGTAGTCATCCAATTAATCCCTTAGTTATTTTGGCATTGCTATTCTGGACACAAAGATCTTCGTCGATGCAAATCAGTTTGTGTTTTACCCAACTTTGTGCAAAAGTGATAAACATAAGGCACATTAAAGCTGCAAAATCAACTTTAGCCGAGGAAATTTGTGTATTAGAGAAATATTTTCCTCCATCGTTCTTCGATATCAGCATCCACCCGCTTGTGCATTTTTTAGATCAAGCTTTATTATGTGGTCCCGTTAGGTATCGTTGGATGTATCCTTTTGAGCACTTGATGAAAACCTTCAAAGATTACGTAAAGAATACACAGTATATTGGAGGGTCAATTACTGAAGAATATGTAACGATGGAATCCTCACTATACGTTAGGGAACATATGCCAGAATAAGAGGTGAGGAGATTCAATCCTCATAGAGAACAAATGATCGAGGAACCTAATCAGTTTGAGGACGAATTACCATTTGGGATCCTTATAGAGGTGAAACTCATAAATCTACAATACAAGAAAGCAACTCGTATGTGTTCGAATCGCAACATGAAGTCGAAGACTAGAGAGAGTGAGTATCTAATAAATTCTTCTTCTTTAGTTATATGGTTTTTATATTTTATGATCTAAACTCAACAATTTACCGGTAGGAAGTACAAGAACGAAATTGCCCAAAATCAAAGGAGAATTTGCACGCCAATTGATTTTTGGGCATGGATACCAAAAGAGGTAAATTTCACATCTTATGTGTGCGATTATTTATTCGTGTGTGATAAAAACATTCCCTAATACAAATTCATTGATAAATGAAGCTTTTAAAGATAGGTGATGTCTCTTCTAGGTTTACATGCATAGCAAAAGTCCCTAGTTTCCGGGCCAAAGAGTTTAAGAAATTCCGTACCAAAGGTTTTGATTTCATTTCATATCCATATGAGGAAAAGATTTTGATGAAAAATAGTCAAATATCAATTTTTCCTTGACCATCTGTATCGCTAGCAAAAGCGAGAAAAATCCAAAGAATACGATGCTAACCTATTGCGTGATAATCCAACAAATCCTAGAACTTGATTACTTAGATTTCAAAGAAACTATATTCTATTGTGATTGGGTAAAGGTGGAGGATACAATGAATGCTTGCAAAGTTGATCCTGACTCCAAACTTATTATGGTAGATTTATCAAAGCTGAAGAGTAAAGATTGCATAGTCGATGAGCCTTTTCTTTGTGCCTTTCAGAATGTAAAGAAGGTATTCTACTCTAAGTGCATAAACGATGGAAATTGATCTATTGTTGTGCATGCACCAAAGGGTACGACTACTGAAGTGGATGCATTAAAGGATCCGAAAAAGTTCTTGTCATCTCTTGATGACAACCCTAATTTGAAGGATCTTTTAGTTGATTTAGAGGAAGATTGAGTATAAAAATATTAGGTTATCCTTGTTGATCTTATTTATATCCTATTATGATATTGACATTATATTAGCGTTTTACTTTTATGTATGAATGTTTAGTTACTTTTACGAATGTAATTTTGTCCCAAATCTTTCTCTCAATCTTAAAGGTAAACCCTATTTTTGTAATTCTGATTTAAACCCTAATGTATATGTGTGTGTATTTCTATGTATATGTGTGTGTGTGTGTATATGAGTGTGTATTTCTATGTATGTGTGTGTATCTGTGTGTCTATGTGTGTGAATGTGTGTGTATTTCTATGCATGTGTGTATACGTGTGTATATGTGTATGTATGTGTGTGTATGTTTGTGTACACGTGTATATGTGTGTGTACGTGTGTATATGAATGTTTAGTTACTTTTACGAATGTTTAATATGATTTATGTAAGTTAACTTTCGATAATATATTTTGTTCAGTCGAATGTTTGGTTACTTTCCCAAGACGCTCGGTTTGAGAATAGAGTCATTTGAGTTTGTGATTGGATCAAATTGACCCAGCTCAATTTTCACGTGTTCCTGTACATATACATTTGATTAGCTTCATTGATGCAGTGTTCATAAAATGAAGTTAAATTATCTTAATTTTCTAAAGATTGTATTAAAGAAACTAATCACAAATGTAAATGTAAAAGAATAAGTTGGGGGATCCAAGATCAATTTGGTCTAATCACACATTTATAAGGCTCTATTTAATGGCCTTCTTGGATCGCATGAATCATGTACTCTTTATTTTAACTGAAGTAGTTATATAATTGATGTGCATTATGTTTTAAATCTTTTAGATGATAGAAGGAGTACGAAATAATTATTGATTTTATTTGGTTTAGTTGTTGGATAATTATTTGTTGTTGGCTTGTTGTTGGATAGTATATTGGAAGGAGTACGGGATGATTATCGATTGATGGCTTGTTTTTGGTTTTTGGTTGTTGGATAATCACGGGACCCCCGATTTGAGAACATGACGTTAGTTTCAAAATATCTATACTTAGGCTTAAAAACATATCGTTAGGGGGCGAAACCCTGAAGCACCCCCCAAACGTGGACAATCAGCCGCAAGGGTCGGGGAAGTTTAAAAGCTTCACGATCAGATATTGATCATGGACAATTAGTCGAGAGGTGTACCCCTCTAACGTCATGATTTTAATCTTAAGTCTAAATATTTTTAAATTATTGTCATATTCTCAAAATGGGGGTCTCGTGACCGCGCAGTCAATTCCTGCGAGTTACTTTGGTCCCGTCTAAGGTGTTCGCGCCTCTCACGGGGCCGTTTGGGGTGTTGATTTTCACCCTCTAACGACATGTTTTTAAGACTACGTCTATATATTTTTCAAATTATCGTTATATTCTCAAACCGGGGGTCCGTGACCACAAGGTTAGTTCATGCGAGTTACATTGGTCTCGTGCGAGGTGTTGTGCCTTTCACGAGGTTGTTTTATGGTTGTTTTATGTAAAGATATATGAATGTGATTGTGGTATCAGTTCAGGTCGAATACACCCAAAATATACCACACTTTTTTTAGGCCTTATAGGGGAAATAATAGAATTTCGCAACTGACATAGCTTGTAATTGAAGGAGATAACGGTACAAACCAGGTTGCAAAAATCTTTGCGACCCGACCATTGATTTCCTTCACACAATGGTCACTTCCTCGCTCATATTAAGTCTTCGCTTTACATTGGAAATTACAACAAAAAATATGGAATTTGAGAAAGAGAGCATGGAATCAAACTATAGTTGCATAACAATACATACTTCCCCTCACTCTCCTCAACAAAATCGAACTCTACCATCTAAAATAAGCAACGGGAACACTTGACATAGTTATAAAAAGTCAAGGCACTGTTCCAAAGACTTTCCAGAAAAAACTTTAAAGAAACTAGCGGAGCCACGTTGTCTCCCACGAGTGATTGGCATCGATGGTTGGCAGAATTACCCATATGTTATTTACCTGTATGGGGAGGGGGGATGTAAAACGTCGCACGGGACCAATGTAACACTTAGTAACGGATCACGTGATCATAGGACCCTCGGTTTGAGAGCACGACCCAATTTTCATAATATCAACACTTAGGCTTGAAAACATGCCGTTAGAGGGCAAAACCCCGAAACACCCCCAAACGCCCTCTGAGCGGCATCAACACCTCACACGGGATGAATGTAACACGAAGGAATCGACCGCGTGGTCACGGAACCCCCGGTTTGATAGAACGACCCAATTTTCAGAATATCTACACTTAGAGGGAGAAACCTAGAAACAACCCTGAAACGGCTCCATGAGCGGTGCCAACACCTCGCACGGGACCAATGTAACTTGTAGGAACCGACTGTGTGGTCACGAGACCCCCGATTCGAGGGCACAACCCAATTTTCAGAATATCAACACTTAGGCTTGAAAACATGCCGTTAGAGGGCAAAATCTCGAAACACCCCCTGAAAGGCCTCGTGAGCAGTGTCAATTCCTCCCACGGGACAAATGTAACTCGTAGGAATCGATCGCATGGTCATGGGACACCCCGATTTGAGAGCATGGTCCAATTTTAGAAATATCTACACTTATGATTGAAAACATACCGTTAGAGGGCGAAACCCTGAAACACCCCCCCCCCCCAAACGGCTCCATGAGCGGTGCCAACTCGTCGCACGGGACCATTGTAACTCGAAGGAACTGATCGCGTGGTCACGGGACCCCCGGTTTGATAGAATGACCTAATTTTTAGAATATTTCCCCTCAGGTTTGAAAACATGCCGTTAGGGGGGGCAACTCTGAAATACCCCTCCAAACGGCCCCGTGAGCGGTGCCAACACCTCTCATGGGACCAATGTAACTCGTACAATCGGACCGCATGATCACGGGACCCCCAAGTTTGAGAGCACGACCCAATTTTCAGAATATCTACATTTAGGCTTGAAAACATGTCGTTAGAGGGAAAAACCCCGAAACACCCTCGAAAGAGCCTCGTGAACGGTGCCAACACCTCGCACATGATCGATGTAACTCGTAGGAACCGATCGCGTTTTCACGAGACCCTCAGTTTGAGAGCACAAACCAATTATTAAAATATCTACACTTAGGCTTAAAAATATGCCGTTAGAGGGCGAACCCAGAAACAACCTCGAAATCGCCCCGTGAGTAGGGAGAACAACTTAGACAGGACGAATGTAACTCGTAGGAATCGACCCGTGGTCACGGGACCCCCAATTCGATAGCACGGCCCAATTTTTAGAATATCTACACTTAGGCTTGAAAACATGCCGTTAGAGGGTGAAACCCCCCAAAAAAACCAAATGGCCTCGTGAGTTGCCCCAACACCTCGCATGGGACCAATGTAGCTCGTAGGAACCGATCGCGTGATCAAGGGACCCCCAGTTCGAGAGCACGACCCAATTTTTAGAAAATCTACCCTTAGGCTTGAAACACATGCCATAGCCGGTGAAACCCCAAAACACACCCCCAAACGGCCCCGTGAGTGGTGCCAACACCTTGCAGGGGACCAATTAACTCATAGGAACCAACCGTGGGGTCACAAAACCCTCGGTTCGAGAGCATGATTTAATTTTAAGAATATCTACACATAGGCATGAATGCATGTCGTTAGAGGGAGAAACCCCAAAATATATACCAAACATCCCCATGAGTTGTGCCAACACCTCACACGGGACCAATATAACTCGTAAGAACTGATCACTTGGTCACGGGACCTCCGAGTTGAGAGCACGACCACATTTCAAAAATATATACACTTAGGCTTGAAAACATACCGTTAGTGGGTGAAACCTCGAAACACCCCCCAAAGGCATCGTGAAGGACACCAACACCTTGCACAGGAACAATGTAACCCATAGGAATCAACCGCGTGATCACGGGACCCCCGGTTCAAGAGCATGACCCAATTTTTAGAATATCTACACTTAGGCTTGAAAACATGTCGTTAGAGGGCGAAACCTCGAAATACCTCGCAAATGGCCCCGTGAACGGTGCCAACGCTAAGCACGGGACTAATGTAAGGCGTAAGAAATGATCGTGTGGTCAAGGGACCCCCTAGTCGAGAGCACGATCCAATTTTCAGAATATACACACTTAGGCTTGAAAAGATGCCGTTAGAGGGAAAAAAATCGTAAACACCTCAAAACAGCCCAGTGAGCGACGCCAACACATTGCACAAGACTAATGTAACTCATAGGAACTGAACGCATGGTAACGGGAGCCACGGTTCAAGAGTAAAGACTAATTTTTAGAATATCTACATAGGCTTGAAAAGATGGCGTTAGAGGGTGAAACCCCGAAATGCCCCCCAAATGGCCCTGTGAGCGGTTCCAACTCCTTGCACAGGACCAATGTAACTCTTAGGTACCGATCGCATGGTCAAGAGACCCGCGGTTCAAGAGCACGACCAAACTTTCAGAATATCTACACATAGGCTTGAAAACATCCATTAAAGGGAGAAACCCCGAAACACCCCCCAAACAGCCCCGTGAGTGGTGCCAACACCTCGCATGAGACCAATGTAACTCATAAGAACTGACCATGTGGTCTCAAAACTACTGCTTTATGACCACGAACCAATTTTTAGAATATCTTCACTTAGGCTATAAACATGCTATTAGCGGGAGAAACCTCGAAACACCATCCAAACATACCTATGAGCGGTGCCAACACCTAGCATTAGACCAATGTAACTCGAAGAAATCGACGGCATGGTCGTGGAACACCCAGTTCGAGAGCATGACCCAATTTTTAGAATATCTACACATAGCCTTGAATACATGCCGTTAGAGGGAGAAACCCCAAAACACACCCCAAACGGCCCTGTGAGCGACGCCAACACCTCGCACAGGACCAATGTAACTCATAAGAACCGACCACATGGTTACGGGACCCCCGATTCGTGAGAAAGGCCTGATTTTTACAATATATACACTTAAGTTTGAAAACATACCGTTAGAGGGAAAAACCTCGAAACACCTCGAAACGGCCCATGAGCGGTGCCAATACCTCGCATGGGACCAATGTAACTCGTAGGAACCGATCGTATGGTCACAGTACCCCCCGGTTTGAGAGCACGATCCAATTTTAGAAATATATACACTTAGGCTTGAAAACATGTTGTTAGAGGGAGAAACACCGAAACACCCACCAAATGGCCCCGCGAGTAGCGCCAACACCTCGCACGGGACCAATGTAACTCGTAGGAACCATTCGCGTGGTCACGTGACCCCCGATTTGATAGCACGAACCAATTTTAAAAATATCTACACATAGGCCTAAAAACATGCCGTTATAGGGAGAAACCCTGAAACACCACCCAAACGGCCTCCTGAGCGGTGCCAATACCTCACACATGATCATTGTAACTCATAGGAACCGATCGCATGATCAAAGGACCCCCGGTTTGAGAGAACAACCCAAATTGAAAAATATCTACATTTAGGATTGAAAACATGTCATTAGAGGGCGAAACCTCGAAACACCCCGCAAACGGCCCCGTGAGCGCTGCGAAGACCACACACGGGACTAATGTAACTCGTAGGATATGACCGCATGGTCAAGGGACCCCCCAGTCGAGATCACGAACCTATTTTCATAATATATACACTTAGGCTCAAAAACATTCCGTTAGAGGGCATTAACCCCGACCCCCCAAATGGCCCCATGAGCGGTGCCAACACTTCCCACGAGACCAATGTAACTCGTAGGAACTGACCGCATGGTCACGGGACCCCCAATTTGAGAGCACAAACCAATTTTTAGAATATATAAACTTAGGCTTGAAAACATGTTATTAGAGGTTGAAACCCTGGAACATTCCCCAAACGGCCATGTGAGTGGAGGCAACACCTCGCATGGGACCAATGTAACTCATAAGAATCGACCGCGTGGTCACGGAACCCTGGTTCAAGAGCACGACCCAATTTTTAGAATATCTAAACTTAGGCTTGAAAATATGCTGTTAGAGGGCAAAACCCCAAAACACCCCCCAAACAGCCCTCGTGAGAAATGCCAACACCTTGCACAGGACCAATGTAACTCGTAGGAACTGAACGCATAATCACGGGACCCCCAATTTGAGAGCAAGGCCTAATTTTTAGAATATATACACTTAGGCTTGAAAATATATCGTTAGAGGGAGAAACCTCGAAACACCCCAAAATGGCTCATGAATGATGTCAACACCTCGCACGAGACCAATGTAAGTAGTAGGAACTGATAATATGGTCACGATGGGATCCCCCGATTTGAGAGCACGACCCAATTTTAGAAATATCTACACTTAGGCTTGAAAATATGTCGTTAGAGGGTGAAACCCCGAAACACCCCCCAAACGGCCCTGTGAGTGGCGCCAACACCTTGCACTGGACCAATATAACTCGTAGGAACCGATCGCATGGTCACGAGACCCTTAGTTCGATAGCATGACCCAATTTTCAGAATATCTACACTTAGGCTTGAAAACATGTCGTTAGAGGGGGAAACCTCGAAACACCCCCCAAATGGCTCCGTGAGCAGTGCCAACACCTCTCATGGGACTAATGTAACTCGTAGTAACCGACAATATGATCACATTATCGCCGGATTTTAGAACACAACCCAATTTCAGAATATCTACACTTAGGTTAAAAAACATGCCGTTAGAGGGTGAAACCCCTAAACACCCCCCAACCGGCCCCGTCAGTGGTGCCAACACCTCGCACGAGACCAATGTAACTCATAGAAATCGACAGCGTGGTCACGTGACCCCCATCTCAATAGCACGACCCAATTTTTATAATGTCTACACTTAGGCTTCAAAACATGCCGTTAGAGGAGGAATACCCGAAACACCCCCCAAACACGCCCCGTGAGAGATGCCAACACCTCGCACGGGACCAATGTAACCCGTAGGAACCGACCACGTGGTCACGGGACCCTCGATTCGAGAGCACGACCAAAGTTTCAGAATCTATACACTTAGACTTGAAAACATGCCGTTAGAGGGAAAAAATCCCAAAACACCCCTTAAACGGCCCTGTGAGCAGTGTCAACACCTCGCAAAGAACCAATGTAACTGGTAGGACTCGACCGCGTGGTCATGAGACCCCCGGTTCACGAGCATGAACCAAATTTTAGAATATCTACACTTAGGCTTGAAAACATGCCATTAGAGGGCGAAACACCCCCCACACGGCCTCGTGAATGGAGCCAACACCTCGTAGGGTACCAATGTAACTCGTAGGAAATGACCGCATGGTCATGGGGCCCCCTGATTAGAGAGCACGACCCAATTTTAGAAATATCTACACCTAGGCCTGAAAACATACCATTAGAGGGGGAACCTAGAAACACCCCCCAAACGGCCCCTGAGCAGAGACATCACTTCGCACGAAACTAATTTAACACGTAGGAACTCATAGCCTGGTCACGGGACCCCCGAGTCGAGAGCAAGTCCTAATTTTTAGAATGTTGACACTTAGACTTAAAAATGTGTCGTTAGAGGACAAAACCCTCGGAACACACCCTTAACGGCCCCGTGAGCGGCGTCAACACCTCGCTCGAGACTAATGTAACTCCTAGGAATGGATCACGTGGTTATGGGACCCCCAGTTCGAGAGCACAGACCAATTTCCAGAATATTAACACGGGCTTGAAAACATGCCGTTAGAGGGCGAAATCCTGAAACACCCCCCAAACAACCTTGTGAGCGACACCAACACCTCGCACGGGACTAATGAAACACGTAGGAATCGACCGTGTGATCACGGGACCCCCGATTCGAGAGCACAACCCCATTTTTAGAATATGTACACTTGGGCTTGAAAATATGTCATTAGAGGGTGAAAGCTCAAAATACCCTCCAAATGGCCCCGTGAGCGGCACTAACACCTCGAACGGGACCAATATATCTCGTAGAAATCGATCGTAGGCTCACGAAACACCCAGTTCGAGAGCACAACTCAATTTTTCAGAATATGTACACTAGGCTTCAAAACAGGCCGTAAGAGGGTGAACCCCAAAACACCCCCCAAACGGCCCCGTGAGGGGTGCCAAGACCTCGCACAGGACCAATGTAACTTGTATGAACCGATCGCATGGTTACAGGACCCCCGGATCGATATCACAATCTAATTTTTAGAATATCTACACTTAGGCTTGATAACATGTCGTTAAAGAGCGAAACCCCGAAACACCCACCAAACGGTCCTGAGAGCGACGCCAACATCTCGCACGAGACCACTGTAAGTCATAAAAACTGACCGTGTTGTTATGGGACCCCCACTTCGAGAGCACGACCCAATATTCAGAATCCACACTCTGGATTGAAAACATGCCATTAGAGGGCGGACCCTCGAAACACCTCCAAACAGCCCCGTGAGCGGTGCTAACACCTCACACAGAATAAATGTTACTCGTAAGAAATGATAGCATTGTCACGGGACCCCGGTTCGAGAGCACGACCTAATTTTCATAATATCTAGAGTTAGGCTTGAAAAGATATTTTTAGAGGGCGAGACCCCAAAATACCCCCAAATGGCTACATGAGCGGTGCCAACACCTCGCAGGGGACTTATGTGACTCGTATGAACTAACCGCGTGGTCACGGGACCCTCGGTTCGAGAGCACGATCCAATTCTTAGAATATCTACACTTAGGCTTGAAAATATGCCATTAGAGGGAAAAACCCCAAAACACCCCCAAAATGGCACCGTGAGCGGTGCCAAGTCCTCGCACGGGACCAATGTAACTCGTAGGAACCGACCGCGTGGTTACAGAACACCAAGATTGAGAGCAAGGCCCAATTTTCAAAATATCAACATCGAGGCTTGACGATAATGCATTAGAGGGTGAAACCCCCAAACACCCCCCAAACAGTCCCATGAGCAGCACCAATACCTCGCACGGGACCAATGTAACTTGTAGGAACCAACCGCATGGTTACAGAACACCCGATTGGAGAGCACGACCCAATTTTTAAAACATAACGTTAGAGGGAGAAACCCTGAAACACACCAAAAATGGCCCCGTGAGTGGAACAAACACCTCACACATGACCAATGTAACTCATCCGAATAGATCGCATGGTCACAGGACCCCCGTTTCGAGAGTATGACCCAATTTTCAGAATATCTACCCTTAGGCTTGAAAACATGCCATTAGAAGGGGAGAACACGAACCCCCCCCCCCCAAAAGGCCCCGAGAGAAGTGCCTACACCTCGCACGGGACCAATGTAACTTGTAGAAACTGACCGCATGGTCACAGAACACCCGGTTTGAGTGCACGACCCAATTTTTAGAATATCTTCATTTAGGCTTGAAAACATGACATTAAAGGGAGAAACCTCGAAACAGCTCCCAAACGGCCCCTGAGCGGCGCCAACACCTCGCACGGGACCAATGTAACTCAAAGAAAGTGACCGCATGGTCTCGAGAGACCCGATTCGAGAGCACGACCTAATTTTTAGAAAATCTACACTTAGTCTTGAAAACATGCCGGTAGAAGGGGAAACTGCGAAACACCCCCTAAACGGCCCCGTGAGCAGTGCCTATACCTCGCAGAGAACCAATATAACTCATAGAAATCGATTTCATGGTCATAGCACACCCGGTTCGAGAGCACGGCCCAATTTTTAGAATATCCACAGTTGGGCTTGAAAACATGTCATTTGAGGGCGAAACCCCGAAACAAGCCCCAGACTGTCCCATGAGCGGTGCCAACACCTCTCATGGGACCAATGTAACTCGTAGGAACCGATCACATGATCACGGGACTGTCCGGTTTGAGAGAAATATAAAATTTGCAGAATATCTACACTTAGGCTTGAAAACATGCCGTTAGAGGGCGAAACCCCGAAACAACCCCCAAATGGCCTCGTAAGTGGTGCCAACATCTCGCACAGGATCAATGTAACTCGTAGGAACTGATCGTGTAGTCAAGGTACCCCCTATTCGATTGCATGAACCAATTTTCAGAATATCTACACTCAGGATTGAAAACATGCCATTAGAGGGCGAAACCCCGAAACACCAACCAAATGGTCTTGTGAGCGGCGCCAACATCTCGTACGGGATAATTGAAACTCATAGAAACAGATCGCGTGGTCACAAGACCCCCGTTTCAAGGGCATGACCCAATATTTAGAATCCAGACTCAGGCTTGGAAACATGCCGTTAGAGGGCGATCCCCTGAAATACCCAAAAAAGGGCCCCATGAGCGGTGCTAACACCTCGCACAGGACAAATGTAACTTGAGGAACTGATCGCATGGTCACGGGACCTGGTTTGAGAGAACGAACCAATTTTCATAATATCTACACTTAGGCTTTAAAACATGTCGTTAGAGCGTGAAACACCAAAATACCCCCCCCCCCCCAACAGCTACGTGAGCGGTGCCAACACCTCGCAGGGGACCTATGTGACTCATATGAACTAACAACGTGGTCACGGGACCCTCAATTCGAGAGCATGACCTAATTTTTAAAATATCTACACTTCGGCTAGAAAACATGCCATCAGAGGGAGAAACCCCGAAACACTCCCAAAATGACCCCGTGAGCTGCGCCAAGACCTCCCATGGGACCGTTATAACTCGTAGTAACCAACCTCATGGTTACGGAACACCTAGTCGAGAGAAAGGCCCAATTTTCAAAATATCAACATTGAGGCTTGAAGATAATGCGTTAGAGGGCCAAACCCTGAAATACCCCCCAAACAGCCCCATGAGCAGTGCCAACACCTCGCACGGGACCAATGTAACTTGTAGAAACCGATTGCATTGTTACGGAACACGCGGTTGGAGATCATGGCCCAATTTTCAAAATATCGACATTGAGGGTTAAAAATATGCCGTTAGATGGAGAAACCCGGATACACCCCCCAAACGTCCCCATGAGTAGAGCCAAGACCTCGCACAGGATCAATGTAACCCGTAAGAATCGACCGCATGGTCACAGGACCCCTGCTTCGAGAGCACGACCGAATTTATAGAATATCTACACTTAGGCTTAAAAACATGTCGTTAGAAGGGGAAACCGTGAAACACCCACCAAACGGCCTCGTAACCAGTGCTTACACCTAGCACGGGACCAATGTAACTCGAAACTGATCGCGTGATCACGGGACCCTTAGTTCGAGAGCACGACCCAATTTTCATAATATCTACACTTTGGCTTGAAAACATGCCGTTAGAGGGTGAAACTCCGTAACACCCCCCAAACTGTCGCATGAGCGGTGACAACACCTCGTACGAGACTAATGTAACTCGTAGAAATTAACTGCATGATCACGGGACCCCCTGTTCAAAAGCACGACCATATTTTTTAAATATCTACACTAAGACTGAAAAATGTGTCATTAGAGATAGAAACTCCAAAACACCCACAAACGGCCCCGTGAGCGGCACCAACACCTTACACGGGACTAATATAACTAGTAGGAATCGATCGTGTGGTCACTAGATCCCCGATTCAAGAGCACGGTCTAATTTTCAAAATATCTACACTTGGACTTGAAAACATGCCCGCTAGAGGGTGAAACCTTGAAACACCCCCAAACGGCCTCATGAGTGGCACAAACACCACGCACGGGACCAATTTAACTCATAGGAATTTACCACGTGATCATGGGAGCCCCAGTTCGAGAGCAGGACCCAATTTTTAAAATATCTACACTTTGGTTTGAAAATATGTTGTTAGAGGGCGAAACCCTTAGACACCCCGCAAACGGCCCCGTGAGCGGCACCAACACCTCGTAAGGGACCAATGTAACTCGTAGGAACTGTCCGCGCAGTCACAAGACCCCCAGTTTGATAGTACAACCCAATTTTTAGAATATTTACACTTAGACATGAAAACGTGCCGTTAGAGGGAAAAACCTTGAAACACCCACAAACGACCCTGTGAGCGGTGCCAACACCTTGTACGGGACCAATGTTACTCATGGGAACCAATCGTGTGATCAAGGGATCCCCAATTCGAGAGCACGGTACAATTTTTTGAATATCTACACATAGGCTTGAAAATATGTCGTTGGAGGGCAAAACCCCGAAACACCTCCCAAATGCCCCCCTGAGCGGCGTCAACACCTTGCACGGGACCAATGTAACTCGTAGGAAGTGATCGGATGGTATCGGGACCCCCAATTTGAGAGAACGACCCAATTTTTAGAATATCTACTTAGTCTTGAAAATATGCCATTAGAGGGAGAAACCACGAAAACCCCCTAAACGTCCCCGTGAGCGGTGCCAATAGCTCGCACATAACCAATATAACTGGTAGGATCCGACCGTGTGGTCATAGGACCCTCGATTCGAGAGCACGACCCTATTTTCAAAAATATCTACACTTAGGCTTGAAGACATGCTGTTAGAGGGTGAAATCCCGAAACACCGGCCAAACATCCCTATGAGTGGCGCGAACACCTCGCATAGGATCAATGTAACTTACAAGAACTAACCGCATGGTCACGGGACTCCTGGTTTGAGATCACGGACCAATTTTTAGAATATCTACACTTAGGGTTGAAAGCATGCCATTAGAGGGAGAAACCCCGAAACAACCCCCAAATGGCCCCGTGAGTGGCGCCAACACCTCACACGGGACCAATATAACTTGTAGGAACTGATCGCGTGGTTACAGGACCCTCCATTGGAGGGAAGGGTCCTATTTTTACAATATCTACACTTTGGCTTGAAAAAATACCGTTAGAGGGCGAAACCCCATAACACACCCCAAACCGTCCCATAAGCGGCGCTAACACCTCGTACGAGACTAATGTAATTCGTAGGAACGACCGCGAGGTCACGGGACCCCTAGTTAAGAGCACGACCATATTTTTAGAATATCTACACTTAGGCTTGAAAACATGTCATTAAAGAGAGAAATCCCTAAAACAACCACAAACGTCCCTGTGAGCGACACCAGCATCTTGCACGGGACTAATGGAACTAGTAGGAATCGATCGTATGGTCAAGAGATCCCCGATTCGAGAACATGGTCCAATTTTCAGAATATCTACACTTAGCCTTGAAAACATGCCTTTAGAGGGAGAAGTCCCAAAACACGCCCAAATGGCCTCCTGAGTGGTGCCAATACCACGCACGGGACCAATGTAACTCGTAGGAATCGACCACGTGATCATGGGAACCTCAATTCAAGATCACGACCCAATTTTTAAAATATCTACACTCTTACTTGAAAACATTCCATTAGAGGGCGAAACCCCGATAAACATCATAAACGGCGTCGTGATTGGCGCCAAAACCTCGTATGGCACCAATGTAACTTGTAGGAATCGACCGCGTGGTCACAAGACCCCTGGTTCGAGAGCATAACCTAATTTTCAGAATATCTACAGTTAAGCTTGATAATATGTCGTTAGACTGAGAAACCCCGAAACACCCATAAACGACCCTGTGATCGGTGTCAACACTTTGCACGGGACCAATTTTACTCGTAGGAAACAATCGTGCGGTCACAAGATCGTCAGTTCGAGAGCATGGTCCAATTTTTAGCATATCTACACTTAGATTTGAAAACATGTCGTTGGTGGGTAAAACCCTGAAACACCCCCCAAACGGCCTAATGAGCGGAGCCAAAACCTTGAGCGGGACCAATGTAACTCGAGGAATTGACCATATGGTCACGGGACCCCTGGTTCTAGATCGTGGCCTAATTTTCTGAATATCTACACTTAGTCTTGAAGACCTTCCTTCAGACGCTCCACTTCCGCGTTCAGAGTAGCCTCGATCTTTTGGGCCTCTTTGCCCTTCTCAATCAGAGGAAGTTTCCTCAGAGTCAAGTCAATAAATTGGTTCATGGTGAGGAGACCCTGCAGAACATGCATAGAGATGTCAGTTCAAGATTTGGCAAAAATTCAAAGACGAGGTTACACTTATTCAGCAAAAGCAAAAAAGTCTTACTTGGATAGATCGATGGAGGGAGAACTCGGCTAGTAGAGGGGTATCTAGAGAAAGGCAAAAGCGTTTGTCAGAGCGAGTCTTGATGTTTCCAATAGTGTCCAAGGCCTTCAGACTCTGGCCGATAAGACTGTCGCCAATCTTCAGTTTCTCCAGACGGGCAACTAGCACGTCCTCAAAAGAGATGGGGATAGCACGATCCCCCTTTGAAGTTTTCTTCTTCTGCCTCTGATCCTCAGGGGCAGGTTCAGTAGATCTCCTTTCCTTGGAGGCCTCAGCCCTTGAAGTAATAGGAGGAGGAGTATTCGCAGTAAGACCTTATTTCTTCACAAGTTTGGTATGACTGGGGGATGCCGTCTCCCAAAGGTCGTCAAAAATTCCTTTTGGGCGCTCTGCAAACGGAAAGATCTGAGTTAATAAAATCAGAGGCATAACAAAATCAGAGGTATAACTTGTTGAAATGATAAAGTAAATTACGGAGCTCGATCAGAAGACTCCCCCCAAGGCTAGTTTCAGAGAGGTAGTAGGGGGACATCAAATTCTCGTACTTGACCAACAGACCATGTTCTCCCTAATCTTAAAGGTCTTTGACCTTCTAAAAATTATTCTGGCTTAACCCTGGGTCGGCCCTAGAAGCCATTGAAACCTTTCCCCATTTTAAAGGTATTCTCGGGTCTAGGTAAGAAGAGGGGGCACATGGGCCAAACTCCCATGACCCTGAGGCAAAGAAATATCGTGGTTTCCAGTTGTGGTTCAAAGTTTGGGTAACCAGCAACATCTTCTTGTTGGACTTTTGGGCTACAAAGTGGTAATAACTCGAATGATTCCTAGCAGAGGAGGGGAGATAACACCCTGTGAAGACCTTGACATGAAGGTCTGAATAATAGACTGCCCTCCATAAGACTATAGCTCCAATTATCACCCTCTAGGCATTGGGGGATAATTGGTAAGGAGCCAAGTTAATATAGGATAGTATAGCCCTCATTATTGGATGAATGAGAAGACAAAATCCTAACTTAAACATCTGCTTGTATAAGCAGATCTCGCCATCTTGGCCGCCAAAGGCCCTCTCGTCCCTCAGAGGTCTCCTAAGTTTTATGGATGGACATATAGAGTACAGATGTCTGAAATATAGGAGGTCGAGTTCGCTGACAATGCTCTCTATCTCGGCTGCCTTCGAGGTGTCAACATCACTTTTGCTTCCATCAACCTCATCCCGGCCAACATCGGCTCGAGCAGACGAGGGAGCACCATCAGGGAACCTCTGAGCAAACTCAGCTCCTGTGGCAGTCGATAAGGGAATAACGTTAAGGATTGGGGGAACAACCACACTAGGTCCTATAATTTTGGCATCAGAGGAAGAATTTGAGGTGCCACTTATGAAATGAGGCACGACTGGAAACCTCGGCTTGGTCAGGGGCTTGGTCCATCCGGACGGAATAGTCCATGGCCTCTTAGAAAGAATCCAAAGACATAGGGTTTGAGGTTGACGAATCAAACTCAGACATCAGAACAGGTTCTACTGGGACCTCTGCAGACACAGATGGATCAGGGTATGTCACTTTCAGAGAGGGTGGGAATATAGGCCTGAGAGGGAATGCCTCTGCCCTACGAGCTTCCTCTTGGGCTCATTCTATTTGTCTAATCTTATCTAAGGTTTTCTCCCTAAGAGAAGGGAATTCCGCTAAAAGTTGATAAAGGGGTCTGAGCATATGGGGACGACCTTACACTTGTGTACTCAAGCTAAAAACAAACAAGATGAACATAACAATGAAATATCAAACGTGATTATTTGAAAGATTTCTAACAAGAACAATCCACTGAGAAACTCATAGGCTCACTAGAAAACCTACACTACCGTCGAAAAACTCAAGTTGATATCGAAAAATGCAGCAAATAGAGAAACGAGGCTAAAAAATGGCAAAAAAGAGGTAATAAATAATACTTGATGAAAAACGAGGAGAAGAAGGGGAAGATTGGCAAGAAAAGTCCACCAAACGCACTCTTGATCAAGCTCAGGAAGAGAGAGAAAGCAAAGAAGGTTCAGGCGGGAGAATGGAAGGAAATGAAGAAGAAAGAGAGAGAAAAGGTTTAAAACCCTCGAAATCCACTTACATGCATCCCAAGGCCCATTATTGCCTTGGGAGCCTAAAACACCACAATCATTGCACTTGCTAAGCACACAATCTACTTCAGAAGCTGACACTTGTCAAGAAAATATTGGCACTTAAAGAAATCCAGCCTTGGACATACATACCCCTTTGTCACCTGTTCACATAGCTAACTAAGGGATAGGGGTGATTGATATGCCCTATATGTACCCAACAGCTCAGAGACACCAACCTCGGCCAAGGAGATGGCCGAGGTTAGAAGGGCCCCAGATTGGAAACCAACGATCTCGTCCTAAGCAAGGTTGGCCATGGACGACGTTACTAGTTGCCTCACAGTCAGATAACAACTGAGGTCTTCGTGATCCATGGGGATAGTTATCCATCAGGTCGGCCAGAGCCTACATCACCCCTACGTCATACAGCAACCTCGGCTGGGTGTAAGCCGAGGAAACAGGGACGACACAATCATCGTAATCAGTCTCGGTTGGGACCCAACCGACGTTCCAACTACTCCTATATAACCCAGGCCCAGGCTGACGTTATAACTCTACATGTCTCACCTCGACTTCCTTACGGAGCCGAGACCATCATGAATAATCTCGGATTGGGCAGCAGCTTGACTTCACCAACCTCGTACTCTTCCAGGTCGAGGTTGGTAACAATCGAAGACAACCGAGCATTCATACGCACATGCATAGTTTGGAACACGTTGACAAATCTGTTATAACCGAATTTTTCCCTCCGCGTGAGGGAATATTGAGGTCATCATTATCTACATAAAATCATCCAGGTGTCATTCCCACACTGGTTCATCCTCATGCCCATGCTCATTGCATGCTTGGGGGTACATTACACCCCCCCAAGCACTATATATAGAGGTCATTCTCTACCTTTCAAAGGGATCGAACATTACAACCCTAGCTACAAATTTGTCCAATTATACAGTAGAGAGAGAAAGCTTGAGAGATTGTATCCATGGCCATTAGTGCCTTATTCTCGTGACCTTACTTACTCACTTGCACAGTGGACGTAGGCCTAATTAGCTGAACCACTTATATATTGATATTTATCCTCATCTCAATATCTTATATTTAATATACTCTTGTGCTGCCATTGTTATCGCTAGTTTGAGCTTACGAACACCTTGAAGGGTGGTGTTGTTTCCGGCATCATCAACAGGAATAATAGTATTTTACCTATTCATAAATTTTAATTGTTCAATTCGTTAAACCCATAATTTCAATTATTTATTTCTACTATCGTTTTGTTATATATCATATTGAATTTTAGAATTTTAAACTGTTAGAGGCCCCTGGTTATATTAGAAGCCTATTTGAAACTTTAACCCATGATATTTCCATGATTTGTAAAGATGACAAGACAATCACAGGTTGGAAAACATATAACTGTCACAACAATGATGATAAGTAAAAAAAATAAATTAAAAAATAATAACAATAACAATTATAATAAATAATAATTAAAGCTTTGTCTCTAGGTTGGAATTGAAATTCTCAACAACAATTAATTCTCAATCTTGAGGTGATAATTTAATTAGACTTTGTTGAGTTTAAAAAAAGGTAAAATATGATTTTTTACCATAATTTCAATGTTCAATTCGTTAAATGGCCAGAAGATATTTAATTCCATTTATGATTTTTTACCATAATTTCACGTTCTTTGGCTCGCACCACCACTAATTATTCACTATTTCAAACAAGATAATAGATACATAGATACACACTAACATATATATATATATATATATATATTGTTTTTTTGTAAATGTTCATAATCATAGGAATTCATAACATTTAAGGTCGTCAACATTTGATTCTTTCTTTTTATGGTGGGTTCTATATAAAACAATAACGTTTATTTTTTGCATGTTTACATTGAGTTAAATTTATTTCTTAACGTGAAGCCTATGAACAACTTAATATGTAAATACACATCGGATACTATGCATAAATTTATTTGAGTGTGATCTGCTTATTTATCATTACACCAAATCCTGCGAATGCTCACCCCCCAAAGCCCTGACCAGCTGGTCATGGCCCAAAGTCGTTCCCACATAAAATTTGGCGTGACCATACCCATCACCCGGTGTGGGCATGGATGCTCTTGGAAGTGGTCACGAACCAAATCCCTAACTAGTATGGGTCATTGACTTCGGTCGTGACCATCATGGCTCCAAATTCGCGCCAAAGTTCCCTCCAAGTGTAACACCCCTTATTTTTTTAATTAATTTAATTAATTAATTGGAATATTCGAGAAAATAATTTTTTGGATTTAATGATTTTTATTAGTAAAATATGTGGGTTTTGATTTTAGAAGAATAAAACTTCAAGCGGATTGATATAAAATGGATTTTTAATTGAGTTTTTAATTATTTTTTCCTTATAGGCATTTTATGGGGGAACTGTAGCCAGCCTGTAGGGTCGATCGATCGACCCTGCGAGTCAATCAATCTACTATGCCCAGATTTAGAGTCGGTGAGTTATATTTTAGAGTTTGAGTAGGGTTAGGATTCCTAATTGGTATTTAACCATTCTAATTCATAGGGGACTTCTCATAATCACTTTTTCCCAAGTTTTTCACTAGAAATCTCTTCCAAAATTTTTTCCTCTCCCCCGTAATCATCAACCTCCAACATAATCAAGTTTTTGTCACAAGTTTTGGAAGGCTTAATTGGAATTTAATCAAGTTTGTTCAAGAACACTTCTTTGTTAATATTTCGAGAGGAATCCAACCGTGCTTCCATTTTTTCTTCAGCTTAATCTCAAGCATGAATACTCTATTCATTTCCTTTAGTACTATGCGATTTAATTGTCGCCTAAACCTTTAATCATATGTTTTGATTTTAATTAATTAGAGAAAGTGGACACTAAATTTTTGGACTACTTTTGTGATATTTTTTAATTTCAATTAATCTTTGAAACCCTTGGGCACGTAGGTTAAATTTATGGGTTTTTCTGGTTTGGGGTGTGGGTTCTCATGTAGAATTTATGGAGGTTATTTATATGGTTAATTGGGGCGCATTCATTGATGATGCTAGGATTCAGCACCACCAGATAAGAGGTGAAAGCTCAAAAAGTGATAACAATGGCAGCCATAGAGATATATATGTATAAGTATGTAGAAGGGGGTGAGTATAAGAGGAATAAGACAATGATGTATAGTGGTTCAACCAATTAGGCCTACATCCACTGTGAGTGTGTGATCCACTAAATATGGGCACTAATAGCCTTGGATACAATGCACATAAGCTCACTCTCTCTCTACTGTGTGTACAAGTAGAGTTTTAGCCAGGGTTACAATTATTAAACCCTTTACAGGGTTATAAGTGACAAGTATATATAGGGCTTGGGGGGAGTAATGTACCCCCCAAGCATGCATGGTGCATGTGAATAATGATCTAGCTAATCCCCTGCTGACACCTGGATGTGCCCCTTGTGATAAATGATGACATAATATTCCCTCACGTGAGGGGATGACACTGTTATAATGGTCTAGTCCACGTGCTATATGAGTCCCACACGCACTGTTCCACGTGTCTCCCAAATCACGCGCTGTGATGATGTCACCCTCGACCTAGGATGCTAGGCCGAGACTAAAGTGGATGCTGACATTGGGTCCTTCTGGATGTGGGCCTTGTACTGTCGTCCCCTCATAGGGTCGTTTGGGCCATAATGAGGGGTCGTACCCTTGAAAGGTCGTCTGGACCATGATGAGGGGTCGGCCCCTTGGAGGGTCGTCTGGGCCATGATGATAAGTTGACCCTTGGAGGGTCATCTGGGCCATGATGAGGGGTCGACCTCTTAAAGGGTTGTCAGAGCCATGATGAGGGGTCGGCCCCTTGGAGGGTCGTCTGGGCCATAATGAGGGGTCGTCCCCTTGAAGCATCGTCTGATCCATGATGAGGGATCAGCCTCTTGAAGGGTCGTCTGAGCAATGATGAGGGGTCGGCCTCTTAAAGGTTCGTCTGATCCATGATGAGGGTTCGGCCTCTTGAAGGGACATCTGAGCCATGATGTGGTGTAGGCCTCTTAAAGGGTCGGCCCCTTGAATGGCCATTTGATCCTGGCTAAGGGGTCATCTTGGTCGATTCTTCCTATAACGGTACTTTGGTCATTGGACTCATCCTGGACCTGAGCCCTCATCTGGTGGAGGACACCCTCGGCCTAGTCGAGGGTATATATGGGTATATTAATCACCCCCAGTCCTTAGCCATCGATGTTTGTTGAGATGGCTAAGGAGTAATATTGCCTTGGAATTCTTAAGTGGGTGGTCAGATAGATAAGTGACATCTGTCAAGTTATATATCGTCAGGTGTCCATGATCGTTTTTATTTCCCAGATGTGGCGGCTAAACCCAACTTGGGACTTTGTACCCTAATGATGCCTCTCATCATGGGCTGTGCACAGCCTTGGTTAATGGGCCCACCAATAACAAAGTATTTAATCTTTTTAAACAATTATTTTCTTCTTCTTCTTTGCGCCCAAGCTTTCTCTCTCTAGCCCTACCAGTTCACACCGCTATTTTTAGGATTTCTTCTGTACCAAGCTTCGCTCGGCCGTTATCTTCATTTTTAGGTAACTCTTCTGCCATAGATTCCTCTTTTAGTCTTTAATTTCTGTTTCGTTTCTTGCATTTGGGTTTCTTTCCCAGCTTTTCTTAGCTTTGTATTTTTTTGGCATGAAACCTCCTTACCGTGGGGTTTATAGGGCTGAGCCTTAGGTTTTAGTCTTCTTAGAATTACTTCTCCACCATTTTGTGGTGGTTCAGCGCCCCTTTATAATTCTTCTTAAGTTCTTCGACGATATTCTCCGGTGGACCAGTTCCCACCTGTTCTTGGGTGTTTCTGATCAAAACCCTTCATTTCTTTGATTTTAATCCAAAAGTCAAACTTAGTCAACTACAAACTTATTTGTAGCCAGCTTAGAAAAATTCCTTTGAGTGTAGGGTCTTCCCTTTAATGCTTAGAAGACTTTACGATTTAGCCGAGGAATTCCCAACCTTGAGGGAGAGATTCTTTGTCGAGATTAGGCGTTTAGAGGAGTAGGACGAAAGAAGACGAGGGGCTGACCCTAATTGGGTACAACCCATCTTCCCCATTCCTTTATCCACAATAGTTCCATCTGAGTCATGTGGGTCATCTTATCGTCCAGCCGATAGTCGGACATATGAGGGGGAAATAAATGAGAGAGCATCATCGTCGACGGGTGCTGGTCCTTCTAGGAGGAGAGAGACATCAACTCTTAGCCCAGGCCGACGGGCTGAGGGGATAGATCATGCAGAGGTTATCCCTGTGACAGCCTTGTCCCCTCTTGCTTTTCAAGTAGCCTTTCCAGATGGCCCTCCGATAGGCGATGAAGTTCAGGGATCCGGGGACGATAATGAGAGTTCTGATAATGATGGTCGAGTTGACACTTCTAGCGCCTCGGCTTATGTATCATCAGTGAAGGATTAAGACCTCTTATTATGGAGGCATCTCTTTGGTATACAGTCTAATATAAGTATGAGGGTCCCAACTGAAGATGAGAGAGTCTTCCAGGGGAATGAGGGGGGAGTTGTTGTTTATGAGCAGATGCTCAGGGTAGGTGTTAGGTTCCCTCTGCACCCTGTAATAGTTTACGTACTATCTGTCCTTGGGTTTGCTCCTTCTCAACTTCCTCCAAACTCGTGGTGGACTATCCTCGGCTATATCTCACTTTGGAAGAATACATTTACCGATGAGCCCTCGACCGATTTATTCATAGCATATTACAATATCACCTCATCGTCCAAGCAGCCTGGGTATTTTCATCTTAGGGATAGGAAATCCGATAAGAAACTCCTTCACATAGATCACACTTCCAATCATGACTGGAAGAAAAGGTTTTTCTTTATCTCTGGGGATTAGGAATTCCCCACCGGGGACGAGCCCGTGGAAGATAGTCCGAGGGTCCCAAAGGCATGTTCTAACCCCTCAATGAAAGCGCGATCAGATCTCGGACTCAGCATGGAGGAGAGGGTCATTGTTGACTACCTGAAGGAATGAGGGAAAGAGGGTGAACTTCACAAATTTTAAGATTTGATTACCCCTCGCTTCCTCAAAGAAGCTGGTCTGAGGGACGGCCCCTTGACAGAATTATGTGAGTAGATTTTTGCTCAATTTTTAATTTTCTCCAAGTGTTTCATCTTTTACACTGTATCTTTCTGATATATCGTCTCCTTTTTAGGTTGTCCCGCAAATATATCTGATCAACTCTAGGAGATGACTTCCCCAAGTTTACTGTCTGGCTTGGGAAAGAAGAAAGGTAAAGAGCCTTAGCTGGCTCAGAAGAAGACAAAGGCCGTGCGACCGACAGAAGTGGAGCCGACCTCTAACAGTCGCAAAAGGAAGGAGCCCAAAGTTCCTGAGGGCTCTCGGCCTGACTCACGGACGAGGGCGAGGGAATATATCTCTCAGGCACACACTAAGGGGGCCAGCTCCTCTTTTAGCATGGGTGCCTTTTGGTCTCAAAATCTTGCTTTCCTCAAGGCTGAACCCTCGTCCCTTATAGCCAACTTGAGGGTTGCCAAAGCCTCAATGTTTTCTAAACCCTCGGCCGCAGATTATGAATTCTTATTAAAGATGCCCCTGCAAAGGTCTATGATTACGGTCTGCACACTTTGGCTCATGTACCTCTTTCGACTTCATTCTTTTTTATTTATCATTTCATGAACTGTTCCCTTGACCCATTTTAACATGTGTTTGTCTATGCAGTCTGCCTGCACCTTCACCTCGGCTACCAAGTGGATGGCTGAGAATCAACAGAAGTTTGATGAGTCCAAGAGAGCTATTCAGCATGAGGCTGATCTGAAGACCGAACTGGTACTGCGAGGGCAGAGTTGGAGTGTCCGTCCGCCCCTCTCTGGAAGCGGTAGAGTTGGATGACCCACTTATTGCTGAGGCTCTAGCCCATGTGGAGTCTCAAGTGAACATTGAAGGCATCGGCACCTCTGAGGATCGGCCTGTTTTGGTCACTGAAGAAACTCCTCTGATTGACATTGAAACCTTGCCTGTTGATACTGCTCAATAGGGTGGCTGTCTGTAGCCAATACCCTCTACTTGTAAAAATATTTTGGTGCTTTATTTTTATTGGACAAGCATTTGTAATACTTGATTTATAATATAATTTCTCATCCTGTCTTATATTCTTGCCTCTTGTGTGATTTATCTTAGCTCATGATATTTTTAATTAACCATCCCATTAACTCCCCCCTCGTCTTTCTTGAGGGTGAATGGGGGGTCGTCCCCACCATTTTCCCTCATCATAGCCGAGGGGGGTTTCCACCAACTAAATAATGTTTTAAATTTGAAGTCCCCCCTCGTCTTTCTTGGGAGTGAATGGAGGGTCATCCCTACCATTCATTCCCATTATAGCCGAGGGTGGCTATCACCAAATTAATGATGTTTTCAATTTTTTCAAGTCCCCCCTTGTCTTTCTTTAGGGTAAATGGGGGGTCGTCCCCACCATTTGCCTTCATCATAGCCGAGGGTGGTTCCACTAACTAAATGATGTTTTAAATTTCAAGTCCCCCCTCGTCTTTCTTGAGGGTAAATGGGGGGTCGTCCACACCATTTGCCCTCATCATAGCCGAGGGTGGTTATCACCAAATTAATGATGTTTTAAATAATTTCAAGTCCCCCCTCGTCTTTCTTAAGGGTAAATGGGGGGTCTTCCCCACCATTTTCCCTCATCATAGCCTAGGGCGGCTATCACCAAATTAATGATGTTTTCAATTATTTCAAGTCCCCCCTTGTCTTTTCTGAGGGTAAATGGGGGGTTGTCCCCACCCTTTGCCCTCATCATAGACGAGGGTGGTTTCCACCAACTAAATGATGTTTTAAATATCAAGTCCCCCCTCATCTTTCTTGAGGGTAAATGGGGGGTCGTCCCCATCATTTGCCCTCATCATAGTCGAGGGTGGAATCCACCAACTAAATGATGTTTTAAATTTCATGTCCCCCCTCGTCTTTCTTGAGGGTAAATGGGGGGTCGTCGCCACCATTTGCCCTCATCATAGCCGAGGGTGGATATCACCAAATTAATGATGTTTTCAATTATTTCAAGTCCCCCCTCGTCTTTCTTGAGGGTAATTGGGGGGTTGTCCCCACCATTTTCCCTCATCATAGCCGAGGGTGGTTTCCACCAACGAAATGATGTCTTATATTATTTCAAGTCCCCCCTCGTTTTTCTTGGGAGTGAATGGAGGGTCATCCCTACCATTCATTCCCATTATAGCCGAGGGTGGCTATCACCAAATTAATGATGTTTTCAATTTTTTCAAGTCCCCCCTCGTCTTTCTTGAGGGTAAATGTGGGGTCATCCCCCCCATTTTCCCTCATCATATTCGAGGGTGGTTCTCACCAAATTAATGATGTTCAATCCCCCCTCGTCTTTCTTGAGGGTAAATGGGGGGTCGTCCCCACCATTTGCCCTCATCATAGCCGAGGGTGGTTAAACAAGGATAACCCTAATCATGCTATCATTAACAAACACAGGATGAAGAGCTAATATAATATTCTCATTGACATTCCAAGTGTTCTGTTGGAGCAACACATTCATTACAACTATGGTTCGATAGGACATTACATTATTGATAGTACTTCTTCAAATGATATTGATTCTAGGGGTTGGAAAAGGGTTCCCCATCAAGGTTTTTTAGTCTATATGTTCCAGGGACAACTTCATTAATGACACTATATGGGCCATGCCAATTTGGGTGGATCTTGTTAGGTTTCTGCCATGTCTTTTTGAGGACTAAGTCCCCCACAACGATTGGCCTTTGCTTCACCCTATGGTTGTAAAACCTGGCAACCCTCTACTGATAGGCTACTTGCCTTATCTCAGCGTCTTCTCTTTTCTCCTCGATTAAGTCTAGATCAAGTCTCCTTGGTTCCATATTCCTCCGGGGGTCATACATTTGGACTCTATCAGTAGGAAACCCAATCTCGGTGGGGATGACGGCTTCTGAGCCATACGCTAGCATGAACGGGGTTTCCCCAGTAGGAGTCTTTGTCATCATCCTATAGGCCCACAATACATCGTATAATTCCTTAACCCATCTTCCATTTGCCTCCTTTAGCTTTTTCTTGATCCCGTCTAGGATGGTTCTATTTGTAACCTCAGTTTTTCCATTAGCCTAAGGTCGGCCTGGTGTAGAGAAGAATTGTTTGACACGGACCCTTTCGTAGTATTTCTCCAGAGATGCATTCTTGAATTGAGTCCCGTTATCCGAGATAAGGGTGTTGGGGAGACCATATCTGGATATAATGTTTTTCCAGATAAACTGGAAGGTCTTCTTCTCGGTGATCGTTACCATCGGTTCCACCTCCACCCATTTTAAAAAATAGTCAATTGCTACGATCAAGTATCGATAGTCATTGACGGCCCCAAGTAAGGGTCCTACTAGATCGATTCCCCATACTGCGAATGTCTATGGGGATGTGATAGAGGTAAGAGGTTGGTGAGGAATGGTGGCAAATATTTGACATTTATTGCACTTTTTTGCGTATGCCATGGCGTCTTTCCCCAGGGTTAGCCACTAGTATTCCTGGGTTACTATCCTCTTTGCTAATGACCTGCCCCCAATATGGCTTGAATATGACCCCTCGTGCACATCTTACAAGATGTGTGGGACTTCAGACAGGTGCACACATCTGAGCAAGGGGAGTAAGAATCCCTTTTTGTACAAGGTGTCTCCGATGACAGTGAATTTTGCGGCTCTGTATATCAACTTATTCCTTTCTTGTTTTGCTTCTGGAATCTCCCCCTCTTTAATGTATCTGATTAGAGGGTCCATCCACGAATCTTCCCTGTTGATGTTCAAGCAGGAGCCAAGTGTTTACTCTTATTCTTTAATCATTAGTCGAAGAAAAAGTTCCACTGGGACTGTCCTCCTGATATTTAAACTAGTTGCCGAGGCCAACCTAGCGAGTGCATCGGCTGGACCATTATCAAGCCTAGGTATCCTCTTCAAATTTACTTCCCTGAAGATCTTCAATAGTGCCTTTAACCTTTCAAGATATTTGGCCATTCTCTCATCCTTAGCCTCGTAGGCTCCTAGAATCTGATTCACTACTAGTCTCGAATCACTATGGACCAAGATCTGGCCGACACTAAGAGACTTAGCCAAGGAGAGGCCAGCTATCAGGGCCTCATATTCAGACTCGATATTGGAGGCCTTGAAGTTGAGCCTCAGGGCGTACTCGATGTCTATGCCATCGGGTGCTGATACTATTAATCAGTCCCCACTTCCACTCTCACAAGAGGATCCGTTAACGAAGAGGTTTCACATAATCTATTCCTCTGAGAAATTTCCCTCAGTGAGGGATACCTGTCTAAAGAGATATCTTCCCTCTTCATTTTTGATGACTTTTTTTCTAGCGGTGCTTGTCTCTGCCTTATCTGTGGATGGATTAACAATTCTGCCTTGTCGGGTATCTATCTTCTCCAGGATCTCATCTTCAGCCTTATCATCTTCCCAAGTAAATTCAGCCATGAAATCTATTAATGCTTTACCCTTAATGGCCACCCTTGGTTGATATACAATGTCAAACTCTCCCAGATCTATATCCCAGGCCATTAGCCTCCCCAATTTTTCTGGTTTGTGTAAGACCTGCCTTAGAGGAGAGTCAGTGAGGATGACCATTGTATGGGACTAGAAGTACGACTTTATCTTTCTTGATGCATGGATCAAGGCATAGGCTAACTTCTCTATCCTTGGGTATCTTTGCTCTGCCCCCTAGAGTGCCTTACTATTAAAATACATAGGCTTTTGTAACCCATCTTCTTCTCTCATAATGGTTGCACTGATGGCCGATTCTGAGACGATTAGGTACACATGTAGCAGTTCTCCCTGCTCTGGTCGTGACAACAGCATGGGATACCCTAGGTATGACTTTAGTTCTTTGAAAACCTGGTCACACTCTTCGTTCAATTCAAAGGCCTTTCTGAGAATTTTGAAGAACGATAAACACCTGTCTACGGCTCTGGACACGAACCTATTCAAACCAGCCACTCGCCCTGTAAGCCTCTGAACGTCTTTGATGGTCTTGGGGGTCTTCATCTCTATGAGGGCCTTTATCTTCTCAGTATTGGACTCAATGCCTCTTTGGTTGATAATGAACCCTAAAAACTTGCCTGCTCCGACCCCGAAGATATATTTGGCCGGGTTGAGCTTCATCTGGTACTTGTCTATCGTGTTAAAGGCCCTCTCGAGGTCGACCACATGATCCTCGGCCTTCAAACTCTTGGTTAACATATCATCTACATAGACTTCCATGGACTTCCCAATTTGGTCCTCGAACATTTTATTCACAAGGCGCTGATATGTTGCCACCGCATTTTTTAGGCCAAAGGGCATGACCCTATAATAGTATGTCCCCTTATCGGTAATGAAAGCCATTTTTTCTGAGTCTTCAGGGTTCATGCAATCTGGTTATAACCTGAATAGGCATCCATGAAGCTCATGACATGCGGTAGCGTCTACCAGCTGATCAATGTGGGCGAAAGGGAAAATTTCCTTGGGACAATGTTTGTTGAGGTCGGTGAAGTTTACGTACATCCTCCATTTCCCATTGGCTTTGGGGACTATGACTGCATTGGATAGCCATTCGGGATAGATGACCTCCCTGATAAACTCTACATCTTCTAGCTTCTTGACCTCATCCCTAATGACCTCATACTTTTCTCAAGAATAAATCCTCCTCTTCTGCTTCACGGGCTTTGCGCCCTCTACTACATCGAGCGAATGGCTCATAATTTTGGGGTCGATCCCTGACATATATGCATGACTCCATGCAAAGATGTTCCATCTTCTCCTTAATAGCGTGATGAGGTATTCTTTTATACCTGTCTAAAGAGCTTTGCCTATTTGGACGATTTTTTCCTGCTCATCCTCATTGAGGATGATGGATTCTACCTCTTTCGTGACCTCTCCTTTCTTTCGCTTGGTCTCGTCCCTGGGGTCGAGGGTATCGATATTATAAGTGGTTGTTGCTTTCTTGTGCACCTCTGTTTCTTAGGCGGAATTGAAGTAGCATTACCATGCCATCATCTGGTCTTCCTGAACTTCCCCTACCCCGTAAGGGGTCAGGAATTTTATCATCTGATGAATCGTGGACGGTAGGGCCTCAAATTCATTGAGGGCCACTCGCCCCAATATAATGTTGTAGGCTGAGAAGACTTGTTCATACATCACGAAAAAGTTGACCTTCTTGGTAAGCCATCTCGACCACTCGTCCCTCGTTCTAACATTAGCCTCATACACTCCCAGGGGATGAACTTTTTCCCCACTAAAACTAATCAAGGGGTGATGGTATGGGACGAGTCTGGCACGGCTGAGACCCAAAGGCTTTAAAGCACAGCCAGAACATCACATCAGAGGGGTATAATCAGAAAATTTGTCATCTTCTTGCCTCTTCTTCCCTTCTTTATTCTTTTTCTGGTATTTACCCCCACTAGTGCCTCCTTTTTCATCTTTGTATTTTGCGGTCATCGTCTCTTTGGCGTTCATCACTTTTCTCGCTGTTGACAGCAATTCAGCCATCGTCTTCGGAGGGTCTTTCGCAAGCTTCCATAGAAGCTTCCCCTTCTGGAGTCCTCCAACGAGGGTTGTCATGGCTATGCTTTCCTTATAGTCTTCGGCCTCTAACTTTTCTTTATTAAATATGGCTATGTAATCTCTTAGACTCTCATTCTTCCCCTGCTTAACATAGAGCAGGTGTGTGGTCTTCTTCTGTGGCCTCACTCCAAAGTAAAAGTTATGGATAAACTGGTCTGTCAACTGCTTAAAATTGCAATGGATTTCTTTGGAAGAGACATATACCAGACATGTGCAGCCCCAGTCAGAGTGTCAGAAAAGGCACGACACCTCATCTCATCTGAAATAGAGTATATATCTGTCGCTGATTGGTACATCTCAATATGATGGACAGGGTTGGTGCTCCCGTCATACCTTGGGATGACCACAGGTGGCTTAAACTTAGATGGCGTTGGGAAGTAGACTATCTTCTCCACAAAGGGTGAGCCTATGGAGTCTCCTTTTTGAAGGGGGTCCCTTCTCCTCAAGATATCACCAATCTTATTATCCAGCCTTTAGAACGAGTCGTGCCAGGGCCTCGTAGGGTCGGCTTGGACGATGTTATCCCCTACCGCCTCTTTGAAGTGGGCGGAGGGTTCTTCTACGACAGGCCTATGTCAACTGTTTACTTCCCCCTAGCCGTTGTCCCATCCATGGGGTCGGCCATCTGCTTCCTCCCTCCTGGACCTCGCAACACTTCTCGATCGGGACAATTTTTCCCGTAGGTCATTTACTGGGCCTAGCCTCTCAAAGCCCGACCCCCTGCTCAGACGATCGAAAGAAGATCCTCTCGGGCGATCATCGGGATTTTTCCTTCCACACTTCCCTCTGCTCTCCTGGATAGGTCACATAGTATTATTGGAGACCTCATACGCCTCCCAGCATTCTATCGGAGCCTCTTCCACGTCCACATCATCATATATGTCTTCTAGGCAAGGGTTTCCTTACTTCCCCAGGCGTAGATGTCGGGGGTCAGCAACATCCCTCCATCGTTGTGGAGGTGACAGGTCTTTGCGAGGTGCCTGGGGTGGTCCCCTGGCCTCATGTTGCCCTGGAGCTGCTGCTGGAGTAATCATTTTCGATGAGACTCTTGGAGGTCTTAGTATATTTTGGCTAAATGCGGTAAATTTCTCATGCATAATTCGTTGCCTTGCTATTAAAGACTTCAGGGCAGCCTCCACATCAGCCATCTAAGACTGAGGCGGTGCCTGGCTGGAACTAGATCCTACTCCACTATCCAGTGGAGGAGGTTGTGGTGGCATCTCTAGTGCCATGTGTTTGAGCTATAGAGAGTTGAATGATCAAAATACTGATGAGCTTGAGAACTTTAATGGACCTCTTTCAATGGTGAAATAGCTCCACACGAAGGGGGATAACTGGTTCACCACTAGAGTGCCCGATGAGGACTGTATAAAGGAAGAGATGTCTTCTCGTTCCCACAAACTGTTCCAAACTGATGATGCTAGGATTCAGCACCACCAACTAAGAGGTGAGAGCTCAAACAATGATAACAATGGCAGCCATAGAGATATATATGCATAAGTATGTAGAAGGGGTGAGTATAAGAGGAATAAGACAATGATGTATAGTGGCTCAGCCAATTAGGCCTACATCCACTGTGAGTGTGTTATCCACTAAATATGGGCACTAATGGCCTTGGATACAATGCACATAAGTTCACTCTCTCTCTACTGTGTGTACAAGCAGAGTTTTAACTAGGGTTACAATTATCGATCCCTTTACAGGGTTGTAGGTGATAAGTATATATAGGGCTTGGGGGAGTAATTACCCCCCAAGCATGCATGGTGCATGTGAATGATGATCTAGACAATCCACTTCTGACACCTGGATGTGCCCCTTATGATAAATGATGACAAAATTTTCCCTCAGGTGAGGGGATGATATTGTTATAACGGTCTAGTCCACATGCTATATGAGTCCCACATGAACTGTTCCAACCGTCTCCTAAATCACGCGCTGTGATGATGTCACCCTCGACCTAGGATGCCAGGCCGAGGCTAAATTTGATGACAAGCCAAGGCTAAAGTGGATGTTGACGTTGGGTCCTGCTGGATGTGGGCCTCGTATTGTCGTCCCCTTATAGGGTCGTCTGGGCCATGATGATGGATCATCCCCTTGAAGGGTCGTCTAGGCCATGATGAGGGGTCGGCCCCTTGGAGGGTCATCTAGGCCATGATGAGAGGTCGATCCTTGGAGGGTCGTCTGGTCCATGATGAGGGGTCGTCCTCTTAAAGGGTCGTCAGAGCCATGATGAGGGGTCGGCCCCTTGGGGGGTCATTTGGGCCATGATGAGGGGTCGTCCCCTTGAAGGTTCGTCTGAGCCATGATGAGGGGTCAACCTCTTGAAGGGTCGTCTGAGCCATGATGAGGGGTCTGCCCCTTGAAGGGTTGTCTAAGCCATGATATGGGGTCAGCCTCTTGAAGGATCGTCTGAGCCATGATGAGGGGTCGACCTCTTAAAGGGTCGTCTGAGCCATTATGAGGGGTCGGCCCCTTGAAGGGTCATTTGATCCTGGTTGAGGGGTCATCTTGGCCGATTCTTCCTATAACGGTACTGTGGTCATTGGACTCATCCTGGTCCTGAGCCCTCATCTGGTGGAGGACACCCTCGGCTTAGCCGAGGGTATATATGAGTATGTCATTCATTGCATGTTAATTAATTTAACCTTTTTGAACGTAAATAATTATGTTAAAAATAATGACGGAGTCATTCTTTGAATTAAATTAAATTTGGGAGCTTTATGATTATATTGTCATGTTGTGTTTGTGATTTATGATATGGTGTGGATTATTATTATTCACTTTTGCCATCGCGGGGACGAGGGGGTTTTTGGGTGGTATTTTTCTCACCTTTATTATAGGATGCTTACTAGGTATGGGACTAGTGGGTAGGCATTAATTATAAATTTGTACTTGCTAGGTATGGGACTAGTTAGTATAAATTCGTGGAGATTTTATATTCCGGGGTGGGGGAGATTTTTATGTTATATCGCCTTTTCGTTAGCCTAGATATGTGACTAGGACGTGTTTTATATTGGTGATTCATCCTATATGTAGGATAGGATGCATATATACTTAGGGACCCTTAGGTATGGGACTAAGGGGTATTTTGAGGATCTCACAATGATTAAAAAGGGTGGGGTAATTTAAAATTTTATAAATTGAGAAATTGAAGGATTTGGTTTTGAAATACAAATCTATTCATGCATACAATTATGATTGCATATTGTATTGCAATGAGCACAAAGAGAAAGATGAATGTCCTGTATGCAGTGAGCCGAGTTATGTGGTTTGTGAGAATGGAAAGGATAAAGCTGCAAAAAATTGCAAGTGCTCACAAGTCCCACAAAAGGTTTTATAGTATTCTCCACTTGGGAGATGATTAAAACGGCTTTTTACTGTAGCGTGGATAATGGAGGCCATGACATGGCATGTTCGATGCGAGGTGGGTGAGAATCTGATGCGTCATCCAGTTGATTCACCCATTTGAAAAATTTTAAATGCACAACACCATGAATTTGCAAAGGAACCGTGCAACGTTCGTCTTACCATCTCAACCGCCCAACGTCAGAGTTATTAGCCAGTTCTCTTGGCACCTTTAAGTCTCTTTCCAACACTATGCATGAGAAAAGAGTTCACATTATTGTCTTTATTGTTACCCGGGCCGAAGGAACCCAGTGATGATATTGATATATTCTTAGCACCATTAATCAAAGAAATTAAAGAGTTGTGGGATAAAGGCATGATGGCGTTCGACTCTCATAAGGGTGAGGAGTTCACATTTAAAGCAATGGTGACGTGGGCGATCCACGACCTTCCAGTTTATGGGATCTTGTCCGGTTATAATTTTCATGGTTATTATGGATGTACCATATGAGGGGAGAAAAATGAAGCCTGTTGGCTAAAATATAGTAGTAAGATGAGTTACATGGGTCATCATAGAATTCTGACGACCAGTCACCCTTTTACGAACTACAAGTCAAACTTTTTGTCTGTCAATATCGAGTGCGGAATGCCACTTACTCGACTTTCTGGTCAGAAGATCGAGGAGAAGGCGACGACTTCAACTACGGGGAATATGTACGTAGGCAAACATTCCCAGTTTTAAACCTGAAGCGTAAATCTAGGGGGATCCGAACGACCCTAGTGAAGCAAAGTCGTGGTCCAGGCAATCAATATTTTTTTATTTGTCGTATTAGAAAGATCATCGTGTAAGGCGTGTAGTTAATGTGATGCACAAAGAGAAGCATGTTGCATAACAACTAATAGGAACATGTCTGGGTGGATCTCATTCCAAAGATGGAGAGTGGGCCCACCTATATCTACAGGAGATGAAAATAAATAAAAAATCGTGATTAAAAAATGATCCTACAATAGGAATAATTTCTAACCCCGAGTTGCTTTCACTTTGACTACTAGTGAGAAGAAGATCCTCTTAGACATGCTGTTCATCTTGAAGGCTCCAACCGATTATTCTGGTAATTTGCGTAGGGTAGTAAGCTACCAAGAAAATGACTTCAAATAGTTCAAGTCTCACGAATGGCACGTAGTCATCCAATTAATCCCATAGTTATTTCGGCATTGCTTTTCTGGACACAAAGATCTTCGTCGAGCAATTATGCAAATCAGTTTGTGTTTTATCCTACTTTGTGCAAAAGTGATAAACATAAGGCACATTAAAGGTGAAAAATCAACTTTAGCCGAGACAATTTGTGTATTAGAGAAATATTTTCCTCCATCATTCTTCGATATCAGCATCCACCTGCTTGTGAATTTATGAGATCAAGCTTTATTATGTGGTACCTTTAGGTATCGTTGGATGTATCCTTTTGAGCACTTGATGAAAACCTTCAAAGATTACGTAAAGAATACACAGTATATTGGAGGGTCAATTACTAAAGAATACATAACAATGGAATCATCGCTATACGCTAGGGAACATATGCCAGAATAAGAGGCGAGGAGGTTCAATCCTCATGGAGAACAAATGCTCGAGGAACCTAATGAGTTTGAGGACAAATTACCATTTGGGATCCCTAAAGAG
Organism: Sambucus nigra; assembly: GCA_949130495.1. NCBI lineage: Eukaryota > Viridiplantae > Streptophyta > Magnoliopsida > Dipsacales > Adoxaceae > Sambucus > Sambucus nigra. The sequence goes on from OX422212.1 coordinate 197,324,508, forward strand.
GTGAAACTCACAAATCTACAATACGAGAAAGCAACCCGTATGTGTTAGAATTGCTACATGAAGTCGAAGACTAGAGAGAGTGAGTATTTACTGAATTCTTCTTCTTTAGTTATATGGTTTTTATATTTTATGATCTAAACTCTACAACTTACCGGTAGGAAGTACGAGAACGAAATTGCCCAAAATCAAAGGAGAATTTTCATGCCAATTGATTTTAGGGCATGGGTACCAAAAGAGGAAAATTTCACATATTATGTGTGCGATTATTTATTCACGTGTGATCAAAACATGCCCTAATACAAATTCATTGATAAATGAAGCTTCTAAAGAGAGGTGATGTCTCTTCTAGGCTTACACGCCTAGCAAAAGTCCCTAGTTTTTGTGCCAAAGAGTTTAAGAAATTCCACACCAAAGGTTTTGATTTCATTTCATATCCATATAAGGAAAAGCTTTTGATGAAAAATAGTCAAATATCAATTTTTCCTTGACCATCTGTATCGCTAGCAAAAGCGATAAAAATTCAAAGAATACGATGCTAACCTATTACGGGATAATCCAACAAATCCTAGAACTAGATTACTTAGATTTCAAAGAAACTATATTCTATTGTGATTGGGTAAAGGTGGAGGATACAATGAATGATTGCAAAGTTGATCCTGACTCCAAACTTATTTGGTAGATTTATCAAAGCTGAAGAGTAAAGATTGCATAGTCGACGAGCCTTTTCTTTGTGCCTTTCAGAATGTAAAGAAGGTATTCTACTCGAAGTGCATAAACGATGGAAATTGGTCTATTGTTGTGCATGCACCAAAGGGTACGACTACTGAAGTGGATGCATTAAAGGATCCAAAAGAGTTCCAGTCATCTCTTGATGACAACCCTAATTTGAAGGTTCTTTTAGTTGATTTAGAGGAAGATTGAGTATCAAAATATTATGTTATCCTTGCTAATCTGATTTATATCCTATTATTATATTGACATTATATTAGTGCTTTACTTTGATGTATGAATGTTTAGTTACTTTTACGAATGTAATTTTGGCCCAAATGTTTCTCTCAATCTCAAAGGTAAACCCTATTTTTGTAATTCTGATTTAAACCCTACTGTATATGTGTGTGAATGTGTGTGTATTTCTATGTATGTGTGTCTGTGTGTATGAGTGTGTATTTCTATGTATGTGTGTGTATCTGTGTGTATATATGTGTGTATTTCTATGCATGTGTGTATACGTGTGTATATGTGTATGTATGTATGTATGTGTATGTTTGTGTACATGTGTATATGTGTGTGTACGTGTGTATATGTGTGTGTATATGAATGTTTAGTTACTTTTACAAATGTTTAATATGATTTATGTTAGTTAACTTTCGATAATATATTTTTTTCAGTCGAATGTTTGGTTACTTTCCCAAGACGCTCGGTTTGAGAATAGAGTCATTTGAGTTTGTGATTGGATCAAATTAACCCAACTCAATTTTCACGTGTTCCTGTACATATACATTTGATTAGCTTCATTGATGCAGTGTTCATAAAATGAAGTTAAATTATCTTAATTTTCTAAAGATCGTATTAAAGAAACAAATGTAAATGTAAAAGAATAAGTTGGGGGATCCAAGATCAATTTGGTCTAATCACACATTTAGAAGACTCTATTTAATGGCCTTCTTGGATCGCATGAATCAGGTACTCTTTATTTTAACTGAAGTAGTTATATAATTGATGTGCATTATCTTTTAAATCTTTTAGATGATAGAAGGAGTAAGAAATAATTATTGGTTTTGTTTGGTTTGGCTGTTGGATAATTATTGGTTGTTGGCTTGTTGTTGGATAGTATATTGGAAGGAGTACGGGAAAATTATTGGTTGATGGCTTGTTATTGGTTTTTGCTGTTGGATAATCACGGGACCCCCGATTTGAGAACATGATGTTAGTTTCAAAATATCTATACTTAGGCTTAAAAACATATCGTTAGGGGGCGAAACCCCGAAACACCCCCCAAACGTGGACAATCAGTGGCAAGAGTCGGGGAAGTTTAAGAGATTCACGAATAGATATGGATCATGGACAATTAGTCGAGAGGTGTACCCCTCTAGCGGCATGATTTTAAGCTTAAGTCTAAATATTTTTAAATTATTGTCATATTCTCAAACCGGGGTTCTCGTGACCACGCAGTCAATTCCTGTGAGTTACTTTGGTCACGTGTAAGGTGTTCGCGCCTCTCACGGGGCCGTTTGTGGTGATGATTTTCACCCTCTAACGATATATTTTTAAGCCTACGTCTATATATTTTTCAAATTATCGTCATATTCTTAAATCGAGGGTCCGTGACCACAAGGTCAGTTCCTGCGAGTTACATTGGTCTCGTGCGAGGTGTTGTGCCTTTCACGAGGTTATTTTATGGCTGTTTACGTAAAGATATATGAATGTGATTGTGGTATCACTTCGGGTCGAATACACCTAAAATACACCACACTTTTTTAGGACTTATAGGAGAAATAATAGAATTTCGCAACTGACATAGCTTGTAATTGAAGGAGATAACGGTACGGCCCAGGTTGCAAAAATCTTTGCGACCCGACCATTGATTTCCTTCACACAACGGTCACTTCCTCGCTCATTTTAAGTCTTCGCTTTACATTGGAAATTACAACAAAAAATATGGAATTTGAGAAGGAGAGTATGGAATCAAACTATAGTTGCATAACAAGCCATACTTCCCCTCACTCTCCTCAACAAAATCGAACTCCACCATCTAAAATAAGCAATGGGAACACTTGGCATAATTATAAAAAGTCAGGGCACTGTTCCAAAGACTGTCGAGAAAAAACTCTAAAGAAACCAGCGGAGCCACGTAGTCTCCCACGAGTGATTGGCATCGACGATTGGCAGAATTACCCATGTGTTTTTTGCCTGTATGGGGAGGGGGGATGTAACACGTCGCACGGGACCAATATAACACATAGGAACGGACCACGTGGTCATAGGACCCTCGGTTTGAGAGCACGACCCAATTTTCCCAATATCAACACTTAGGCTTGAAAACATGCCGTTAGAGGGCAAAACCCCGAAACACCCCCCAAACGCCCTCTGAGCGGCACCAACACCTCACACGGGATGAATGTAACACGAAGGAATCAACCCCGTGGTCACGGAACCCTTGATTTGAGAGAACGACCCAATTTTCAAAAAATCTACACTTAGGGGGAGAAACCTAGAACACCCTGAAACGGCTCCATGAGCGGCACCAACACCTCGCACGGGACCAATGTAACTTGTAGAAACCGACCGTGTGGTCATGAGACCCCCGATTCGAGGGCACAACCCAATTTTCAGAAAATGCCGTTAGAAGGCGAAATCACGAAACACCCCCTAAAAGGCCCCGTGAGTGGTGTCAACACCTCCCACGAGACGAATGTAACTCATAAGAGTCGACCGCATGGTCACGGGACCCCCCCACCCTATTTGAGAGCACGGTCCAATTTTAGAAATATCTACGCTTATGATTGAAAACATGTCGTTAGAGGGCTAAACCCTGAAACACCCCCAAACGGCTGCATGAGCACTGCCAACTCCTCGCACGGGACCATTGTAACTCGAAGGAACCGACCACCCCCAGTTCGATAGCACGACCTAATTTTTAGAATATTTACCCTCGGGTTTGAAAACATGCCGTTAGCGAGAGAAACTCCGAAACACCCCACCCCCCCAAACGGCCCCGTGAGCGGTGCCAACAACTCTCATGGGACCAATGTAACTCGTACGATTGGACCGCATGATCATGGGACCCCCAAGTTTGAGAGCACGACCCAATTTTCAGAATATCTAAATTTAGGATTGAAAACATGTCGTTAGAGGGAGAAACGCCGAAACACCTTCGAAAGAGCCTCGTGAACAGTGCCAACACCTCACACATGATCGATGTAACCCGTAGGAACCGATCGCATTGTCACGGGACCCTCGGTTCGAGAGAACAAACCAATTTTTAAAATATCTACACTTAGGCTTGAAAACATGCCGTTAGAGGGCGAACCCGGAAACAACCTCGAAATCACCCCGTGAGTAGGGACAACACCTTAGATGGGACGAATGTAACTTGTAGGAATATACGCGGGGTCACAGGACCCCCGATTCGATAGCATGACCCAATTTTCAGAATATCTACACTTAGGCTAGAAAACATGCCGTTAGAGGGTGAAACCCCAAAAAACCCAAATGGCCTCCTCCTAAGTGGCACCAACACCTCGCATGGGGCCAATGTAGCTCGTAGGAACCGATCGCGTGATCAAGGGACCCCCGGTTCGAGAGCACAACCCAATTTTTAGAATATCTACCCTTATGCTTGAGACACATGCCATAGAGGGTGAAACCCCAAAACACACCCCAAAACGGCCCTGTGAGTGGTGCCAACACCTTGCATAGGACCAATTAACTCATAGGAACCGACCGTGGAGTCACAAAACCCTCGGTTTGAGAGCACGATTTAATTTTAAGAATATATACACATAGTCATGAAGACATGTCCTTAGAGGGAGAAACCCCATAATACATACCAAACAGCCTGTGAGTTATGCCAATACCTCACACGGGACCAATGTAACTCGTAAGAACTGACCACGTGGTCACGGGACCTCCGAGTTGAGAGCAAGACCACATTTTCAAAATATATACACTTAGGCTTGAAAACATATCGTTAGTGGGTGAAACCTCAAAACACCCCCCCCCCCAAACGGCATCGTGAAGGATGCCAACACCTCACACAGGACCAATGTAACCCGTAGGAATCGACCGCGTGATCACGGGAGCCCTGGTTCAAGAGCACGACCCAATTTTTAGAATAACTACACTTAGGCTTGAAAACATGTCGTTAGAGGGTGAAACCTCGAAATACCTCTCAAATGGCCCCGTGAGCGGTGCCAACACTAAGCACGGGACTAATGTAAGGCGTAAGAACCGACCGTGTGGTTACGGGACCCCCAGTCGAGAGCACGACCCAATTTTCAAAATATACACACCTAGGCTTGAAAAGATGCCGTTAGAGGGAAAAAATCGCAAACACCCCCAAACTGCCCAGTGAGCGATGACAACACATCGCACGAGACTAATGTAACTCATAGGAACTAAACGCATGGTAACGGGAGCCACGGTTCGAGAGCACAGACTAATTTTTAGAATATCTACATAGGTGTGAAAACATGGCGTTAGAGGGCGAAACCCCAAAATGCCCCCAAATGGCCCTGTGAGCGGTTCCAACTCCTTGCACAGGACCAATGTAAGTTATTGGTACCGACCGCATGGTCAAGGGACCCCCGGTTCAAGAGCATGACCAAACTTTCAGAATATCTACACATACGCTTAAAAACATCCATTAAAGGGAGAAACCTCGAAACACCTCCCAAATAGCCCCATGAGCGGTTCCAACACCTCGCATGGGACCAACGTAACTCATAAGAAATGACCATGTGGTCACGAAACTACCGCTTTATGATTACGACCCAATTTTTAGAATATCTTCACTTAGACTGTAAACATGCTGTTAGGGGGAGAAACCTCGAAACGCCGTCCAAACATCCCTATGAGCGGTGCCAACACCTAGCATTAGACCAATGTAACTCGAAGAAATCGACGGCATGGTCATGGAACACACGGTTCGAGAGCATGACCCAATTTTTAGAATATCTACACTTAGCCTTGAATACATGTCGTTAGAGGGAGAAAACCCGAAACACACCCCAAATGGCCTTGTGAGTGACGTCAACACCTTGCACAGGACCAAAGTAACTCATAAGAACCGACCACATGGTTACCGACCCCCAATTCGTGAGCAAGGCTCAATTTTTACAATATATACACTTAAGCTTTAAAACATACCGTTAGAGGGCAAAACCCCGAAACACCTCGAAACAGCCCATGAGCGGTGCCAACACCTCACATGGGACCAATGAACTCGTAGGAACCGATCGTATGGTCACAGTACCCCCCCCCCCCCCCCCCCGTTTGAGAGCACGACCCAATTTTCGAAATATCTACACTTAGGCTTGAAAACATGCTGTTAGAGGGTGAAACCCCGAAACACCCACCAAATGTCCCCGTGAGTAGAGCCAACACCTCGCACGGGACCAATGTAACTCGTAGGAACCGATCGCATGGTCACCTGACCCCCGGTTTGATAGCACAAACCAATTTTAAAAATATCTACACATAGGCCTAAAAGCATGCCGTTATAGGGCCAAACCCTGAAACAACCCCCAAACGGCCTCATGAGCGGTGCCAATACCTCACACATGACCAATGTAACTCATAGGAACCGACCGCATGATCACAGGTCCCCCAGTTCGAGAGCACAACCCAAATTGAAAAATATCTACATTTAGGCTTGAAAACAAGTCATTAGAGGGCGAAACCTCGAAACACCCCACAAATGGCCCCGTGAACGCTGTGAAGACCACACACGGGACTAATGTAACTCGTAGGATATGACCGCGTGGTCAAGGGACCCCCAAGTTGAGAGCACGACCCTAGTTTTAGAATATATACACTTAGGCTCAAAAACATTCCGTTAGAGGGCATTAACCCCGACCCCCCCCCCCCCAAACGGCCCCGTGAGCGGTGCGACCACTTCCCATGAGACCAATGTAACTCGTAGGAACTGACCGCATGGTCACGGGACCCCCAATTCGAGAGCACAAACCAATTTTTAGAATATCTAAACTTAGGCTTGAAAACATGCCGTTAGAGGTTGAAACCCTGGAACACTCCCCAAATGGCCATGTGAGTGGAGGCAACACCTCGCATGGGACCAATGTAACTCATAAGAACCGACCGCGTGGCCACGGGACCCCCGATTCAAGAGCACGGCCCAATTTTTAGAATATCTAAACTTACGCTTGAAAATATGCCGTTAGAGGGTGAAACCCCAAAACACCCCCCAAACAGCCCCGTGAGCAATGCCTACACCTCGCACAGGACCAATGTAACTCGTAGGAACCAACCGCATCATCACGGGACCCTTGATTCGAGAGCAAGGCCCAATTTTCAGAATATATACACTTAGGCTTGAAAATATATCGTTAGAGGGAGAAACCTTGAAACACCCCCAAATGGCTCATGAACGATGTCAACACCTCGCACGAGACCAATGTAAATACTAGGAACTGACAATATGGTCACGGAGGGTCCCCCGATTTGAGAGCACGACCCAAATTTAGAAATATCTACACTTAGACTTGAAAATATATCGTTAGAGGGTGAAACCCCAAAACACCCCCCAAACGGCCCCGTGAGTGGCGCCAACACCTCACATTGGACCAATATAACTCGTAGGAACCGATCGCATGGTCACGGGACCCCTAGTTCGATAGCATGACCCAATTTTAAGAATATCTACACTTAGGCTTGAAAACATGTCGTTAGAGGGAGAAACCTCGAAACACCCCCAAACGCCCCCGTGAGCAGTGCCAACACCTCTCATGGGACTAATGTAACTTGTAGTAACCGACAATATGATCACGTTACTGCTCGATTTTAGAATACAACCCAATTTTCAGAATATCTACATTTAGGTTCGAAAACATGCCGTTAGAGGGCGAAACCCCGAAACACCCCCAACCGGCCCCGTGAATGGTGCCAACACCTCGCACGGGACCAATGTAACTCATAGGAATCGACTGCGTGGTCACGTGACCTCTCAGCTCAATAGCACGACCCAATTTTTAGAATGACTACACTTAGGCTTCAAAACATGCCGTTAGAGGAGGAATCCCCGAAACACTCCCCAAACACGCCCCGTGAGAGGTGCCAACACCTCGCACGGGACCAATGTTACCCGTAGGAATAGACCACGTGGTCACGGGACCCTCTATTTAAGAGCACGAACAAAGTTTCAGAATCTATACACTTAGACTTGAAAACATGCCATTAGAGGGAAAAAATCACAAAACACCCCTTAAACGGCCCCGTGAGCAGTGTCAACACCTCGCAAAGAACCAATGTAACTGGTAGGAATCGATCGCGTGGTCATGAGACTCCTGGTTCGAGAGCATGAAACAAATTTTAGAATATCTATGCTTAGGCTTGAAAATATGCCATTAGAGGGCGAAACCCCGAAACACCCCCCACACGGCCTCGTGAATGGAGCCAACACCTCGTATGGTACCAATGTAACTCATAGGAAATGACCGCATGGTCACGGGGCCCCGTTATTAGAGAGCATGACCCAATTTTAGAAATATCTACACCTAGGCCTGAAAATATACCATTAGAGGGAGATCCTCGAATCACCCCCCAAACGGCCCCGTGAGCAGAGACATCACTTCACACGGAACTAATTTAACAAGTAGGAACTAATAGCCTGGTTACGGGACCCCCGAGTCGAGAGCACGGCCTAATTTTTAGAATTTTTACACTTAGGCTTGAAAATGTGCCGTTAGAGGACAAAACCCTCGAAACACACCCTAAACGGCCCCGTGAGCGGCGTCAACACTTCGCACGAGACCAATGTAACTCTTAGGAACGGATCGCGTGGTTATGGGACCCCCAGTTCGAGAGCACAGACCAATTTTCAGTATATCAACATGGTCTTGAAAACATGCCGATAGAGGGCGAAACCCTGAAACACCCCCCAAACAACCTTGTGAGCGGCACCAACACCTCGCACGGGACTAATGAAACACGTAGGAATCGACCGCGTGGTCACGGGACCCCCGATTCGAGAGCACGACCCCATTTTCAAAATATCTTCACTTAGGCTTAAAAATATGTCATTAGAGGGCGAAAGCCCGAAACACCCTCCAAATGGCCCCGTGAGTGGCGCCAGCACCTCAAACGGGACCAATATATCTCGTAGAAATCGATCGTAGGCTCACGAAACACCCAATTCGAGAGCACGACTCAATTTTTCAGAATATGTACACTAGGCTTGAAAACAGACCATAAGAGGGTGAAACCCCAAAACACCCCCCAAACGGCCCCGCGAGGGGTGCAAACACCTCGTACAAGATCAATGTAACTTGTATGAACGATCACATGGTTACAGGACCCCCGGATAGATATCACGATCCAATTTTTAGAATATCTACACTTAGGCTTGACAACATGTCGTTAGAGAGCGAAACCCCGAAACACCCACCAAACGGTCCTGTGAGCGACGCCAACATCTCTCACGGGGCCACTGTAAGCCGTAGAAACCGACCGTGTTATTGTGGGACCCCCGCTTCGAGAGCAGGACCCAATATTCAGAATCCACACTATGGCTTAAAAACATGCCGTTAGAGGGCGGACCCTCGAAACACCTCCAAACGGCTCCATGAGCGGTGCTAACACCTCGCACAGGATAAATGTTACTCGTAAGAACCGACAGCATTATCACGGGACCCCAGTTCGAGAGCACGACCCAATTTTCATAATATCTTCACTTAGGCTTGAAAAGATATCGTTAGAGGGAGAGACCCCAAAATACCCCCAAATGGCTACGTGAGCGGTGCCAACACCTCACAGGGGACTTATGTGACTTGTATGAACTAATCGCGTGGTCACGGGACCCTCGGTTCAAGAGCATGATCCAATTTTTATAATATCTACACTTAGGCTTGAAAATATGCCTTTAGAGGGCAAAACCCCGAAATTCCCCCAAAATGGCACCGTGAGCGATGCCAAAACCTCGCACGGGACCAATTTAACTCATAGGAACCGATCGCATGGTTACGGAACACCAAGCTCGAGAGCAGGGCCCAATTTTCAAAATATCAACATCGAGGCTTGACGATAATGCATTAGAGGGTGAAACCCCTAAACACCCCCCAAATAGTCACGTGAGCAGCGCCAATACCTCGCACGGGACCAATGTAACTTGTAGGAACCGACTGCATGGTTTCAGAACACCCGATTGGAGAGCACGACCCAATTTTTAAAACATGACGTTAGAGGGTGAAACCCTGAAACACACCCAAAATGGCCCCGTGAGTGGCACCAAAACCTCACACAGGGCCAATGTAACTCATCAGAATAGATCGCATAGTCACAGGACCCCCATTTCAAGAGTACGACCCAATTTTCAGAATATCTACCCTTAGACTTAAAAACATGCTATTATAAGGGGAAAACACGAAACACCTCCCAAAAGGCCCCGAGAGAAGTGCCTACACCTCGCACGGGACCAATGTAAATTGTAGAAACTGACCGCATGGTCACAGAACACCCAATTTGAGAGCACGACCCAATTTTTAGAATATCTTCACTTAGGCTTGAAAACATGTCGTTAAAGGGCGAAACCTCGAAACAACTCCCAAACGGCCCCCTGAGCGGCGCCAACACCTCGCACGGGACCAATGTAACTAGAAGAAAGTGACCGCATGGTCTCGAGACACCCGATTCTAGAGCATGATCTAATTTTTAGAAAATCTACACTTAGTCTTGAAAACATGTCGTTAGAAGGGGAAACTGCAAAACACCCCCTAAACGGCCCCGTGAGCAGTGCCTATCCCTCGTAGAGGACCAATGTAAATCGTAGAAATCGGTTTCATGGTCATAGAACACCCGATTCGAGAGCATGACCCAATTTTTAGAATATCTACACTTGGGCTTGAAAATATCTCATTTGAGGGTGAAACCCCGAAACAAGCCCCAGACTGTCCCATGAGCGGTGCCAACACTCTCATGGGACCAATGTAACTCGTAGGAACCGATCGCATGATCACGGGACTGACCGATTTGAGAGAAAGATAAAATTTGCAAAATATCTACACTTAGGCTTGAAAATATGTCGTTAGAGGGCAAAACCCCGAAATAACCCCCAAACGGCCCCGTAAGTGGTGCCAACACCTCGTACGGGATCAATGTAACTCGTAGGAACTGATTGTGTGGTCACGGTACCCCCTATTCGAAAGCATGAACGAATTTTCAAAATATCTACACTTAGGATTGAAAACATGCCGTTAGAGGGCAAAACCCCGAAAGACACACCAAATGGTCCTGTGAGCGGCGCCAACATCTCGTACGGGATAATTGAAACTCGTAGAAACCGACTGTGTGGTCACAGGACCCCCGTTTCAAGGGCATGACCCAATATTTAGAATCCACACTCAGGCTTGGAAACATGCCGTTAGAGGGCGATCCGCTGAAACACCCATAAACGGCCCCGTGAGCGGTGCTAACACCTCGCACAGGACAAATGTAACTTGAGGAACTGATCGCATGGTCACGGGACCCGGTTTGAGAGCACAACCCAATTTTCATAATATCTACACTTAGGCTTTAAAACATGTCGTTAGACCGGGAAACCCCAAAATATCCCCCCCCCCCCCAAAAGCTACGTGAGCGGTGCCAACACCTCGCAGGGGACCCATGTGACTCATATGAACTAACCACGTGGTCACGGGACCCTCAATTAGAGAGCATGACCCAATTTTTAGAATATCTATGCTTAGGCTTGAAAACATGGCATCAGAGGGAGAAACCCCAAAACACCCCCAAAATGACCCCGTGAGTTGCGCCAAGGCCTCCCACAGGACCGTTGTAACTCGTAGGAACCAATCTCATGGTTACGAAACACCTAGTTCGAGAGCAAGGCCCAATTTTCAAAATATCAACATTGAGGCTTGAAGATAATGCGTTAGAGGGCCAAACCCTGAAACACACCCCTAAAAAGCCCCATGAGCAGTGCCAACACCTTGCACGGGACCAATGTAACTTGTCAAAATCGACCGCATGGTTACGGAACACCCGATTGGAGATCATGGCCCAATTTTCAAAATATCGACACTGAGGCTTAAAAACATGCCGTTAGAGGGCGAAACCCGGATACACCCCCCAAACGTCCCCATGAGTAGTGCCAAGACCTCGCACAGGATCAATGTAACCCGTAAGAATCGACCGCATGGTCACAGGGCTCTTGCTTCGAGAGCACGAGCCAATTTTTGGAATATCTACACTTAGGCTTGAAAACATGCCGTTAGAAGGGGAAACCGCGAAACACCCAGAAAACGGCCTCGTGGCCAGTGCTTACACCTCTCACGGGACCAATGTAACTCGTAGAAACTGATCGCGTGATCACGAGACCGTTTTTAAAATATCTACACTTTGGTTTGAAAATAAGCCGTTAGAGGGCAAAAGCCTGAGACACCTCGCAAACGGCCCCGTGAGCGGCACCAACACCTCGTAAGGGACCAATGTAACTTGTAGGAACCGCCCGCATGGTCACAAGACCCCCGATTCGAGAGAACGACCCAATTTTTAGAATATTTACACTTAGGCTTGAAAACATGCCGTTAGAGGGAAAAACCTTAAAACACCCACAAATGGCCCTGTGAGTGGCGCCAACCCCTTGTACGGGACCAATGTTACTCATAGGAACCAATCATGTGGTCACGAGATCCCCAGTTCAAGAGCATGGTACAATTTTCAGAATATCTACACTTAGGCTTGAAAATATGTCGTTGGAGGGCAAAACCCCGAAACACCACCCAAATGCCCCCCTGAGCGGCGTCAACACCTCGCACGGGACCAATGTAACTCATAGGAAGTGACCGTGTGGTATCGGGACCCCCGATTTGAGAGCACGACCCAATTTTTTGAATATCTACTTAGGATTGAAAACATGCCATTAGAAGGAGAAACCACGAACCCCCCCCCCCCCCTAAACGGCCCCGTGAGCGGTAACAACATCTCGCACATGACCAATATAACTGGTAGGATCCGACCGTGTGGTCATAGGACCCTTGATTCGAGAGAATGACCCTATTTTCAAAAATATCTACACTTGGGCTTGAAGACATTCCGTTAGAGGGCGAAATCCTGAAACACCGGCCAAACATCCCCATGAGTGGCGCGAACACCTCACACAGGATCAATGTAACTTACAGGAACTAACCGCATGGTCACGGGACCCCCGATTCAAGAGCACGGACCAATTTTTAGAATATCTACACTTAGGGTTAAAAGCATGCCATTAGAGGGAGAAACCCAAAAACAACCCCCAAATGGCCCCATGAGTGGTGCCAACACCTCACACGGGACCAATATAACTCGTAGGAACTGATCGTGTGGTTACGGGACCCTCGGTTCGAGGGAAGGGCCCTATTTTTTGAATATCTACACTTTGGCTTGAAAAAAATACCGTTAGAGGGCGAAACCTCATAACACACCCCAAACCTTCCCATAAGCGGCGCTAGCACCTCGTACGAGACTAATGTAACTCGTAGGAACCGATCGCGAGGTCACGGGACCCTTAGTTAAGAGCACGACCATATTTTTAGAATATCTACACTTAGGCTTGAAAACATGTCGTTAAAGAGAGAAACCCTGAAACAACCACAAACGTCCATGTGAGCGACACCAACATATTGCACGAGACCAATGGAACTAGTAGGAATCGATCGTATGGTCAAGAGATCCCCGGTTCGAGAGCAAGGTCCAATTTTTAGAATATCTACACTTATCCTTGAAAACATGCCTTTAGAGGGAGATATCCCGAAACACGCCCAAATGGCCTCCTGAGTGGTGCTAATACCACGTACGGGACCAATGTAACTCATAGGAACTAACCATGTGATCATGGGAACCTCGATTCGAGAGCACGACCCAATTTTTAAAATATCTACACCCTTACTTGAAAACATACCGTTAGAGGGAGAAACCCCGATAAACCTCATAAACGGCGTCGTGAGAGGTGCTAAAACCTCGTATGGCACCAATGTAATAGGAATCGACCGCGTGGTCACAAGGCCCCTGGTTCGAGAGCACAATCCAATTTTCAGAATATCTACAGTTAGGCTTGAAAATATGCCGTTAGAGGGAGAAAACCCGAAACACCCACAAACGGCCCTGTGATCGGTGTCAACACCTTGCACGGGACCAATTTTACTCGTAGGAAACAATCGTGCGGTCACAAGATCCCCAGTTCGAGAGCACGGTCCAATTTTTAGAATATCTACACTTAGGTTTGAAAACATGTTGTTGGAGGGGAAAACCTCGAAACACCCCCCAAATGGCCTAATGAGCAGCGCCAAAACCTTAAACGGGACCAATGTAACTCAAGGAATCGACCATATGGTCACGGGACCCCCGGTTCTAGATCATGGCCTAATTTTTTGAATATCTACACTTAGGCTTGGAGACCTTCCATAAGAGGGTAAAACCCCGAAACACCCCCCAAATGTCCCTCTGAGTGGTGCCAGCACCTCGCATGGGACCAATGTAAATTTTAGGACCCGACCACGTGGTCACGGGACCCTCGATTTGATAGCACGGCTCAATTTTTAAAATATCAACACTTAGTCTTGAAGACATGCCGTTAGATTGAGTAACCCAAAAATCCCCCTGAAACAGCCCCGTGAATGGCACTAACACCACAGATGGGACCAATCTAACTCGTAGCAACCGATCGCGTGGTCATGGGACCCCCGATTTGAGAGCACGACCCAATTTTCATAATATCTACACTTAGGCTTGAAAGAGTGCCGCTAGAGGGAGAAATCTCGAAACAGCCTCGTGAGTGGCGCCAATAACTCGAACGGGACCAATGTAAGTCATAGGAACCGACTACATGATCACGGGACCCCTGGTTCGAGAGCATGACCAAAATTTTAAAATATTTATACTCTAGCTTGAAAACATTCTGTTAGAGGGAGAAACCCTGAAACACACCTCAAACGGCTATGTGAGCGGTGCCAGCACCTGGTATGGGACTAATGAAAATCGTAGGAATTGAACGTGTGGTCATGGGACCCCTGCTTCGAGAGCACGACCCAATTTTTAGAATATCTACACTTAGGCTTGAAAACATGTAATTAAAGGGCGAAACCTCGAAACACCCTCCAAATGGCCCTATGAGTGGCACCAACGCCTCGAACCGGACCAATGTATCTCGTAGAAACTGACCGCATGCTCACAGAACACCCGATTCGAGAGCAGGACCCATTTTTTTTAGAATATCTACACTTAGGCTTGAAAACATGCCGTTAGAGGGCGAAACCCCAAAACACCCCCCAAACGGCCTCGTGAGTGGCGCCAACACAACGAACGGGACCAATATAACTCGTAGGAACCGATCGTGTGGTCACGGGATACCTGGTTCGAGAGCATGACCCAATTGTTAGAATATCTACAGTTAGGCTTGAAAACATGCCGTTAGAGGGCGAAACCCCGGAACACCCCCCAAACGGACTCTTGAGCGGCGCCAACACCTCGGATGAGACCAATGTAACCCGTAGGAACCAATCGTATGGTCACTGGATACCTGGTTCGAGAGCATGAACCAATTTTCAGAATATCTACAGTTAGGCTTGAAAACATGTCGTTAGAGGGCGAAACCCCAAAACACCCCCCAAACGGCCTTGTGAGTGGTGCCAATACCTCGGATGGGACAAATGTAACTCATATGAACCTATCGCATGGTCACGGGACCTCCAGTTTGAGAGCATGGACCAATTGTTAGAATATCTACACTTAAGATTAAAAACACGTTGTTAGAGGGCGAAACCATGAAAACCCCCTAAATGGCCACATGAGTGGCGCCAACACCTCTCACGAGGCCAATATAACTCATAGGATCCAACCGTGTTGTCACGGCCTCGGTTGAACAACACGACTCACTTTTCAAAATATCTACACTTAGGCTTAAAGACGTTAGAGGGCGAAATCTCGAAACACCCCGCAAACAACCCTGTGAGCAGCGTGAACACCTCATATGGGAGCAATGTAACTCGTAAGAACCGATTGTGTGGTCACGGTACCCTCGATTCAAGATCACGACCCAATCCTCAAAATATCTAGAATTAGTCTTGAAAACATGCCGTTATAAGGGGAAACCCTAAAAAACCCTCCAAACAGCCTCGGGAGCTATGCCAACACCTCATACGGGACCAATGTAACTCGTAGGAGCCGACCACGTGATCACGGGACCCTCAATTCGAGAGTACGAACCAATTTTGAAAATATCTACACTTAGTCTTGAAAACATGGCGTTAGAGGGTGGAATCCCAAAACACGCGGGAAACGGCCCGATGAGTGGCTCCACCAAATCGCACGAGACCAATGTAACTCGTAGGAAATGATCGCGTGGTCATGGGACACCCGGTTTGAGAGAACGAACCAATTTTCAGAATATCTACACTTAGGCTTGAAAACATGCCGTTAAAGGGTGAAACCCCTAAATAACCCCCAAATGGCCCCTTGAGTTGCGCCAACACCTCATACGGGACCAATGTAACTCGTAGGAGTTCGAGAGCACGATCTAATTTTTAAAAAATCTTCACTTTGGCTTAAAAATATGATGTCCCGTAACACCCCACAGACCTCCCCATGAGATGAGCCAACACCTCGTACGAGACTAATGTAACTCGTAGTAACCGACTGCGTGGTCACGGGACCCCCGGTTCAAGAGCACGACCCAATTTTTAAAATATCTACACTTAGGCTTGAAAGCATGCCATTAGAGCGAGAAACCCAAAACACCCATAAACGGAACCATGAGTGTTACCAACACCTCGCACGGGACCAACGTAACTCGTAGGAACCGATCATGTGTTCACGAGATCCCCGGTTCGAGAGCATGGTCCAATTTTTGGAATATTTACATTTAGGCTTGAAAATATACCGCTGGAGGGAGAAACCCCGAAACACCCCCCAAACGGCCTCATGAGCGGCGCCAACACCTCGCACGGGACCAATGTAGCTCATCAGAACCGACCACGTGATCACGGGACCCGCGGTTTGAGAGAACGACCAAATTTTAAAATATCTACACTCTGGATTGAAAACATACCGTTAGAAGGAAAAACCCCGAAACACCCCCCAAATGGCCAAATGAGGGACCCCAACACCTCGGACGGGACCATTGTAACTCGTAGCAACTGATCGCGTTGTCACGGGACCCCGAGTTCGAGAGCATGACCCAATTTTTAGAATATAAACTTAGGCTCGAAATCATGCCACTAGAGTGCGAAACCCTGAAACACCTCCCCAAACGGCCTCATGTGTGGTGCTAACACCTCGTTCGGAACCAATGTAACTCATAGGAACCGAACGCGTGGTCACGGGACCCCCGATTTGAGATCAAGACCCAATTTTTAAAACATTTACAATCTAGCTTGAAAATATTCCGTTAGAGGGCGAAACCCTAAAAAACTCCACAAACGGCCCCGTGAGTGGCGCCAACACCTTGTACGGGACCAATATAACTCATAGGAATCGATCGTGTGGTCACGGGATCCTCGGTTCGAGAGCATGATCCATTTTTTAGAATATCTACGGTTAGGCTTGAAAGCATGCCATTAGAGGGCGAAACCCCGAAACACCCCCTAAATGGCTTCGTGAGAGATGCCAACACCTCGGATGAGATTAATGTAACTCGAAGGAACCAATCGCTTGGTCATGGGACCCTCAATTCGAGAGCATGGCCAAATTTTCAGGATACCTATACTTAGGCTTAAAAATATGCCATTAGAGGGTGAAATCCCGAAATACCACCCAAACGTCCCCGTAAGCGGTACCAACACCTCGCTCAGGACCAATGTAACTCGTAATAACTGATCGTGTGGTCACTGAACCCTCGATTAGAAAGAACGACCCAATTTTTAGAATATCTACACTTAGTCTTGAAAACATGCCGTTAGAAGGGGAAACCCCGAAATGCTCCCCAAACGGCCTCGTGAGTTGTGCCAACACCTCGCACGGAACCAATGTAATTCGTAGAAACTGACCGAGGGGTCACGGGACCCCCGGTTTGAGAGCACAACTCAATTTTTAGAATATCTACACTTGGGCTTAAAAACAGGCCATTAGAGGGCGAAACCCTGAAACAGCCCCCAAATGGCCAAATGAGTGACCCTAGCACCTCAGATGGGATTAATGTAACTTGAATGAACCGGCCGCATGGTCATGGGACCCCGAGTTCAAGAGCATGACCCAATTTTTTGAATATTAACACATATTTGAAAGCATGTCGTTAGAGGATGAAACCCCGAAACAGCCCCGTGAGCCGTGTCAACACCTCAAAAGGGACTAATGTTACTCGTTGGAACCAACCGCATGGTCACGCGACCCCAGGTTTTATAGCACGACCCAATTTTAGAAATATCTACACCTAGGCCTGAAAACATGTCATTAGATGGCGAAACACCAAAATACCCCACAAATGGCCAAATGAGCGACCCCAACACCTCAAACGGGACCAATGTAACTCATTGGAACCTATCGCGTGGTCACGGGACCACGGGTTCGATAACATAACCCAATTTTTAGAATAACAACACTTAGGCTTGAAAGCATGTCGCTAGAGGGAAAAACCCCAAAACACCCCCCAAACAATCCCATGAATGGTGTCAATACCTCGCACGGGATCAATTTAACTCGTAGGAACCGATCGCGTGGTCATAGGACCCCCGATTTGAGATCACGACCCAAATTTTAGAATATCTACACTTACGCTTGAAAACATGCCGTTAGAGGGTGAAACCCTGAAAATCCCCCCCCAAACGGCTCCGTAAGTGGTGCCAACACCTCGCACAGGACCAATATAACTCATAGGATCCGACTGCATGGTAGAGTACAATAGAATTTTTAAAATAACTACACTTAGGCTTGAAAACATGCCATTAGAGGGAGAAATTGCGAAACACCCCCCAAAAGCCCTATGAGCGGTGCCAAAACCTCGCACTGGACTAATGTTACTCGTAGGAACTGATCGCGTGCTCACGGGATACCCGATTCGAGAGCACGATCCAATATATATCTACACTTAGGCTTGAAAACATGCTGTTAGAGGGAAAAAACCCCGAAAAACCCTCCAAATGGCCTCGTGAGCGCCTCCAACACCTCATATGGGACCATTGTAACTCATAGGAACCGACCACGTGATCACGGGACCCCCCAGTTTGAGAGTATGACCAAAATTTCAAAATATCTATACCTAGGCTTGAAAACATGTCGTTAGAGGATGAAATCCCAAAACACTTGGCAAATGGCCCCGTGAGCGGCGCCAACAACTCGCACGGGATTAATATACCTCGTAGGAACCGACCGTGTGGTAACGGGACCCCCGATTCAAGAGCACATACCAATTTTTAAAATATCTACACTTATGCATGAAGAAATGCCATTAAAGGGAGAAATCCATAAAAATCCCGCCCAAACGACCCCATGAGAAGCACCAACACCTCGCTTGAGACCAATGTAACACATAAAAACCGATCGCCTGTTCACAGGACCCTAAGTTTGAGAGCATGGTCCGATTTTCAAAATATCTACACTTTGGTTTGAAAATATGCCGTTAGGGGGGCGAAACCCCGTACACCCCCCAAATCGCTCGATGAGCAATGCCAACACCTTATACGGGACCAATGTAACGCGTAAGAACCGATTGCATGGTCACAGGACCTCTGATTTGCGAGAACGACTCAATTTTTAGAATATCTACAGGCTTGAAAATATGCCGTTAGAGGGTGAAACCCAAAAACACCCTGCAAATGGCCCCGTGAGCGGCTCCAACACCTCCCACGGAACTAATGTAACTCATAGGAACCGATCATGTGGGCACAGGATCCCGAGTTTAGGAAGACGACCCAATTTTTTGAATATCTACACTTAGGCTTGAAAACATGTCGTTAGAGAGAAAAACTCCGAAACACCCCCCAAATGGCCTAATGAGTGGCGCCAACACCTCGCAAGGGACCGATGTAACGTATAAGAACCGACCACGTGGTCACGGGACCCTCGATTTGAGATCACGGCTCAATTTTTAGAATATCTACACTTTGGCTTGAAAACAACCATTAGAGGGCGACATTTCGAAACACCCCCAAAATGGCTGATGGAGTGCGAAAAGTCTGCGCATGTAAAGTGCACAGTCGTTGTTTTCGTTTCGCCAACTCAATACAAAAACCTAAATTACTACTACACTTGCGAGGCAAGCACAGCGGTAAGTCGGGTATCGAAAATCCACAGAGACGAGATGTTAGAATTTAAGTGATTTAATACTCCAAAATAAAAGTGTAAAAGATGATTAGAAACTAAAAGGAAAAGTTAATCTAGGCAATGTGTTGAAACTAGATTATGAAAGCGAGTAAAACTATAGGTTGCGTCGAATATCCCTCACCCGAGTTAAGTAGTATAAAATGGTTACATGGGTCGATGAGTTATTACAAATGCGTCTCGTTTTGACAGTTAATTAAATCAAGGGTTGTTACGCCCTAAATTATCATAAAAGCCTAATAAGATTTTGGCGTCAACAAATATCCCGAAAATTGCGCGCGAAAGGTCGTAAGCACGGGACATACATGATATTCCCCGTTAAATCTCCTAGGCGCAATAACTAGGACAATGCACCCGAAATAAACCCGTAAACTCCATCACCAAAGCAAAGCAACGCGTCAACTCGAGTGAGTTCAATTCAGGCACAACCTAATTTAAATTACCTAGAAAGCATGTTAAAAATGCAGTAAATGGAAAGCGGGAATAAACGCGGTAAATCTATACTAGAAAGCATGTAAATAAAGCATGTAAACCTAAATTAGAAAGCTTGTAAATTAACTAGAAAGCAAGAAATGAAGAAATACAAACTATATTAATGGAGACGATGATGAATAGTCAACATTCAAGCCCAAAAGTGCATCAATCCAAGAAGAAATGAAGAAGAACTAAGCAAATCAACCAAACCCTAACTATTCTATCTTCTAAAACTCTCTAAAAACGTTCCCCTCTGTTTATTACATCAACATTGGCTTATATACCAAGTGGGAATTAAATTAGAAAAGAAAAGAGAAAAGAAATGAAAAATATCTACTGAAAAACAGGGGGTCGATCGATCGATCATATAAGACGGGGAAAAATGGGAAGGGTCGATCGATCGATCAAGCAGGGGCAGACTGCATTTTTCCCTGTTTTGGCTTGCATTTCTTCTCCGCTAAAATCGCCGTAGCTTCTTCGTTATGAATCGGAATCACGCGCCGTTTGCGGCCACGCGAAGATTGCGAGAAGGGCTACAACTTCCATGAAGATGTTGGGCCAGTTGACCAATCTATAAAATGACTAAAATGCCCTTGAACGTGCAGTTGCGTATGGAACTTCACCGAAATGCGTCCAACTCCATACTTAGTACCTAAATACCCAAAAAAGCCCAATTATACCTCATATAGCATGTTAACAATATAAACCGAGGTTGTCTGGTTAATGGGCTTAAATATGGAGATTAAGGCACCCGAGGGGGCTAAAATGCATAGGTTCGGAGGATGAAATACGCGATATTTGAGTATTATCAATGGCCCCATGAGCGGTGTCAAAACATCGCATAGGACCAATGTAACTCATAAGAACCAATCGCGTGTTCACGGGACCCCCGATTCGAGAGCACGGTCCAATCTATAGAATATCTACACTTAGGCTTAAAAACATGCTTTTAGAGGGAGAAACCCCAAAACCCCTCCAAATGGCCTCGTGAGCACCTTGATTGGGCATAAGTATTGTATATTTATCCCCCTAATTTCAGCACTTTTGTGAACCCAAATGATGTAACATATATGGATTTGATTCACTTTTATGCTTCTAACCTTCTTGGCGAGTATTGCGTGTTTCGTGCTTCTCCTATTGGTTTTACAGGTTAATTATGCAAGCAGTGCAAAGGAGGAAACAAGACAGTGCAAGAAAAGCTAAGAAGGCAAGTTCAAGGGCATGTCGGTAATTTTGCAGCCCGATCCGGAAGAAGAAGTCAACTGGGAAGTTGAAGAGCTCGAAACAACGAGAACACTGGAAGAAACGGCACCCAAATCCGAGCTACGGTTGAAAAGTTATGCTCAGTTGAAGTTGAAGAAAAATCCAAGAAAAGAAGAGAAAAACCAGAAAAAATCTAAGTGTTGAGAGCAAGACCAGGCTGGTACATGCGAACCCCAACCTGAACCGGTTCGGAGGGGCGAACCGGTTCGCTGTACCTCCGAACCGGTTCGCATGTACCTGACACGCAAATTTTGTCTTTTATTTTGATTGGTCTCCAAGTCTCCTAATAGGTTTTTAACACTCAAAACTTGTGGGGAACGGAGGCACTAACCTAGGGGCAGCCTTTAGGATTATTCTTAGAGAGTTTTTGAGAGAAAGAAAGAGGAGGAACATCTAGGAACATCAAGGGCATAAATTACTTCAAGAATTCATTGTTTCGGGTTTGTTTTTGCAAGTTTTAATTCAAGACTCTTGTTTCTTATTATTGCTCTTGCATGCTTCGTTTTCCCATTAGATTTAACTTGTTTTCGCATTCATAATACGTATTTACATGTTTCCAGCTAGTTTCATCAT
Organism: Sambucus nigra; assembly: GCA_949130495.1. NCBI lineage: Eukaryota > Viridiplantae > Streptophyta > Magnoliopsida > Dipsacales > Adoxaceae > Sambucus > Sambucus nigra. Next base: position 197,346,780 of record OX422212.1, read on the forward strand.
GAATTCCTACACATGCAACGTCATTATTTCATGCATTAGTCAAAGTAACATGTCCGGCTAGGTTTTTTAAGGTTGGGATGCATGAACCCAACCTGATGTGTTAGTGCATGTGTATAACGTCGATCCGCTGAATTTAATGATTAATTTTGATCGTATCGCGTGATTTCATAAGAATTGTAGATCTTTATATCTCGTTTGCCTATGGGTACTCGTGATGATTTAGAGTACAATTTGAGTGTAATCACGACGATACCGATTTACTCATCCTCAGATTAGGTATGACGTGGGCTTGAACCTCGTATACATAATGCTTGGGAGTACTAAATTTCGGGTTTGAATTAATCGGATAAATTTATGATTGATGTTGTCACTACACTACACTAGGGTTGGGGGATTGTATTCCCATCCTATTTTCTCATCATTTAAGTTTAAGCAATTTCAATTTAATCCTTCATTCTTAATCTAGATAATTTAGTTAGTTGCATATTTCATCATAATTCCATAATTGCATTTAGTTTAACCAATCCCAAAAAGCCAAATCAATCTTTTTCTTTTCTTCTTAGAGTCATCGCTAGGATTCCTCAATCTTATCCCGTCGTCACAACTCCGTTGTCCTTTTTCCCTGAGGATCGATACCCGACTTGTCGGATTATTACTTGAACGATAGGCTTGCACTTGAGCCTAGAGAGCACACACTTTAGAGACACATTCTGAGTCGTGTCAAGTTTTTGGCGCCGTTGCCGGGGAATTAGGTAGACTTAGGATTAGATCGAGTTAATCCAAAGCTTTGACCAAAAATTCAAAAATCCAAAAAAAAAAAAATCAAAAAATAATAAAAAGCACAAAAAGATTCACCACCATCTCTCACAAACTTAATGCAAAATTCTGAAACCACTCCCACACCCCATAATACTCCAACCAGCATTCACAAAAATCCACTTGTTGAGTATAATCCTGATAGTCCCCACACTCCACAAGCCCCACAATTCTGGATCCCACCTCCCACACCGTCACACTCAATCTCTAGCAACACTCCCTTCTCCTTCGAAGGACACACGTCGTGCACACCCAGTGAGAACGCCGAATCGTCGAGTGAGAGAGAGATGTCGCAGCACAGTAATGCAACTACCGGTGAGGAAGAGCCTCCGTACCGCCCGTTGAGAGAATTCTTATATCCCGAGCGCACTGTCACTCCGGGATGCATTATACTCCCGTATAATGCCGGGCAGTTCCGATTCAAAAATGGGATGATCCAGATGCTACCACACTATCACGGTATGGATTCAGAGAAGGCATACCTGCATATACAGGAATTTGAGGACGTGTGTGATACCCTCAACGATCAAACTTGCACACAGGAGGTGATTCGCCTCAAACTCTTCCCGTTCTCGTTAAAAGATAAAGCTAAGACCTGGCTTTGGTCTTTACCTCCAAGCTCGATTCCATCCTGGAACGAGTTACAATCCAGATTTCTCAAGAAGTTCTTTCCACCACATCGAACAATCTCCATAAAGGCTCAGATTCAATCGTTCAGGCAATTGGATAATGAGCCATTCCATCGATGTTATGAGCGTTTCAATGAGTTAACTGCTTCATGCCCCCATCATGGATTTGATACAGCCCAAATCATTTCCTTCCTCTATAATGGGTTGAACCTTAACTCCAAGCAACTCATTGAAACCATGGGTAGTGGTCCGTTTATCGAGCTAGATTGCCACGATGCTGAGCTTCACCTGAGGTATGTCGCCGAGACTACCCAATCCTGGGATATTTCTGATCCTAATGCTCAGAATTGAAATCGTCAAGCGACCACCACTCCATCGGCGTCCGGCCTACACCAAATAGATAAGACCTCTATGTCGGACTGTCGGTTGGACTCCCTTGAGAAAGGATTTCGAGATTTATGCGAGGTAGTAGGATCTATCAAGAATCCCGTCGGAAAGGTGTGTGCGATTTGTGAGGCGGGACATTCAACTGAGGAATTCCCGACGATACCCGCCTGCAAAGTAATATTACAAGAGCAAGTTAGTGGTATAAGAGGCTTTAAGGGAAATTTCGGTGCCCCGCACGGGAATTCATACAACCCTTCGTGGAAAAATCATCCCGAATTTAGCTACGGGCAACAACATGCCGCAATGAACCCTCCTTCGCATGTTGCCCCTCCTCCTCCACAACAATTTCAACAAGCTCCACACATGCAAGGACATGTGCAAGCACCACCACCTCATGGAAATTATATCCCGCCACAGTGGAGAACTCTCGAGGATACTGTGAATCAATTCATCGCAAGACAGGCCGCAACCAATGCCAAGTATGATCATCTCATTGGCGACCTAAATGCAAATCTGTCTAAGATACAATCCTCGTTGAGTGTTCAAGAGAAGGGAAAATTCCCTACCCAAGGCCAACGACCTCCCCAAGGTCAAACTAGTGTTAGCTCCACATCCACTGAGCATCAGGAGCAATGTCAAGCAGTGACCACTCTTCGTAGTGGAAGAGTCGTTGATTTATCACCTCCTCCACACGACACAACAAAAGACAAGGAGATTTCACCCGACACGAAAGAGGCCGAAGATGTCCCCTTGGACGAGAGTGATAAGGAAGACACTAGTGAGCCTGAGGTGGTAGTGAAACCACCCTCCGCAGCACCATTTCCTCGAAGATTGATTCCTACTCAAAAAGGGACTCCATGTGATGAAGTGCTAGAAGTACTAAAGCAAGTAAAGCTGAATCTACCCTTCCTTGATGCCATCAAACAAATTCCAGCCTACGGCAAAGTTATCAAAGACTTGTTGACGGTAAAAATGAGGATGAAAGCTAAAAAGAACGTCTTTCTAGCTCAGAACGTGAGTTCCATTCTGCTAAATGATCTCCCGCCTAAATTTAAAGATCCCGGTGCACCCACCATATCATGCATCATTGGAGATAATAAAATTTAGAAAGCCTTACTTGACTTGGGAGCAAGTGTAAACATACTTCCTTACTCCATTTATAGGCAACTTGACTTGGGCGACCTCAAGCCCACAAAGGTCACTCTCCAATTGGCGGATCGATCAGTGAAGATTCCACGAGGCATAGTCGAGGACATGATCGTCTAAGTGGACACTTTCTACTTCCCGGTAGACTTTGTCATTTGGGACACGGAGCCCTCCTTTAACTCAAGCAATCATGTTCCCATCATCCTTGGTCGCCCTTTCTTAGCTACAGCTAATGCAATCATCAACACAAGAAATGGGCGAATGCAGCTCACCTTTGGGAACATGACCTTGGAAACCAACATCTTCCACGTAGCCCAAAATGCAGGGGAGGAAGATGATCTTCACGCGGTGAGCCTCATAGATGAGGTAGTAGAAGAGTACTTCGAAGAAACTTTTTGTGGCGACGCCTTAGAGTCATGTTTAGCGACGAGCTATGAGTGTGAGGGGACGTCTACCCACTTCGAGAGGGATGTTGGAAGGTTGAGAGAATTACTCGATGAGAGTGCGTCGGACGAGGACGTGAGAGAGATTGATTGGGTTTCTAGATTCGAGGAACTACCTCCGAGGGATACACATATAGCTCCTTCCAGTGAAAAATTTCCAACCCTCGAATTAAAGAAACTCCCCTCCCATATCAAATATGCATACCTAGGAGAGGATGAGACATTTCCTGTTGTTATCTCCTCTAGCCTAGACGAAGGGCAGGAGGGCAAATTGATGAGAATTCTGAGGAAGCACCAGGGTGCTTTTGGTTGGTGTATAGCTTATTTGAAGGGGATCAGTCCTTTGATTTGCACCCATAAGATTCATCTCGAAGAGGATGTCAAGCCCTCTAGAGAAATGCAAAGAAGACTGAATCCCAATATGAAAGAAGTTGTGAGAACCGAAATCATCAAACTATTGGATGCCGGGATTATCTACCCAATCTCGGATAGCAAATGGGTGAGCCCTATTCAAGTCGTCCCGAAGAAGTCGGGTATAACTGTGATTGAGAATACCAAGGGAGAGCTTGTTCCCCAACGCACCACCACCGGTTGGCGTGTTTGCATTGATTACCGGAAACTCAATGCGGGAACAAGAAAAGATCATTTCCCCTTGCCATTCATTGATCAAATGCTTGAGCGAGTTGCGGGCCACCCTTATTATTGCTTCCTTGATGGTTATTCCGGATATAACCAAATTGAGGTAGATGTACTTGACCAAGAGAAGACGACTTTCACTTGCCCTTTTGGTATGTTTGCCTACAAACGTATGCCATTTGGCTTGTGTAATGCACCCGCGACCTTTCAAAGGTGCATGTTGAGCTTATTTAGCGACATGGTCGAGAGAGGACTCGAGGTGTTCATGGACGATTTCAGCGTTTTTGGCATCTCTTTCGATCATTGTTTAGAAAAATTGGAAAAAGTACTCACCCGGTGTGTGGACAAGAACTTAGTGCTGAATTGGGAGAAGTGCCATTTCATGGTCACCGAGGGAATAGTTCTTGGTCACATAGTATCATCCAAGGGCATAGAGGTTGATAGGGCTAAGATAGATGTCATAGCTGACCTTCCCCCACCGAGATCGCTTAAAGACGTGCGCTCATTCTTGGGTCACGCCGGGTTTTATCGAAGGTTCATTAAGGACTTTAGAGCTATCGCTAGACCCTTAAGCAACCTTCTCATGAAAGATAACCCGTTTGAGTGGACCGAGGCATGTCAGAGCTCCTTTGATAAATTAAAGAACATGCTCGTGTCCGCTCCCATCATGCAAGTTTCGAATTGGTCCCTACCGTTCGAACTTATGTGTGATGCAAGCGATTACGCGATTGGGGCCGTTTTGGGCCAACGTAAAGATAAGCAAGCTCATGTCATCTACTACGCTAGCCGGACCCTTACCGGACCTCAACTCAACTACTCTACCACGGAGAAGGAGTTGCTAGCGGTAGTCTTTGCCCTTGATAAGTTCAGATCGTATCTTATTGGTTCTCCTATCACTGTCTTCACCGACCACGCGGCTTTAAAATATCTACTTGCGAAGAAAGACGCCAAGCCGCGCCTCATAAGGTGGATCCTACTCCTACAAGAGTTTAATCTCTCCATCAAAGACAAGAAAGGAGTAGAAAACGTCGTGGCCGACCATTTATCTCGGCTCTCGTCCGACGTACCTAGTGATCCCATACCCATAGACGAGCACTTTCCGGATGAGCAACTATTTGCCACCTCTTCCTATCCCTGGTTTGCGGACATAGTAAACTATCTAGTCACGGGAGCCGTCCCTCCCGATTGGACACCGCAAGATAAGAAGAGGTTTCTTAATTGGTCGCGCATGTTCTTTTACGATGATCCCTTCCTTTTTAAATACTGCGCCGACCAAATCATCCGACGATGTGTACCGGATGACGAGATTCCAAAGGTCATCCAGTTTTGTCATTCGGAAGCATGTGGAGGCCACTTCTCGGCGAAAAAGACGGCCGCTAAAATTTTGCAATGCGGCCTCTATTGGCCCACAATCTTCTGGGATGCAAATGACGCTTGTAAGTCATGTAATAGGTGCCAACGAATGGGAGCCATTTCTCGACGCGACATGATGCCCCTTACCCCCATACTCATCATTGAGATATTCGATTGTTGGGGTATTGACTTCACGGGTCCTTTCCCCCCATCCTTTGGTTTCCTATACATCCTAGTCGCGGTAGACTACGTCTCTAAATGGGTAGAAGCTATAGCTACTAAGACTAATGACAACAAAGTGGTGATAAAGTTTCTACAGGAACACATACTTTCTCGCTTCGGAGCACCGAAAGCGATAATTAGCGATAATGGCACGCACTTTTGCAATAGGCCATTTGAGAAGCTCATGAGAAAGTATGGGGTCGTCCACAAGGTTGGGACGACATATCACCCACAAATGAATGGGCAGGCCGAGCTAGAGAATCGGCAGATCAAGAACATTCTTGAAAAGACCGTCAATCCTACCCGGAAAGATTGGTCCCTTAGATTGACCAATGCACTTTGGGCCTATCGTACCGCGTTTAAAAATCAACTTGGAATGTCCCCTTTCCATTTTGTGTATGTCAAACCTTGTCATCTTCCTGTTGAGCTCGAACACAAAGCGTATTGGGCAATTAAGCAATTGAACTATGCCTTGGACAAGGCCGGTGAAGCCCGTAAGCTACAATTAATTGAGTTAGAAGAACTACGCAATGATGCGTATGAGACTGCTAAAATTTCAAAGGAGAGGATTCAACTTGCTCATGATAGCATCGTTCGAAGAAAAGAGTTTCATCCCGGGCAAAAAGTTCTTCTATACAACTCTCGGCTCCACCTCTTTCCAGGCAAGCTGCGGTCACGATGGTCTGGCCCGTTCGTCGTAAAGAACGTTTTTCCCCATGGAGCTGTTGAACTAAACAATTTAAAAGGGGAAAACACGTTCAAGGTAAATGGACAACGCCTAAAGCCATACCTAGAGGCGTTTGTGGATGAGGTCGACACTATTTGGTTGTCGGACCCTGTTTACGGGGTCAATTGAGCTAAGCGAGTGAGGTCGTCGCACCCCCGACGCGTATGGGGTGATTTTATGTGTAAAATAGTCGTGTGTAAATAGGTTATTTAGGAGTCCGGAGCCTGTATTGCATGAGAGATAGGTTAGCACGTTTTTCGAGGGTGCTAGTACGCTTTTCGAGGCCGTATTCGAGGAAGTTTTTGAGAGCCCGAGGGTCTAAAAGGTTTTTAGGGGCATTATGCACAAGTTAGGGGATGAGGGAGCACTTAGAAATGGAGAGAAGAGTGAATTTTAGCGATTGGACCAGCCTGGTACCCCCGAACCGGTTCGCATATACCTGTCAGGTTCTTCTCCCCTTTTCTCCAAGTTCATTCCCTTTCCCTCCATTCTTTTCCCCTTCTTCCCCCTTCGTTTTTCTTCCCTCCAAATCCTTCCCTCCTTCCCAAATTCATCCCAATTCATTCCCTCCACCCTCTTCTTCCCAACCTTTCATATTTCCCACCAAAAACACACCCCTTCACACCTATAAATACATCACACCCCTCCTCCATTTTTCACACCAAAACATTCTCCCTCACTCTCTTATCTCCCATATTTTCTCCCATAATTTCTCCCTCTCTCTCCCTCTTTTCCATCAAAATGCCGCGCCGCCCCGCTCCCCGCCCAAAGAAATTTGATGAGACCGCCATACTTGATGACCCGGGAAGGGGGGTATTCCGATGCGTCCAAGAACGCCATTGGTCCGAGATCTACTTCTCCTCCACGCGCGCCATTCACATCGAGCGCTTCGTGGATTGGAACACCCTTCCGGGCGAAGACACCGCCCTTTTTTACCGCCGTGGGTGGTGCTCTTTCCTCGCCCCTACGTGCAATAACGTTTTTGATACCGCCATTCGTCAATTCTATGCGACCTTGGTTCGTAAATCTTCCACACTTCACGAGGCTTATCTCGACGGTATCACTATTCCCTTCTCGGCAGCTATCATTGCACGTAAAATGCGTGCCAAAGGGGTGATCCTCCCCGTGCCCTTCCAATACCCCAACAATGGTGCCCCACACACAAAAGACGAATGCGTTGCCCGTATGGCACCCGGGGCGGAATGGACACGCGAAACCTTCCCCATTGGTGGATTGGCCGCCACGGTCCGCTTCACTCACATCATTGTTTGTGGTGCCATCCACCAAACCACCAATGACTCGGTGGTCCGGTCCCGTCATGCAAATTTCCTCTACTATTTTTTGGACCCCGAGAGCACCATCAACCTTGCCCAAATCTTCTACGCGGATATCCTCAATGCCGCCTATGACGAAACTGGCAAGGTGGCACTCCCATACGCCCGTTTCATTACGGAGCTCTTGATGGATGCAGGAGTGGATGAACCCGGAAACCAAATTCGACTTCCTCACCCCGTAGGCGGCACGTCCACAACTCGAAGTGAGCGCCAAATGCGCGTGGCTCACCCCGACCGTCCTATTCACGAGGAGGACGTGGCCGAGGAAGCTCCCGATGACCCGATGATGGATGTAGACGAGGAAGAAATTGAGGATGGTGAGGAGGATTCCGATTTCGAGCTCCCGGGGGCAAACTTCGATAGGCGCCTTTCAGCGGTTGAGTCCCGTCTCAACGGGTTCATCAACCAATACAATCAAGATCAAGCGGCTTACCGGAGGGACACCCGGATGATGTATCAACTCCAAGTCCACCTTCACCAGCTCAACTTTGGCGGTCCTCCTCCCCCCTTTTTTTATGACCCATATGACCCGAATGCACCGAGCTCCTCCCACCTACCTCCCCCATGAGCTTTTATTGTCTTTATCTTTTGGTTTAATTGTTAGTGGTGGTAGGGCTTTCACATTGTTCACAGTTGTTTTTTTCCTTTTTTTTTTATGTAACACAGGCTTCTATTTGTTATTATACAATCTTGCATTTTTTCATATTTGTTTGTTTTATTTTTCCGCACTTTTTATTCGCCTTAAGTTAGATTTTAGTCCTTTTTGCTTGAGGACAATGCAAAAGTCTAAGTTAGGGGGGGTCACAAGTGCGTATTTCTAAAACTTCACAAATTTTCAAAAATGCCCAAAATTTCCAAAAAAATCATAAAATTTTGAAAAATCCAAAAATATTTTTGTTCAAAATAAATAAAAAAATTGGAATTCAAAATTTTCAAAAATATCATTAAAAGTCAAATTGGAGTCTCAAATTGTAAATACCCAACATACACAAAGCCGAAATTGACCAAAGATGGAAATTGTGCGAAAATTGACGACTTAACGAATAAATGTGGAGATTAACAAACCCGGTGAGATTCGAGCCTATCACGTTTTGCGAGATTTTATATCAATCCGAGTTAATTGTTAACTCAAAGTTCTTTTTAGCGCTTAATAAGTTGTCAAGGATCTCAAATTTTTTCATTTGATCGGTTTTGAAAAATGTGTGCAATGTTGCCTTGAAAATCGTGCCAAATTAGTCTCTAAACTTAAATTCATCTCAAAACGCATATGGTAACGCAATTGGTATTTTGGACAATGAAGTAGGCCCTCGTTTGTCACCCCAAAAATATTGGCCAGAAAAAGTAGCGAAAAATTACCCTTTGCAACCCAAATTGAGCCAAATAATTTTCTCTTTCGTTTGACAACCCGAAAAACCCAAAATAGCCCGAAATTGTGAAAAATGACAAAAATTCAAAATTTAAGTCCGAAAAGTGCAACAGAAAGGGGCAAGAAAAAAAAATAATAGAAAAAGAAAAAAAAATGAGCAATAGCCCGGAAAATGCACAAACGGACATCACGAATGAATTTTCCAATTCCAACCTTCCATACCTCCTTCATTTTACCCTATACACCCTACAACCCGAAAAAGTCCTAACCGAGTCCAAATTGCGAGAATTGAGTACCGCGTGGAGAGTTAATACACCAAAAGATAATATAAGAGGTTAAATGCGCGAAATAGAGGCGATGTTCCTGTTTTTAAAACCGTAATCCGTTGAAGAGATCCCTTCACCATAAAATTTCCGTCTTTCTAATTGCATGCGTGTATTTGCTTCCATTACATTTACTCCTTATATCACGCATGCCGAGAGAATAGCCATAATCCGAGAGATTCGTTTGTGAGTGCATTCAGTGAGAAATTGAAATCAAAACGAATTTTCGGATAAGTAACGTAATGATCAATCGATGGAAATTGGCGGTTATATTTCTGGCTTCGCACACACACACTACGGTTTGAGACTTGTAAATATGACTTGATGATGACTATTTTATGGAAAAGTCTGAATTACACATTTTTTGCATATTTTGAATTTTCTTTGAGTCGAATTTTGTGGGTATATTCACTGCAAACCCTCACGAGACACAACTCGTCCTACTAGGGTAACCTGGAGGTTTAAAGGCTTGTTGCATGCGCTAAATGCAATCGCTTGCCCGCGAAAAAGGTATTCTATCCCAATTAAGTCCTTGAAGTGTCCTTAACTCTTACTTTCATTCTTTTACATTGCTCGGGATGCGCAAAGTTCTAAGTTAGGGGGGTTTGATTGGGCATAAATATTGTATATTTATCCTCCTAATTTCAACACTTTTGTGAACCCGAATGATGTAACATATATGGATTTGATTCACTTTTATGCTTCTAACCTTCTTGGCGAGTATTGCGTGTTTCGTGCTTCTCCTATTGGTTTTACAGGTTAATTATGCAAGCAGTGCAAAGGAGGAAACAAGACAGTGCAAGAAAAGCTAAGAAGGCAAGTTCAAGGGCATGTCGGTAATTTTGCAGCCCGATCCGGAAGAAGAAGTCAACTGGGAAGTTGAAGAGCTCGAAACAACGAGAACACTGGAAGAAACGGCACCCAAATCCGAGCTACGGTTGAAAAGTTATGCTCAGTTGAAGTTGAAGAAAAATCCAAGAAAAGAAGAGAAAAACCAGAAAAAATCTAAGTGTTGAGAGCAAGACCAGGCTGGTACATGCGAACCCCAACCTGAACCGGTTCGGAGGGGCGAATCGGTTCGCTGTACCTCCGAACCGGTTCGCATGCACCTGACACGCGAATTTTGTCTTTTATTTTGATTGGTCTCCAAGTCTCCTAATAGGTTTTTAACACTCAAAACTTGTGGGGAACGGAGGCACTAACCTAGGGGCAGCCTTTAGGATTATTCTTAGAGAGTTTTTGAGAGAAAGAAAGAGGAGGAACATCTAGGAACATCAAGGGCATAAATTACTTCAAGAATTCATTGTTTCGGGTTTGTTTTTGCAAGTTTTAATTCAAGACTCTTGTTTCTTATTATTGCTCTTGCATGCTTTGTTTTCCCATTAGATTTAACTTGTTTTCGCATTCATAATACGTATTTACATGTTTCCATCTAGTTTCATCATGAATTCCTACACATGCAACGTCATTATTTCATGCATTAGTCAAAGTAACATGTCCGGCTAGGTTTTTTAAGGTTGGGATGCATGAACCCAACCTGATGTGTTAGTGCATGTGTATAACGTCGATCCGCTGAATTTAATGATTAATTTTGATCGTATCGCGTGATTTCATAAGAATTGTAGATCTTTATATCTCGTTTGCCTATGGGTACTCGTGATGATTTAGAGTACAATTTGAGTGTAATCACGGCGATACCGATTTACTCATCCTCAGATTAGGTATGACGCAGGCTTGAACCTCGTATACATAATGCTTGGGAGTACTAAATTTCGGGTTTGAATTAATCGGATAAATTTATGATTGATGTTGTCACTACACTACACTAGGGTTGGGGGATTGTATTCCCATCCTTTTTTCTCATCATTTAAGTTTAAGCAATTTCAATTTAATCCTTCATTCTTAATCTAGATAATTTAGTTAGTTGCATATTTCATCATAATTCCATAATTGCATTTAGTTTAACCAATCCCAAAAAGCCAAATCAATCTTTTTCTTTTCTTCTTAGAGTCATCGCTAGGATTCCTCAATCTTATCCCGTCGTCACAACTCCGTTGTCCTTTTTCCCTGAGGATCGATACCCGACTTGTCGGATTATTACTTGAACGATAGGCTTGCACTTGAGCCTAGAGAGCACACACTTTAGAGACACATTCTGAGTCGTGTCACACCTCCAACACCTCATATGGGACCAATGTAACTCGTAGGAACCGACCACGTGACCACGAGACCCCCCGATTTGAGAGCACGACCCAAATTTCAAAATATCTACTCCTAGGCTTGAAAATATGTCATTAAAAGGAGAAAATCTAAAACACCCGATAAACGACCTCGTGAGCGATGCTAACACCTCGCACGAGACTATTGTACCTCGTAGGAACCGATCGTGTGGTAACGGGACCCTCGATTCGAGAGCACGGACTAATTTTTTGAATATCTACACTTAGACATGGAGAAATGCCATTTGAGGGCAAAATCCAAAAAAAATGGCCCCATGATAGGTACCAACACCTCGTACGGGTCCAATATAACTCGTAAGAATCGATTGCGTGTTCACGGGACCCTTGGTTCAAGAGCATGGTCTGATTTTCAGAATATCTATACTTTGGTTTTAAAATATGCCGTTAGGGGAACGAAACCCCGTAACACCCCCAAAATCACCCTATGAGCAGGTCCAACACGTCATACGGGACCAACGTAACGCATATGAATCGACTACGTGGTCATAGGACATCTGATTCGAGAGACCGACCCAATTGTTAGAATATCTACACTTAGGCTTGAAAATATGTCGTTAGAGGACAAAACCCCCAAACACCCCACAAATAGCCCCGTGAGCGGCTCCAACACCTCACACGGGACCAATGAAACTCGTAAGAACCGATCGTGTGGGCACAGGATCCCCAGTTCAAGAGTAAGGCCCAATTTTATGAATATCTACACTTAGTCTTGAAAACATGTCGTTAGAGGGAAAAACCCCAAAACACACCCTAAACAGCCTAATGAGTGGCACTAATACCTCGAACGAGACCAATGTAACTCGTAGGCATCGACCGTGGTCACATGACCCACGATTTGAGAGCACGGCCCAATTTTTAGAATATCTACACTTAGGCATGAAAACATGTCGTAAGAGGACAAAACCCCGAAACACCCCCAAATGACCCCGTGAGCAGTACTAACACCTCGCACAGGACCAATGTAACTCGTAGGAACTGACCGCGTGGTCATGGGACCCTCGATTCAAGATCACGACTCAATTTTTTAGAATATCTACACTTTGTCTTGAAGACATGCTATTAGAGGGCGAAACCACAAAACACCCCTGAAATGGCCCCGTGAGCGGCGCCAACACCTCCCACGGAACCAATGTAACTCGTAGGAACCGACCACGTGATCATGGGACCCTCGATTTGAGATCATAACCCAATTTTCAGAATATCTACACTTAGTCTTGAAAACATGCCGTTAGAGGGAGAAACCCTGAAACACCACTAAATGGACCCGTGAGCGGTGCCAGCAACTCGTATGGGATCAATGTAACTTGTAGGAATAGATCGTGTGGTCACGGGATCCTCGGTTCGAGAGCACGACCCAATTTTTTGAATATCTACAGTTAGGCATGAAAACATACCGTTAGAGGGTGAAACCCTGAAACACCCCCCAAACGGCCTAATGAGCGATGCCAACACCTCGAAAGGGACCAATGTAGCTCGTAGGAATCGATTACGCAGTCACAGGACCCCCGGTTCGAGAGCACGATCCAATTTTTTATGAGGAAATCATAGTAGCGAAATAAAGGCTGGAAGAAAATAGTAGCGAAAGGAAAATAATTCCCCTTGGTTCGTTTATTTTGACGAGTGAGGAAATAAAGGTTCTTTTATACATAATATATAATTTGAAAGTTCCCTCTAATTTCTCATCCAACTTGCAAAGGATTGTTAATTATGCTACCCACGATTTACATAAGTGCAAATCTCACGATTGGCATGTGATCATGTAATTGATTCCTTTGTTGTTTAAGAACTGTTTAGCTGAGAATAAGGATTTGTGGAGGGCCATTCTGCAAATTAGCGTCTTCTTCACACTTTTATGTGAAAAGGTAGTTAATCGAAAGCACATAGTGGCCGAAAAAATAGCTATAGCTGAAGCGATTTGCATGTTAGAGAAGTATTTTCCCCATAATTTTTTGACAAAAATATTCCCTTGTTGGTAAACTTATGCGACGAGGCAGTTCTTTGCGGTGCGGCCTAGTTAGATATCGATGAATGTAAACTGTTAAAAGGTTGATTAAAGTTTTCAAAGATTATGTCTAGAATATATGATACATTGAAGGCTCAATCGCAGAGGAATACATCATCGTGGAGTCATCAATATATGTCTTACCCAAGCATGTATATAAAAGTGATGCGTTCATCAATGAGGGTGGTCATGGATGGGCACGAAAGTGAAATTAACAAGTTTACAACATGAACAAGTAGCTCGTTATCTGTTTGAAACTCATGAAGATTTTGAAGAATGGAAAAATTAAGTTCATGTTATTTTAATTTTTATATTTGATTAACTTCGTAATATGTTCATCACGGTCAATAAAGGAAATATGATGCATATGGGAACAATAAAAGACGAAGAATGATGGCACAATCGAATAACGAATTTAGGCTATGGTGTCGCACGAGGTACTTATAATGAGAATGTCTCTTATTAAATAGCATAATACAAGAAAGCTTTAAAACTAACTTAATTAATTTATCTATAATCTCAACTCTTAAAGATGGGTGATTCGACATCAAGGCTTTCTCGTCTAGCCAATGGACCCTTGTTCACGGCACATGAGTATAAAAAGTATTGATTAAAAGGTTACGCAATTGGTGCAAAGGTGTATGAGAAAAATATCAATGTACAGAACTTGAGCATTTCATATAAGGCTTTTACTTATTTTTTAGCGAGTGCAAAAAATAAAACCTCGTTGAAGCTGAAATGACTTATTATGGTGTTATTCGAAATATATTTGAATTAGATATATAAGCTTCAAAGAGGTTGTGTTTTACTGTGATTAGGTAATAGTTGAGGATAAAAATTCTTGTAAAGTTAATCCTAGTACCAAATTGATCATAGTTGACTTGTTCAAGATGAAGAGCGGCGAGCATGTAAGTGATGAGCCATTTATTTATGCTTTTCAAAAGGTCTAGCAAGTGTTTTACCCGGAGTATATCAATAACGAGTTGTGGTCAATTGTCCTACGCGCGCCAAAGCGTCTAACCATTAGCGTGAATTACTTGGCTGCTCTTACCAAATATCAATCCATTTTGGATGATAACCCGAATTTGAAACAATTTTTAGATTTGTAATAAGTATTCGAATTATTTGAAACAATCCATAATTTGATTTATGATATGGATTTGTATTCTTCTAATGTCGTTAATTTGTATTCTTCTAGTACTTTATTTTTATTGGATAACAGTTTAATGCTTTATTCATTTGAATTTGAATCAATCTTTTTTGGTTAGTTAGTGAATATGTTAATTTGGATTTTAATTAGTTTAAGCATTATATCATTGTTCATGACATAACCCGAATATGAAATAATTCTTAGATTTGTAATTCTTGTTCCAATTATTTAAAATAATTCTTAGTTTGGTTTATGATATAGAATCCTATTCTTCAAATGTCATTAATTTGTATTCTTCTAGTGCTTTATTAATATTGGATGATAATTTAATTCTTTATTAATTTGGATTTGATCAGTTTTGGGGAATTTGAATCAATCTTTATTGGTTAGTTAATTTGAGTTTTAATCAATTTAAGCATTATTTCAAAGTCTGTGGATATGGATTTTAATTCCTAGTTTGGTTTATGATATGGATTTGTATTCTTCTAATGTTGTTAATTTGGTTTAGTAAATATGTCAAACTAATTCATTATTTATATTTCTAAATCATCTTCTTATATATATATATATATATATATATATATATATATATATATATATACACACACACACACACACACACACACTAGGGTGTACTCGTGCCGATGGCACGGTGATAAATTTGTTTTCGTGATATTTTGTACCCGTGCAAATAGCACGGCGATAAATTCGTTCCCGTTAGTCGTTGGCACGGTGAAATAAAAAGTCAAATTGAAAAAGAGTTAAATGTGAACCCATGTCAATGCCTTCTACCCCAACTCGCTTCATCCATCACGGTAATTACTTTGTTTAAGTGTATTATTTTATCTCAAGCCCATGCGCGAACATGGTGATAATGAAACAAAATTATTTAATGGCACGATGTCATGCACGAACATGGGTGTGATACATATTGGAATTTCAATTATATTTAAAAAAGAGTTACTTTTCTTAATTGAAATTTGATGCATACAAAATATTACTTTATAATTTTGCTCCTGCACATTTTTGTATGTTATATATGTGCATTTAGCCTCTCACTTAATTTCATGTAGTAAAATATAAAATTTTAATTGTGACAACAAATTTATCAATTACTATTACGATTATAATTTTGGCATACGGTTTTGAGTTAAGAGTTTAAACCCAACATTTTAGATACTGTTACCTTCTTGATGTGATTTAGTTCAATTTTAACACTAATAGTGTAAAAGTAATATGAGCATATTATTTAATACTAATCTATGGACAAATTTACACATGCGTTGTCCAAAAATTAATTTATAATATAGAAAAATAAAACTATTCATGTTAAATAAAACCATAAATCAAATTTTTGTAATAAAAAATGTTTTAAATATTAAAAAAATAATTTATTTAATTTTAAATATAAAATAATACTAATAAAATAAATTTTTAATAAATTATATATTTTTACTTAGCTTGTATATGTGTACCCGTGCTGATGGCACAACAATAAATTTATTCCCGTGATATTTTGTACCCTTGCATGACACTGCGATAAATTATTGTTTATTTCAAAATTGTCTAACATGAAGTCGTGTCGAAATTATCTCCATGTATTTTTTTAATAATATTTCAAACCAAAATAAATTTCAAAACGAAAAAATACAATACATTTATCAATTATAAAACTAATTACCTCGAGCCATCAAAAGGCTAAACAGGTACTAACCTAATAGCTAAAAACTTCTAAGTATGATAAAGGTACAGCTATTATAGCTACAATAGGTCTAATCGATCAACAAAATCAGACATAGGCTTACAAAAGGTTTAAAGCTATGAATATGATATTATACTAAACCGTAACAAAAAGACATATTTCAAACCGTAAAACTTGATGTTTCAAATCGTAAACCGTAAAAAACCAACATGTTTCCTGAAAAATTAAATTATAAAAACTAATAACAATCTCAACAAAATCATATGAATAATTATAAGCATCCCTAATGTTTTAAAAAAATCATATAAACATCAAGATGTAAACTCCTAATCAACATAGGTTCTAAAATTAAGAATAAAATTATGCCACTAAAATTAAGAATAAAAAACATAACCTCTTGAAATGTATTTCTCAAACAGAGAATATGCCAAGCTAAAAAAAATAACAAAGAAATAACAGTGAAACCCAAAAATCTATGTTACCCATCAAAAAACCCCAAGATCTAACCCATCAAGCAAACTTCAGACAACCCATACCCTCTAGGCAGTCAGCTCCGGTCCCCGAGGACTGAAGAAGCCCTACCATGATTTCAGTACCTGCTTGAAAGCCCACTTCATGAACCACCCGCACCATTTAGTTTACCCCATTTACGGGGGTCGTCCTCTTCTACGTCAAAATCACCGAGGATAATATGGAACGCCCAAAACCTAAAAAACCCAGTTACATGATCAAACCCAAAATCGCTATAAGTCAAATAGCCAAACCAAAATAAAAAGGAAAATACCTTCGTTCATCCAAAAGATTCAAGATCTCAAAATCTGAAACAAAATAGAGAGAAGCATTGTTAGGACCCAAAAATTCAAGATCTCAAAATTCAAAATATTAAAAATTTAAGATCTGAAAGTGAATACTAATTCAAATAAAACCAAAAATGATGAGCCGTTAGGGATAGACAGAGATCTCAAATATAATTAAAAAATCAACGGACAGAGAGAAATGATGTACACGCATCGGAGAAATTCTTACACATAGCCAATAACGGAGATATGTACACATGAACTGATCATGTCCATATTCAACAATAGTCTTGGAGCTTCTGTAACTGATCATGTCCTCTAATGAGGAGATCTGGGAGATCTGAAAATTTAAGTTGGGGAGATTGCTGAATCGATCTTGGAGCTTCTGTGGGAGTTCGAGTAAGAGCTCAGGTGAGAAGTGAGTTGAAGCAGATGTTGGAGCTTCTGTAGAAGTTGGAGCAGATGTTGGAGCTTCAGTTTACCATACGTGTGAGAGATAGAAATGGTATTATTGTGATGGGGGAGTTGGTAAAAGAGCACATTGGGTGAGAGAGAAACGGGTAGAGTGTTGCAGAGCACGTGTTTCGAGTTTTGGAAACACTTTTCTATACTTCTCGAGCCACGCGTTCTCAATAACTATTATGCACCAAGGGTGTTCCTCAACTTGCATTTAGATTCATCAGATTCAAGCCCATCAAATTCTCTTCATTCAATCTTAGCTGCGAGTTGATAAAAACCAAACCCATCAATTTTTAATCTCAACCGTTAGTTAGGGAAGACAAAAAACCCCTCCTCCTTTATTTTATATATATATATATATATATATATATATATATTGCAGGATATGTCTTCATCAGGGAGTCAGGGAAGCGAGGGCGAGGAAGATTCATCTAGCACTAGGCCCCTAAAGTGGGGCAAGTTGGTGATCTTAGTGGATAATAAGACGACCTTCCAAGCTTGGGCCTTGCAATTTCTCAAAACGATTATTGGCCCTGGGTATACTGATTGGAGGAAGGTTCCTTATGAGTTTAAGATGGCCATTTGGGGGCATTATAGGTACTTGCTTGACTGAATAATATTTATATTTTATTTTATAATTTAAATATTACTAACTCACTTTCTTTTTGTTTGTATTTGTTTGACAATAATAATTGACTTGCCCCCACAAGCACGCAACCCCACGTTAGAACAACTACGAGATCAATTGAAAAAATGGAAGCGAAATATGCGTGCACGGTATTTTGGCCAGGACCAGGAGTTCGTCTTATGACATAGGGACACAGTACCCGAGAAGGACCTAATCTCATTCTCAAACTGGTAACCGTTTGTCGATAATGATATATCGGATAGGCAATTTGTAACACCTCGTGTTTTTATTAGTTTATTTAATTAATTAAATTGGAAAACTCGAGAAAAATAAATTTTTAAATTTTTATTGGTTAAATATGTTGGTTATTATTTTAGAAGAATAAAACTTCAAGCGGAATTGAAATTGGAATTAAAACGAATTTTATATGAATTTTTAAAGTTTATCCCTTATAAATATTTTTAAGCCGAACTGTCAAAATAACTGGGCGATCGATCGATTGAAGCCAGGGTCGATCGACCCCAGTAGTTTTCGTGCACTGCAATTCGTTTTTGACAAGTTTTGTTATTTTAAAACTCTTTAACTCTTTTATATAAATGATATTTTTGGGCTAGGTTTTTAAAACTGATATTTACCAACCCTAGAGCAGCAGACTCTTTCTTTGTTCATCATCTTCTACCTTAAAAACCCTAGCCATCATTAAAATTTCTTTTCAAGCTCAGTTTTGAAGGACAAGACTAATTGGTCCCAAGTTGGCTCAAGAAGGGTTTTTTATCCATTTTTCGAGAGGAACTCATATATCTAATCATATTTTTTGCCTAACATATCACAGGCATGTTTACCCTATTCTTTTCCTTTAGTATTATGTGTCTTGATTGTAACCTCCATTAAACTCATGTTTTCTAAAATAAGTTATGAATATAATTATTAAAGAGATAAATTTCGAGACTGTTTTGCATGAAATATTAGTGTTAATACGTATAACTTTGTTGTTCAGTGGGTTGTGTTGGCGTAGTCAGTTGTATTATGGGCATGTGCATGTAGAGGAGCCATTAGAAAGCAAATTTTGACATTTCATGTGAGAACCCTAGATTAAATTAATTACTTGTGTTGGAAAATAATAACTATGATTGGACTTCCACGTAGCTATTATTCTGAAAATCACAACATTTATGTGTCCTTGATTTCCACTATTTAGATTAAAATTATTTAATTGGAAAATTAATGTTGTATGAATGTTGCTATAAATTGTTAATTGTGCCACTTTATGGAAGTATTAATATTTTCGATATCTTGGGGACGTTGGGTATTGTAGCTAATTAGTTTTCACCCCTTGTTATAGTACACTTGTTAGGTATGGGACTATTAAGTGGGCCTTAATTGCGATTTATGCTAATTAGGTATGAGACTAGTTAGTGTGAGTCTATGCGGTTTATAGAATTTGGGGTGGGGGATGATTTTCTATGTTATTCCATTGTTACGATAGCCCAGGATTGATATCTAGGTGGAGTGAAATTTTGATGATCATCCTTTACTTAGGATAGGACGAATTTGTGTTTTGGGAACCCTTAGTTGGGACTAAGGGGTATTTTGAGGATTTTCACATCGTTGTTAAGGGTGGGGGAAATATATTCGATTAATGAGTATAAAAAATATTGAAAATTAATATCGCAGTACTAAAACGGATATTAACATTTATTGACGATATAATGTGTCTAAGGCCGATAGTTTAAACGGGTCAGAGGACGATTTATGTCGTGTCGTGTTTGGAACCTTGTCATATCGCGAGGATCGCAGGATAAAAATGGATCAGACGCCAGACTTGACAAGGGGATGTGTATCTTGGTAAATTTATAATTGTGGTTCTTTTAATGAAATTTAATATTATTGGGAATGTGGGTTAATTAAAATAATATTGGCGTGGCATATTTTAAAGAAACCTTGCGGGTAGTTAGAAATTTATTTCTGGGGATAAATAACTCTCGTAATTAAAATATTTTATTGTTATGGTCGATTTATATATCACTATTGTCTGGGTTCAGGGACCCTAATTGAGATGATTAGTCGGTTTTCATGCTCGGGGCTTTAACTCTGAGACATGCGTTGACTAATCTTTTTCAGGATTTATTTCGGAGTTGTTGCATAGGATTCATTGAAGATCTTTTGGAGGTGTAGCTGGATTAATTTTATTGCTTTAGTAGTTATATTTCTCTTTCCATTCCGTCGTATTAATTATGAGACTACTTTTGAGGTTAATGGGCCTTTCGGTTTCAAAGTTGTTTTAAGGTTTCAGTTGGATTTATTTATTTAATTATTGTGATATTCGGAGATCACATGTGATTGATTTTGATCGCACTTTGGTATTTTTATTAGTTGGATGTCATTCATATTTGGGTGTTATTTAAATAATTTATCTTATGGATTAAAATTTTTATGTCTCATATTTGTCACATGCTAAGGATGATATTTAATTTACTCGCACCTGGCTTAGTTTTAGTGGAGGCCGACGCCAGAATTTAGCGTGGTGTGACACAATTGTCCTCTCGTGAATCGGAGAGGGAAAGTCAAGCCAATAAGGTCTACGTACATTACTCTAGGCGTATATTTTACACGGAGGTGGAGCATAGGATGGTAAGTTTGGAATGTTATTTCATTTCAGTGTTATTTTATTCTATTTAGTGATAATTATATGCTTATTAACTAATTTTTCATTATTTTATTTCAGGAGACGGGGAGTGGTCCTGGGGGTCAGCCACATAGGCTCGATGATTATGTGGCACTTAGAAAGAAGAAAGGGAAGGATAAGGAGGTTAATTTGATCGTGGATGCCACTATTGTAAGTTATAATTTTAATTATGTTACTAAATCAACATTTATAGTCACATACTTTTTTATTATTTCATCTAATCATGAATTTTTTGTTGTTGTTTCAAATAAAACTAAAAGAAGTCCATAACTCACGGAGTGATGCCAACAAGGGATCTTTGAGTACGGATGCACTTAGCCAAGTGCTCGGGCGGGATCATAAAGGTTGTACTCGGGGTGTTAGTTCTCGAATGGAAAAGACGAGGCTCACCAGGATTGCGTCAAGCAACATTGGACTGGCATGCAAGGTCGATGAAATGCAGACCAATAACGCCGAAAAGTTTGACAACCTGGAGAAAACATTGAATAAAATGTTTTTATTTGTCAAGCAAGATCTTCAAGATCGAGTCGGGTCCAGCTCTAGGAAGGGCAAGGAGAAAGTTATGGATGAGGGGACCACTGCTCCGTTTTTCCCATCCTCACCCTCATCGATACCCATTCATCTCCATATGACTTATTCACCATCCTTACCATGGTTCCAACTACTCCATTTATAATTGGTTGGGATAGAGTCCATTTAGTAGATTTATGGGGAGGCAATATAATAGCCAAGGGGTTGAAGGATTTGAATGTGTGCCCAGGTTCCTTGGTGAGTAATCTTTCACTGTAAACTTAGGAGATTTGAGTCCACATATGACACAAACACCTCACATGGCACTAATGTAACCCGCTAGAACCGACCGCGTAGTCACGGGACCCCCGGCTTGAGAGCCCGACCAAAATTTGCAAACTATTAGACTTAGGCTTAAAAAGATGTCGTCAAATGGTGAAAACGTAAAATAGCCCTAAAACGGCCTCGTAAGAGGCACGGACACCTTGCACGAGATCAATTTAACCCTTAGGAACCGATCGCATAGTCACAGGACCTTCGGTTTAAGAGCACGATCAAAATTTACAAACTATTAGACTTAGGCTTAAAAACATGCCGTCAAATGGTGAAAACCTAAAACAGCCACAAAACGGCCCCATAAGAGGCACGAACACCTCGCACGGGACCAATGTAACCCGCAGGAAGCGATCACATAGTCACAGGACCCCCAGTTTGATATCACGACCAAAATTTATAAACTGTTAGACTTTTACGGGACAAATGTAACCCGTAGGAACCGATCGCATAATCACCCAAGGGGCCCATGTAATCCAAGGGGCACTCACAGCAACTGGCCGATTAGACCCTCGGTTCGAGGACAAAATGCTTTTTTTTTATTAAAAATAGTCACGGATTTGGACCATTACAATTTTTTATTTTAAAATAAAACAGGTGATGGATTTGGACCGTGACCATTTTATTTTAAAAATAAAATGGTTACGGCCCAAAGTCGTGACCATATTTTATTTTAAAAATAAAATAGTCACGGGCCAAAGCCGTGACTATTTTACTTTTAAAATAAAACTGGTCACGGATTTGGGTCATAACCATGTCTTGTGGACGCAAAATAGTGGGTCACGAATTTGGTCCGTGACCATCCTGGGCCGTGACCACCAAAAATGGTCACGGACCAAATTTGGGACCCACCACCAACGGTCACAGATTTGGGTCGTGGTCATGCCCAGTATTTGGTGTAGTGACATCACTGAAGTATAGGTGGGAAAAGAGAATGAACCCATGGGGTTGAATGAACAGTGCGACGTACGTAATATTAAGGGATATGTTGGTTTGTATATTGTATGGCCAAGCTTTCTCCTCCAAATTGGTAATCAATGAAGATTATGTAATAATTTGTACTAAAAATTCAAATTTGGGTTTATATATTGTGTTTCTTATTTATATTTGTTTAGTATTTGGTTATTATGAATATGGAATGTTGGTTGCTGTTAATTATTGATAAAATACATTATATATTGCTTCTACAAGTGATAATATAATGTTGGGCAGTGGCCATACTACCTAACAATTTTTTTATAATACCGCCTAGAATTGTCACGGACTTTGACCGTGATAAGTTCGTGACAAAGGAAACTTGTCAAAGACTTTGACCACAACATATACGTGACAAGTTCATAGTTGTCACGAACGTGTCATGGTTAAAGTTTGTGACAAAATTCCTTTATCGGGGACTTGTCACGGTCAAAGTTCGTGACAAAGTTTTATTGTCAAGGTTTTAGACTAGACAAGTCCGTGATAAAGAAAAACTTATCACGTACTTTGACCGCGATATGTCCGTGACAAATCCGTTATCACCCTAGTTTCTCTCACGGTCTTTGACCATGATAAGGTTGGCTTGTCAAGGTTTTTGACCATGACAAATGACCTATTTGGGTGTAGGGTACTTTAACTTGTGGGGACGTGTTGCTTTTCATAAATTATACTCTCAACATGTTGCCCATGATAAGATATTTGGTGGGTATGAGAAAGGACAATGAACTTCTTAGAAATCTTTAAAATAGTGGGGGTTGTACTCTTTGTTGACTATATTCTCATTAATGATTCGAATGTGAAGATGTTTGGGCTTTGACTCATATTTCGATATAGGAACTAAAACTTAGAATATGCCATGAGTGAATTTGAGTTCACATGACATTTACACATATGTCTCGAAAAGTTGAGTTCACGTGACATTTACACACACACACACACACACACACACACACACATATATATATATATATATATATATAGTGTGTGTGTGTGTGGAATTGGATATTTGTATAGATCTTAGGATAGTGGTGATAAATGACAAGATAATGGAAAAGCTTATATATCATTGAAAATTTATTTTATTTTAATGAATATTCCCAAGTAAACGTTAACACGACTGGAAGTGCCAGTGTTTTAAAATCCTCACAAGTCAAAGAACACATAATGGCTAAGAAAGATATTGTTTGATAAAAGTTGTGGCCATAACAAAAGCAATCTATTTATTAATATAGTAATATATTGAGGATACTATGTCTAGAGAATACAATAAAATTTGTACTCTATACATGTTCGTTTGATATATAAATATGTCAAGTAATTAATAACAAATATTGTTATAAATATTGTTAATGTTAAGTTAAGTAAGAACTTAACATAGGGTCTGACTAAATGACTCTTGAGAGATTGAATAAATGATACATCAAGTGGAATGGTACTGAAACACTTCTTATAAAATCATCAGCAGTAATAACCCAACATTGAAATAAAACTACCACTAGTTCGAAGTTTAATGGGTGCTAACAAGTTACTCTTAAGTGATGTTAGCCTTTGTGCACTAGTGGTAGGTTGAGAGTTATAATACTCTGTACTTTTTATAAGGAAGTTATAATTAATTAATTATAATAAATTAAAGTGATAAATTGAGAATCCATATTAATTATATAAGTTAATTAGTGAATTCAAAAATAATTTTTGAAACTTTAAAATTGACATTAAATTATTAAGCTCATTTGGTAAATTTCTAAAGTTTTGTGGACAAAGGTTTAAATTGTATAAAGATTTGGCTCAAATTATAATTATTATAAGTTAAAAATTAAATTGGAGAGATGGGGGATTCCAAGAAAGGATTGTGGGTAGGATGGTATTTGTGAACTAATTGGGAAACAAATAGGGTTTTGAAAATTTTGAAATTTAGAAGTATATAGCCGCCAAACATCATCAGGAGCCTGCCCCTACCCACGACTGCAAGCTTAAATAATGATACTATGAAATCACCACTTAAGTTTGTATGCAATTCAAGATCTAGCTAATTCAACAATGGAGTAATAATAGAGCAGAAAAGTAAATAATAAGAAGGGGATGAGAGAATGGAGAAGACACATAGTATTAGTGGTTCAACTTACTAAGCCGACTCCACTATCCAAGTATGTAGTGTTTATATTGCAATTAGGAACTAATGGACATGGAAATACAACTCTCAAGCTTTCTCTCTCTACTGTGTATTTTTATAGAGTTTCAGCTAGGGTTTTAATATCTCGATCCTTGTAAATAGAGAATAGGCAAGCTTATATAGGCTTGGGGGTGCACAGTGCACCCCCCCAAGCATGTTGTATGTTGGAGTGAGGTAAGTGATCTAATGAGAGTCCAACACCTATCTAGCACATGCACATTCCATGATGACGAAATATTCCCCCATTTGCCTCTTCTCTATTTACAAGGATCGAGATATTAAAACCCTAGCTGAAACTCTATAAAAATGCATGGTCCAAGTGGAATAATGATGCTTGAGTAACATGTTCCATATGAACAATAGATGTCGAACCTGATCGTCCAAGTCGAGCCGAGGCCGATAGTGTCGGTCTTCTAGTAGAGTAGTTACGAATCCAAGTTTGTGCGCTATCTCAGCCTACCAGGGTGGTACAAGGGCTAGACGAGATGTACAAAAAGGAACCGTAGAGTAAGCTCTGTAGAGTGATCATGGAATGCTTAGGAGCCATGAGGTTGGCTCACACTATGTCGGCTTATGAAAGTTGAATTGTGTCGACCGAACCATGATGGGTCTGACTAGGGACGAGACCACACTTATGTGTATCAATCACCCCTAGCCCTTGGTGTTCAATGTGACTAGAAGGATAAAGGATACTATCGGCTGAACCACTGATGGGGATGAGACCCCCTAGTGTCTGAGGTTTTCTTTTGAGATGTCAACCAGTTCTGACTGACGCTGATATAGCCCCCCTTAGTGTTGCAGGTATAGGAGACAATTGACGGTACCTAATGTGACACATGTTACAAGTGATATGTCTTAGCATGTCGTCCAAGGATGGGAGGCTGCAGGCCTGTCCTAGGGATTCATTCCCTAATGATTTTTCTCTTCGTTTCTCGTGTGTAATGATTGTACTACTTAAAAACCCCAAAACCAAATATTTTCTCTTTTTCCTTCCCCAAAACCCTTTCGCTTAAGATAATCTTCCATTAACTTCGTCGCGACCAAAAGGTTAAAGGCCACGGCTTAGTTAGCCATACCTTTTGTGCTTTATTACTTATATGTTATCCACTCAATTAAAATCCATCATCACTCATTTTAACCTATCTTCTTCACAAACAAACCCTAAAACACTCTTTAAATCCTCCATCGAGCAACCTTTTCCATTAATCAAATCAAAGAGAATTTCAAGACTTTTCAAGTGGGGATTTAAAATTAGATTTCAAAGCAATTAAATCAAGTTTTCAAAAGGAGTTAAGGATAAAATTTCAAGATGTCATCTATTCATTTAAGTAAAGTGTTTTGTTCATATTAGATGCAAGTTACTAGACTACTCTCCTTTTATATATACATTTGCTAATTTCATCTAAACCGTAATTTTTTGGTTTAAAATGGGTTAGTAACTTAGGGTTATGCGATTTATTATGTTGTGACCCTATGTTGATGAAATTGAACTTTGAAACATATTGTATATTGGAATTTGACCCAAATTTATTTAGAAAATGTGAAATTGAACCATAAACTAGTAGACTTGCATATTAGGGTTAAGATTAATTATTGAATTCATGTTAATTTGAATATAGGTTGAATATCTAAGACTTAATTGGGGTGTAATTTGTATTGAAATTGCATGTGCTAAATAGGGTTATATATTTAGCTTCACAAGTAGTATCTTTAGTAATAGATGTCTAATTGATAAAATTCTAAGCATGTTGATAAATAGTTAGAGTCTAATTACTTATGAGTGCACATGAATATTGATTAACCCATGTTTAAAATCTTGAAATGTTATTAGTATTTCATTTATTGATTTATGCTCTTGGAAATTGGGATTTCAGCATAATTACATATATAATGGACTCAAGCACTTGGTTATTTATTTATGTTGTTGAAAATGGAATAACTGGGTAGTTGGATTGGAAGGAGTACGAGATAAATATTGTTAGCTAATTGATATGTGGTTGTTGGTTTATGTGGACGAGTATGATTGAAAATGGAAGATGGTTATTTGATTTATTTAACCCTTAATTTATTTCACACAAATAAATCCCTAACTAATTATAATGTCTTCATAACTACTCTATCCAGGCGGAAGTGTATCGGGGGGGGGGGGGGGGGTGTTCCTTGTTTGAATTTCATGTATGAGACGTCCCACACATGGGGTCTAAAAATCGGTTGGAGTGATGACTTTATAATCCTTAATTAACATATCTCTTTTATAATCGTGTTTATATTAATGAGTAGTTCCATGTTAGATACATAATCCTGAGTGATTCAGAAATTCGCTGGAGGTTAGTGGAATGGCGTAACATTTGGGACTTGTTTAGAATGACCCGAGGGGTGGGGTCATTGGAATATAATAATGTTATGACAAGTTAAATGTGAAATATGGAACGGTAATGAAGGGATAGTGTTACGAATATTGAAAAAGAGAGAGAATGAATTTGGATATGGGTGTGTGCCGAGAGAGAACACTCTTACTTGTGCGTGCTGAGGAGGCACGATTCTTATTTGTGCATCACGCTAGATGCACCTTGTCCTGACCACGATATCACTTGGTGGTTCCCAGTCAGCGTGGCGGTATGTGGATTGCATGGTACATGAATTAAATGATATATGGATTTGGTGCATCACACGATTTCTGGAGATTCCGTCTATGCTAATAACAAGTGGCGTTTGGATGTGTGATGAGATTTATATGTGCATCACACGGTTTTGTTGATATTTTCAGCCATGCGAATAACAAGTGGCGTCTGGATGTTCGACAGTTTTATGTGTGTACCACATGTTCTTGATATGTACGAGGAGAAGGGGTGCATAGCGGATATAATTTAATTAATTAAGAGATTAATTAATTATTGAAACTAAGGAGTGTTTTAAAATTGAAATAGAGGTTCCGTGGCACATGGTTGTTTGTCTTTATAGGCTATGTAATTGAGAAAATATCACTTGTATATACAATTTCTTTTGAGTTACGTAACTTTGGTAACTTTCTGGGTTTCAAGTCGTTCTATCCGTGGTAACCTTTCAGGTGCTAGGGCTCGTCCACACGTGTAGGCCCTCTCTCTAGCTAGAAAAAATTCCATTCTCTCTAATCTAGTCATCATCGTTGTTAGCAATTAAAGTAGGTCATCTCCATGATGTACTGTCTTTTTTTTCAGTTGTGTGAGTTGAGTATTACGGACTTAGTTGGTACGTATTATTCAGACTGGACATTGACATGTGTATTTCATTTGAGTGCGGGGTTTTGGATTTAGACTTTTCATTGTCATACTTTGAGTTTGGTGGTGCAGTTGTAGATATATCTCTTACTCTATCATAGTTGATGATGCATCTTATGATTTATGTATTTGAGGGTTTATCATATCATCTCCCTATATTGTTATTTGCTTCATTAGTTTCGATACATGCCGAGAATGATAGTTAAATTATTTTTACAAGTTGCATATTTTAATTTCAATAAGTGATAAACCCAATGTTAAAATATATGGGTTGTTACAAGAGAACTATCATATGAACACGCACCCAAATCCTGTTATAAAGTGTTAAGAGGTCTTGGCATTAATAGAGAAATAATAAGACTAATAATGTTAGACAAAAGAAAAGCATCTTAAATACCCAATCAAAGAGCTAGAAGACCTTTCACCTCACCTCACTCGAAGGAAACTCAAATTAATCAAAACTGAGAGATCATCAATGAGTGAACACAGAAAATTCTTCCACTGCATCCTTTCAAAAGAAAACTATAGACGCACTCCAATGATCCATAGGGCCAGGAATTTCCAACTCACATAAGCTTATGAAAAGAAGTCCAAAAAGAAGTCATTAAATTAAATTTAACCCATAACTCTTCCTTCTCCAAGAATTTGTCATTAAAGAACTTGGAGTTTCTTTCTTAAGCAAACATTCCAAGCTAAAGCTATCACTATGCACTACCATAAGCATTGAACTTTCTTTTTATCCTCTTGGATCCTCCAATTAGTGGTGAGAAATTCAAACTATCTTCTTGGATAGCACTCACGAACCCTAATTCCCCAAAATATTTATTCTAAGGAATCTGAGTTAAATCACAATGTAAGTGTTGCATGTGCATATTCCAATCTGAATGGGTTAAGGATCACTTGACTCAAATGTTATATAAGGTTTGACCTATCATCGTTGACCACCGTATGGTATTCAAACGAGATAGCGCACTCGATCCCGTTTACATTATAGTGGTATTAGAGTAAGCTCATGACTTCAAGTTGTAGGAGTGGCAACCTATTTTGATGGGGAGAATGATACAAGAGAATATTCTAACATGTATGGGACGAGGTTCGCTTGTCTCAAATATCATAAAAGTAGTGTGATACCCTTACTGGGCACCATATAGTTCACCCATATGGTTTGGTTTCAATTGTAATGGCACATCTGATCTCGTTTACACCAAGTGGTATCTGAGTGAGGTTATGGGTTCGAGTCGCATGCATGAATGGGCCGGTGTTACATTCAGGTGTGGAAAATGATGCAATAGAATATGCTAGCATGAATACCAAATTATGTGCGGCCTAACTCAAGGAATGCCATATGTTTATTTTTGAGACTGCAAAAGGAAAGAAAGAAAGAAAGAAAGAAAGAAAGAAAGAAAGAAAAAGTACTTTCAAAGGAATCCCTGTGTCTTAAATCATTTTAGAAGTGGAAATTACTACCTTATCGTGACATACATTAATATAAAGCAAATACATGAGTTTTATATGAATTCCAGTGAACTTTAAAAATTCATAAGATATATATTAATGAACTAATAAAGTTCATTAGAACGACTCCACTATTGTGCAAAACCCAATTGACCAAAGGTAAAATTAATAGTAATAAGGTAACTATTAAAAGCCATGAAACACCGTGCAAATTGTTGAACTATCAACCGCAACGTTTTCCTTTGGCTAAAACTAAGCAAATTCGCGGCTGAAACAGAGCACAATTAATTGCATTAAAAAAAATTATGGTTCATGAATTTACAAGAGTGATTCAATTTATGACTACAAATTTGCAGCTTTCATACAATCTATCAAATATCAACAGGAAATACAATCACATCAAAATAAGTGGTGTACACTTTTATAAATGAAACACATATAATATGTTTATCCCAAATCCTAATTCAACAAAAGAGCATCAGATCTAGTGCCCGAGCCTATCTCGCATATGACAACATTTGTTACACACAAAAACAAACATAACACAAGAATCACCTTATGAGAGAACAAAACTGTTACTTACAATTTCTTGGTTCTCAATAAAAGTTCTGAAACTGTGACAAGTACACAAATAGCATTTTTTATGGGCCTATATCCATTTTTGGATCAGCCTCACTTCCCATATCTTATTTATATAGCTCAGAACTTGAGAGCATTATATGACTTTATTACAGCACTATTATGTATATGAAGAAAATATGTAAACTCTCAGTTTGTTTGAGAGTTCCTGAGACATCTCAGTTGTGGACATCTCATCTGAAAATGAACACACCAAAAGAGAGCAAAATCTTCATAAGCGCAGAACCACATCCTGGCTCCTGCTTCTGCTTCTGCTCCGACTATGCCTTGATAATAAAACCTTCCCACCGCTAGACAATGATCTCTTCATCAAAGTAGGCCCTTTTTGCAGTGATCTGCCAATTGAAGAACTACCCACTAATCTTAACAAGCTCTGATTAACATCAAGTCTCTTTGATACAGTACCCATATTTGATTTCCCCAATTTAACAAATCGGGTATCAGAAATGCCATCAGATTGACGTGTACCGAGACCAACAGCATTATTAGCCATAGCAGCACTAATCATTGCTGCTGCTGAAGAATCCAAAGAAACTGATCTTCTCACTGGTTGGATAAGATCACTACTACCCACCTTACCATCTGTAATTTCATTCATCTTTGTTCCAGGCTCCGGTTCTTCTTCTTCTTCTTCGTCCTCTATTCCAACACTCAATTCAACGTTATTTTCAGAAACCCCCAATTGGGTTTCTTCCCCAGGGGTTGAATTTTCAATAATCATCTCAGGCAAAACTGATCCAGCCGGATTTTTGACAATCCCAGCGCGGCAAAGAGGGCAATTAGTGTGTGATCGAAGCCAAGTATCAATACAAGGTATATGAAACGCGTGGTTACACTTTGGCAACAGCCTAAGAGTCTCATCTTCTTGAAACTCACTCAAACAAACAGAACAATCTGTCCCTTCCACAAGACCCTCACTTTTTTTGTACTTACAAATTGTGATAGCGTTGATGATTGATGGGTTAAGACCAACTGTCCTGATGTACCAAATTGGATGGTCAACCACAGGCCCGTGATCTTCATCAAGAAACTCATCACGGCTCTCAGCCTCTTGCTGCCGTGGTCTGTGTCTTGATCTGCGCCATCTTATGTAGCACCTGTAGATGGTGTAAGAACATAGTAGAGAGAAAGAGAGAGCTAGTATGGCGAGAGAGAGCTTTAGGGAGAGAGGGACGTTGTGGGACTTTTTTACAGGTCCATCATGATCATCATCTAAAGTTGTGAGGAAATAGGGTGGTGGTGGAGATTGAGAAAGATTTGTATGATTAATATCGCAGGTTAGATGACAAAGGGTCAGACATATGGGTGGACAAAAGCCTAGAGTTGGAGCACAGTGAGTTGCACAGAACTGGCGGGTGTCGTTGACAGCATCTGCAATCAACTTCCTGTGATGAAAAGCCATGAGTTTTCAGAGAGAGAGAGAGAGAGAGAGAGAGAGAAGAAAATTCAGCTTTTTTGGTTGGACATAATCATGTGGTTGGAGATGGTGAACAACTCAAGCTTCGCTTTTTCACTATTTTGCAACTAAACTGTTTTAGTGTTGACTTTTCTTTTTCGTTTTGGTCTTGTTTTTACGGCCATCCACGTGGCAGGTTTGGACTGATGGACACCAGCTCAATCTTAGAAATTAAAGCATCTTCAAAAATTCTACAGAATAATTTAGTAAAAAAAAAAAAATTAGGGGGGCTTTCCTCCACAAGATCTGAATATATTTTAGGAAACATTATATTTTTTGTACTTTTAATATGCCATTCGGTTGATATTTTATTATACGTGGAGGTATTTTGTACATTACACCAAGATGGGTATTTAATAAAGTACACTGATATATTACATTTATAAATAAGTTTATAAAGACAGCAGGTGTTCTTCATAATAATCTTAAGATTAAGTTCGTGGGTAAATGAAAGTTACAAATTCAGTAGCGTTGGTTTTTCAAATTTATTATCCTTTAATGTCGGCAGGGATGAATTCAGGATTTATTCTTAAGGGATGCCAAAATGTATTAATAAAAAAATTTCAACAACAATATAATATATATTCATCGACAAATTGTAAATGTAATATATACAAAAATGAGCTAAAAACATTTTACTATGAAAAAAATAAGACACCGTGAAATATACGAGAAAAATACAAGAAAAGTACTACTTCATAAAAAACTAAGTAGTTTAGTTATTTACTTGGACAATGAATATCTAATGGCATTTTAATTTTCAACACTAGACCTACCATTTGTTAAAACTTTAAAAAGGTGGCAATAAAAAATTATTTAAGGTTAAACATTATTTATTCTTTATAATATATAATAAATAATAAAGGTCAAACATTAAGTTTACAATTATGTAAAAAGAATTCAACTATAATGTATTTAAATGTTAAAATTAATATTTGCTTATTAAAATAAAACTTCACAACAATTGGCTAATTTACAATTAGGTGAACATTTGAAATTTAGATTTAATATATATATTAAAAACGAAAAAGAATTTGGAAATGAGTGGTAAAAACTAACTAAATAAATAAACATATGGTATTTTAAAAATCTGTTTGAACATTCTTAAACAAAAGGTTTGAATGTGGGAATTAAAAAAGGGAAAACATGGGTGATTTACATTTTGGAGGCCTAATCACATGGATGGCAAGGTGGGGACCCCTCCAGGTTTGAACTTGTAATGCAAGTGTCAGACATTGAATTTTGAAGGTAGAAGATTCATGCATCCAACGATTAGGGGAAAACCAAAAATCAATTTAAACTCACAGCTCTATAGCATTGATGTATAAATTTGTTAAAGCTTGGAGGGGGCCATGGCCCCCCTCGGTCCTGTTGTACCTTCGTCCATGAATGTCGGTATTGGAGGAGTTATTCACAACAATTAGGGGCAATTTATGTGGGATTTTGCTAAAAATATGAAGAGTTCTAACGATGATCAATGCGGACTTTAAGAGGTGGATAAAAACTAGGGGTGACAATTTTTGACACGACACGATAATTCGACACGAACTCGACACGAAGTTAGCGGGTTAGAGTTGATGATTTCTTGACACGAACCCGAATATGACACGACCCGCCAACACGAATAATAAACGGGTTGGGTTAGTGTCAAACACGTATAACTCGAAAATGACACGAATAGACCCGCTTAACTCGTATTTTATGGAGAATATATTAGATAGTTTATATATCTTGATAGACATTCTATAAAATTCAAGGAGAATCGGATGATAAATTATTTATGTGTTGAAAGAAGTTGAAATTAATTAAATTTAAGTTATTGTAGGCCTATGATTGGTATGATTGGTTAAGAGAGAAGAAAAAAATTATTTTATATTTTACTTAATAGGTTATGCGGGTCAACCCGAACACGACACGATAATAAATAGGTCAGGTTAGTGTTTGCTCATCTGACACGATTTGTTAAATGGGTCGAATTAGGGTTGATTAATATTTGATACGAACTCGACATGACACGACCCGAACATGACACGATGCACACGAATTGCAACCCCTAATAAAAACTTACTAGGATTACCGTGTTACATAGTATTTATATCGAAACAAATTATATGTCTACATATACTGTGTTGCAAGGTCCTTTCAATTATAATGCAATGGAGTGGCTGATACTTTGGCTTCATTTGCGGCTGCAAACCTGACTTTTGATGATTTTTTAACTTATACTTTGAACTTCTTATATCAAGGCCTTTGTTTTGATAGTTTTGAAATTAGCCTTGATCGCTTTGTAACTTATGATGAAACTTGTTTGTATTTGCTAAAGTAGTTGTTAAATATAATGATTTAGTTTGACCCACCCCCCCACCCCCACCCACCCCAAATGTGAATTTTTAATTAATTTGGTTAGATCTTGAAGATCCAACACTAATACTCTGTAATTATATGTATCAAAGTAGATTTTAATGTATTTTATTTTTCACTTTGACGGTTTCTTTCCATTTTTATGTAGAAATTTGAAAAAATAATGAAATACAAATAAATGTAAAATGTGTATTTATAACTAATATTTTTTTAGAATTTAATATTGAAAGTATAACTTGTTTGATAAATTTTGACATTTTTCCAGGATAAATTTTTTATATAATTAGACATTTAAAAGAAAAGATATAACATTTTGAAATTTAAATAAAAGATAAATCTTACGTGGCGTGTGTGTATTGCATCTTCTATGTAGTGTTGACATTTACGATTGGAGCAAAAAATAAAATTACCTACTTTGTGTAAATTTTAGGTTCAGTTAATTTTTTGTTATTATTTGTGGCGATAATCTAATGCTTCATTTGTGAATAAAATTAAGGGACCTTCCCTATAATACCCTGCCTTGATATTTCATTTAAATTTTTGTATAAATTCCAATGAAGTGAGGTTTGACGACAATTGTGGGAAATTTATGGGAAAGAATTGAAATTTTGAGAAAAAGAATAAGATATGAGGGTTAACGAGGTTTGGACCTCGTTCGAAGCAGGGGATCGATCGAAGTTCGCGCGAGGTCCCACTGCCTAGCAGCCCCATGTCGCTTGAAGGTCGCGAGAAGCCATATATCTAACAAGGTACACTTGACGTTCGAACGAGGCTCAATGTCGTTCAAAGAAGTGCTTCAAAAATGTTAAATCTGGCTTGCCCATGCGCGCTGTCATGTTTTTAGCCCTCGGATCGCCGAGTTCTCGAAATCTGGCGAGCCAAGATGGGCAAAAACAAGCTTTTTGGGTGTTTTAAGGGTTTAACAAGGGTTATTTGAGCTCATTTGTGTTGTGAGAGTTGGAAGAAGAGAGGGAGAGTATAAGGGGTGGTCTTCCTCCACCATTTTAGCCTTCCTACATCTTCCACTACCATAAACCACCATGCTACTGTATTCCACCATATTTTAACCATATATACCCATTCCACCATGGATGAGGAGAGTTACGAATTTATGGAGTTATTGTTGGGGGTTCTTGAAGATGGGGATGGGAGATTTCATGGAATTTGAAAGAGAGTATTGTTGGGGCTTTGCTTGGAAGCATAAATGGAACACACATGGAGGAGGCATTTGGTGACGCCTGAGGTCACCTTTGGAGGTGTGGGTTGCTCCTCCTGCACCAACCTTCTTACCACCATTTGAAGTCTTTGAGATGGAAAAATATATCCTTAGTGTTTATGACTCTATTTGTTAGTCTTGTTGTTAGATGACATGAGTAGAATGCATAAGAATAAATAATGATTTCTAGCAGATTAAGATTAAATATTTTTATGGAATAAAAATGTTGGTAAAATATTATTTTGTTAGTAAATAAAGGATGAGTAAATATTTCAAAGTTTTGGAATATTAAAGTTGGTATTTTATGAAATTGGTGTATTTTTTAGAGATTTGATGCTAAAAATTTCTTGAAAAAAAATGTTTGAAAAAAAATGTTGATTTTGGTAAATGTTTGTCAAATAAAGTCTTACAAAAATGGAGATTTTAGGAAAAAGGACATTTTCAAGATTTGAAGAAATTGATAATGTCTTTATGTTCTGAAAAGTATAATTTTGCAAGTATAGTGAATTTCTAGGATTAAATATATGTTTAAAACCCATTTAATTGGATTTTAGGATTTAAAATCCATCTTCTCATTCATATAAACTTGTACTATTTTGATAATAAATACGTGAACAAGTTTAAATAAGGTTTTGTTGGGTTTAAATAAGAAATAAGAAAAGTAAAAATTCTAATCTTCCAAGTATGTGAAAAGGGGGATAAAGGTGTGATGGAAAAAAGATTATATGACTACATGTACTCATAAAAAGAAAATGGTATTTTCTTATAAAAGTGGCATTTAGCAGTAATTAGATTTCTCGAATAAAGAAATTAAAGAGATGTCCAATTTGAAAATATGGTTAATAAAGGTGTTGAATAAGCGTTAATGATTAAACATTGGGAAGTTAGTGTGTGTGACTTAATGATGTTTGAAAGATTAACACTTATGAATTGTGAAAGGAAATAATATAATAAAATCATTTCCAACTTGAGAAGAATGATACTCCAAATATTAAAAAGGGGTTAAAATGTTGAAAGCGATTAAGAATTAGTGTAACACCCCGTAGATTTTTAACCGGTAATAATTTTAAATTTATTTGGAATTTGAAAAAATAAAATTTTTGGATTTAATTATCGTTAGTAATTTAAAATGTTGGGATTTAATTACGGAAAGTAGGATTTTATTCGGAACTGAAATCGGGAGTGAAATTGGGATTTTATTTACATTTATATATTCTGGAGCATCTTGGCAGCGTAGCAGGGGCGAATCGATCCGGCCTTATAGCCGAATCAATTCGGTTTTGGTCAAGGGCGGCAGTAACGTAATCTGTTAGAGTTTGTTTTTAATTAAAACTACTAATCTTCTTTATATACTTTTAATCCGTGGCTAGACTTTTAAAACTCATTCTTAAAAACTCTAAGAGTAGTAGTCCCCTATAATTTTCATCTTCTTCTACATACAAACCCTAGCCCCAAATTTATCAGGTTTCAACTCAAGATTTGAAGGCTTAATTGGTATTTTCTCAAGGTCGTTCAAGAATCAATCTTTCTTAATTTTTCGAGAGGATTACAGCCGTCAAATCAGAATTTCTAAATGACTTTTCAGCAGACATGAATACTTCTATTCTCTCTCTTTAGTATTATGCATTTTAGATGTTACCTAAACTTTAATCTACATGATTTTCTTAAAATGAATTAGTAACCCTAATTAGAAAAAGTGAAAACTAATATGAGACTATTTTTCTTAAAAATCTTAATCTGAATTAATACTTATAACCCTTGTGTGTTTAGGGTAAAGGTTGAATTTTGGGTAATATGGGTATAGGTTTGCATGTAGAAACCGTAGTATTTTGATTTAAATGAAAACTAGATTTGTACAATCGTCTAAAATTATGTAGGTATGGTTAAAATAAATTATTGTTAAATGCTTCATAAATTCTTATAATGTTAATATTATAATTGTTGGATACAATAAATTGTGTTAATTACGATGATGGATTGAACAAAATAAATTGAGTTCAATTGTGATTATATGAGAAATTGTATATTTGTTGATAAATTGGATTGTGTGACTTATCGTGTTAATTATGTTTATCATCGCTGGGATGAAGGGATTTTGGGTAGTATGCTATCACCTTAATTTTAGGAAATCTTGTTATGTATGGGACTAGTGGGTATACCTTAGGTGCGATTAACACTTTCTAGGTATGGGATTAGTTAGTGTAGATTTTCACGGATGGAATATTTCGGGGTGGGGCTGATTTTGGTGTCTTTTCGCTGATTTGGATATCCTAGACGCGAGACTAGGAATAAATAATTGATAGAAATTCATCCAACAAAATAAGATAGGACGTGTTTGTGTTTTCAAGATCTTTAGGTATGGGACTAGGGGCAGGTTTGAGAATTTACGCTCTATAATAGGGTGGGGCTAAAATAAAGTAATGAGATGATGAGAAAATAAGAAATTGAGAATTAATACCTAAGATAATAAACGGGTGTTAAAATGGATTTGCGACACGAGTATGTGCAGGACTGACAGTTAAACGGGCCAACTGGCTATAGCGACATGAGTGTGTGTTGGTGTCACGAGTATGTGCGGGCTGATAGTTTAACGGGTTGACGCGCTATAGTGATGTGTCGTGCATGGAACCTCACGAGTATGTGCAGAACAGACATAATACGGGTTGACTAGCTATAGTGAGAGGAATGTGTGTGATGTGTAGAATTTTAAGCGTGCCAAGAGTGTGTGCAGGGCCAATAAGGGGTCGACTAGCCATATTGGTGTCGCATGAATTAAATTAATTAATTAATTAAAATGAGTAAGGATAAGAATGATATTGTAAATAATAATGTTATTGGAATATTTGGGCCATACTTTAGGGTGCATTAGTCATATGGTGGATAGTGGTAGTTTGCCTTTATTCGCACGTTAATTAATTATCTCGTTAATTTAAAATATTCTATTGTGATATTTATTATATATAATGCTACTGTCTGGGTTCACGGGTCCTAATTGGGGATAATAGCTTATATTCATGCGGTGGGATCTAACCCATTGCGTTGACTAACATTTCAGGTTTAGCTCTGGAGTAATTGGAGGGGAGATTGAAGATATTTTTGAAGGTGCAACTAGAGTTTATTATAGATGCTTAGTAGTTTAAATTTATTTTTCCTTTCCATCACATTCCTATTATGAGACTTTATTTATGGATTTGGTGGGCCACTCGGTTCCACAGTTGTTTACGATTTTATTAAGATATTACAGTTGGATCATTTTATTCAGATTTATATTCATTGGAGGTTGGATTTATTTGGAGATTATCATGGTGATGGATCTTATTATTGCTTGAATGGTTACTCTTACTTGGATCAATTTAATTATTATCTTGTAGAATGAATTTTATATGTCTCATATCTATCACATGCTAAGAATGATTACTTATTTATCGACACCGGACTTAGTTTGGTGGTAACGGCTGACCACCTCGCTTGTCAGATGCATGGGGTGTTACAATTATTATGAGTAACTAAAGTGTGTTTAAGAAAATAACACTTGTAAAATGGAGGAAAACGACAAGTTTGTAAACAAAGGGGTAAAATGGTAATTTTAATTAAAAAGGAAAATTTTTATGAAATAAAATATTAAAAAGGGTTTTACACAAATCGGTCCTAAATGAGTAGGGTTTTTGGAATAAAAATAAAAGTTAAAGTGTCAAGGACGTGAAATGATAATTTCAAAGTGTAACATGAGTTGGGGTGAAACCCTTAGTTTGGCTTCGGCTGGATAAAATGGGAAATAAGGAATAATGTGGACATTGTAAAATGTTTAAACACATAAAAGGAACTCGGATGATACCGGGATAATTAAGGAGGGTCCGGAGCCCTGGGGTGAAAGACCCGAAACCACTGGTTAAAGTATATAGTGGCATCGTCGGCGATGTGGAGTTCATTAATGTACGCGATTTATTGGAAGATTTTGAGAATAAGATAAAGGAATAAGGAACGTGTCAAGAAATGGGTTGTGTAGTAAAGTGTATTAAGACAAACTAACTTGAATGAATTAATGAGTGTTCCGGCAAATGATAAAGTGGACAAGGAATGTGTAAATTGATTAATGTCCATAAGGTATATGAAAGGGAAATTGTAATGGTAAATGGGTGAGTTAAGGAACCTAAGAAGGTATAACCCGTGATTTAATACAAGGGTGTGTTGTGAAAATATTTTTCAAAGGTTAAAGAAGTATTGTCTAGCACAATGTTCGTGTGTGTTGAAAGAGGTTATTTTCAATGAAATACTACTATGCATTCTTTTAAATGAAAGAATAATTTTGGTAAAGAAATAATTTATGTTAAACAGAGTAGTAGTTTCAAGTATTTAACTGTGTACATTAAATGGAGGGATAAATGTCAAGTTAAGAAATCAGAAGTTTTTTATGAGATTAAGGTAAATTAATCGGGATAAAAACGTTTTCGAAAGTAAAACAGTTTCATGCATTAAGTATATATATATATATATATTGTGGGTACCCGAAATTTAGAACCATGGGCCCGGACGAGTAGCCCAGTCCTGGCGGCCCAAAGTCCGGGCCCCTCATCTCTTATATTGATCCGGTCTCCCCCACGTTTCCACAATTGGAAGTTATACGGGAGATGGAAAACGTGGAGAGACCCATCACCTCCACTTACCTACATGTACATGTATATATTAAACCCTAGGTCCGGGGAAAAAGGACAAGTTGTATTCTCTGTAATTACTCTCAGGAGTATATAGAAATAATATCGACTGCACCACCGTGGACGTAGGCACATCCTTGCTGAACCACATACATCCTTTGTTGTGTGATTGGCATATTATATTCCTTGTTCTTCCTTGATAATTGCTTCTCTCGTATTTATTTGTTTTGCATAATAATTGCCTCCACTATTGGCGCCGTCTGTGGGAAGCGTTCATCTTTCCCTGAGAAGAGCCCACATCAAGAAAGAAGTTTAAGATATCTGGTCACAGCAGCAATGCTCCCCAAGCAGGAGATATTCAAGAGCCACCTGCTCCTCGCAGGATTAGGTATGAAGTCTGACGTTCAGATCAGAGAGCTCGCCTGGAAAGACCAGCCTCAGAAGAAAGTCAAGGACCAGCGAGGTTCACGCAGATATCCAGGTTGATTGATGCGTACGAGGCAAGGCTCCACGAGCAGAGGGAGTCTTCTCGCAGATACGAGGTTGAGAATGCTCGCTTTAAAAGAAGACTGGAAAGAATGGAGAGGGAGCTTCGTCCTGATAACGGGAGACGCCCATATCGCACTCCTAGCCCTCAGGCGAGCAAATCTCGCAGCCGAGGAAGGAGCCCTAGGCGAGAATCTCAAGGGGACGAAGGAGGCGAGTCTGACGACGACCTCCGCGAACAGCTGCAAAGAGCTCGCCGCTACCAGAGCCCTGCTCGCAGCGACGAGAACATACGAAATATGGTCCGTAGGGAGATGGACCAGCATCCCGCTCACCACGGAACAAGATCAACCAGAGAACTCGCGAGGCGATCTCTCAAAACCCAGATGAAGTCACCTTTCACAAGAGAAATCGAAGAGGAGGAAGCTCCCAAGAAATTTTCCGTTCCAAGGTTCAAGATTTACGACGGAAAAACTGATCCCATCGATCACGTCAAGCAATACCGACTGGCCATGACCCTCTGGAGTCACCGAGATGCCCTGATGTGCCGCATTTTTCCCTTGAGCCTTCATGATGTAGCACAGAAGTGGTTCGAAAGGCTCCCCCACCGGTAGATCAAGAATTTCAAATCCCTAGCCAAACTTTTTACGGCCCGATTCATTACCAGTAGCTCCCATCCCAAAAGGATGGATGCTCTGCTAACAATGAAGAAAACGCCTCAAGAGACCCTCCGAGATTACACGAAGAGGTACTGGGAGTTATTCAATGAGATCGAGGACTGCGCGGAGGAAGTAGCAGTGGGCTCCTTCAAAATTGGGCTCCCTAGTTCTTCCCTCCTTTACCAATCCCTGACGAAGAAGGAAGCTATGACTATTGACGACCTAATGGCCCGAATCGAGAAATACGCAAAGGTGGAAGATGTCACCCGCCCTAATACAGGAGAAAACGGTCGAGCTAAGCTCACTACCAAGGTAGGTGAGAAAACTGAGACCCAGAAGAAAGGAGGAAAGAACGGCGGCAAAAATGGCTCCAAGAATGGAGGGAACCATGACGCGTCGAAAGTATTCCAGGCGGTCAACACCGTCTTCAAAGAACCAATTTACAAAATTCTCGCGAAGATCAAAGATGATCCATTCATCAAGTGGCCCAGGAAAATGGCAGGAGATCCCTTGAAGAGGAACAATGCGTTAAGATGCGCTTTTCACAAAGAGGGAGGACATAAGACCGAGCACTGCAAAGCTCTTAAGTCTCACCTCGAGGAGTTGGCCCAGTTCGGGCATTTGAACGACTTTGTGGAAAAGAGGGCAGAGAAAGTGGCTGCCAACAGAGAGGCGAGACCCGACAACGTGATGGAGGATGATGTTGGACACGAGTTCGCAGTAATCCATGGAGTATCTGACGTCAAGTAGATACAAGGGAACTCATCTCGAATGGAAATGAAAAAACTTACAGCGGTAATGCAGGCTTTTCAAATCGATCCAGCAAAGTCACAGTCAGGAAAGCGTCGATGAGCAGAGGACGTTAACTATAACAAGCATATTGTTTTCACGGATGAAGATTTGATGGGAGTAAGGACCCCACATCATGATGCCCTGGTCATTACACTCAGGATAGCTAACTTTGACATCGACAAGCTGCTCGTCGATCAAGGAAGTTCATCCGAAGTAATGTACCTCGACCTATTCAGGAAATTGAAGTTGAGCGTCGCCGACCTAAAGGAAGCTACTGTTCCTTTGGTCGGCTTCGCTGGAAAAATGACCAAGCCCCTAGGCAAGATAGTGCTGCCAGTTCGTGCTGGGAACGTCTCCAAGATGATTGAGTTTTTGGTAGTTGACATCGAATCACCATACCAGGCCATCCTCGGCAGAGGATGGCTTCATACGATGAAGGCGGTCTCCTCGACCTACCATCAGAAGCTCAAGTATGTAACCGAGCGAGGAGTAATGGAGATCCACGATGACCAAGCGATGGTGAGGAAGTGCTTCATAGCAGCCATCCGACCAAAGCCAGAGAAGAAGGCCGGTCAACCCAGCGAGAAAGTTGAAGAAGGTGTCATAAGTAGCAATTAAAGTATGGAAGACCTGGAGTAGAGGAGACCAGGCTCCCCCCCCTCCGAGCGTGTTGTCGAGAACCTGGTAGAAGTTATAGCCGAAGTTGGAGACAGTAGGAGAGTCATCTTGATTGGAGCATCTCTTACCGACCAAGAACAGAAGGAGTTGACGACCTTGCTGAGACACAACGTAAATGTTTTCGCATGGGAACCATACGAGCTGCCTGGAATCGATCCTAATATGGTCTGTCATCAGCTGCACGTCGACCCCATATTCAAGCCAGTCACGCAGAAGGCACGGAGAACTGCACCCGAGAAGGCTAAAGCAGTCGAAAAAGAAGTCGAAAAACTACTGGATGCAGGATCCATACGGGAAGTGCAATTCCCCGAGTGGTTGTCCAACCCAGTAGTAGTTCCGAAGAATAATGGGAAGTGGAGAGTTTGCATCGACTTCACTAATCTCAACAAAGGATGCCCTAAGGATAGTTTCCCCCTCCCAAAGATAGACCAACTAGTATATGCCACTGCAGCTCACGAGCGAATGAGTTTCCTGGATGCATACTCGGGATATCACCATATCCCCTTGTATGCCCCAAACCAGGACAAAACGGCGTTCATCACGATAGTTGGGTTATATTGCTACAAGGTCATGCCATTTGGGCCCAAGAATGCGGGGGAAACCTATCAATGGATGGTCACAAAAATGTTCAAGGATCAAATGGGAGACACAATGGAGGTCTACATCAATGACATGCTCGTTAAGAGCAAGAAGAAGGAAAATCACCTCTCAGACCTGTCAAAGACCTTCGAAATCCTCAGGAAGTACCGAATGAAGCTTAATGCGAGCAAATGTTCCTTCGGTGTCCAGTCAGGAAAATTTCTTGGATACTTGGTCAGTAAGAGAGGCATAGATACTAATCCAGACCAGATCGATGCAATCAACAGGATACGACCCCCTCGAACAATCCGTGACGTGCAGAAGCTCACTGGAATGCTCGTCGCCTTAAATCGCTTCATCTCCAAATCCTCCGAGAAGTGCAAACCTTTTTTCTAGCTTCTAAAGGGGAGTAAACTGATAGAGTGGAGCCCAGACTTCTCGCGAGCTTTGGAGGAGCTCAAGTCCTACTTAAGCTCTCCACCGCTGCTTGTCATACCACAACAAATGGATTCTTTGTATCTGTACCTCTCGGTATCCAATCACACTGTCAGCTCTTCGTTAATATGCGAGGTTGCAGGAATCCAACACCCCGTTTACTACGCGAGCAAAACCTT
Source organism: Sambucus nigra (assembly GCA_949130495.1). Lineage (NCBI taxonomy): Eukaryota > Viridiplantae > Streptophyta > Magnoliopsida > Dipsacales > Adoxaceae > Sambucus > Sambucus nigra. Next base: position 197,390,658 of record OX422212.1, read on the forward strand.
ATTAGACGCCAAGCAAAGGAACTTGCCATTGGAGAAGCTCGCCTTTGCACTTGTAATAGCCTCGAGGAAGATGAAGCATTATTTTGAAGCCCATACTGTCATCGTCCTTACATCGCATCCCCTTAAGGCGGTCCTAAGGAAAGCGAACTTGTCGGGCAGACTGTCTAAGTGGTCAATCGAGCTCGGCAGGTTTGACATCCAATTTCAACCAAGGACAGGTATCAAGGGTCAGATCCTTGCTGATTTCATAGCCGAATTCACGGGCGAGGAACTCTCCGACCAACCTCAACCAACAAGGAAAAAGAAGAACCAAGCAACAGAAAGAACCTGGAGACTCTTTGTTGATGGAGCCTCCAACTCAAAGGGGGCAGGAGTAGGAATTGTCCTCATCACTCCAGAAAACACAATCCTCGAAGAAGAAATCAGGCTTGGATTTGCAGCCTCCAACAACGAAGCAGAGTATGAAGCCCTAATAACCGATCTCCAAAAGGCACAAACTCTAGGAGCAAAACGTTTACAGGTATTCGGTGACTCTCAACTAGTCTCCAATCAGATAAGTGGAGATTACAATGCAAAGGATGAAAGAATGGCAACCTACCTCGCCTTAGTGAGGGAATTAATGTCAAGCTTTGAAGAGATCAACATCCAGCAGTTTCCCAGGGGGAAAAACAGTCATGCTGATGCCTTAGCAGCCTTGAGTTCGGAAGTTGACTCTGACCTTAAGAGGATCATCCCCATCGATTTCCTCATTTGTTCGAGCATTAACCATAACAGCAAGTTACCAAACGTGGAACAAGTACTCCAGGTGGGATCAACCCCCAGCTAGATGGACCCCTTAAGGGGTATTTAAAGGATGGCATGCTCCCAGATGACAAGCAAACTTCCCACCAGATAAGAGTCAAAGCTGCTCGCTTTCACTTATCCACAGGAGGCGACTTGTATAAGAAATCCTTCTCCGGTCCCTACCTTAGATGCGTCCACCCAGGTGATGTCGAGCAAGTACTACACGAGCTTCACGAAGGAATCTGTGGAAGTCATATCGGAGGAAGGTCTCTAGCCTTTCGAGCAATGAGGAAGGCTATTGGTGGCCATACATGCAAAAGGACTCCGCAGTATATGTTAGCAAATGCCTGAAATGCCAATTCCACGCTCCTATGGCCCACCAACCCACGAGCGATCTGAAGTCCTTGTCCAGCCCATGGCCCTTCGCCCAATGGGGAATGGACATCGTGGGACCGCTGCCTACCGTCGTCGACAATCGCAAATACCTGTTGGTTGTGACTGACTACTTCACCAAATGGATCGAGGCTGAATCCCTGGCGAACATCCGAGATGCTGATATGATAAGGTTCATATGGAGAAATATAATCACTCAGTTTGGAATCCTCAGAAACATCATCACCGACAAAGGAACGCAGTTCGAAAGTGGCCCCTTTCAGAACTTTTGTAACAAGCACGGGATCAGACACCACTTCAGCTCGGTGGCCTACCCTCAGAGCAATGGCCAAGCTGAAGCTTCCAACAAAACTGTGATCGATGGATTAAAGAAGCGATTAGAGCGAGCCAAAGGCGCATGGGTAACAGAGCTACCCTATGTTCTATGGGCATACCGAACCACTCCTCGGTGAGCAACAGGAGAAACCCCATTTTCGCTGACATATGGCATGGAAGCAGTCATCCCACTAGAAGCAGGTTTGCCAACAATGAGATCCAACCTTGTCGACCAAGACCTGAATGATGAAGCATTGCTCGCCGAACTCGACCTAGCCGACGAGCGTAGAGAACTAGCCCTGGTGAAGCTAGCGAACTATCAGCAACAGCTCGCGAAGCATTACAACAAAAGAGTTAGCCTGAGGGCGTTCCATGTTGGGGACTATGTTCTAAGGAAGGTCCTGGGAAGCACAATGAAGTTGTCAGACGGAAAGCTAGGCCCAAACTGGGAAGGACCCTTTAAAGTAACTAAAGACGATCTGCAAGGTGCCTATCACTTGGAAACGATGGAGGGCAGAGAAATACCACGAGCATGAAATGCAGCTAATCTCAAGAAATTCTATTTTTAGATCTTTTTCTTGTATTTCTTTTGTTATGAAAATAAAAGTTCATTTTCCTTATTACTAATGAAAGTTACTTAGTTGGTTACACTCTGATTGGTGACAGTTCCATTCATCGCACATCTTTTCCAAATAACAAGAACCTTGATCACTACAGCAGGGGAATACCCCTCCTCAGGCCATCATCATACAACACGAGAGGCCTCTTAGCGTTGCCCCTGGCAATATATAAAGCCCTACAGAGGATTCTTAGGCAATACGACCAAATCTTATATTGGTCATCAAACCTACTTCGGTTAGACAAAATCCTGATCGGATGAAGACATCCAACACCAGGTGTGTCCTCTCCAATTGCCCTACTTAGGCCTAAGGGAGTGTGACGACACAACCTAAAAGGTAAGGTGGGGCACAATGGTACTTTGATATTATACTGGACTGGGGGGGCACTTGCATGACAAAATAGAAGAAATCATAAAGCAGCAAGGATACGAAAAGTAGGATATACACGTTTATTTGGCAAAATTGCCCAAAAAACACAAACTTTTCATTAATCCATCTTACTTACAACAATGATAATACATGTTTAGTCAGCGAGCTCGCCCAAAGCATTTACATTATCAAAAATAAAAAATATATGTATATATCAACCGGCAAAATCTCAAGGGGGTGGAAGCCTCCGAGCAAGATAATCAGCCACTCGAGCTCTTCGTCCGTCATCAGGAGCAGGAGCAAACTCTTCCACAACCTCATTCGCATCCGACTCCAATAATTGCCGAGGATTAGCATCGATGGGGATCCATCGATCGTCCCTCCTGAATGGGTTGGGCACTAGAGTGGAGGAAGACATCTCATGACGATACCATAGCACCGAGTTCCTCCTGACTTGCAGCTCCTTCAAGGAACTTAGCCATCCCTTGATGAAAGAAAGCTCCTCGAACTCAGATAGCCTTGTTGGAGCATCCGACCAGCCTTGATCATAACCATCAGCCCACGCTTGCCAAGAACCTATATTGAACAATTGCCGCAACCGGGTGACGTCCCTTTGAAGCCCAGCAGTGATTATATATGCTCGCTAAACATCACCACGGAGTTCTTCCACTTACCTATCGCGAGGTTCTTCTCCTGGTGCTCCTACTAGCTCGCGGAAGGGGAGGGCGGGTGAGACTTCGCGACATGGGAGGGGTATGATCAGCTCCAGCTCGCAATGATGTGGAGCCTTGTAATACTGCTTGAACAATGCTCGGTGCGTGCTCCCTAAGTTGTAAGACTTCCCTCCTCAGGTCTTCGTTCTCCTACTGAAGGAAATCCCCAACTTGGTTGACCTCGGTGGCCTCTAGGAGTCTTGTTCTCAGCACATTGACTTCCTCTTGCACTGAGGCACCAATGTCCTCCATCTCCCAGAGCATGTCCTTCAGCTTAGCCACTAGCTCGGATTGCTCCTTATATTTCTGATTTCTAGACCTGAGGGACTTACAAAGCTTAACAAAAGCCTGGCGAACTTCAGGGCTCGCATTGGGACCAAGGGTCCTACCCAACTGGGAAGTAGTAGGAATGTAATCATCCACATCAACTAACTACAAGTGAAAGAAAGATAAAGGAGAGAAAGAGATCAGCACAAGAAGAAATGAAGCTTTTTCATTAATAAAAATTGAAGTTACATCAGACTGAAGAAAGAAAATTTACAGACTAGAAAATGCAAAAATACAAAGACCCTATCAATTAGCAACCTCAGGAGGCCCAGAGGTGGATGGCCCCTTCTCCTTATCAACATCAGCAGGAGCACTGTCCTCGGTAGGGATGACCTCTATCCCCTCAACAAGAGAAACGTCAGCAGGAGTCGCCTGAGGGACAGGATCAGGGCCTTCAATAGCTGGGGCAGGGTCCTCATCTACGACTGGCCTCAGCCCTGGGTCGTTCTTGTCGAAAAGTGGGGATGCAACATCCACCCCAGCAGCTACGAGAGCCTTATTCCATCCTTTCTAAAAGTTCAGACGACTAATATATCCTATCTGAACTTCAGCATCTTCATATATCGCAGCCCAGCCGGAATTGTAAGAGTCTTCCTTGGCAATGACAGCCTCGGACTCCTTCTTCTTCAGCTCTTCAAGAAGCACCCTTTTCTCCTCCAGCACAGTAAGTTTGCTCGAGCAAACTAGGTCGTAGGCTTGCCTCAGCTCCCTTAGATCCGTGATCGCCGCATCCTCTCCTTTCTCGCAGTGGCAAGAGCCAAGTTGGATGAGATCCGAGCAGAGTCAACAACCTTAAAACTAGCCTCGAGTTCCTTACCCTTCAGCTTTAGGGCAGAGTTTTCTTGCTCCAGTTGACTATTCTTCTTCACCAGCTCGTCGCGTGAACGATACAGCACGGCGAAGTCAGTAACAAACTGCGAAAAAGAGAAGATATTAGAAGAGGAAAATGAGGGAAGTCAGAAAAATGCAAGAGAAAAAGAAACCTTACTAGAGCAAGCCTCTGACTAGCCTGAAGGGCCAGGTGCTCTGAACCCACTGCCCTTTGGCGATCAGCCGAGAGGACAGCTCTCTCGAGCAGAGCCGGGGCCAGCTGAGGAGAAATTACCACGGAGGCCCCTTCAGGCAGAGCAGATACTGGGACTAAGGCCTGCCCAGCCTTCGTCCTCCCCTCAACCCTTCTCTTCTCTTCCTCCTTCTCGCTCTCCCTCTTCTTCCTCTCCTCCTCTCTCCTCTTCTCTTCCAACTTCTTCCTCTCTTCTTCCTTTTTCCTCTCTCTCTCTCTCACCAGCTCCTCTTATTTCCTCCTCCTCTCCTGCTCCTGAGCGGAGGACCGGGAGCCAGTAGCCACGGCCTCAGAAGTGGCTTTTTGTTTCTTCGACCTCTGTGCAAGGAGCACGTGGTCCTCATCATCATCATCCCTAATCAAGTTCTTCCTCGGAGGAACCATGTCTTCACTTGAACTGCTAGAAGTGCTCGATGATCTCTGAGCTTCAAAAACCTCCTCACAATTAGAGGAACTGCTACTATTAAAGCTCCCTCCACCCAAATTGCTCACGGCTCCTGCAAAGTCACTCTCAGAGCTTCTCTCCTCCTCGTCCAACTGGATAGGCTCTACAGCAGTATCTTCGAGGGAATCAAACTCTGGTATACTATCCACAGGCCTCGCTATGAAGCTAGAGCCAACGTTCTTATACTCGAGCAGGAAGGCGAAAGATCTGGGGTGCTCCCCGTCACCTAAGGGCTCCCTGATTTTCCAAGCCTTTACTAATTCTGAAAGACGAACCTCGTTGAGTGCCGGTTCCAAGTTCTTTGACTTCGCTGCACAAGAAAAATCAAAGAAGAGTTAGAAAGGTCACAAATCAGCAAAAGTTGAAACAACAGTACAATGTCTACCTATATATTCCTCCCCGTAAAAAGGAACAGAGAACCTCTCAGACCTCGACCCTTCAAATTGGGGAGGGAACTGCCAATTCCTAATAAGGAAACCTTCTTGCCATTAGTCCTTATGGGAATCAAGTAGATTTACTACCAATACCCTATCAGGGCTCCTAGCTTTGAGGTATAAGACACCTGAACTAGTTCAAGAAAAGGAGTAACAGAAACAGACCTCGGTAAGTCCAAACCTAGTACCATACAATTGATTTATCCTACGGACGCCATTTACTATTTTCCACACATTGGGCGAGCATTGTGCAGGAACAATATTGAAATAGCCAAAGAAATGCAGGAAAAAATCATTGGGAGGGAAAGTGAGTCCCCCCTGGGAAAGCAACAGAACATGGATCCAGTGAGCATCATCTATATCCCTAATATTCCTAGGAAGGGAGGCACAACACTCAATATCTACCCACTCAGGAATGTTGTAAAACTTCCTAAATTCAGAGATTAACCTATTCCTAATCTTCGCCATTAGAAGACCCAAGAAAAGCTACAAACCAAAGATAAAGTACAAGGAAAGGGCACAGGAAACTTACAAAATATAAGATCGACTCAAATGATGAAGAAGCACAAGCTTAGACAATCGGTTCAAGTGATGAAGAAGCACGAGCTCAGACAACTAAGAAACAATGGAAATGGAAATTAAGAAAAGAAGGTACGAGGCGCTAAAGTTCTCAGAAGATAGAAGAGTACTAGAAAGGCTGAAGCGACGGGAGAAAAAGTGGCTATCCCAACAAGCCTTCAAATTCTAATCATAGCGCACAATAAGCGAAGCGGGTGCCGCCAAATCAACTTCACAGTTTTCGAAGAATCGCAAATCAGCCATAATGGCTGATCGTTTAAATCCATTGAACCCATAAACATGGCCCAACAAATTTAGGGGCAATTGTGGGTACCCGAAATTTAGAACCATGGGTCGGGACGAGTAGCCCAGTCCTGTCGGCCCAAAGTCCGGGCCCCTCATCTCTTATATTGATTCGGTCTCCCCCACGTTTACACAATTGGAAGTTATACAGGAGATGGAAAACGTGGAGAGACCCATCACCTCCGCTTACCTACATGTACATGTATATATTAAACCCTAGGTCCGGGGCAAAAGGATAAGTTGTATTCTCTGTAATTACTCTCCGGAGTATATAGAAATAATATCGACTGCACCACCGTGGATGTAGGCACATCCTTGCTGAACCACGTACATCCTTTGTTGTGTGATTGGCATCTTATATTCCTTGTTCTTCCTTGATAATTGCTTCTCTCGTATTTATTTGTGTTGCATAATAATTGCCTCCACACATATATATATATATATATATATATATATATATGTGTGTGTGTGTGTGTGTGTGTGTGTGTGTGTGTGTACAAGGGAGTTGCATGTGCATGTAAGTATAACTTGTTAAAGTCTTCTTTCTGCCATTCGGTTCTATACTTTATTTGTATATACCACTGGTCATTAGCTCACACCCTCGTCTTTGTTACGAAGGGTTGGGTGTAGGTTCGTATTTTAAGAACGTTATAAATGTAAGTGTTCTATTTAATTTTTGGTAGTAGCTCTATATGCTTGGACTCTGGGAATTCTTTCCACGAGTCCTTCACGTAGTTAAACTTGAACTTAGAATCGCATGTAAAATAAGGGAAACGTTAATTATAATAAAACTGGACTAACAACATTATTTAGGTTATTTCATTGCATTTCACACCTAACCCTATGGTCGGACCGGGTTAACTACAGGTAATCCAAAAATCTGGGCTAGAGCGTTACAAATGGCATTAGAGCTATAGGTTCATGGTTTCTTAAGGGAGTGACTTGGTGAGGTCGGTAGTGCATCTTGAGATATCGGTTTTGGTTTAGGACCACTCACGGTGGTTTTGGTGACAGTTTAGTTCGTGTACTCGACGATAAAGTCAAAGAGGTTAGCATGACAAGTAAGTTAGTGTCAGGTGGCATACGATCGAACTGATAGTTATTAAATCGCTTCCGCGCTTCTGATAATATGTTAGTAATTTATGGGTGTCCTTGCAAGACAATAGTTGTGACACCGTGATTGTAGTGTGAGGTGCTTGTGTTTAATCCTTGATGACGTAGAATCTTTTGAGATGTTAATAGAACGAGATGATACCTATCGGGAAAGTGGTATGAATTACGTACAGTCAACTATAAGGGTTAATAGTTAGGATGTCATGACTAAGCAATGATAATTGATGATTAAAATGTACATAACCCCTAGGTGTGGCGCTTAAGGGTGGTTAACACCCATAATGTAGTTAGGCAAATTCAAATCATTGGAGTAATACTATAATCAGTGGATAATTGATGAGCATGTCAATTTGTGTGGGTTAAATTTTGAGGTTAGGTACATTCAGTCTTAATTGATAGGATGTTATCGTTATGGGTGAGCACTTTGGTAGGTGTTGTCCAATGAATGTATCTCTTAAGTGGTGATTAGAATTATGGGCCGTTTATGGAAAATGTATTACATATGCAACAATGATGACTCGGGAAGCTTAGGAGTGAACTCTAGATAGTTTCCTATGATGGGGTTTAGGAAAATATAGTGTGACTTCAAGGAATATGATCTAGAGATTTATAGGTTATAGGCAATGTCCTGTATCTAGTGAAATCCTTACTAGTGTTAGCCGTGGTTTGTACATGGCATGCGATCACAATCGTTTGGAAGAAAGATAAGATTATTATCTAAGTCTAGAGACTCATTTTAGCAGTCGAAGTAATGGATAGGTGAGAGGTAATCCTAGTATGAGTGTGGTTTAAGGGTTTACTAGAGTGTCCATATGACCAAGTGTGTGGCTTCATTGGGGACAAGAATTAACTCGCCGTGACATCCTGAGGTATTCTATGGTTAAGGTGCGCTATGCGTGGAAGATCGCGGACTAGTGTCCTTACGAGCACTAAGTAATCGCGATGTGGGTTTTAAAAGGTTTGTAGAGCGTACCTACAATGATAAAGGTATAAATGATGACATCTTATCGGGTCTTGAGGATGGTTACATAGAATATTTTTGGTGTCCTTAGGAGACGAGTTAAGTTCGGCATGAAGGAGCATTAGCATCCTAGTAATGATTATGTTGAGGGTCAGGTTATGATCTTAGATTATTGGTCAAGGTATAAAAGAGTTGTATAATGTATGTGTCAGTTGTGGTTTCTCGAATCAGCTTAAATAGGCAGTGTAATCCCTAAGGTAAGATGATAGCTTATGTCATTATAGGCGTGATGCTTAGATATCATGGAATAACTAGCATCAGTGTTGTGACACTCGGTTTCAAGGTGTACTAAAAAATGTATTCGAGATTTGGGTTGATGACGCCAGATGGAGACTTAAAATGGCAACCAAGGAGGGGTGATATCAAAGCATGATAGAGTGTCGACGATATATACTACGATAGTCTTAAAAAGGTATGTACTAGTTCTTAACACGTCCTCCCAAGTCAGTACGGATTAAAAGGCATAGCCCTGTATGGTACTTTCTACCCTTATTCAGTTTGGGTAGAAACCAGAAGTTAGCATAGTGGCAATCTCGTGTAGTCAAAGGACATGATAAGGTGAAGGCCTATCTTGAACTGAGTAATGCCTAAGGAATTTGGGATTTTGATCATGATATGAAACAAATAGTAACCTAAGTTAGTAGGTTGATGACGTTGTCATCGACGGGTAAAGGGCATCCGCCAATCAGAGTGGTTCATGTGTGCTAAGGATATGAGGGGAAGGGCCTCACTCCCAAGGAGGGAAGTTAGTGATTGACTTCTTAGGAACTACAGGTTCTTATGTTACCTTTATTATAAGAATGAATAGTAATGATTCGATTCATCATGGTTGGTGACCCAAGCCAGGGTATTTAGCTAGGATTAGTACTTGAAGGGAACGTCGGGAATGAGTAACATGACTTCTAGATTTTGGCATAGATTCACTTTTATAAACCGTAGTCGGATTATTATGGATGGAATTTCTCAAGACGGTTGCTTATCCTTAGGACTCTTATGTGTCCCTATCGGTTTCGATAATTGAGGATCGGTATTCTCATGTATGTGGTAACTCTGATTGATGCCATGTCATGGTACGACGTGGTGGACCTGGTATGGTCAATGCGGCTTGGTAACTGGGTGTGCGCTTTTTGAGATGTTATTGTTATTGCATAAAGGTTCATGTACGTGTGGCCGCACCTTCGTCCACACAGTTTTCTCATATTATTAGCCTTTCTTATATTAGAAATCTTTCGACTAGTCGACATGGAAGTTAGTGGCTCTGGCTATAAAGAGCGGGATGATAGTTTGAGGATATTCTATAGCATTTGAAATTGAAGAAAATTAGCATACGGTGTTACTTCGCCACGGTGAGCGGATTATAGCGAGGCTTAAGTGAGTGGTCAAAGGTGAGAGGTGCGTGGATTAGAGTGAGGCTCAAGTGAGTGGTCAAATGTGAGATGCTTAGAGTAGTACTGGGGTCATCAGGGTGATGCAACGGAATGTGTAAGTCGAATGCTCGGTGATGACTTAGTAAGAATATTACTTATAGGAGTGATAAATTAGCATAATATGGTTATTGTCAAGCCCATGCGAGTTGTGTAGTCAGACTATCCTGAACATATATGGGACGTAGGAGGGGAAGACCAAAGATGGAATTGACTTTGGTGATGAATACAATTATTGGTTGTATTGTGGTTCGATATTCGGTGAATGTCGATCGCTAGAGAGGGTTGCCCATAGAGGCGACGACATGCATCGGGTACTAGCATGGGTAGTACTTAAAAATGTTTGGACATGATCATCAAGTGAGTGGAGACTCGGAGTCAATTATACGACGTTCATTGTTAGAAAGATGGTGAGCGTTAGAGCATGTCGCATGTTCATTATTTGATAACAAACCCCGTATGGGGGAACGTAGTGTGACCTTAGTATTGACAACTTTGATGATTTTGTCTTGCAGGATTTCTGTGGCTTAGAATAGAAGTTGGCGAACCCCGTAATCTTAAAGATTGATGGAACAAGAATTTCGAGGATGAAATTCCCCAAGTAGGGAAGTTTATAATGCCCTACCCTAATATTTCATTTAAATTTTTGTATAAATCGCAATGAAGTGAGGTTTGATGACAATTGTGGGAAAATTATTGGTAATAATTGGAATTTTGAGAAAATAATAAGATATGAGGGTTCAAATGAGAATAACCTAGCTCAAACGAGGTTTAGACCTTATTCGAAGCAGGGGATCGATCGATGTTTGCGCGAGGTCCTAGTACCTAACAGTCCCATGTCGTTTGAAGGTCACGAGAAACCATATATCGAACGAGGTACAATTTTCTTCAAATGAGGATCAATGTCGTTCAAAGAAGTGCTTCAAAAATATTAAATCTGGCTTGCCATATACACTGTCATGTTTCTGGCCCACGGATCGTTAAGTTCTCAAAATCTGGCGAGCTTTAGATGGGCAAAAACGAGATTTTTGGGTGTTCTAAGGTTAATATAAGGGTTTTTTGGGCTCATTTATGTTGTGGGGGTTGGAAGAAGAGAGGGAGAGTGGAAAAGGTGGTCTTCCTCCACCATTTTATCCTTCTTACACTCTCCCACCACCATATACCACCATGCTACCACCACTCCTCCACCTTATATCCCCATATTTGTTATGTATTCCACCATATTTGAACCATATATACCCATTCCACCATGGATGAGGAGAGTTATGAATTTATGGAGTTATTGTTAGGGTTTCTTGAAGATGGAGATGGGAGATTTCATGAACTTTGAAAGAGAGTATTATTGGGGATTTGCTTGGAAGCTTAAATGGAGCACACATGGAGGATGCATTTGGTAATCCCTGAGGCCACCTTTGAAGGTGTGGGTTTCTCCTCCTACACCAACCTTCTTACCACTATTTGAAGTCTTTGAAGGATGCATTTGCGTTACTACTAGTCTTGTTGTTAGATGACATGAGTAGAATGCATATGAATAAATAATGATTTCTAGCAGATTAAGATTAAATATTTTTATGGAATAAAAAATGTTGGTAAAATATTATTTTGTTAGTAAATAAAGGATGAGTAAATATTTCAAAGTTTTGGAATATTAAAGTTGGTATTTTTATGAAATTGGTGTATTTTTTAGAGATTTGATGCTAAAAATTTCATGAAATAAAATATTTGAAAAATAATATTGATTTTGGTAAATGTTTGTGAAATAAAGTCTTGAAAAAATGGAGATTTCAGGAAAATGGACATTTGTTAAGTTTGAAGAAATTGATAATGTCTTTATGTCTTGAAAAGCATAATTTTGCAAGTATAGTGAATTTATAGGATGAAATATATGTTTAACCCATTTAATTGGATTTTAGGATTTAAAATCCATCTTCCCATGCATATAAACTTGTAGTATTTTGATAATAATTATGTTAACAAGTTTAAAGCAGGTTTTGTTGTGTTAAAAAAAAAAATAAGAAAAGTAAAAATTCTAATCTTCCAAGTGTGTGAAAAGGGGATAAAGGTGTGATGGAAAAAAGATTATAAGACTACATTTTTTGATAAAAAGAAAATGGTATTTTCTTATAAAAGTAGTCTTTAAAAGTAATTAGATTTCTTGAATAAAGAAAGGAAAAAAATGTCCAATTTAGAAATATGGTTAATATAGGTTTTGAATAAATGTTAATGGTTAAACATTGGGAAGTTGGTGCAATGTGACTTAATGATGTTTGAAAGATTAGCCCTTATGAATTTGGAAAGGAAATAATGGAATAAAGTAGTTTTCTACTTGAGAAGAATGATACTCCAAATATTAAAAAGGTGTTAAAGTGTTGAAAATGCTTAAGTAGTAGTATGAGTAACTAAAGGGTGATTGAGAAAATAACACTTCTAAAATGGAGGAAAATAACACTTGAAAACAAATGGGTAAACTGGTAATTTTACTTAAAGAGGAACATTTTTATGAAATAAAAATGTTGAAAAATGTGATACACAAATCGGTCCTAAATGACTAGGGTTATTGGAATAAAAATCAAAGTTAAAGGGTAAAGGACGTGAAATGATAATTTCAAAGTGTAATATGAGTTGGGGTGAAACCCTGGGTTTGTCTTCGGCTGGATAAAATGGTAAAGAAGGAATAATATGAACATTGTAAAATGTTTAAATATATAAAAGGAACTCAGATGAGACCAGGATAATTACGGAAGGCCCGTAGCCCTGGGGTGAAAGATCCAAATCCACTGGGTAGAGTATATGGTGGCATCGTCAGCGGTGTAGATCCCATTAAAGTACGCGATTTATTGGAAGATTTTGAGAATAAGATAAAGGAATAAGGAACATGTCAAGAAACGAGTTGTGTGGTAAAGTATATTAAGACAACTTAACTTGAATGAATTAATGAATGTTCCGATAAATAACAAAGTGGACAAGGAATATGTAAATTGATTATTGTCCATAAGGTAAATGAAAGGGAAAGTGGAATGGTAAATGGGTGAGTTAAGGAACCTAAGAAGGTGTAACTCGTGATTTAACACAAGGGTGTGTTGTGATTTTTTTTAAAGGTTAAAGAAGTATCGTCTAGTATAGTGTTCATGTATGTTGAAAGAGGTTATTTTCAATTAAATACTATTGTGCATTCTTTTAAATGGAACGGGTAATTTCGGTAAATTAATGATTTGTGTTAAATAGGGAGAAGTGGTTTTAAGTATTTAACCGTGTGCATTAAATAGAGGGATAAATGTCAAGTTAAGAAAGAAGAAGTCTTTTATAAGATTAAGGTAAATTAATCGGGATAAATAACGTTTTCGAAAATAAAATGGCTTCATGCATTAAGTATATATATATATATATATATATATATATATATATATATATATATATATATATATATATACAAGATAGTTTCTTGTACACGTAGGTATAATGTGTTAAAGTCTTCATTCTATTATTCATTTCTATACTGCATTTGTACAAGATAGTTCGTATTTTGAGAGCGTTGTACAGGTAAGTGTTCTATTTAATTTTTATTAGTAGCTCTATATGCTTGGACTCTGAAATTTCTTTCCACGGGTCCTTCACGTAGTTTGAACTTGAACTTGAAATCGCATTCTAAACAAGGGAAACGTCAATTAAAATAAAACTAGACTAGCAACACTATACATGTTGTTTCATTGCATTTCACACCTGACGCTCGGGTCGGATCGAATTGACTACGGGTAACGCACAAATCTTGGCCGAGGCGTTACATTCCCAAGTTAGTCTTCGGCCAATAATTTTTTAAAGCTCTACTCCACTAACATATTTTTTGGTACTAAGATCCCTCACTTCTTAATTTATACTTTATACGTTAAGGGTGTACACTAGCCTAACACGCGTACCTTGGAAATGTTAATGTATGCATCCTAAAATTCCATGTATATTTCAAAACACTGCGTGTACAGTAAATCGATTTATATATTACAAAATTTCACATATACATTACTAAAAAGTAAGGTATATTCTACACATAAGAATCCCACTAAAAAGGTTTTTCCATTATGTCTTAGATGCCCAAAACTTGTCTACCATGAAGTAAAAAAAACGTAGAGATAATAAGGTGTGTGATGTCAAGAGTCGTGTGTAGTTTGTTCCATGTCAAAGTAATTACCAAGTTTCTGTCAAGTTTAAATTATGTATTAGATATATACAATATGTTTGTGCCATATAAGATCTATTCATATAATGTATTTGTATTATTGTGTCTAACAAATCAATCCGTTGAACACCCAATCCCATAAAGTATGTGGACTTACACAAATGAACATGCCAATTCTAGAAACTTCACAGTGGAAAATTTGCTAAAATATTAATTAATAATTTTACGCTATGCCGGTTTGACATTATTATTATTATAATTATTTAAGGAAAATACACTTATAGCCCCTGAACTTTGGATTTTCTAATATTTTGGCCCTAAACTTATTTTATTGTAACAGTTTGGCCCTTAAAATTTCATAATATAACTCTAATGGACCTTCCGTCAGCTTTCTCAATTAACTTTAATGGGAACGTGTCACTAGCATCACACATGACCACCAAAGAGGTGTACATGAATTATTTTACCACATAATTAATTAAAACTACTAAAAATATTTCATCGTCGTTTGGTGGTCCCATAGCAAACCCTACACCAAACTTGCGGTTCCAAAGCTCTTCTTATAAGGTTCCAAAATGGTGGATTCAATGACTAATAATGATGATTTTGAGGAAGATGAAAGATATATATTAGCTAAGTGTGGCTTAATTTGATGATTTTTTTTTATAGGGGATATCAAAACCTCAATAAAAGAAATATTATAGTTTGGACCCAAAAATATGGATGCAGTAAATAAAGAACACATTATGTACATATTTCGACAGATCGTCCTGCATACGTCCACTAGGAAGGGAGTGAAAACTGTTTATTTCTTGGAAGAACGAATGACGATTGGAGTGCTAGGGTTAATATCTAAGAGTCCAAGTCACCGTGAGCAAGATATAAACTGATACCCTCAAGTTGCGTAAGGTCTCCATTATTTATGAGTATAAGGTTCTTATAGTCCTAGATCTCTCTGTTTTGATCACTTCTTTAGGTAATTGACTTGTGTTACAATTAATCGTACATGATACATGATGATTGTTGATACCAAATTTAGTCTGCTGACATGGCTCAATTGAGTGAAGACATATGGCAATCTACGTGGCAAAAACAAACACTTCCGAGGAACTCACACGCTCCGAGGAACCATACTACAACGAGGAACACTGTTTCCCCGAGTAACTCATACGCTCTGAGGAACAAGAACTCTCCGAGGAACTCTTGAGTATCGAGAAGCTTAGGCGGTCCGAGCAAATCAGGCGGTCCGAGCTGCACCTCCAACAAAGCATTAATAGCAGGATAACCAACAGCTTGACTGTTCATTAAATGCTTATCATTCGACGCACACGCTTAAGGGGCATTGAATGTATTACCCTTTCATATGTACATCATTTAATGTATTACCCTTTCACATTATAGCCTCAGGACTATAAATACATTGTACAATCCTCATTGTAAAGGGACGGGAATTTCTTGATAGAACTTATAATCGAGAATTCCCAAACACTCAGCAATAACATAACAGTGGACGTAGGCCATTCTTATAAGGCTGAACCACTTTAAAAATTCTTTATCTCATTAATTTATCTGTGATTAGATAATTAGATATGATCTAATTTTTTACATCAACAGATTGGCGCCGTCTGTGGGAAGCGACTGGTAATATCGTTTTTCATCAAAAACACTTCATCACAAATGGCTGATATCCCAGAATCCAGCAATCGAAACGCTGGAAACCCTCCAAATCCATCTGCTCCACCAAACATTCCAGATCTGGCTAGAATAATGACAAATCTGGCTCAGGGCCAGACCGTCATGCAAGAAACAATGCGACAACTCGTCCAAACCCTCCATGGCGGTGCATCAACCCATTCAGGACCACGAAGTATTCAAAGAAATATCCGTGCACCTTCTTCGCGTACTAGGCGTACCAATTCATATCGTAACGAGGAGTCTGAAGATTTTTTTTATCAACCTGGACGAACTTCGTTAGTGCGAGCCACAGATACTGAACAACGTGTCACTCTCTCTCCAGAAAGGACTAGTGCGCTAGAGAGGTTAAGCAGGGTATCACCTTTCAATCGATTAGGACCTAGAAGGAGTATAAGTCCTCCTAAGGTCGCATCGAGAAGTTTTTGACGACCATCAGATTTAAGGGAAGGATCTGCCCAGTCGCGACCAGCTGCTCGTCAAGATAAATCCCAGGAAGCCACATCAACGCGATTAGTTGCTCGAACCAACAGGTCCGAGGAAGGAAATGATGCGTGGAAAGGATCTATTAAGAGGCTAGAGGTTAGATTAGGGAAAATGTCCTCTACAACGAACTTTTGTTTGAGGAACACCTTTTGTCCAGGCCATTGTAGATTTTCCAACACCATCAAAATTCAAAGTACCTGTTGTGGCCCCCAAATATGATGGAAAGACTGACCCTATCCTTCATATAGAACAATACCAAGCTGCAGTCGACATCTATGCTATTTCGGATGAGATGAGATGCAGATCATTCTCGGGAACTCTTACCGGATCTGCTCAAATATGGTATAATAATCTTCCTCGGGGTAAGATCTCAACTTTTCTTCAACTGGCCGAGTTATTCATTGGGAATTTCTATTTTGGGGCAAAGCCAGTTAAACGAGTAGCATATTTTTTAAGTGTTAGACAAAAAGCTGGTGAGAGTACTAGAGATTATATAACTCATTTTAATAACGAGAAACTCGAAGTCATTGATTATGAGGAGAAGACAGCGATTACCGCCTTGATGAGTGGACTACTGCCGAACAAGTTGTACTACACTTTGGCCAAAGATCCACCTAGAACCATGTCAGACCTGATGGGAAAAGCGTCCAAGATTATGAATGCCGAGGAGGCTATGGCTGCGAAGAAGAATATGGATGCTAAAGAAACCAAAGTGGAAGGTGATAAAACTAAGAAGAAAGAGCATAAGAACAATTGTAAAGACAAACATTCAAAAACTAGGTCGGTATGGGATGTAATGAAGAAATATGATAATTATACTCCTTTGAAGAAGGACATCAACCATGTTCTAGAAGAAATCAAGAACAACGAGGAACTAAACTGGCCAGAGAAAATGAAGGCAGACCCTGACAAGAGGAATAAGGCAAAGTATTGCGAGTTTCATAAAGATCATGGCCATATGACCAAAAATTGCATAGCTCTTTAGAATGAGATAAAATCATTCATCAGAAGAGGTAAGCTGGCAAAGTATGTTGATCGGGGAAACGAAAGAAGAAATAACGACCGAACAAGAGAGAGGTCTAGATCTCCTCGTCGAGCAGAGGAGAACAAGAAAAGAAACCACGAAGTTGATCCAGAAGACGATCCCGATCTTCCCAAGAGACCAAGGCAGCCAGAACGAGAGGTATTTTCAATACGTTTTGGGTCATTTGACTGTAATGTTATTACAGGTGGAGATGCATGAGGAGGAGACCTTACTGCAGAGAGAAAATCTTACCTCTGTGAGGCTCAAGCTTGCTCGTACATTCAACGAATAAATCTAGCTGAGGAGGATCGCCCGAGAAAGGTGAACAAAGAGAAATTGGTCATTGGTTTCTCAAAGAATGACCTTGCAGGTGTTCAATATCCTCATGATGACCCACTTGTGATCAAGATGAGAATAAAGGAGGTAATGATTTCAAGAGTACTGGTAAACAATGGTAGCTCGGCAAACATCATGTTCTACTCGTGCTTCGACAGTTTAAATCTAAAGTTATCTCAACTGGAGCCTTATCATAGACCCCTCCTCGGTTTTGCTGGCGAGAAAGTATTTCCACTTGGGACAATCAAGTTGGATATATTCATTGGTACGTGGACTGCTTGTCGAACAGAAAGAATACGCTTCTTCGTGATGGATAAGAATGTTCAATCATCATACAATATCATCATGGGAAGAGTAGGATTGAAAAAGTTCGAGGCTGTACTATCTACAGTGCATCAGTGCCTAAAATTTCCAACAAATTTTGGAGTAGGAGTTGGTAAAGGTGATCAGAAAGTACCTTGGGAATGCTATTATTCATCCGCTGAGCAAGAGGAACTGGAGGAATCAAGGAAAAAGACTACTACCTATCAAGTGGATGAAGGTGCAGAAATTGAAACATTGGATCCTAGAGATGAGACGCAACTCGTGAAGGGTCAAGTGGTTGAAGCTACTGAAAACATCATTCTGGACGACGAGCACCCTGAACGAACTACTCAAGTAGGTTAGTCGTTGCAAGCCTCATTAAAACAAGAATTGATAACTTTCCTAAGAAGCAGAAAGCAAACTTTTGCGTGGAGTCATGAGGATATGCCCGGGATAGATCCAAATTTCTTATGTCACGAACTCAATGTGAATAAGGAGATCAAGCCAGTGAAGCAGAGAAGAAGAGTGTTCAGCCCCGAGAAGAACCAAGCTATACAAGAGGAAGTCGAGAAGCTCCAGAAAGCTTGTTTCATTGAAGATGTTAAATATCCAGACTGGTTAGCCAATGTGGTGATGGTAAAGAAGAAAAACAACAAGTGGAGGATGTGTGTAGACTTCACCAACCTCAACAAATCATGCCCAAAGGATCACTTTTCATTGCCCCGAATTGATCAACTAGTAGATGCTACCTCGGGACACGAGTTGCTGAGCTTCATGGATGCTTATTCTGGCTACAATAAGATTAAAATGAAACCTGAAGACAGGGAGAGTACTTCTTTCATAACCTCTAGGGGAACTTATTGTTATAATGTTATGCCTTTTGTGTGAAAAATGCAGGTGCGACATATCAGCGGCTGATGAATAAGGTCTTTGCTGAACAAATCAGTGGCAATATGGAAGTCTATGTTGACGATATGCTGACAAAGAGCAAGAAAGTTGGCGATCATTTAGTTGACTTAAGTCAGACTTTTAATCAACTGGATAAATATCAAATGAAGCTGAACCCGACGAAGTGCATATTTGGAGTACGAGAAGGCATGTTTCTCGGGTACATTGTCAATCAACGAGGCATTGAGGCAAATCCTGAAAAGATCAAAGCTCTCTTAGGGCTGTGATCTCCAACAACGAAGAAAGAAGTACAAAGTCCTACAGGACGAGTAGCAGCACTCAACAGATTTGTATCGCGAGCAACTTATCGATGTCTCCCATTCTTCAAGACACTCCGAAAGACTTTTGAGTGGAATGATGAATGTGAGAAGGCTTTTCAAGACTTGAAGAAATACTTGGGATCACCTCCACTGTTGTCCAGGCCAGTGATGGAAGAAAAATTATACTTGTATCTAGCAGTATCGGAGAATGCAGTTAGCTCGGCGTTGATCAGAATGGAGAATGGAGGGTAACTAGGTCGGTATGGGATGTAATGAAGAAATATGATAATTATACTCCTTTAAAGAAGGACATCAACCATGTTCTAGAAGAAATCAAGAACAACGAGGAACTAAACTGGCCAGAGAAAATGAAGGCAGACCCTGACGAGCAACTTTGGTACTTTTTGGAATAATGTTACCTCTCGACCAACTCAAGTTGGCATTTTCGAGAATATATTTACTTCCTAACCGACATAAGTTGGCATTTTTAGGGAATACTTTTATTTCCCGAGGAACATATAGTTTTACTTCCCGTAGGAATACAAGTTTTACTTCCCGGAGGAATATAGGTAGCTTTACTTCCCGGAGGAATATAGGTAGCTTTACTTCCCGGAGGAATACAGGTTTCTCGACCAACCTTAGTTGGCATTTTCGAGAATAAATTTGAGTATTCTGAGCTTTGCCGAGTTTTGCCGAGTAGTGTGTAGCACTAGTATTCCCCGAAAAACTTTCAATAAAAAGAGAGAATTCGGCAGAATATCTTTATTTTATTCATCACTGATAATACTTGCGTAGGTGCTCTGCGTTCCATGTATTCTTAAACTCCTCCCCTTCTAAAGTTGCTATTCGGTAAGTTCCTGGTCGAACAACTTCTGTAACTCG
The DNA here is from genome assembly GCA_949130495.1 of Sambucus nigra. Taxonomy (NCBI): domain Eukaryota; kingdom Viridiplantae; phylum Streptophyta; class Magnoliopsida; order Dipsacales; family Adoxaceae; genus Sambucus; species Sambucus nigra. The sequence continues at coordinate 197,410,641 of OX422212.1, forward strand.
GTATGGTCCATGCCAGTTTGCCTCCAGTTTATTATGCTTTTGAATCACTTTCTTCAGCACATAGTCTCCTTCTTTCAGGTCGCACTTCTTCACCCTCTTATTGTAGAACTAAGTTGTTCGCTGATGGTAAGCAACATTCTTGATGGCTGCTTCTTCTCTAACTTCCTTGAGCATGTCTAAATCCAATCTTCTCATTAAGTTACTGACAGGGGAATTGAAATTCAGTATCCTGTGTGTTGGGAGGCCCAACTCGGCAGGTATAACAGCTTCACTTTCAAACACTAGCATATATGGATATTCCCCTGTTGCTACTCGGGGAGTAGTTCGGTAAACCCACAGTACTGACTGTAGCTCGTTGATCCAATTTTCTTTCGCATCATCCAGTCTTTTCTTCAAGCCATTCAGCAACGTTCTGTTTGTCACTTCAGTTTGTCCATTGCTTTGAGAATAGCCTGGTGCTGAGTGGACCTTCAAAATATTTGACTGATGACAATAGGCAGCGAACTCCTCGTTATCAAATTATGTTCCATGGTCTGTGATGAAAGCATGAGGGAGACCATATCGACAAATGATGTTCTTCCAAAAAAATTGGTACACCTTGTCATACGTCATATCAATGAGAGGCTCAGCTTCTACCCACTTAGTAAAATAATCCACTGCGACGACGAGGTATTTGAACCTTCCTCTGGTTATTGGCAGTGGCCCAACCAAATCTATTCCCCACATGGCAAATGGCTAAGGGGAAGTGATGGGTGTCAACAATGATTGTGGAGTTCTTCGGATGGAGGAAAAGCGCTGGCACTTGTCACATTTCTTGGCATAGGCTATACAATCAGCCCTCATCGTCGGCCAGTAGTATCCCTGAGTCATCACCCTTTGCAAAAGCGTCCGACCTGCTACATGGGCTCCACAGGACCCTTCATGGATCTCTTCAATCAATTCTTTCACCTCGGAGGGATGTACACATCTTTGCAAACCTGCCATAATTCCTCGTCTATATAGAATACCGTTAGTTAATACATACCGAGCAGCTTTAAACTTCAATTTCTTGGCTACGAGCTTATCAATTGGTAATTCTCCCTCCTAAATATATGCCCTGATGGGGTCCATCCAAGATGGTCCTAAATCAAGGGTAATAAAGTTCATCGTCAGATCTTCATCTATGCTCCGACCAGCTAAAACTTCAATTGGGATTATTCTCCGGAGCTCGGTACGAGTAACTGATGATAGTCGAGCTAGGGCATGTGCTCTCGCATTCTCCATTCTTGGTATTCTGACCAGTTGAATAGCAGCAAATTTCGACATCAGCTTCTTTGCCTTTGCGTGATATCTGATCATTAATTCTCCTTTGACTGCATATACTCCCATCAATTGGTTTATGATTAATTGAGAATCACTGAAAATAATAACCTGCTGCGCCTCCATAATTTTTGCCAAATTAAGACCTGCAATCATGGCCTCATACTCAGCCTCATTATTGGAAGCTTTAAATTGGAAACGTAGGGTGTATTCCATGTCGACCTCGTCCGAAGTGCTCAAAACTATTCCCGCGCCATATCCTGTAGTGCAAGATGAGCCATCTACATATAACCTCCATATAGGTAACTCGTCTTCAAACTTCTGATCTGACAGAGTTCCTCGATGAAATATTCGTTGCTTCCTTTCATCCTTCCCTAAGATTTCTTATTCTTCGTCGATCATCTTTTCTTTCCCTTTTACCAACCGGAGTTGGTCTGAGCTCGAATTTGATGATCTTGTAACATCCACTTGCCCTTTTACCAACCTGAGTTGGTATGAGCTTGTGTTTGATGATCCTGTAACATCCACCGATTGATTAACAAGCAACTTTTTCTCCTCGGGGGTATCAGGATAGGTAAACTCTGCTATAAAATCTGCTACAGCTTGCCCTTTTAGCGATGATCTGGGTTCATAAACTATATCATATTCACCGAGATCTATTGCCTAGTACATCAATCTCCCTGATTTTTCTGGTTTATGAAGGGCTTGCCTCAATGGCATATCAGTATACACGACTATAGTATGAGCCTGGAAGTATGGCCTCATTCTCCTACTCGCCTCAATCAGTGCCAGTGCTAATTTTTCCAGCCTTGGATATCTAATCTCTGCTCCTCGGAAGTCCTTACTTGTATAATAAATTGGTTTTTGCACTCCATTCTCCACTCTGATCAACGCCGAGCTAACTGCATTCTCTGATACTGCTAGATACAAGTACAATTTTTCTCCCATCACTGGCCTGGACAATAGTGGAGGTGCTCCCAAGTATTTCTTCAAGTCTTGAAAAGCCTTCTCACATTCATCATTCCACTCAAAAGTCTTTCGGAGTGTCTTGAAGAATGGGAGACATAGATCAGTTGCTCGCGATATAAATCTGTTGAGTGCTGCTACTCGTCCTGTAAGACTCTGTACTTCTTTCTTCATTGGTCGAGAAACCTATATTCCTCCGGGAATTAAAGCTACATGTATTCCTCCGAGAAGTAAAGCTACCTATATTCCTCCGGGAAGTAAAGCTACCTGTATTCCTCCGGGAAGTAAAGCTACCTGTATTCCTCCGGGAAGTAAAGATACCTATATTCCTCCGAGAAGTAAAGCTACCTATATTCCTCCGGGAAGTAAAGCTACTTGTATTCCTCCGGGAAGTAAAACTTGTATTCCTACGGGAAGTAAAACTATATGTTCCTCGGGAAATAAAAGTATTCCTAAAAATGCCAACTTATGTCGGTTAGGAAGTAAATATATTCTCGAAAATGCCAACTTGAGTTGGTCGAGAGGTAAAATTATTCCAAAAAGTACCAAAGTTGCTCGTTAAGAAAAAATCCACTATGGCTGGTCGGGGATAAAAACCCACTAACTGTAGTTGGTCGACAAGGAAAATTTATCGACCTTGGTTGGTCAGAAACATTTTATGAAGACGAAAAAGTGATCGAGCAGCATTTTTGATACTCGTAACTTTTTAATTATTACTAAGTTGGTCGAGAAACAAAATATCATTTTGACCAAAAGACTACTCGACAATAAGTTGGTCGACAAATAACACAATATTATTATATTTTTAACAGATACACATGCACAGATGTAAAGTGTGTTATAATTACAAGACAATGGCAATTAAGATTGCAAACAAAAATTAAAGTCTTTCATTAAATCCAAAACAAATTACATTGATAATGAAATGTATACAAATTTATTACATAAATATTCCTATTCTATTGGTTTTTTCCCCTCTGCTTTTGAATCAGGTTCCTCGCCAGCAGGCGGATCATTTAAAGCAAGAGGAGAATTTATAAAGTTCAAATCTTTTAACATCCTGATATTCATCACGGATGGTGATTTAGGAGGTGCTCGGGACGAGATATCTCGACATTTGAATGGAGGTTGTAGTCGCCGAGATATTTGGAAATCAAGCATCGAGGAATGGCCCGAGCAGGGATCCAACTCATATCCAGTTTGAATGGTGGCACGGGTAGGTCGAGCAGCCCAGGATCGTGGTAGTCCCACAGGTAATGACCCTGTTCGAGTTGCAGCATACCTAAGGCATTCAAACAGCCTTGCTTGTAACCCTCATTATTGGCATTCTGGATACGATCGTCCGAGTGGTAGAGAGCCTCGTTGTACCCAGCCATCCAGAACTCCCTGGGCTATTTGTGGAATTGATATGTCAATCTTTCCAGCTGCTCGTGGAGATTTTTGATGAAAAGGTCTTTATTATCCAAGGTAGAATTCTGCGTAGAAAGCTGCTCTTCCAGGTCCCTGATCTTCTTTGACATTTCAGCCAATGCCTGGTTCTTCGCCATCAGTTGGAAGGCCTGGTTTTCCAAGGCAGATTGAGTCCGCTGTTCCTCGACAGGAATCCGAGAAGCTCTTGCTCGTCCCTGAGAAGATGTAGAGGGGCCAGACCTCTTAAAGGTTTCCAACTCATTCCTCAAGTTGGCGTTATCGACCTCCAAGAACGAGAATCCCTCATCAGTCACTGGGACCAAGGCTTTTGAAGTGGAAGCTGCAGACTTCAACTGTGACAACTCTCTTTGTATGTTGTTATTCTCTTGCTCTAATAATTCAACTATTTGTCTGCACTCCTCGACCTCACCCCTCAGAGTTCTATCCCTCACATCGTAGCCAGCAAAACGCTTCTCGTATCCCTTGTCGGCAATGATTTGTTGATATTTCTTCTCATACCCCTCGTACAAGAGGGCAGTGGATTCTTTGTATTGTTGCTGAAGGTCTTCAAGAGTGCCTTGGAGATCCTCGATCATATCATAATAAGCCACATTATTGGCCACTGCACGATCAAGCAGACACTTCAAATATTGGTAGGCTTCAACTGCCTGTTCAGAAGAATCTTGGCCGAGGATGTCGACGATTTGTGCTGCACTCAGATCTGTGTAACCAGCCTTAAAATAATCATTGCATTGCCTCAGCAGCTTTGTATCGTGAGCAGATAATAATTCCATCCTGGCCAGAAACTAGCAGAGGAAGAAAAGCAATAATCAATAAGAATCAAAACAGAGCATGAAGAAGAGACAACAGTATGCAAAAATAAAAGTTCAAGTTTTATTATATCACAAGGTTCAGAGTTACATGGTTCATGATTACATTTGTCAAAGAAAAATAAAATAGAGATAAACCCGAATAACTCTACACCTTTTCCTTGTCTCTCGAAACTTTCTCGAGAGGCTGGGACGAGGAGGTAGGTTGCTCGAATGGAGAAGATAGTAGCTGGGGAAGTGCTGGAGGTTGCTCAGAGGAAGTAGCGAGTTCCTCGTTTGTATGCTGGATGGCTAGGAGATGAGAAACTTGATCTCCCATCACCATGTAAGACTCTTCGGAGGCAGCTTCGTCCTCTTCTTCGTCTTCGGGAGTTGGAGGGGGACCACGGATGTGTTGCTGAAAGAGTTCAGAATTTTCATCCACCTTCATCTCCTGTAGAGCAGCGACCCACCCATCTCTAAAGTACTTGAGGCTGCCATATTCTACTTGAGACATCATGGCAGCCAAACCCATGTTCCACCCTTTGACCCAGCCAGCGCTGAAAGACTTCTTCACAGCCAACTTCCTCTTTGTCTTCTCCGAGGAAAGATTCTCGGAGAGAAGGTTATCAACAACTTTCAATTTATTCTCAACCTCCTCCTTCTGACGACTTACTTCCCGAAGTCGACTTAAATCCTCCTCAGCAACCTTGAGTTTATCTTCAAACTCCGCAGCATTCTTGAGCTACCCTTCAAGCTCTTTATTCTTCTTCTCCAAAGCATTCACTTTTTTCTCCAACCCTTTGGAGACTTCAACAACCTGAGCCTTCTCCTGCTCGGTGGAGGCAAGCTTCTTCTCACAAATTGCCTTATCATCAGCATATTTCTGGCTAGAATCTTCCAAAGACTTAATAGCTTCCTCCAGAGCTCCCTCCACACTAGATGAGGAGCTTGAAGCTTTAATCCCCTCATCTTTCTTCAAAATTGTATTGAAGCAGCTCACCAACTGTGAAAAGAAAATGAAAGCAAGTCAGAGACAGATATAACAAAGGAAAGATGAAAATTTCAAAATAATGAGACTTACAGAAGCAATATGGCGATCAGCTAACAAAGTGACCATGTCCCGAGTAAGGTTTTATTTAATACCTTGGATCTCGGGAATGATCCAAGTCTTCACCGAGCTCATGGCAGAACTCGGGGGAACAAAGATAGGAACACCAGTTCCAGTAGTTGGGGGCTGAGAGATGGTTTTAGCCAAATTGACCGAGGAGCTCTTCTTCAGCTTCCTCGGGGGAACAGGAATAGATTCGACCAAGGAAGAACTCTTTGTAGTTGATATTACAATCACTTCTCCTGGAGCAACAGACTTACTCGGAGCCACTTGGGGCTTCTCGACAACCTTCACAGCAGCAGCCGAGGAAGGTGCATAATTTTTCTTTGTCCCTTCTGGGACATCATGTTTACTTCTTTTTTCCTCTCCAGCAGAAGAGGTAGGTTTCTCGAAGAGAGTGGGAGGTCTTCTCTTCTTCATCCTTTCACTTAAAGGAATGTGTGACTCGAGCGAAGAACTGGTAGAAGCTGATACTGGTTCTGCTTCACTTATTACCGGACGAGCAGTAAAAGAAGTAGTGTAACTCTTGTACTGCAGCAGATATGAGGCTGACCTAATGTGCTCGTCGGCAACACTCTGATGCAAACTCCAGATAAGTTTTAAGTGCCTTGTATTAACGTCTGCTTATTTTAGACACTTTCTTTTGCTATCAACTGCAAATAAATAAACATTGCCATCAGTGACACATTTTATCAAACATAAAGGAAGCATAATTTCAAAATAAATAAAATAAAATAAAAATAACCTATCCCATTTCCATAGGGAGGGCATCTGGGACCCTGATACACTTCATCTCCAGACAAAGGAGCATGTTGCCAATTTTTTATGACAACCCCGTGCTCAAAATAGTCCCTATTGGCATCCGAGAGATCAACCACTAAAGCCCTATTTAAAAATCTAGTTTTTAAATAAAAAGTGTTATCACCAACTGCCCATCTATAGCAATACATGATTTTTGGAATTCCTATGCGAGTTCCATGAATTTGATTTAACCTATGAACCCCATTAACTATTCTCCATGTATTGGGGGCTATTCTTACAGGAACCACGTCAAAGTATTGACAGAATTCCAGACATAGAGGGTTGGGAGGAAAAGAAAATCCACACTCAGCAACAAAGAGACTGGGGAAGCAATGTCCCTCAGCCAAATGAAAATAGTCAGAAGGCTCAGAAAGCTCTTCCAAAATAACCCAAGAGGGAATAGAAAAATCAGAGCGAAACTTATCAAGATATTCTACAGGATAAACCATGATGAAAGAAGGAAATAAAGAAGAAGGAAGAAGATCTTACAGAAAAGAGTGGATCTGTTGACAACGAACGAAGGAAAGGATGAACGCACAAGAGAGTAAGACAATGGAAAATTCGAAGATACAAATTTGGAACGGTAGAAGATGATGGGATTGTCTGTGATGCCTAAATACTCTGCCTTGGGAAACGGTAAAGTTAATGATTACAAAAAGAAACGATTACGCTACCAGCGGCTAGAAGGACAAAAAGTATGCGGAGATCGAGGCGGCTATAAAAAATTCAAAAAAGCCTGATTCTACGAATTTGGAAGGAAAAATAAATACAAAGGAAACACTCCTAAAAATTAGGAGGACCATTTAAAACTACCATATTCCGAGAAAGAATATTCCATACTCCTCAAATTTCGAACTGTGAAACATTGGGGGCTTCTGTTGATACCAAATTTAGTCTGCTGACATGGCTCAATTGAGTGAAGACACATGGCAATCTACGTGACAAAAACAAACACTTTCGAGGAACTCACACACTCCGAGGAACCATACTACAACGAGGAACACTGTTTCCCCGAGGAACTCATACGCTCCGAGGAACAAGAACTCTCCGAGGAACTCTTGAATATCGAGAAGCTTAGGTGGTCCGAGCAACTCAGGCGGTCCGAGCTGCACCTCGAACAAAGAATTAATAGTAGGATAACCAACAGCTTGACTATTCATTAAATGCTTATCATTCAGACGCACACGCTTAAGGGGCATTGAATGTATTACCCTTTCATATGTACATCATTTAATGTATTACCCTTTCACATTACAGCCTCAGGACAATAAATACATTTTACAATCCTCATTGTAAATGGACGGGAATTTCTTGATAGAACTTGTAATCGAGAATTCTCAAACACTCAGCAATAACATAACAGTGGACGTAGGCCATTCTTATAAGGCTGAACCACTTTAAAAATTCTTTGTCTCATTAATTTATCTGTGATTAGATAATTAGATATGATCTAATTTTTTACATCAATAATGATGTTTTTAGATTTCTACTTATATCCCTTTAATATTTGGCTGACTATCTCCCTTAGCCTTTGAAAGCCATGTGGCATAAACGGCTACATTCTCTTCAATTGGCCCCAAGCCTGGGATGATTGGCCTTAAATGTCTAATCAACCTGGTCTTGTTGTTATTTGAGCATGTGTCGCCATGGGTTTTCTTAATTGTAGCCACTTATCTCAATACATGCCCACTTTAGGAAGTGGGTTGTAATCATTATTTTCTGATGTGCACAATCCCCATAACTAGGTTTTTGTGCACCATTAGTTATATTCCTAAGGTAATGATGATGTGGGAGCGGGTGGGTTCACTACCAGCTACCAAAAAGCAGATTGATTTGTTTTTTACAGCAAAAGGTAAGGCTTTGAGGGCCTTATACCTTCATCACTTGCAAAAATCCAAGCTATACTACATTTCCATTTATCTCTCCAAAATTTGCTCAAATTAGAGCAAGATTTGTTTCATATTTGTTTCATTTCTTCTTTCTTCATACTCTCACCATGTCTAGGCGTATGAGGACATATGAACTTTCAGGAGTAAATGACTTTGAGTAATTTTGTACCAAATAATTAATTCTAGACAATGTCTTAATTAAAACTCCGCCGATAAAGGATGATGTTTTTGGACTTGACCATGAAGTTGATTTTATGTCGGTTGCTATAATGGAGGGGGAGTTCACTTTCCCCTCTACCCATTTATTATAGAAGTCCTTCGTTATTATGGAATACTTCCACTCCAGGTAAACGATAAATTCTATTAGATTGTTATGGGAACAACTGCAATAAATAAAATCTACGGGACCAGCCTTGGTCTGAATGAAATTAGGTACTGTTATGACCTAAAGGGTTCCTATAGGTCTGATACATACCATTTCCAAGCTAGGGATACATCTTGTAGCTTGGTTACTTGGTTACCCAGATCACAAAAAGACACTGAAAAAATGTTTTTATGTTTTTTTATCGTTTGTATAGTGATAATTATAAGGGTCTCCGTATGCCTTCATCGATCGAAAAACCTGGTAGGTCATCGACCATTTATAATATTAAAAAGTGATTTTTATTATACAAATAATCAATTTTCCTTCTGCACTGATCATTGTTGTAATAGAGAACCTGAGGATTTTTAAATCGATTTGGAAGATTTTAAGATCGTCTAGAAAAGAAAAACCTTGGTCGGTGTGAGACCTCATCGGAGAGTGACCCATAAACTGCTCGGTTAAAATTCACCGTCACCCTACTAATTACTTAGTGGTCGATGATTCCTCTATCCTAACTGCCAACCCCATTCTAAGCGAGGATGCAAGGTGTGTTTATCTTGGGGAGTCTTCCCCTATTTATATCATCTCAATTGAGTTTAATAAGGATTAGGAGGAGGATGAAGAAGAAGAAAAGGTAGAGGCATACCCCATTTTTATTGTCTCGACTAGGGCTGTGTTTTTTTTCCGAACATTCCGATTTTTCCGATGTCCGATCCGATATTTTCCGATTTTGGAACATATATAATGTTTCCGATTTCCGATTTTCCGATTTCCGATTTTTCCGAATTAAATTGGATAGGAAATTGGAACTATGTTTTAAATTCCGATTTTCTGATTTTTCCGATATAATTTCCGAATCTTTTTTCCGATTAATATTCCGAATATATCTTCCGATTAATATTTCGAATATTTTTTCCGAATATTTTCTATATATATTTTTTACCTTATAAGTTATATCCTTATGTAATAAGAATGTGTACAATTTAGATTTCCTTTATTTTTTACCTTACCCCATATATTATATGCTGTTAGTAGAGAGCAACAAGGGTTGTATGATATTCTTATTAAAATATCTCTCACATCTTTCTCTCTCTCTCGTCTCGCCCCTTTCTCCTCGACGGTGCATATCTCTCACCTCTCTCTCTCGACCCAATCTCTATACGGTCGTCCAACCCCTTTCTTCTACTTTCGGTGGCGCATATTTGTTTACATCGTCCGACCCTTATAGTCTCGAACATAGGTAAGCCTTTTCTAGTTTATTTTTATCTTTTATTTTTTTATTTCTACTTATTTACAGATCTGTTTACATCGGTTTATAGGCTCTGTTTACATCTTGTTTACTTCTGTTTATAAGATCGGTTTACATCTTATTTACATCTGTTTACATCTTTTTTATTTCATCTAATACATCTGTTGGGATCGATTTATAGGTTTAATAGGTTTGTTATATTGATCGGTTTATAGGTTTACAGATTTGTTTACATCGGTTTGTTATATTGATGGATGCGGCAGAACAGAAAAAAAACTAATTTCTAATTTCTCATACTGTCTTCATGTGGCAGAACAGAAAAATTACCATATTTCTAATTTCCGAATTTTTCCTATTTTTTTCCGATTTTCCGATATTTCCGAATTCGGAAACTTTTTTGATTTTCCGAAAAAATTGGATAGGAAATTGGAACAAATATTTTATTTCCGAAAAAATTGGAATTTTTTCCGAAAGGTCATTTTCCGATCCGATCCGGCCGAAACACAGCCCTAGTCTCGACCCTTTTTTTTCATGTGAGGAGGTCGGCATCTCTGGTTGCCTCTGGGAAGAATTTGAGGAATAGACTTTAATTTTCCCCCAGCCCCTTAAAATATTGAAGACATGACTAGTTATCCTAGATGATTAGTTGAGTTGGCGATTGTTAGGGCCAATAAAAAGAAGTAGGGTGTCCAAACCAACTAAGCCACCCCTGCTGCTATTGGGAAGATTAAGAGGGCAATGACCCTCAGGGGAAAAAAGGCCCTGAAGATGGAACATAAGAGAGAGAGAGAGAAACAGAGAGAGGCAAGCCAAACTGGACAAGAAGAGTAGGAAAAAAAAGACTCCTCCAAATAAATGAGCTCCTCCTACCAACTACATCAAATCGTCTTGTGGTCATAAACCCTTAGTAACAGAGTCATCAAAGGACTTACCTACCATCCATCTCCAGGGTGTATCTATGAGATATCGCCTTTAAAAAAAGGTAAGGATCCAATCACGTCTCCTGATTTCGCTCACCGAGATTTGAAAGTTGTGCACTCCGTTGCATAAGCAACCATATTTCCTTCTGACATGGTCAACCTAAGGACCTTCCCTTTGGAGTGTCTTCACAAAGAAGGACTTCGTCACTAAGTGCTGGTAAGCTTTTAACCATTTATTTAAGTGTTTGGGTTTTTATGAGTTTTTCTTGTCTAATTTTTGCTTTTCTTTACATAAGCCAGACATCTCACGTAAGTAATTACCCATTGGGCTAACAACCTGAAGAAGATAAATGCTATTCTTATTGATAGTAACAATGTCTTGAAGAACGTATGACGGCAAAGAAGACTGACGTGACCTACCTTACAAAAAATTAAAAGATGAGATGGATGTTAAAGATAAGACCGTAAAAAAGATCAAGAAAACTCAACTGGGGTTCATCCTAATGGACACCGAGTTGTCTTTTCTAATAAAGGCCTAATGTGGAAATACTCTCCTAAAATGTATCCTTAAGAGGAAAATATTTATTTTGGAGATGACATAAATATGGATTATGATGAAGGTTTTGAGGAAGCAATCAAGGAATTTACTTCGTAATTAGACTATCACGAGTTCGTTATGTTCAAAAAGGGTAGGCTAAACGGTCTTTAAAAAGGCATGGTCCCTAAAGGTAACACGAAATATACCGAATATCCTACCTTAGAGGAACTAATGAGAAGGGATGATAAAGCTCCTGAAGTTCAGGTCACCGATCCCCCTACTATTGAGATCAATCAGGCCATTGATGAAGCCGATTAGGCTGTTTATGCCTGAAGGAGTGGCTAATGTTTTGGAGAATGCACCTCCGATAGGTCAGGGGGAGGTCACCCCTACCCTTAGTTTAGTTATTTTTTGGTTTAAACTTTTTATAGACCAACTAGTCATTTACCTTATAGGCCTTGGGCCATTTCGATATTTAATAAAAGTAATTAAATTTCCTTTGGATTTTTTTTACTTGTCACATCTTATTCTTTCATTTCCCAGATTATTCATTTGTTAAAAATGTATTTAACTTATAGATAAGATTGATAAGACTGCTTTTAGATAAACGTGTGCCCATTATGGACTGACTAACCTAATTTAGGGATCGACTAACCCTGTTCGGTTGTACCATCATTTTCAGGTGGGTAATGCCGAACTTAGGTGACTAATTTTTTTATATATTGTAAACCCAATTCTTAGGTGGGTTTGTGCCTATTATAGGTCATCCAACCCTCTAGGGTTGTACCATCATTTTCATGTGGGTTTAATTCTAAGTTCTCAAGCGATTAACTTGTTCTACATCGAACCACTACTTGAGTGGGTTTGATGTCAAATATATGGGACCGATTTATCCTAACCCGTACCATTTCTTGAGTGGGTTTAATGCCATATTCTCACACAATCAATTTATTCTAAGTCATACTACTGTTGGAGTGGGTTTAATGTCGAGTTATCAGGTGACCTACTTTTTTTAAGTCATACCATTTCTTGAGTGGGTTTGATGCCAAACGTAGATGACTTGACTTATTCTAAGTCATACCACTACATGTATGGGTTTAATGCTAGATTCTCATGTGATCGACTTGTTTTAAGTCATACCAGATCTTGAGTGGGCTTGTTGTTCGAAGATCCATATTATAGCCACACTCGTAAAGAAATAATCTTTATTGATATGAGTAAATGGAAATTTCCAAAACATATAAGAAATTTTCTAATTAAAAAATTCCCAAGGTTCATAGCATTCCATGACCTTGGTACCAGTGGGCCATCTAATTCTTAGAAGTGATAGGATCCTATGCCTCCTGTTAATGTTATTCTGTATGATCCCTACCTATTTTTGCACAAGCTTCCCATCTTAAGGTTTCTTTGTTGCTGGAAAGAATTTTATGAGGACCATATCACCGACCTAGAACTCCATGACCTTCTTGTTGTGTTGTTTAGATAACTCTTGCTGATAAATAACCAGATGTATTATAGCCCGATCTCTTATTTCCTCTACTAGATCCAACTCGTGAGCTATTCGTTCATTATTCCAGAAGTCCTAAAACATCTCTTACTTAAGATTTAGGAACCCAATGTCCAAATGAATGATTTCTTCCATACCGTATGCTAGAGAATATGGGGTTTCCCTGGTTGGTCTCCTAAGCATTATTTTGTATGCCCATGTAACATAGGGGAGTTTGTCTAACCATCTTCTATTCGAACTTATCAATCAGTGATTGATTCCTGATAGTAAAGTCTTATTAAAGATCTCAGCCTGACCATTACACTATGGGAACACAAATGATGTATAGTTTATTCTGATCATATGTTCTACACAAAATCCTATGAAGATGTTATTGTCAAACTATGTTTCATTATTTATGACCAGTGATCTTCGATTCCCGAACCTTGTGATAATATTCCTTCACATGAATCATCTGCCATCTGCTTTTCTGAAGTGGGTAAGTTGTTATGCCTCCACACACTTTGTGAAGTAGTCAGTCGTAGTTATTTGCTACTTATAATTCTCGAGATTTGTAGGTAGACGACTCATGATGTCCATTACCCATTGAGAAAAAGGTCTAAGGACTCGTAATGGGGTTCAGGTCACCGAAAGGTTTTGTGATGATTAGGGAGAATTCTTGATATTTGGCTCATTTATGGACGAATTGAATTACGTCTCTCTATATAAAGGGCCACAAGTATCCCTAAGATATCTCCTTGTGGGCAAGCGATATTCCTCTTGTATGAGCCACAAAACTGCCATCGTCCACCTCGCTAAGGATTCCCTCCACTTGATATTAATGGATAGACTTGAGAAGGGGCTCGGTGAATGATCACCGATAAAGTTCTCCTTCATAATTAAGTCAAAACCTTACCAACTAGATCTCAAATTTGTGTCCTTCCTTACCATTTATTTCTGATCTCCGTTCTTATAAAACATGTGATCGAATCCATTTATAAGGATTCTAGCTGGATTTGCATTATGTCCAAGGCTGTCTCTGGTTTATCAATGTTAAGTCTATCTACATATTCTACCTCGATTGTTCTTTTCAAATTTGTGTCAATGGTAGATGCCAGGGTTCCCAATGCATCAATATGACTGTTATTATTTCTTGGTAACTCTTCTATTGACGACGATCTGAGAAGTATGGGAAATCATTTGGCTTTATCATAATAAGTGAGAAACCTAAGATCTCTGGCCTCGTAATCTTCGTTGAGCTGATTTGCGATCTGACGAGAATCACAATATACGACAATAAGCTTGGATCCTGTGATGATATCCTATTGTATACCATGAATCATAGATTCTATTAGACCTCATTGTTAGATCCTTTGAAATCGAGCAAAACTGATTATTGAATGAGACTTCCCTGAGATGTGATAAAGACAATCCCAAAACTTGCTCCTCGTTCATTAGATGCCCCATTAATAAACATCTTCCATCTATTTGAGTCTTACACTATATCTTCCAACATCCATGAAACTCGTATGTTTGTGTTCGGCTATTGAGTCTATGAGTTGATCAATCTAGAGCAGTAGAAAACTATCCTTTGGGTAGTGCTTGTTGAGGTCAATGAACACACACCCTCCATTTTATTCTATTTTTTTTACCACAGTGGTGTTAGAGACCTAACTTGGAAATTGAACCTCTTCGATGAAGACGACTTAGAGGAGAATGTCGACTTCACTCTTTACAACTCTTACTTTCTCTGGTGATGACTTTTGTGGCTTCTGTTTTATTGGTCGGTAGTTTGGATCCACATGAAGCTGATAACAGGCGATGTCTAGATGGATGCGTGGAAGATCATATGGTTGCCATACGAAGATGTTGATGTTAATCCTTAGAAAATGAACGAGTTGCTCTGCTACTTCTTTAGGAAATTCTTAACCGAATAAAAAAGCCTTATCTGTTTGAGAATAGTCAAGAGGAATGGTGATAAGATCCTTTATTACTTGTTTAATGGGAGACAATTTGGTCTTCTTAACTCCCAACTGAACCCCTTTTGGTTGTTACTTAAGTTGATCGTCCTCTGAAGTGTCATAATTTTGATTCTTCTTGGACTATTTTGGCTTAGTCTTGATGGTAGCTACAAAATAATTACAAGCTCCGTTTGGTCTCCCCTAATTTCCATAACTCCTTGATCGCTTAAATTTTATAGCTTTTAGTGGAGAGATGAAGGGACGAGCCTTATAGAATGAGGACACCCCTACTTAGAAGGGCATTATAGGGTAATTCTAACTTGAAAACATGTAATTATATCTCATGATTCATAGGCCCCACCTTAATAATTAAGTTGACCTTCCCTAGCAGGGCTTCCACATCTCCGTTGAAACCGATCATTTGTCCCACTTTGTATCCATATCATGGATTGAGTAACCGATATTGATAAGAAGGCTGAGGTACATGATCTTTAATGAGCTTCCTTGGACGAAAAATATCCTTTTAACATGAAAGTTATCTAGCCAAAGATTTAGGACCAGAGTGTCCTTGTGGGTTATGTTTATGCCGACTACATCCTAGTCAATGAACATTATCGTTCGATTAGCATATATATCATTTCTCTCCCACTTAGCTAGGTTCGATTTGGATATATCTACTAGGCAATCCTCTTGGATGCAAACTGCAGTTTTTACCCTCTCTCTAAGCTTCTTACCGGTGAACTTTAAGGTATTAGTGTAACTGTGTATGGCTATTACCATTCCTAAAGGTGACATATTTTCATTGCTCCCTACTTTCTGCACCACGTTCACCTTGGCCGAATATTTATTCTTAGTTTCATCAATATACTCCTTTAAATGGCCGGATTGAAGGAGTTATTCCAAATAATTTTTGAACATATTAAGTTCTCTGTGAGATGACCATGGTCTTAGTGCTTGGTTTACCTAATATTGGCGTCTCAGTCGCCGATCGTTGACCATCTTGGCCAATATCTTGAAGTATGGCTCATATTTGATCTACGGGATCAATTTGTGTATAGGTTCCCTTAAAAAGATGTTTATTTCCTAGAAACCTTTTTTGTTGGTCTGCGGCCTAGAGCATTCCTTGGATGTATCATTCTACGTTCCTTTATTTGGGGGGGGGGGGGGGGGGGGTTGATTTCCACCTTTGGATGGCTTCTTAGAATCATTATTCATCTCCTGTTTGGAATTTTAGTCTGCCAGAATATCAGTAGTGGTAAGATCATGCTATGCCTTGGCGTATTTCTTTATACGCACCATGAGGTCATCCATATTGGTCATTAATTTCTTGGTTAGATATTGATAGAGATCATCCGAGCTGGGAAGTCTGAACTTAAAGGATGATATGGCCAACTGTTCATTGAGGTCATTGATCTCATTGAACATCTCCCAGTATTGTTATGCATATTCCCTACGTGACTCTCCCTTTTTCCTTTTGAGACATCAATAAATTCACCTTTTTGACTGCTTTGCTATTGGTGATAAAACAAGTTGTACATTGCTCGACTAAATATTTTAATGAGAAAATATACCCGGGGGATAATTTCTCGTACTATTTGAGATCGATCTCTCCAAGAGATGTGGGGAAAATTAGGGACATAAGGGTGTCATGGTGACTCCACATAGATATAGTGTGCGGATAGTACCTGATATAATGACTGAGGTCCGCCTTTCCATTATACATAGTGGTTTTGGGAATGTAAAACTTCTTTGGTAGATCTAAGGTTTCTATCTCCACATTAAATGGTGAGGTTGAACCATGACCCAATGTTTTCCTAGCTAGATCCTATAGAGTTCATGCTAAATTTGGTTTCATCATTCCCTCCAAATCCTTTTTGAAGAAATCTCGAATTTCTTCACTCCTAACCTTCTTCGACAAAATTTTGTGTTGGGATGACCTGTTGTTATGTGTGAATTCGGCAGGCCAAATTGGGTCTTAGTTGTGACTAGCGGAATAGAGAGTCTATGAGTGATTGAAATGTTAGGAATATAATGCCTCACGAGAGGGCTCCATGAATCAAAAAACCAATTTATTCGATTGGACATGTTACATCTTGGGGTACAAATCATACCTCTCCTATTCCACTCCACATCATGAGAATCACAGTGATAATCTTCTGACTACTCGTTCAACTACCTCCTCATACGGGCAATCTCTTCATCATGGCGATCCAACCTTTCTTTGTAAAGATTAGCCAGTTGTGATGCCTCTTCCCCCTAGGTCACTCAACGGAGGGAGTGTGACGTCGGTGAGTGGGACTTGATCTCCTTGGAAAACTCCCGTTTGACCTAGATATCTTGGGAGGCAAATGGGGCCTGTAAATAGATTTCTCCCTCATAACAACTTGTATCTCAAATTGGATATGACTTCTAGCATATGAATGATGATATTGGATAACACTCACATTATTGTAGGGTTGATGTTTCATGGTAGTGAGAATTATACTTTTCCCACAGACGACACCAAATTATAGGGGATATCAAGCCCTCAATAATAGAAATATTATACTTTGCCCGCCAAAATATGAATGCAGTAAATTAATGACATAGTATGTACGTGGTTCGACAACTCGTCCTTCCTACTTCCACGAGGAAAGGAGGGATAATTGTTTATTTCTTGGAAGAATAAAGGATGATTGGATTGATAGGTTTTCTAGATGAGAGTCCAAGTTGTTATGAGCAAGATACAAATCAATACCCCCAAGTAGGGTGAGGTTTCCCTTATTTATAAGTACAAGGTTGTTATAGTCCTAATTCCCTCTACTTTGATCCTATCTATAGGTAATAGAGTCGTGTTACAAGTAATCACTCGTGATACATGATGATTTTTCTAGATTTCTACACAACTCCCCTTAGTATTCCGCCGACTACGTCCATTGACCTATGAAAGCCACTTATCATTCCACGTGGCATAATCGACTACATTTGCCTCTATTTTTAATTCTAAACATAAAATCAATTGATTTTTGGTTCAGAATATGTGTTTATGCATTGTTTTTTAAATCATCACATGCTTAGTTTGTTCTACAATATTTTTTTATTTGGCATACTCCTTTAATTATTATTTAGGGTTAATATCATGTTTTCTAAAGTTTTAATTCACTATATATGGTTAATAGAAGTTATTCATTATTTTTAAGAAATTTTGATGATGAAAGATCCCTTTTAGTGTCCACTGATAGTGACTGTATAGATTTACATTTGTTACCAATTGGTCTAATAATAATGAAGATGATAATCAATTGGGTACAAATGTTGGTTGGTAAGCTATGAATATAAATTTAAGTGTAAACCAACCACTAAATTTACCCCTAATTTATATTATAATATTAATAATTATGAAGACCTTGTGAATTTATTCCCATATGATGATGAGAATGATGGACCCATGTCTAAAATTTCTCAATTTATTGATGATAGGGGCTTGGGATCCTAAATTTGAACTTGGTATGTGTAAGAGAAAAATTTATGATTGCTCACTCTTTATTTTATATTTACCATATCCCGCTACACCCCACTGCACCTTTATGAAAGTTCCCAAGTCTTTAAGAGAAGAATAGTTAAGATCGAGCATCATGGATTTACTGGAGAAGAGTTTTGAGGTGGTTTCATGAACTTAAAT
The DNA here is from genome assembly GCA_949130495.1 of Sambucus nigra. Lineage (NCBI taxonomy): Eukaryota > Viridiplantae > Streptophyta > Magnoliopsida > Dipsacales > Adoxaceae > Sambucus > Sambucus nigra. Next base: position 197,429,105 of record OX422212.1, read on the forward strand.
TATTTATGGGTATTTTCAAAGGAGTTTGTTTTTATAAAAAAAATCAAAAGTTTTTTGTTTTAAAAACTCGCTTATTTGTTATAACAACTTCTCATGTCGTTCGAACGAGTTTCTGCAAGCCATTAGAACGAGTCCATGTTATTCGAATGAGTTCGAAAGCATCGCTTTTTAGTCAACTATGGAATGTCATTTAAAGTGTAATTGGATCCTATTCGAATAATGGCAAGTACTTCATTCGAATGAGGTGGAATTTTTTTCGAACGAGTATGAGAGTTTATTTACTTATTTTTATCCCATATCAAATGCAATCTTTCATCTTTATTTCTTTGTAACCTCTTTCCCTATAAATAGCGATGCGATGATGTATTTTTTTAAGCCTTTTAAGAGTTCTTTCTATGATCAACCTCTTCAAAATTTTCATCCAAACCCCTTGGATAATTTAGGATCACTTTGCCAAGCCAAGAAGAACACAATCTGAGTTCTAAACCCTTATGGAGATTTTTCTTTACTTCTGATTTATGGAGTCGAGGGTCTACTACTGAAGAAAAAAGGAATTACGATTCCTGAGGCTGATTGGTGGATACCGATGCAAGATCTGTTTGTTGTGGGCAGTGCTAGACTGCGTCATTTTCTGTTGAAGATTCAAAGATATTATCGAATTATACATAGTGTATCTCTAAGTAGTCTGTAAGTCATTAAGTGTCAGTCTTATCTTAAATAATTCTGAATATAGGCTTTGTGATAAGCACCCAAAAGTGTTCAAATAATACCCCGAATAGATCGTTTTTAATTGCTAATTCTCGACAAAATGGGTCTTATGTGTTTTATTGTCTATTTTGTAGGTCAATTGCATGTTGCGGTTATTAAAGCTATATTTCGAGGCAATTACACGGATAAATGGAGCAAAACCTGAAATCATATCCCCTTACTTAAGCCTAACCTATCCCAAAACCATCACACGAGCCCCGTGTGTGTTTGGTTTGTCCCCTTTTATTTATTTTATTTTATTTTTTAAAATTTTTATTTGTGTCGTTTGTATTTTTTTTTATGTTATATTGTGTTTTGAGTCATGTATATATTTTTAGGATTATTTTTATATTTTATTTTTGTGTGTCACGTGTGTTTTTATTATTTTTATAAGTGTGCGTTTTAATATATTTAATTTTAATTTTTATTTGATTTTTAGTTTTTAGTATTAGTTTAGTTTTCTTATGAAGTTAGGTTTATTAGTATTATTTTATTTTGAGTCTTTTATTTTTAGACTAGGAATTTAATTTTTGATTTTATATTTTTTTAGTTTTATTTTTTTAGGTTGGCATTTTAATTAGATTTTTATTTTTATTTTTTCAGTTGTGTCTTAATTTTATTTTTATTTTTATTGTCACAAATTAAACACACACACTCCACACTATCCTACACTCACTCACACATATCTACCCTACACCCTCACCCCACACAAACACAACCTCTCCACTATTCATCATCATCTCCACACCTCCACTCTATCTCATCTCACCTCCATTAACAACAAAACCCAACAACACCTTCATTCTCTCATAAACCCATACACTACCTGCATCAAACCCGAATTTTTGCCCTACTCCAATCGGACCTACACCCTAGCCCATATACGATCTCACCTGCTTACCATACCCTGCCTAACTCAAAGACACCTACCCCTAATACCCAAACCGGTTCCATGTCCAACCCGATTTCAACCCGTAACCGCCTGATTCTGACCGACCCACCTCCGACGAAACCCACAAACCCGAATGCACTCCAACCCGACCCCATCTCCATACTCCGACCCACCTGAAAACCCCAAAACCGGTGGAATCACCTGACACAACCAAACCTGGCTCGACCCTAGCCCGAATCCAAAATCCAACGATCCCAAACCCATTCCCGCCAGTGACACAACCGAACTCGACCCGCAACCTTCGGTCGAACCTTCAAACTCGAACTACTTATCTAACCCATTTTCCACTTCAAGCCTTAACCCACTTTTCCAACTCATACCCGATTTTTCCACCTGCATAAAACAAAGCTAAACAAAATACCAAAGAATTAACTCCCACATGTATTTAAAACCCACTTGTGTCTTATACCCCTTTTTAACCCAATACCCAAATTACCCTTAAACAAATGAGATCCCCTCACCTCTCCCACATGCTCACCCAAGCCTATTTTCCCAATTTACGCCCTTAGCTCCATGCCTACTATTTAAGGAAGAAAGAAGACCCAAAATAAGGAGAAGAGTTAGGCTAGAGAGAAATATATAGAGAAACACCATTTTTATTTTTTTAGTAGTTTAGTTTTTTTTATTTGTTTTTTTTTTCAGATTAGAGAAAAAAATTCAATAAATTGAGTGTTTGTAATTAATTGAGATGTTGGAAGAATTGAAAAAAATGAAATTGAAGGCAATTTTGGTTTGATTACTCCTCTCTAATTTTCATTTTATGCTCGCATTTTATTCTAATTTTTATTGGATGATGATTATGGAGGGATAATCATCCCATTCAAGGGGTGAATTATCATGAATCCAATTTGAATTAATTGTCAATTCTAATTTTATTAGTTTCCTTTGATTAGTAAATTTAATTCCTACTTATTTTCACATTGAGAAATGGAAAATCATCCTTGAGAAAGGATTGATAATTGTATTATCATTTGATCATTTGATTCAAACTAGAGATAGGCTTATCACTAGATTTAAATGTTAGTATAATTTTCATCTACTCATATTTTTATTTAGTCAAAATAAAATTAGTTTGATGAATCGATCCTAGTGGGTGATTCGTTTAATTGATTTTAATTCATTTAGAGTCGTGCTTATGGGAATTAAACTTACTTTTCTAAAAGAATATTCAATTAATTCATTAGTGTAATGAGAATTAGCTTTTGAATTAAATGAATAGTTTGGAAATTGATGAAATTAAAATAGTGCAAGTTAGGTTAATTTGTGTGAATTGAGGGTGGATTTTCCATTCCTTGAATATTTTCTCTCATTTAGTTACATCTCACTCACTTTTATCACTCACTAGTTTATATTTTTCATACTTTTATTTTAGTTTGATTACCCTCTTTTATTTACATCTTTGATTTAGTTTAAATTCACATCCTCACAAAATTGTTTTAATATTGGAAAAAGCTAAAAAAAATAGAAAATGCAAAAATCGAAAAAGAAAATAATAAACAAATGAATTTCATGCCCCTCATGTATGTTTCACCCTTAGATTTGGATTGATTCCCTTACTTACCACTCTACACTAGTTTTGTTATATTTTTGTAAGTATGAAAGGTTTTGATTAGAGAACTTTCAAGCAACGAAAAATATACGCAAAAAAGTTTTCTAAGTAGTCTGTAAGTGGTGAAATTTTTTTCGAACGAGTATGCGAGTTTATTTATTTATTTTTATCCCATATCAAATGCAATCTTTCATCTTTATTTCTTTGTAACCTCTTTCCCTATAAATAGCGATGCGATGATGTATTTGTTTTTTAAGCCCTTTAAGAGTTCTTTCTATGATCAACCTCTTCAAAATTTTCATCCAAACCCCTTGGATAATTTAGGATCACTTTGCCAAGACAAGAAGAACATAATCTGAGTATTAAACCCTTATGGAGATTTTTCTTTCTTCGGCTTTATGGAGTCGAGGGTCTACTCCTGAAGAAAAAAGGAATTACGATTCCTGAGGCTGATTGGTGGATACCGAGGCACGATCCGTTTGTTGGGGGCAGTGCTAGACTACGTCATTTTATGTTGAAGATTAAAAGATATTATCAAATTATACATAGTGTATCTCTAAGTAGTATGTAAGTCATTAAGTGTCAGTCTTATCTTAAATAGTTCTGAATATTAGCTTTGCCTGAAAGTAATTTTTCCTTTATATTCTTCCCATTTTGTTTGGTTTAGATACTTGGTTTGGAAATTGGCTTCATAATTTATCTTACAGGTTCACTTAAGCCTAAACAAGATAAAATTTGGTAAAAATTGAATCTTTATATGTGTGACCTACTATACGGACTATCCATATAACCCGTGTTTTTAGTACAAAATTTGTAAATGCAAAGGAGTTTATCAAGGATGTTAGGTAGTATATAATGCTAAATTAAAATGTAATATTATTCATAAACAATATGAAGTGGAGACTAGGAGCAAAATGCAAACCACTATGTAATTGGAGAGTATTTCCCTATAAGGTCCAAGGTGATACAAGACTTCAGATAAAAACTATCATCGACAAACATAAACATTACGATCCATTATTTTCTAATAAAAATGTCAACTCTACATGGTTTTATACTTGGATCAGGTTATGGAAAATCGTAGTTGGCCTTTAAAGGACTTTAAAGAACAAGTTAAACAAGATGATGCAGTGATGTAACAATGATGAAATGTTGGATAGAAAAACAAAATGAAAATGTGATAATTAAAGGAACCCATAAGGAGCATTAAGGTTTATTGGGATCTATTGCAAATATATTAAACTAACTATGTCACGTTTTAGAATGGTTATTGGTAAGAAACTATTGTTGATGGATTTGTAATTTTTGAAATCTTATATTGTTTCCCATCCACATTGAAGAAAGGTTTTTAATAGGGAAGTAGGCCATTTATTTATGTTGATGGATGTTTTCTTAAAGGACTATCTTTTGGACATTTATTAATTGTCGTGGGTGTTGATGAAAATAATGGGATGCACCCTTTTGCATGGGAAATTGAATAAGAATCCACATAAATGGTTTCCTTAGTTGCTAATCAATGACATTAAACATATGAAATGGACTTTCATAAGTGATCAACAAAATGGATTAAAATTTCTAAATTCAAGAGTTGTATTAAATTTTATTTTCATAAGATCACTTAAGTAATTCACATTTTCTTAATTTGTAGGGATTATTTCCATCACCTGTAAAGTTTTTCCCCGACTCTAATTAAATATTTTGTTCAAGGCACCACCACTCAAATTTACAAAATACATGTGGAGGTAAACTTCTTCAAGATCAATTTTGGAGGTGTTCCAGCGAAACAATTGTCAAATACTTTTAAGAAATTCATGGAGGAATTAAAGAAATGGATTAATGATCATCGGTTTAGGTGGTAAAATCCTAATTAGATTATTTCCAAACAAATAGATCCCAACAATAAATAAAACTCACAAAATTACATAGCACAAGGTATACTTGGTTCAACAATGTACCTACATCCACATGGTGTTTCTTTCTTTATATTAATTAATTCGTAACAACATTAATTACATGCCCCTTTTACCATGGGTGGGGGATACATTTATAAGGAGTCGAAAGAGGATGATTCATGTAGGACTCTAGACTCCTGGGTGTAGTTGCAATGTGAACGAATAGATCCAATCATGATATCCTTTGTGAATTTATTCTCTTTTATACTTATATCCAAGATGTGATCAGTTATCTGATCTACAAGATATGTGTTAGCTGTCCCGATTTAGTTGAGCGATCAGAATAATTTCCCCATAATTTTCCCACAAAGCTTTGGAGCCTGGTGAAGAGATTTGATAATGAGTGATAGTTGATACTAGTTAGTAGTGATACATGATCACCAGTTAAATATTGGGTTAAAGAGAACTAATACTTGGGGTTTTAAAAGTAAAAAATAATTTATTTATCCCGTTAAGTTAGGAGGGCATGCTTGTAATTTACCCCAATTTCTTAAGGGTGCACTGGTAATGTGCTCATTGAGGAGACTAAAAGGTTAGACATGCCTGTCAATCGTGACCTAGCTCCTTATTTCAAATGATTAATGTATTGGAAGTTGTACCAAATAGTTCCAAATACTTCTCCTACTACCATTTTTATCTCTACCTTCACTATTCAGGATGCCAAAGCTCTCAACATTTTTCTTCACCTGTAAGTCTTCTTCCCTTCTTGTTTTCCATTTTTGTTACTGACGAACATCTGTTCCTCTTAATTTCTTTAGATTTTTGCATCATTTTCCTTCTTGGATTGAAAGAAAAATGACGTATGCAGTAAATGATAAAAATATAAAGGATTTTAGGAAGAGGTTTTCTATTTCTAATTGGGTAGTGATTTATTGTGCTGAGGAGACGGACGATTGTTATAATGTAGTAGGAAGGCACTTGATACATACCCAATCTGTTCCTGATGATGGGATTACCTTCCCCTCAAAATAACTTTTTCTAGAATTTGTGAGTTTTTTATGGTAGTACATGCTCAATGTACCCTATATACATGGATGATTGTGAATGGAGTTCATAAGAACAATGAATTATACCATATCTGAATCAGAATCCCTGAGATCAGGTATTATTAATCATGGGTTAGAAAATGATAACACCTTCTATTTGAAGGCAAGAAAGGTTGATAGGGTCCTTATTGTAAATCTTCACGAATATAATAATGGTTATCAGAGTCGCGGGTTTATTGCAAGGTAGTGGCAACATCCACCAATTCCTAAAGGGGGTGATCCCTATAGGGGTTTTAGGTGCCCTAAAAAAGGGAATAAAATAGGTTGACTGTTATTTTTTTCATTACATTTTGTTATTGTCGACCAAATTTCACATAAAATTTTTACTAACATCCCATCTTATTTTTTTTACAGAAGATTCTAAGGATAAGGAACATGCTGCTTCTCACGTCAATTGGTCCAAACTTGTTAAAGTTTGGAATTTGAAGAGGTCTTTATCAACTGGTACCGAGCATCCCAGATCGAGATCCTTATTATTTAAGTACTCCAATACAACCACCTATTCATTTCTAGGCCACCCACGGATACAATTCTTAAGATTTAATGCCTTTCGACTAGTGAGGAGTCTTTAATTAGACTAACTTCAGGCTCCTTTGAGTCTATAAATGTTAACACTATGCCAACTGAACTTACAGTCACCTTCGAAGAAAAAATGGCTCCCAAGAAATGAATCCCCACTGTATTGGATGAGTACGATCTCCCCACTTCTCCAGAGGCTCAATCTTTTAAGAGGAGGGAAGTCAGAGGCTCGTCCGACTTTGTTAACCTATCGGATTCTCCTGACAAAATCAAAGCTCAAAAGAAGTGCAAGACTAGCACCGGACCTTCTGCTGCTTCCATCATTCACACCAAGAAGGTAGATGCCCCCTAAAGGGGAAGGGTCACTAAATAATGTAGTTGTCCAAATCCAGACTTAGACCTCGCATTATTGATGGTGGTCATTTTGGAGTTGGAAAAGGAGTAAGTTGGCAGGCTGATTACCAGCCAATTGGTGTCTCAAGCCGCCCATGTATTATCCTTGGTATGTCCTAGAACTTCTATTTGGACCATTTACTTAATATTTTTCTTTTTACAGTAACATGTGATCGATCTTTCCATATAGTTTGTTAAGGACTTTGTCGATATCTTTGACCGAAGGGATGACTAGGCCAAAGCTAATGATGAACTAGAACAATCCTTGTGGAAGTACCAAGAGGCTTTTAAGATCACTAAAAGGGCATATAAGACTGATAAGAAGGCCATCATGGTGTAAATGACCAAGATGAGGTCAGGGAATGAGCAGCTGAAGAAGTCTTCCGAGGAGTATACCCAAATTTTGGTCGAGGCACTAATGGATCAAGATAAGGACTACGACCAAAGGTTCATGAACACCTTGGGCCAGGATAAAAATTAGTTGTCTTATATCCGCAAGTATAACCTTAATAAGGGTTGGGATTCAACCTTGACTATTACTGTGGTTCCTCCTGAGTTTGAACTTTATGGAGAACATGATCCAGGTTTTGCTGAGGTCAAATCGAAGCGAATGATGGGGGTGACCAAGAGATAGAGGATGCTTACCAAGGAAAAGCTCCAAGCAATCAAGAGTGGGTGAATGGGAAAGAAGTACAAGCAAGTTAGGTTTAGCTTAGGTTTCCTTACTTTCTATATTTTCTTATCTTTCAACAAATATGTTGTAAGGGATTACCTACCCTTCTTGATCTTTTTAATAGAAGATTTAATTTTTGCCTTGTTATTATTTGTCTGACTATTGGCTACTTAAAAATGCTTTGGTTTCTCTTTACGTATCTGAATGCCTTTCTTGTGATCTTTGTAGCCTAATAATAACTTATTTGTGGTGCCAACACCTCAAGAGAGTGAAGAAATGGATTTAATACTTAGGAAGGGAACTTTTAGCTGAGCTCATAAAGCCTTTGTTGCTTCTCGATAGGAACTTCATAATATGATAAGTGCCTATGATAAAAAAAATTCATCTGGATGCTAGTCTATAAATCGAAGTTAAGAAGATCAATGATATCGTTGAGATATTGAAAAATGAGAGTAATTCTGTAAGCTCGTCAAGGCTGAAGATAACTTCTAAAAAATTAGGCGATCAAACAAGGCATGGATCATGAAATAATGAAGTTTAAATACCTCTTCAAAAAATGTACTCGCACAATTTAGTCTGTTAGTTATAATAAGGTTTATATGAATGCCCCTCTCCATCCAAATGAACTAAGTCAGTGGCTTATAAGTACCGATGGCTTAATGCTCTAGTCTTTATGAAGGTTCCGAAGGGTACTAATTGGATTGCCATGCCTACAACCATCCTCATTTTCAAAGTGATGAGTCATGGATTCCTCCCTCTGCGATATCTCTTTAACTGGTAAAGAGTTACCTTCTATCTCATGATGGTGACTATGAGTTCTAGTCCAATCCAGAAGATATGTGAAGAGCTGAGGTCATCAAATTGATAACCTGGTAGCAATGATGTCTATCTTTGTCAGGTTTACTTATGATCATCTTGTAATTTTTCCAATACGGGATTTTTATAAAATGGATACCTAATGAATGGATTTATAAGTTAACTTATGTTTTTCACTTTCCATTCTTATATCGAGCATGTGCTTAGCATTTTACTTACCTTTTAGAACATATTGTTGTACAATCTTAGGCTTAGGACAAACTATGACAAAAATGCATTTAGTCGCAGGGCTACCCATTTGTTATGGGTTTTAACTGGCCTAAGTTGGAACATTTAGAGCCTAGAGAACCCTGTAGGGATTTTTATTACTTGGACAATTACAAATGTTTGGTGAGTGACGAAAAAATGCAACCTTGATTTCTGATTAAGTGTAATCTTCTTAAGGTATTCACGTTGACAATAATCGCTTGATCGGGTAAATTTGGATAAATTAATAGACATTATTGCTATAATAGTAACTCGTAAATAAACAAAGTTAGCCCGCTATTTTAAATAATAAGAAAGATAATTTCATTTATTGAACTTTAAATCATTCGATAGACAGAAATTTAAAATTTAAAACAAAGCTAAAAATAAAATTTTCTAAGATTGGCAGCATTTCAGGCCATAGGAATCTCCCAGTTGGAGGTCATCTCTAATAATTTTAAAGGGCCCTTCCCAGTTAGTACCTAACTTAGCATATGATAGTTTTTTCTCTGTTGATCACCTTTTTGAGGTGGTAATCATCGGCCTGAAACCTTTTAGGATTAATGCCTTTGTTGTACTGCTTAGATAACTGCTAGTCGTAAGAAGTAATTTTGATCAAACCTTATTCTCTCCATTATTAAAACGAGTTCAAGTTAGGTCTTTCTAATTTCATCATTCAGACATTGAGCGATACTAGTTGTCTTCATGGTTGGCAAACTGGGTTTCAAAGGAATTATGTCTTCCATTCTATAAGTTAAGGCGAAGGGTGTTTCCCTGGTCGACCTCCTAGGCGTCGTACGATATACCCATAAGATGGGGGTAAGAATGTTCACCCAAGCACCTTTTTCCCTCTCCATCATTTTCTTTATCCCATTAATCACCTTTTTATTATAAGTCTCAATCACATTGCTTTGGGGGTAGGCCACTGAGCTGAAGTAGTGCTTGATGCTATGGTTTTTATAAAAGTTTTGAAATGGTGCACTTTCAAATTGCATTCCATCATCGGTGACGATTATTCTCGACATAGAAAATGAGTCACGATGTTTCTCGAGATGAATCTTATCATATCAGTGTCCCTGAAGTTTTCTAGAGGTTTAGATTCTATACACTTAATGAAATAGTCAATGCCAACCGGGAGATACTTTTGATTTTTATGTGTTGTAGTTAGGGGACCCACAATGTCCAAACCCCACTGAAAAAGGGCTATGGACTTGTCAACATTTTTAGGTCGCTGACTGGCTAGTGAAGGATAGGGGGAGACCTCTTGGAACTTCTTGCAATATCTAACATAGCAAACTGTGTTTTTCTACATGTATGGACACCAATAGACTTATTTTAATTCTATGAATTCCAAATATATAACTCTTATGTTTTCCCACATAAATCGTCATGAAGTTTGTACGGAACTTGGTCGACGTTATTCAGGTGTATGCATTGGAGGTATGGACCTGTGAACAATCACCTATAGAGTCTTCCTTCAAATGACAAGTAGCACGAGTAAATTTTACCTTGACTTAATGCGATAACTTCTTGTCGATTGGCAAAACATCCTTTTATAAATAAGCTGTGATTGGGTCCATCCAACTAGGAGATTTTTAGATGACGAGGAATTTTTTGGTGACCTTTGGTCACGTGATGCTTAGTTGGGTGAGGTAATCTAACTTAATGGTTCTTTACGTTGCCGATCACTTTTCTGAGGACGTAATCTCCAACATGGAATTTTTTTAGAATGATGCCCTTATTGTACCGATATTGTTAAGAAGCCAATTTGATCAAATTTAGCTCTCTTTATTCCCTGGATAGGTTGAACTCAATCCTTATAATCTCTTCGCTTAGGTTTTGGTCATCGACTATGGTCTTCATGGTTAACAAACCAACTTCTAAGGTAATTATCCTTCCCTTCCATAAGCTAAGGGAAAGGGATTTTTCCCTGTTTACCTCTTAGGCATTGTATTATATGCCCATTGGATGTGGGGGAGCTCGTCCACCCAATCACCTCTTTCTTTCTCCAACCTTTTCTTTGTTCCATTAAGCACTATTTTTTTGGAGACCTCAACCTTCCTGTTGCTCTTGGGAGAGGCCACCGAACTAAAGTAGTTCTTGATGTTGTGGTTGTTGCATGAGTATTAGAATGGTCCGCTTTCAAATTTAGTTCAATTGTCAGTTATGATTATTGTCGGTAAGCCAAAGAGGACCTTGATGTTTCTCTAGATAAATATTATCATATTAGCATCTCTAATGTTGACCAAAGGTTCATATTTTACGCACTTGGTGAAATAGTTCATGCCAACCACGATATACTTTCGATTTCTTGATGTTGTAGGTAGGGTACCCAAAATGTCCAAACCCCATTGAGCAAAGGGCCATTGTCTATTTAGTGAATTTAGGTTTCTGGTTTATTGGTGAAGCATTTGTGAGAACTCTAGGCACTTATTTCACTTTTTAATATAGGAGACTATGTCTCTCTTCATGTATGGCCACCAATAGCCCTCTTTAATGGATCTGAATGCCAAAGATCTTCCCTCAAAGTGGCTACCACATATCTCATCATGAAATTTGTACAAAACTTGGTCGACATCATTTGGGGGAACACATTGGAGGTATGGATATATGAAATATCATCGTTAGAGTTCACTTTCAGATGACAAGTAAAAATGGTGAGCCTTCATCCTAACTTGATGGGCTTGCTTTTTATTAGTTGGCATAATAATTCTGGTAGGAGCCCTCTAAGCAACGAGGAGTTATTTGGTGACCTTTGGTCGTTAAATGTTTTGTTGGGTGAGGTATTCCACCTCGATGGTTCTTCTGAGGTAAAAATCAATGCTTGAATTATTGTTCCACTGAGCAAATTGTTAAATATGTACTTTATTAAATTGTGTGAACAGGTCTTGGAAAACCCTTTAATATGTTGATATTTGTTCATATCTCACATTGTAGTCTCCTGATACTTGATTAGATACTAGCCTTGAGTCGAAGTAGACGTCAAGGTGACTTGCACAAAAAAATTTGGCGTTTCGTTATCTCACGATGAGAGCTTCATATTCAGCCTCTTTGTTGGATGCTTTAAAGAAAAGTTTAATACCTTGCATGATCATGGTTTGTTCTGGAGTGATTAGGACAACTTACACTCTTACCACTTTTGAGTTTGAGGCTCCATCAATATTAAGTGTCCACTTTTTGAGTTGGTCAAACCGTTCATTGGATTATTGATCAATGAGCTTAGCTTCATTGAGTTTGTTGATACCAAAAATTATCCTGCTATGTGGACCATTTATGTATGAACTCATGTTACCCATTCGAGCATTAATCCAAGTCAGCAAAGGATAATCATCGACCAGCTGAAGGAATGCAGACTAGCAGCTTAAAGAAGCCCGACCAAAACCAGGAAGACTGACCAACAATGACAGTGAATCACTAATAGTTGTATTATACAGATGTAAATGCCAAGGTTATAAAGGCATTCCATCCTTTAATATTCCGACTCTTGTACACCCTCAAAGGGATATAAATACATTCTAAATCCTATAACCAAGGGACATGAAAAACGAGACAAGAGGCAATTGAACAAGCCCAAGGCCACACACAACAGTGGATGTAGGCTTTTCTTTTAGCCGAACCACGTTAAAAATTCTTTATCTCTTTTACTTATTTTTATCTGTGATCAATTAATTATGTCATTCTATTTTTTTGCATCAACAGATTGGCTCCGTCTATGGGAATGTATTTCTAATCGTTCTCATTCATTCAAGCACCTAAATGGCTGATATTCCTGAATCAAGTCTCAGGAATGATGGCATTCCACCTATCCATTCTGCCCCACCAACAACGAATGTATTAACTAGAATTCTATCCAGTCTTGCTAGAGGCCAAGAGGTTATGCAAGACACTATCAGACAACTCGAGCAAACTCTTCAAGAAGGAGCACCTTCTTTATCTGTCGGTGGAAATATGCCACCACCACCACCACCACCAAGAGGTGGTAGGAGAAGTTAGTAAAGAAATACAGGGGATACATCCTATCGTACAGGGTCAAATTCACTATCCAGGGCGTCAGAATCTTTTAATACGCAGTCATACTCTCCAGAAAGGCTAAGCCGTGCTTCTCCCTTTGATCGTTTGGGACCCAGAGGGAACAAAAATGTTCCTAGGGCAATATCAGGAAACACTTGATGACCATATGATCGAAGAGAAGGCTCTACCCAATCTTGATCAGACCCCCGACGTACTGCTCGAGACGAGCAACAATCCCAATAGGATAGTTCAACGAACAATAGAACAACAATGCATAAGTCTGATGCTGGAAACAACGCTTGGAAAGGTTTTATCCAAATATTGGAGGACAGGCTAGGAGAGATGGCTAAGGCCAAAATCCCACTACAAAGAAGCTTTGTAAAGGGATCTCCCTTTCTACAAGCAATTGTGAATTTCCCCACTCCAACAAAGTTCAAAACTCTAGTAGTTACACCCAAATACGATAGGAAAATTGATCCAGTCCTCCATATAGAACAATACCAAGCAACCGCTGATATTTATGCAGTTCACGACGAAATGAGGTGTAGAGCATTCTCTGAAACAGTTACTGGATCTGCCCAAATCTGGTACAACAGCCTTCATTGGGGATAGATTTCCAGCTTTAACCAGTTGTCCAAGATATTTATAGCAAGTTTTATTTTGGAGCCAAGCGTGTAAAAAGGGTGTCGCGTTTGTTTAGCATACGACAAAAGGAAGGAGAGAGCACCAGGGGCTACATCACTCATTTCAATAATGAAAAGTTAGAGGTCGTGAATTATGAAGAGAAAACTTCTATAACAACCCTTATGAGTGGATTGCCCCCTGAGAAGATCTATTATACACTTGATAAAGATCCCCCAAGGGAACTAGACCGAACTGACAACATGGTCAGACACTAGGAGATACAAGTGAACTAGACCTCCTGCATTTAGGACTACAAGAAGAGTTGGTTGGATCACTTAAGACTTGATATACTCTACTCAAGTTCCTTTAGACATTCCTCATTCAAAATCAAACCCTTCTCCTTTTTTATTAGCACAAAGAATGGTCGACATTTTTCATAAAATATTTACATAAATTAGTTGTGTGTTATTAATTTTCCAGATAGATTTTGAATATCACAAAAATGTTTTTAGTGGATGAACGTTATTAATCACCTTAATTTAGTTGGGCTAGTCTCGACTCCCTTGGCTCAACAAATATCCTAAGAACTTTCTTAATTGAACTCCGAAGGAGTATTTGGCTGCGTTAGGCTTCATCTTTTAATATCTAAGGATCTCAAATGTCTTCGCCAGGTCCTGCAAAGGGATACTTTATACTTGCCTTTCACAAGCATGTCATCGATATATACTTCCATGGTGTCACCTAGATAATGCTTAAATATCTTGGTGATAACCTTTGGTATAGTTCTCATGTATTCTTAAGTATAATTGGCAAGACTGTGTAGTAGTAGAAGCCAAGAGTTATCATGAACGAGGTCATCTCCTAGTATGAGCCGAATAAAGGATTCTTATGGTATTGTGAGTACACATTTAGGAAACTCATATATTCATGATTGGTTGTTGCATTGACCAATTGGTCAATCTTTAGAAAGGAAAGATGTCTCTAGGACATTCTTTGTTGAGGTCAGTGAAGTCTATTCAGACTCTCCACTTTCCATTACTCTTATTTATGACCACCGGGTTGGAGAGACATTTGGGCAATTGAACTTCTTTAATGGACCTTGACTTCATAAGTTTTCTTATTTCCTCTTTAACAACATTTGCCTTATCTCGGGATGTTTAGTAAGACTTTTGTGTGATCGACAGGAATGATGGGTCCACGTGAAGGCGATGGCACATGACTTCGGAATCAATCTTGGGCATATTTTAAGGCTGCCAGGCAAATACGACTTGATTCCCTTTGTGAAAAAATACCAATTCTTCTTTTTCTTGATCGGTATGTGAGTTTTTTACCATAAAATTCTTTTTCGGGTGTGATTCATCGAACATCACCTCTTGTAAGTGTTCTATGACTCTATCTATGGGGGCCAACCTTATTTTTTTCACTCTCGGTATGACATACTTTAATTGCTACTTGGACTGAGAAGCCCCATCCTTGGTCGACTCACTTGAGATTTTTTTCCTTATTTTACTCTTTTTTGAGTTCGATAGCAATGATTAAGCATTGCCGTGAAATGGCCTAGTTTCCTTATCTCCATTATCCCTCGATCGGTGATGCATTTGATCTTTTGGTGATGAGTTGGACAAGTTTCATGGTGTGAATCCATCCTCGTCCGATCATGTAATTATAAGGAGAGTCAATGTCCACGACTAGGAATTCAATCAACTTTGAGACATTCCCAGTTTGGATACACATAACCACTTTTCTTAGTGGCATAGTCTTCTTTCCAATGAATCCGACCAAAGGGATGGTCTCTTTAATGGGACATTATAGTGGTAAGTCCACATGTGTATATACTATAGGTATCTCAATAAATATTGTCCAAAAATAATTTACCCACCCTAATTTAAATCTATTGGGAGATATCATGACCTCCCATTTACTCAAGTCCTTTGTAGATGGCTTTGTTTGGCATAACTAAATCAATATTCAAATTTTAAAATCGCGCCAAGCATCAGGTATAAATTTGAAATCAACCATATATATACGTGCCATGTTTGGGTGAGCCTCGATGAGCATAAAATATTTAAATATGATAGTAATGTTTAATGAACCTCCTTATTAAGCTATGGCATTAAATTAGAACCATTATAAGAAGAATATTCCTAAACTAGTTTAGATTAGGGTATAAAGGTAGCTATTAATAATACATTTCTTTTGGGGTTTCAGGAAGAGCTTCGACTAAGTGTGTTCACCTCAAGTGTTTTGAGTTGAGCAGAACTTTGATTTAGAGCTCCTGTGTTTCCTTATAGGGAAAGGTATTTTTATTGGTATCAAAAGGGAACTTTTGAGAGGTCGAATTAAAACCTATTGGGTGGGGGGAGTAATCCAAAATAAGGTTGGGATTATAGAAAGTTTAGAAAACTCAGGGATTGTGAGTTTTGGTTCCTCTTTCAAATTTGTTGATACCTCTATAAATAGGTTTTAGGGAATGCTTCTAACACACAGCTAAATACTGGATAATAATGATTGCATTGAATGACATTAGGGGATATGACCATCTGGCTCTTGATAGATTCCCTTATAGTGCACGACACAAGGGAGTTTTGTCAAGTTTTGGTTGAGGGTAGGTTCTCTTTGGTTCTTTTATCTTTTAAGGTTAGTGTGAGGATGCTCAAGTGAGAATTGGGGGTTTGTGCATTAGGTAACTATCATGGTAATGGGTAAAGCTTTTAGGGTATGATTATAGACTACGTGAAGGTTTGGACTATTGACCTCGTCGATGCATAGTGAGCGTATGGGGGTGCTCAGTAAAAATTAGTGGGACATTGGATGGATGTTTAGGAGGATTTTTATGAATAGTTGAGGTGTGCTTCTAGGTCCACAAGGTTATTAGTAATGTCAAAGGAACCCAGGGTATTGTCTAGGACTCGTGGGGGATCTCGAAATAGAGTCGAGGTGAGGGTTATATAGTTTTAGGTCACTCAAGGACGTTTGATAGGAAAGAACTATCTTGCATAGCTTGTAATTATCAAGGGTTAAGGGATAATCTTGGCATAGAGTCGAGGCAAGGACAACTGTTTGTAAGCCATCTAGTTTTCCCAGGGTTCATGATGGTGTAGTGTGATCTCAGAAAAAATCGTTAGGGTTCTATTTAAAGTCACATTGGGGACTTTGACTGCGTGGAATTTTTATGAAATGCTCCGGCTGGTATTTTTAGAGTGAAGAGAGGAAGGGATCATGATGACTCTGTCTATCGTGCAATAAAAGCGTGTCTCAACCTATTTACCATGCGATATAAGGTTAATCACATACTTAATTTGAATATTTTTATTTTCCTTATACATTCTTCATGCAATGGATGGATCCTTCCGTCGTGCAACATACAACTTCAACGCAAAGCCTTTTATAGAGAAGTTAATAATTATTTGAATCGTATACCTTGATTTATTTCGTTATTACTTCAATTTGGCCTATATTCATTTAGTATTTTATCCCTCTGTGGGTGTTCTTCCTTTATTTTAGGATTATCTTTCTCGATGGATGGTGTGAGTGGAAGTGGTATTTGGGATGAATTTTCCCTAGGATTGTTCATGGTACACTTAATGACTCGGGTGGACCTACACACAATCCTCAAAATGGGCATTCGATCTGTTTTTGTAGAGAGATTGGTGATGAGACCCATTGCCAGAAGTGTGGGTAATTTCAATCAGTATGTATTACCCTTATTGCGAGACCGCTTTACCTTCCTTGAAAAGATGGTAGAAAAGTTCCTACCTATCCCTTATAGGTATTAGGCATTTGGGTGTATATTCCTTATATAGTACCTAATGATTAATATGAGTGAGGTAACACAACCATTTCTTCCCTTTTAATTTTTCTTACATTTTACTAGTATTTTGATATTTGTTTTCTTGTTCCATATTAGAGCTTGTGTTGGTTAATACAAGGCAATATTGTGACTTTCTTGTTAAGCGGTTGTCATGTCACCTTATTCTCCGTCGGTATATCCGGGGTTGAGCTCTATAGGAGGCAAACATTTCACTTCTTTGCACCGGTCCAGTATCAACCACACTCTAGAATATAAAGGTATCCCCATATCCTCATTTGGGGATACCCATGTTCCTCGAGGACATCCCACCAGTGTGGGTCTTGTTAGTGTCTTTAAGGGATGATGAGGGTGTAAGTGCCATTTTAAATGCCTAACAACAGAAAGCACATATGTGAAATACGTGTTTGGTGGAAGAGAAATATATTTGGGTATGCTATTTTTGTGATGAAAGGTTTGTGTTCACCATAAACATATGCATTTAATTATGATTCCATGCTTTTGTTGATAAGGTAGAGGTGATGTACAAACCTTATCCTTTTTTGGTGAGTTTTTAACTCACGTATATAAAGTTTAAACTCATATATTTAGTTTCTGATTTTCATTATGGAAGGTATAGCTTGTGTATTGGGGATGTTTTCCTTTATTTATCAAACACACAATTCTTAAACAATGGTGTGAATAATATGATAACCACGACATAATTTGGAGGGAAATACGAACATGACTTTGAGTAGGGTACCCGGATGAAGATAGGAGTCGACTATTAAAATCTCTGAAGAAGTCTATTTTGGATTCTTTTTTCATATGGAAAAAAGATTTTTTCCATTATATTCCTATCTTGATGTCTCTAGTCGTCTCTAATTATTCATGTAATGTTTGACACTTTAACATAAGAAAATATTCATGCAAGAAAAAAGTAAGACATTATCACAATCCTTATGAAATTTCATTAATCCTACAAATGTAAAATGAATCCAACTACTTTATAATTAGAAACATAACTCTATAAAATGAACCTCAGCTCCGCACATAAGGGGTTTGAGAAAATATAATATATAAAAATGTAATAATAAATAATATGTAGGAACCCTGTGTACTTTGTTGGATTAAGTGATTTCTTAGGTGTCAAGGGATAGGTTCTTGGGTTCTTCAATTTAGTCATATTAAGAATTAAGGGTGTTACATGTTCGTTTTTAGTTGGACCTTTAAGGGATCCATTTTGTAAGAGAACCTCCTTGTCTTCATGTGGTCTTCTTGCTGTGAGGAAGTTTTATGCATAATGGTTTCGGTAAACATGTGATTTTTAAAGATATATACATAGTAAGTGTACTTGGATAAGACATGTTGTCTTTCAATATATATGTATATGTATGTATGTATGTTATCACCTAACTAGTATACTAAATGAACCTTAGAGGGAGTACACTAATTATAAACGATAACATATAAAGATATATAAATAGTAGAAATACTAATCTTAAGAAAAATAAAGAGATGGAAACCATGTTTACATGGTTTGGCCTAGAGAGGTGTCTATGTCCACAGTTGTAGTGTTGATTGTATAGATTCTAATGGGTAAAATCAATAGACGGATAGTAGTTACAAGCTCTCATGCTCACACTAGAAGTAGACAGAATAAAAATATCAAAAATATATCTCAATCCCTTTATAATGAGGGATGTATTATGATATATAGACTATTAGAGGAGATATAATAGAGAATGACAGGTGTTATGCCTTAGACCTTAGGTTTAATTAGGCGCCAAGGATCGAAGACTTATAACTCACATAGAACACTATATTGAGACAACTTAGGTAACACAAAAGGGTCCTTTTATTTCATTTCATTAGTAGAGTATGTGTCCATCCGAGATTCAATCGGTTTGCCCCGAAAAGAAAAATATTTGGCATGCGGGGATCAAGGAAGAAAATCTTCTTTCCACCACTCGAGAAATATTCGCGGGCTCCCATGGGAAAAATTGGTCGTCGTCAAATGGGTGAATATATAGAAAATGGAGTCGCCAACCTATTTTTACTCAAAACAGGCATAAGATTTAGTCGTCCCCGAATAAATGACATCAAAGACAAATTAATGTATACAGAACCAAATAGATCACGGGTCCGGGGACTACGTTGTGGAATGGGAAGGTATTAGGAACCCATTCCTACCTTTTAATCTCTTATGGACTATTATAATATTCTACCTTTTCTCCAAAATGAAATTTGTGTGTATAATGTGTGTGGAGTGAAATAGGTGAGAAACGAAATCGTCATACCAACATAGTGGAAAATATGGGGCAAGTCATTCTTAGGAGTATAAATGAAAGGAAAGAAAATAATCTAAAAGGTAACCAAAGTGTGAGCAACACACCAGATCACAATCCATCACAAATAATGGAATACACATGTCTGACAAGGCCACTGAAAATATAATGAAGAGAAAAGGCCAAGCTATATGAAATACACTGGATAATAATATGAAATACATTGGATAATAATCCATTATGAGGAAATGGATATTCATGTCTGACAGGATTGCGAAAATGAAATAGAATAAAAAATATGAAAATATAATATAATGTGATCATTGCACCGAATTACAGTTCACTATGAGGAAGTGAATATGCTTTTCTGATGGGGTTGCTATGAACACATAAAATAGTTTATATACACACACACACACACACATAAACACACATATTATACGAATAAAAGTGAGAATGAATAGAGTGAAAAAAGAAAAAAAAAGTGGTCTTGAATCCCAAGAAAAACTTAAGATGTTAAATAGCCAAAAATGGCATCAAAGTTCACATAGTTCCAAAACACATAAGGGAGAAATTTAACCCATGAACCCAAAACTAGAATTTCCTTATTTTGGTTTGTTCAAAAACATTCACAAGTGAGGTAAATGTAGTAAAATAGGAAGGAAAGTTATAATTTGAGGTTTAAGGATCAAATCCAATTGAGCCACCAACCCTTGGCTTGAGTTCAAGTAAATATTTTAATCCCCCAACTGTTTTAATAAATAGAACTATGCAGACCTGATTCTCTGCTATATATTTATCGCAAACATTCAAATACATACATACCATTGTATTTGAATCAGAGATACATGGGAAATTGGGATATCACTTCCGCCTAGGTTAAACACCAAACACTAAACAAAAACCCAAACTAGGTTTCCCAAGAAACATGGCATTGTTCTTAATTGACAAAGACTTACGTGGTCTAGTGAATGACGACAAGTAATAAAAGGTAATCTAAAGTGCTAGAACTCCGTAGGGTTCTCATTATTTTAAAACATGACAAAAAAGTCGGTACTCTCGAACCACATATTATGAGGGATAACAAAAAGCACGTTCCCATCCTCTTAATTTTCAACTATAAAAAACCTTTATGTCAAGACAAGCCCCACCCCCCCACCCCCCACCCCACCCCCCCAATAAATAAATAAATAAATGAATAAATAAATAAAATCATACACTGCCAACATCCAATCAATATACCCCCTTTCCTCAATGCCCTTTGAACCAAAGGCAAACCAGGTGATAAATTCCACCATCCTGGGAATCTTCAAATAGTAGGGAATAATTTCACGTCAGAGAATGAGCATAAGAACATGTTTCAAAAATCTAAATTTAGTGTGAGAGTCTAGAAAGGTTTCTCGAGTTGCTTTACATTTTATGGTAACCATTCATCCTCTTCAGTCACGATTTCAAAAATCAAAATTTCGTGTCAATTATACATCATACGAGTTTTTATTTTTGTTAAAAAAATAAGTGATCAATGACTCGTAATGAAAAAAAATGAAAAAGTCTTGAAAAGAAATCAGTGCATGGCCCGCCCAAAAGCTCCATTTACCTAAAAATCCTATTCTCCTCCTAAAGAGAAACCACCTTTTATATTAATGTTGTGTTCAATACATTCCCCCCATAAATATATCAAATAGGAATCAATCATTTACTACCATGATCCATGCCACATACATCAATTTCCTCAAACCGAAATGAAGCCTCACATTGAGCGCCTCACCCAAGCCTCCGACCCCACCCAAGTAAACGAAAGCCTCACTCACCTCCTGATTAGACCACTACAAAGCCCCAGACTTCTTTGAGAAAACCCTGTAAAGCCTTGGACACCGCTCGAGAAAATAAAACACTCACTGCACTAAACACCTCATTTAAGTGTCATACACAACTTAAGAAAATAGTTGTAAAGCCCCGGTCTCCACCCGAGCAAAACCCTAAAAACCCTCAGACTCTTTTGAGAAAACCTCTCTTAAAACTTGGACATCACCTGAGAAAATAAAAGACTTATTACCCTGAGCATCTCAATTAAGCCTAAGACACTGCCCTAGAAAAGAACTGAAAAGCCTCATACATTGCTGGTTCAAACCATAACAAAGCTTCAAACCCCACCTGAGAAAAAAATCCTCAATAACCTGAGCACTTAACTTAAGCCTCAGACACCATCTGACAAAATCACTGCAAATCCTCAAACTCCTATGAGCAAACCTCTCTAAAGCCTCGAACTTCACCCTAGAAAAAAAAGACTCACTATCCCGAGCACCCCACTTAAGCCTCAGAAATCACCTCAATGAACCACTCTAAAGACACATATGCCGCTTGAGCAAACCACTTCAAAACCTCAGAAACTGCCTCAGAAAACCCCAGTAAATCCTCGAACATCGCCTGAGAAAATCCTTACAAAGTCTCGGATAGTGTTTGGGTAAACAAAAGCCTCACTGACCTGAGTACCCCACTTAAGCCTCATATACTTCCTGAGAAAACCACTAAAAAGCCTCAGACTCTTCTGAGTAAACCTATCTAAACCCTCAAACTCCACCCAAACAAACAAAAATGTCATTATCCTGAGCACCCCACCCAAGCAAGATAACCTTGTAGGAATGATTTAAAATATGAAGAAGGAGTCCCTAAATGTTGAAGAGTCTAAGTTTTTTATTGAGTCTAGAATTTTAAAGTTAGAATATGATTTAAGAGACTCAAGTAGTGATGTTTCTGGCTTCGATAGTCCAAATTCTTACACTTCTAAAGAAAAGACCATCGTTTGTTTCATACTGTCAACCACTACCAAGGACATTAGACATGGTCAATCTATAGGTGATATTCTTCGTGTTTACACATGTTCGCATTATCGAAGAAAAAGTCACCTTAGAGAGTTTTTTTATGATCTTAGAAAAGGTCCTAGGAATTGTAGATCCTGTGTCACCATGGTTCCCAAACTCGAGGCATTATGTATTTGTCTATTTTGGTTAGGAAATTAATATTAGAGTCATTGAGTGTTAGACTGGTTGATTATTGAATGCTTGCACATGATTTTTCTCATGCTATATTTTATGGTTGATTATGTTTTCATGTTTTCATACACTAGTGTTTGTACTTCGTGATATATTTATTTGCTAGTTATATGATGTTTGAGTCTTTTGTATTTTCTTTTTCTCGTTTGAGTCTTACTATGAAAATAATGCAAAAAGATTTTGTTTGTCTTTTGAGTTTTGTTTTCATATGGTATCTATTAAAAAATGCTTAAAAACTCAAAAAGATTTTTTTTATGTGTAGTTCAGTTTTACACATTTTGTGTGGCATATTGGTATGTTTGAATCGACTTCCTTCCATGTTTCCATGTGTCTAGAGCATTTGATTATGATTTTCAATGCGTACATTGTTCTTAATCATGATTGTATGGAGTTATTCAAAAATGACTAGCTTAATGGACTGAGTTTGCATATGCCTTCTCACCCACATGCATGGGCTCTTTTTTATTTTAACATATCTTTCATGAGATAAGTGAGGTGTTCTCCTAATAATATTATACATATCTTTTTTACTATAGGGGATTTGTGCATATGAGAACCATTATCCATGAGTTTGATGATTTATTAAAAATATGAGTGTGCACGGGAAAGGGCTATGAAGGAAGATATATTCCTTGCATGAAATGCTACCATTGGCAAGAGCATAAAAATTAAGAGGTAAAAGAAAAAATATATTGCCAAGGTCAATTTTTAGCATTGATTCATAAAAGTTGTGATGTCTTCAAAATATAAGAGTGGGAAATGATATATATATATACTAGTGGATGCCCGTGCCCTAGGGCACGGCAATAAATTTGCCCCTGTAATAAAAAAAAATTAAATAAAAAAATAAAAAAAAATTAGAGAAAAAAAAATAAAAAAAAAAAATTAAAGAAAAAATATAAATATAAAAAAAAATTAAAGAAAAAATAAAAATAAATTAAAAATATAAATTAAAAAAAAATAAAAAATTAAAATTAAAAAAATTAAAATTGGAAAAAAATATTTAATAAAAAAAAATTAAATTTACACGTATTTTAAAAAATACATGTATTTATAATAGTATAATAGTATATAATGGTATATATAACACAAAAAAAAAGGAAAAAGAAAAAAAATAACTTTTAGCATGACATTCATGTATGGGCATGAAAGAGAAAAATGTCATGCATGCCAAAGTGGAGATATTTTGGCCAAAATTTTCAAAAATCATGCTCCTTTATTATATGGATATATATATAATTTTGAGGGTGTTATAAGTTGAATATGAATGGATTTTTCACAACGAGTCCTAATTAATTCATGTTTGATGCTATTCATTTGAGAATCATCAATATTTTCTAAGCCAGTGTACATTGTGTTTGTTTGTCCATATATGAGTTCACTTTATCTTTCACTATGAGGCTAAATCTTTGTTTGATAAAGTTAAGGCAGTCAAATAGAACTCCTTGGATATTTTTGAGTAATTGGGTCATAATATATTTATCTCTAGTTCATTCCCCTTCACTCATTTCCACATGTTTATAAACATCGATACTATGCTAGTGTGGAAAACTTATGTGTTTGCATCTTGTTTGTGGTGTTTATACACACACATGTATATATATATATATATATATATATATATATATATATATATATATATATAAATGCTTGTGTGTTATTGGTATCTTTCTCATATTTATATATAAGGTATTGTTTTGTTTTGAGTATTTGCGTTTGCATTTAATCCATGTATGGGAGACACTACTAAAAGGAAAGCTTATTTGTTGTTACAAAAGCTCATTTGTTGTCTCCAACAGTATTTAGGACATTCGTAAGGACATGAAGATCCGTCCTAATAGGTGGGCATTATAAAAAGCTAAAAGCACAGTAATCACTATCCTTTATGAGTTTTTAGGACAATTGGAGGCCGTCCTTTTAATTCCGTCCTTTTAAATCCAAATACTATTATACGTTTATAAGGACAAATGTTTGTTATCCTTTAAAACACCGTATTAGGGATAAAAGTAGCTATTAGAAATCGATTTTGGCTCATAAAATGTGGTGCTAAATTAATATGCTAAAAGATATTAATGGCTATCCTAAAAGATAAATATATATTTTTATACACTATATTGTAGTCCGCCTAAATTCAATAATAAAAATTATAGTCATTCAATAATTGAAGAAATCTCTAATATAATAATAGTAAATTAAAAAACAAAAATGCAAAGTCATATTATACCAAAATTTAACCTTTAAAATAATAACAAAATCAAATAGTATATAATCACACTTCACAAAAATAAACACCACCACATAAATTCAAATCATCATTTCCACTTCTAAGTTGGTTACTTCAATACACAGTCAAGCGTGGGTATAGAAAGTATCAATCGCTGGTGGTAGTGGTGGTAATGGGATGTCTGCCTCTCATATAATATGATTGATTTCAATCCTAGATTTTGCTAGAGTTTGTGTCTTATCCCTCATGTCTTTCATATTTTTCATTTTCAAATCGTCACACATCATATCAATTTTTTCTTGATGATGATTCTCTTACGACTTCAACTCTTCCTGATAACGAATATCTCGCTCATTAGCCTCCTTCTATTGTCTAGAAACGTGATCATGCTAATAATGAGATGATGTGAATGAATGTGAAGAAGTTAGTTTAATACATACTCCCATACATAAAGCTCGCCCATGCTCATTAGGTCCTATCACATCCTGAAACATAACATCCTTCACTTCCACACTATTTTGTTGATCCAATGGTAGCACATCTACTTGTATTTTAATCATTTCCTACATATTGAGAAAAAACATATAGCACAATCAACCTTTTTTTGTAATTGTATTTACAAATATCCACCAAAAGAAACTTTAGAATTTAACTAAGTCGTTTTCATTGCAATTATCAACATATTTATACCTCTTTACCAGCTGCTCCATCATTAACATCGCATGTGACATCCTTTTCTTACGTTTCCATCCCCAAACACTCAATTTTATGATGGGCTCCTTTTTTGACTTCATCTAATTTGTATAAAAATAAAAAGCATGTTAATAAAATCCAATATACACACATACACAAAGTCACTTTACTGTGATATATATAGTAAAGTAATTTGTTGCTTAATTACTGAAAATGAAGTTCTCGGAATTCTAGGGTGGGAATAAAGAAATGATCGGTTAATGACATTCCTATTTGCCACTTGATGCAAGTGAAAATAAATAATACTTATGACATTTTGAGTTGTATTAATTTTAGAAAATTTCTACAGAGTTTCCTTTGTTATTACATGTAGTCTTACATGTTTAATCATTAACATAACAATTATAGTTAACAAACATCATATAAAATTCCTTCGATAAAGTTCCCCTCCCCCACCCCGATAATCCCTCCCAACTCTAACACCACCATCCCACCACAACCCCAGAACAACCCCCTAGCCCCATCCCCCTGAACCCAAAGTAGCCATGGCCCCCCACCTGAACCTAAAGAAGTCTCGACCCCTACATAATTCCAAACAACACGCACCCTCCCCCACACACCCCACAGATTTAACGTATTATTTTTTTTTAAATTTCGACTGGGTTTCCTTTGTTTTAATATGTAATCCAACCCGTTTAATCATCAAAATAACATCAATAGTTTAAAAAAAATACCACATAAAATCCCTTCTAATGATTCGATGTATTATATTTAGAAAACTTTTATAGAGTTTCCTCTATTTTTACATGTAACACTACTTTTTTTATGAATAACATAACAATTATAGTCAATAAACACCATATAAAATTCTTTCGACAAAATCCCCACCCCACCCCACCCTGATATCCCCTTGCAAATCTAACATCATCCTTCCCCACCACCCCAAAATGCCCTCCCCTATCCACACAAACCCAAAACAACCCCCCCCCCCCACCACCACTCGAACCCAAAGCATCCCCCCCCCCCCCACTCATTAATCTTTAGAAAATTTTGATAGAGTTTCCTTTGTTTTTACATTTAATCCAACCTGATTAATCATCAACATAACATAAACACCATGTAAAATCCCTTCCATCGATTTAATGTATTATTTTTAGAAAATTTCGCTAATTTTCCTCCGTTTTTATAGGTAATCCTACGTGTGTAATCATTAACATAACAATTATAGTAAAAAATACCATATAAAATCCCTTCAATAAAGTTCCCCCACCCCACCTTGTTAGTGCTCCCAACTCTAACATCACCCCTAAAACATCCCCTCCCCCCTGTCCACCCGAACCCAAAACAATCCCCACCATCCAAAGCATCTACGACTTCCACCCGAACCCAAAATATCTCGAACAATCCCCCCTCCCCCCCCCCCCCCCCCCACCCACCCACCTATTTAGTGTATTATTTTTAGAAAATTTTGACAGAGTTTTCTTTGTTTTTACATGTAATCCAACCCGTTTAATCATTAAGATAACATCAATAATTAAAAAAATACCATATAAATCCCTTCCATTGATTCAATGTATTATTTTTAGAAAATTTTGACAGAGTTTACTATGTTTTCACATGTGACCCTACATGTTTAATAATTAGCATAACAATTATAATTAAAAAAACTTTATAAAATCCCTTTGACAAAGTTCCCCCACTCCACCCCGATAGTCCCTCCCAACTCTAACACCACCCTCCCACTATAACCCCGAAACAACCCCCTTTCCTCCATCCACTCGAATCCAAAATATCCCACACCCCCAACCCGAACCCAAAGCAACTCCGACCCCCCACCTGAACCCAAAATAGCCCGCACTCTCCCCCCATCCATCCGAACCCAAAACAACGTCCACCCCTACTCGAACCCAAAACAACCCCACCCTATCCCACATACCCCACCAGAATAAAAAATAGCCTCCACCCCCAATCGAACTGAAAATAGCCCCCCCCCCCCCCCCCCCCCCCACCACACACACACCATAACCCAAAATATCTCCCACCCCCACCCTAAACCAAAACAACCCACCCACCCCCCGATACCAAAAAAGAAAATAGAGATGTAACTCATCCAAACAAAATCTGTAAAAGTTCTAACCAAAAAAAATAAAATAATAGAGATGTATCTCATCCAAACAAAATCCCAAATTATTCTAACAGAAAAAAGATGGGAAACCTTTGCGGCTTCTTGACCCCAAAGTTTCACTATGACTTTCCATTGATTCAAGTTGACTTGGGGGGTTTGGTTACTAAACACTCTGTATCCATGTTCAATTCCCTATAGTACTTTATCTTAGTCTCATACTTAAAGGATCTTCATTGAATTATAATCTTATACCAACATAGGTTTTGGTAATTGTCTCGTGCATTTTTGTTAATCTAAGAAAAAAAAATGTAATAGCTAGAAATATTAATGATTTTAAATAATCGATTTTACAAACACAAGATTAATTTAATATTACTTGCATTTGTTCCCAAACAAAGTCGAACTTTCATTGGTTCACTTTAGTCCAAGACAAAAAAGTGATAGGAAATAAATTCCCTTAACGTGCATAATATCCAAGTTGACTCGTCAATATTTTCACATATTGTTCAATTAGTTGGTAATCTTCATCCCAACCAATTATCTTGTCTCACCATTAGCCCATACATCTCATTGTTTAACACTCCTTCTAACATTCCTCTTAAGATAGGATGTACCACTAGTATCACTTGTTCAAAAGAAATTAGTAGATATATATAAATATTTACAAAATCCTAATGTATATATATCCTTTAGTATATACCCTCATGTGAGATACACTGCAACTCATTTGCAACTCCACAAGAGGGTATACCATATATACTATCTTTTCTAGTCTTTAATCCCTAAATATTTGCAACAACTTTCTCTATAAATAGAGATGTGGGATTATACTTTTCAATAATCCTTTTAAGAGTCCTTTTTGTGATCAAACTCTACTAATTTTTCATTCAAACCCCTTCGATATTTGTATATCACTTTTTCAAACCACAAAGAACACATTCAAAATGAAAAAAAATTCTTGTAGAGATTTTCTCTAATGCTAATTTGTAGTGTCGAGACTCTAGTGCTGAAGAAGATAAGAATTGAGATTACTGAGGCTGATTGGTGGAAATCGAGGTAAGAGTTGCTTAATATGAGCGGTGCTGGACGACATGGTTTTATGTGGAAGAATTAAATATTCTACCACGTTATACTTAGTGGATCTCTAAGTAGTTTGTAAGTTGTTAAGTGTCCGTCTTTTCATCAACAATGATAAAATTAAAGGTTTTTCCCAAAAAGTATTTTTTTTAAAACTTCTTCTTCAGCTTGTTTGTTTTGGTTTGATAATGTGGTTTGGTATTTTTAATTTAGACTTTATATTACATGAACACCTAATTATAACTAATATAAAATTTGGTTAAAAAATTTAATCTTTGTGTGTATAACCTAAAATTCAAATGATTTCATATAGCCCTGCATTTTCAAATTGGGATCCAATTTGGTTGCACTAAATTACTATGTGATCCTGATTTTTTATGAATTCTTTCAAGATATTGGTATTAGAGCCAGTTGCACTAATTAATTATGTGATATTTAAATTTGAGATTATATAAATAATTTGTACAATAGGCCACCTATTTTTATGGGTCAAATTATGCATATTGGAAAGCTAGAATGAGGAGGGTACACACCACCCACTATGACTAATAGCGATGTCAGAAGTCCTGAACTTGTCACCACTTGGATGGATTATGAATTTAAATGGAGTAATTTTAACTCCCATAGCTTGAGAGCAAATTATGGTGTAGTCACTCCCAATAAGTTTCGTCAGATTATGACATATACCATGTCTAAGGAAGCGTGGGATATCCTCCAGCTCACTCACAAGGATACCAGTATTATAAAGGCTTCTAAGCTACAAAATCTTACCTTTCAGTTTGAGACCATTACTATGGTGAAGACTGGGACATTTGATGAGTTTTATGCACATTTATCAGACATAGTCAATTCTAGTTTTAATTTAAGTGAGAGAATTTATGGGACGAGATTTGTGAAAAATATTTTGAGATCTCTACCATCACGTTTTGTCCCTAAAGTCACGGTCCTTAATTAATTAAGAATCATAGCTACTCTTGTGTTAAAAAACTCATTGGAGACCTTTAAATTTATGAAATAGATATGTTCCCTAAAATTCAAAAGTAAAAGGAAATAAAGATTATTTTGAAATCACGGTCCAAAAATAAAATAGAAAATGTTTCTAATTCTGAGTCGGAATTTGATTTTGATCTTGATTATATTTCCTTGTTTGCAAAAAAGTTCTCAAATTTAACAAAGATAATTCTTTCAAAGAAAAAAAAAGTTTTGAGAAAAATAAAAATGGCAAAGGGGACAAGAATGTTGATGAGGATGAGGTGAGATGCTTTAAATGTCCAGGGAAATGACACAAGGCACACGAGTGTACCAATAGGATAAAGAGAGAGGGAAAGAGCAAAGGCAAAGCTTCATACAAAGATACTCTTAGCGATAGTGAAATTGAGTCAGTGAATTTAGGGGATGAATCACCATATGAACTATCTCTTGCATTCATGGCCAATCATGTTAACACTTCTTTATTATCCCACATCGGTGAGGACATTTCTAAATGTGATAGCCTCTATAATTTGTAAAATCATTGTGGAGAGAGTGAGAGTGATGATGAGAATTTGAGTGAAGAAGAAGGTAGACTTCAACGCTCTTACCATAAAATTTACAAAGAGTCTTTGAGAACTAAAAATAAAATTAGAAGTTTAGCTCTTAGGATGTTTGATTTATAAAAGGAGGTGAAAGTTTTGAGAGAGTGTGAGGCATTGGTGAGTCAACGCGAGAAGTTAAAAATTTCTTTGCGTGAGAAATTGATTGTGGTTAGAATAATGAAGACTGATTTGATAAACATTGTGGCTAATCTTATGAGAGATCTTAAATCTTGACTGAATACTCGTGAAAAACTTGAAGCCTATGTATTTTAACTTGAGATTGATCTCGAACATGCCCAGGAGGTTAAGATCACTTTAGAGGGCACATCTAGGAAGGTTGGGGGGAAAGATGTTCTTTGGTCTTTCAACAAGAGGTAAGGAAGAGTTTATAACGGTGCATCCACTTCTAATGTCGCACTAGAACCGATTGCCAAGTATGTTATGGATCCTTATCGGCCTCTACCTAACCCAATAAGGAGATCTAGCCCACCAAGCAGAACGCGTCCTAGGAATTTTTACAAAAGTTGACCCAAGACGATTTATGTTTGTTCCTATTGAAAACAAAGAGGTCACCTTTGGGACTTTTGTTTTAAGCTTAGGCGAGTTTTCTACACACGTGTTCCCGAATATGCTCCCACATGAGTTCATGCATGTTTTTCCTCTGCACTCCCACATGAGTTAAGCTTGGTCAAAACTTTGTAAAGTTTGATGGAGGAATTTCCAAGGATGCCTATTCCTATTGACAACATCTCCTGGACCAATGATTGAGTTTGAGAACTTTGTCTAGTATAAGATGATTATCTTGTTCATATATTTAATCTTTATTGCTAGATTTTATTTTTGTACATTATTTTTGGAAAATCTTGAAAAATGCAAATAGATTTTTGGGTTTTAAGAAAAAGTTTGAAAAATTCCTAAAAGATTTTATTTTTGATAAAAATTTTGAAATTGACTAAAAGATTTTTGTATTTTTTATTTTCGCCATATAGGGATGTGCATTTACGATGTTCGAATCACCTTTACATTCCATCCGTTCATGTGACTTTTTCATGGTGTTTTGAGATATGGCTTCATTTTGTTAGTTTGCTTAATAGTGGGTGTCTAGCATTTAGTTGCTCATTAATGATTACTTTCTTCAAGCTAGACTTGTTATCATCTTCATTCCACATGTGCACACACTTTTTTAACACTATACTTGCATATCACGTGTCGAATTTGGTGTTCTCATCCCAATAGTGTTTAATAACGAGCCAGATGTACTAGAGATAAGTTGTGCTTGTAAAAACCACTGCTCAGATTTCATTTCCCAATTTTTTTATATGTTAAGAAATGTAAAGGGTCTACGAAAGAGCAAAACTCTCTTTACGTTAAAAGACACCATTTTCCAAAAGATCTTAAAAAGATTAACGACACATAAAAATAGAAGTGTTAAGACCATTTTATTTTGTTGATGCTTCGCTACATATGAGCATTAAGTTATATATAATCATATAAGAGTGAATTCTTAAATATGTGAGATTTTGAGTGTCTTATAAAGTACAAGATCAATGGGTTTGAAAAATGGACTATCTTGAAAAGTGTTAAATAGTTCGGTGTTATTGATTTGAGAAGCATTTAAATTTATGGCATGTTGCATAAGTCGAGTCAATTTCATCTTGCTTAACACTCTTACACCTAAGGTTAAAATTGAGTTCTTTCTTTAGAAGTATCTCATTGACTTCATGTGACTTTGTTATGAATACCCATGTTAATTTGGCTATGGAAAATGATCACACCATTATATTTCGCGTTCATGATTCAGATAGTTTAGTGTTATTCCATGGTGTGATTTATTTTGTGCCCATATGTACTT
Organism: Sambucus nigra; assembly: GCA_949130495.1. Classification (NCBI taxonomy): domain Eukaryota; kingdom Viridiplantae; phylum Streptophyta; class Magnoliopsida; order Dipsacales; family Adoxaceae; genus Sambucus; species Sambucus nigra. Next base: position 197,461,306 of record OX422212.1, read on the forward strand.
TTTATACATATACTTATTTTTATACTTGAAACAATTGAAAATTTTCAAAAAATAATTGGTATGCTTCCTCACAATTCCATCGTATGTGCGTTATTGATTATCTTGTCTACTTCAGGTGATGCTAACGCTTTCATGATTAGTTTCTTACTCTTTGTCTACTATGGACAAAAAGAGTAACAACAAATTAAGGGGTAGTTTATTTTTTTTAAACTCCTACACATGACGATATTTCTTTTGTCTCATGTATGTAGGTCATTCCACATTGATGTTAATTTTATGGACCACACAAGATGAATACTTTTCAGTTGAAGACTTTTTAGTTGAAGACTTATATATTTATGCATTTTCATTTCTTGGTTTGGAAGGGCATTAGATGTATTAGTCTTAGGGGTCAATTTGTCTTCGGTTTCTATTTTGTACCGGAGTAGCCAAGGGTGAGATTTGTAAGAACAAGATTTATAATTGCTCATTTTATTCTTATTTGGCTTATCCCATTGCACCACACTGCACCTTTATGATTACTTTCACGTATTCGAGGAGAAGAAGTTGATGACATATGGAAGATTAAAGATCATTCATCAAAACATTATTCAGAAGAGTTATTGGGTAATTTGGTAAAGACTTTAATTATCTGGGGGATATTTTTAAAGAGTTTGCATTTAAAAGTTTTCAAAATGTTTTGAAAGAATTTTTAAAAAACTTGTTAACTCGTCAGAATGAGATTGGTATGTCGTTCGAATGAGTTTCGTAGGGTCATTTGAATGAGGTTCCTTCGTTTGAACAAGATATGTAACATCGAATTTTGGTACGCTTTGAAATGTTATTCGAAATTTTGTTAGAATCCGTTCGAATGAGAAAGGGTACATCATTCGAATGTGGTGGCAGTTCATTTAAACGAGTACGCGTGATTTATTTTTTAAAACATATATTTTCTAATCTTTAATACCTATCTTTTTCTAACAACTTATCCTATAAATAGGTATGTGGTTTTAGACTTTTTAGGAAGTCTTTTTGGAGTTATTTTGTGATCAAACTATACAAAATTTTCATATGAATCCTTTGGATATTTGAAGATCACTTTTCCAAATCAAGAAGAACATATTCAAAGTGAAACAACCCTTGTAGATATTCTTTCCACAACTAATTTGTTGAGTCGAGGCTTTACTGACGAAGGAGAAAGGAATAACGATTCATGAGGTTGATCACGGATATCGTGGCAAGAGCTGCTTCTTGTAGGCCGTCCTGGACGGTATCATTTTTTGTTGAAGAATTGAAGTTTACCTTATTATACTTAGTGAGTATCTAAGTAGTCTAGAAGTCGCTAAGTACAATTATGAATTAAAGGTTTTGCCCGAAAGGGATTTTTTCTCAGAACTTCTTCTTCGACTTGGTTTGTTTTGGTTTGATTATGTGGTTTGGTATATTTAATTTGGACTCTATCTTGCATCCAAACCTAATTATAACCAAAATAAAATTTGATTAATAAATTGGATCTTTGTGTGTGTGACTGAAGATACAAGTGTTATATATAGCCCTGCATTTTCATATATAAATTTATATTGTTTATATATTCCCTTTGCATTTGAAGGTAAGTGTGTAGGTGTGCAACAATGTGGCGAAGTTTACATAAGAGTAAAGCTACTCAATGTGAGTCATTTAATTTTTCCTATTTCCTTTTTGGTGTTGGTATTGTCTTTTAGATGAGCTTAATGACCCATAGGTTTTTTGTCCTTGAATAGACAAAGGGGGAGATTTACAAGGACAAATTTCCAATCAGCCAATTTTTACGTATTGACTTAATTCTGGACAAAACATTTTGAGTCATTGGTTAGGGGTTGCTTGTGTTTACCCCAAATCCAATGACATATTTGACTGAAGACGTAACATCCAAGATATTATGTTCGCATCATCGTACTGAGATTAATGCCTTATTTTTGTCTCCATATTTCGAAGATCTCTATGATATGAATGCATATTTATTTTGAACCTTCGATAGTTTATTTTTGGGTATTTTTCTCTTAAAATCTTTTAAAACTTAATTTTCCTAAAATTTTTGAAGTCGTTCTAATGACATTATGTATGTCGTTCGAATGAGTTTGCACAACTCATTATATCTAGATCCAAGGAAGTTCGAATGACGTAATTTTACACCTACTCCAATTTTTTTTATTGGAAGTTTCATTAGAAAGGTGTTCGAACGAGAAGTATAGCCTCGCTAAAATGAGATCCAACTTCGTTCGAAGGAGCTGAAGTGTTTTTCAATGAAAAATCCATTTTTCGGCCTCATCTCATTTTTGGAAAAATTCTTATAAATAGGAGTGTGGAGCAGCAGTTTCATTAAAGATTTTCTCATTTCCTTATAGTCATAAAACTATTCAAATTAACTCTCCTAAGATTTTGATCCTCTAAGATCATGTTTTCTAACTAAAACCCTAATTTACACACAAATTGTTTAAGATCCAACTATTCACCATATATATGTTTTGGGTTCTAGTTTGTGGGCACCAAGGTTTCTTCTATACATCTTGTTGAGAATCGTTTCATGAGGTGGACTCAATACAAGTTCAATGTTTACATACGATGGACTCAGTGATGTAGTGTTGCGGTTAAGAAGCGACGGATTCCGTGTTTCAATCCGCAGATGGATGTTGAGCCTTTCGGGTAGATACCGAGGCTTTTGTGGACTCACACGTTGTGGCACTGCATTAGTGAACTTTTATATGTTATTGTGGAGGAGCGATTGAAGATTTACGACACATCAAGGCTTGCAAGGTCTTCATCATTGAGAAAGTCATCTGTCGACTTTTGTAATTCCTTATCATAGTGAATTTATGTGGTTGATCCGTCTGAGGTTTTTCCCGTTGTGGATTTTCCTTGTACACCGGGCATTGTTATTTGATTTACTTATTTTATCCTACACTCACCTATACACATGTTTAGGCAAAGATAAAATTGGTTAATTAGTTTAACACAACTTTATTTAATTGTTGATAATTTTAATTTGGGTAAACTCATTTAATTGAACTTAAAATTGGAAAAAAAATTAAAATAGTGATTTGTTTGTTTTTGCACCCTTTGCCACATATTATAACCCCATAGGACAATAGGAATTTCACGAAGATTTCTCTCTCTAGGTGTTTTGATCAAGCTATATCCACACTTAATCTCCTAACCCTCGGTTCCGACTAAATTGGAAGGATAACCAGTCGTGAATGTGACACCCCTCCTAATTAAACCTTGGGTGATCAAGCCTTAATTTAATTTAAAACAGGTTTCTTAAATGGTTCATTCTTAGCATCACTATCGAAAACTTTTTAATTACTAATCACTTAAGTGAAATTAAGCTAGTGCCACATTTTATCTTCATTAAACAGATAAAACAACTCATGCGGAACAATATGATTAAAGCAGTACTAAACCAATCATCATAAATAACTAAATGAAATAAAGTTTCGCCGAAAACCACGGCTGAAATAAAACTAACTCTAAATCCAAGATATCAGAATAACTACAAAAGTAAAGATTGGACAACATGTCCCCAAACTGAGAGTACTAAAACGGAGATCCTACACTAGATCTGAAATAAAAGAATCGTTTAATCAAGCCCTGCAACATCCACTTATGCTGCAGCTCCAAAATCTCTGGAATGAAGTCATGACGGGTGTCCCTGTGGCTGGGCACCTAAAAGGTTTTTGAAATAATTTTACATAGCAAGAGTTAGTACTCAAAACATTTTAAAAATATTTTGCAAGCAGCTATCACAAATATGAGTTGTTGATTATACATGTTAAGATTTAGTACACTCTCTTGAGTTACCTCACCCCTCTCCTATAGTGCACGCCTAACGTTGGTAGTTAGTCCATCTAGCTATACTACCAAATCTAACTAGACTAGAATACTCCACTGGGCTTATCTACTCTCTAAGTCACCATATCATACACGAAGTATTTTAATAGTTCATATCTCATATGTCTTACATGTAGATAACTTATTCCTTTCTGGTTATCTTTGTTCTTCTTTTATAATTAAGTCTCACCACTTAATTATTACTAAAATATTATCAGTCCATCTTATTATCTACTATTCATGTCAGTAGATTATACCTACAGTATACATTTATCACACGACATATACTAAATATTAGTTATCACTAATATGTCCTTATAACACACATAAAGGACTCTTCGTTCAGAATAACTCATCGAACCCAAGTAAGAGTTGGTTCGGAATAATACATCGACCCCAACTATTTATATATATACACATATTCTGGCTCGGACTCTTTCATCATGACACTAGTTTTGATGTTTGGTTCAGCATTCCTCATCGACCCCAAACATATAATAACTCTATGTTAGTTCGGAATATCTCATCGACCCTAACATAATCAATTTAGGTATAATTCTCTTAACCTCAAAGTTCATACAATTCAGTAGGTACACACCCGACCTATCAATCATGTTCGTACGTGATATTTTATACTCTTATATTCACCATACTTGTTATTTTACGATTTATTTACACTCTCGCATTTAATTGAGTATATGCACTACTCTAAGGGCACTAGTTACCCCTCCAATTAATTCAGTAGTTAATTCATCTTTACCCTACTGATAATTATTTTGAATTCATGTTAACTCCCTTCGTAACTTAAATTCACCATTTTCGATACTCGACCCGTTCGTTCTTTGCTTATCTAGTCATTTTCTAAGTCTTTCTCTCAATGACTATGATGGGTCTCAACCCTCTACCTACTGGTATTTATCAAGTCCTAGGATAGGTATTAAACCACTCTAAACTTCCCAATAAGTGACCACCATCGAAGAAAATTCACTTAATAAGATTTTTCAGGAAACAAGAGGGGTTGATCGATCGACCTTCATCATCGATCTCGATCGATCTTCATAGTCGATCGATCGACTGTTCTGGGTAGCTTCTACCTATTTCGTCTTTCTTAAGTTTTAACCACTCAAAACTTCATTAAATCTTCTGGAGCTCTCTACTAAGATCACCAATTAGTTTTTATATGGATATAGACTATTCCTAACGTTAATATATCATCAAATCTTCACGAAAATCATCCAAGAACCACAATTATTCTTAACTTCTAAGGTTTTTTTGTCTTAAATCATCATATACCCAGATTTATATTTCGTAATAGGCATCATATTTCTTCTGTAATTTAATCCTCTATAGATGTAAATCTAACTACATGCAAGTCCTATCCCAAACATGTATCAAATCTTCCTTCAAGAATTATTCGAAAACCATTTATTCTACACATCTTATACATGGATATTATAACTCAGATTTAGATTTTGTAAATAACCACTTGCCTTGATTTGGAGATGATCTGATTTCATGGTTGTTGTAGAGTTTTATTGTTTGTCTCCTTCAATCTTCATTCTTCAATTGCTTGAATTTCAAGGATTTCTTTGAATCTCTCACACTTCTCTTTTTATACTTTGAGAAAAACTTCTCTTTTCTCTCTAATGGCCTCTCCGTGAGTTATGAGGTTTCTAACCCTAATTCCTTATTTAATCAGATGATAAAGAGTCCAAAATTCGTAGGTCTTCCCACTCCTATCTTTTAAAAGACCAAAATTCCCCTGAATGGTCCCGACTTAGCCTAAAGATGTCCCGGGACCCAACTTGTACCCCTAGGTATACTATTTTGACCCTTCCGGAGTTAACCGTGACCTGTAAATTGTTATTTGAGTCACTCATTTAATATTTCTTATCTCAACCTCACGTTAGCCCATGTTTGGCTCTCGGTTGAGCTTTAAATCATATACGCCCATATCACTCGTTATGACGTAAGGTAAATTCATGATTTATTCACAAGTCATTTTCAGTAACTCGACTTAAAATATTAAATTATCCCATTTGACATTTATATCATCTTAAATTACTCTACTCACGTAATTTAAATATATGGTCACATTAAATTACTCTACTCACGTAATTTAAATATAAGGTTACATTAAATTACTATACTCACGTAATTTAAATATAAGGTATGTATTTTCCATTTAATTGCTCCATTAATTAAATTCTAAATACGTAGAAATACGAGGTATTACAGTGAAGTGAGTATCCAAGAATTTATTCGGGAGATGTCGGTATCCGCGCGCCGGGGGGGATTAACATGAATTTGTTTCTTACTTGTAGATGGAGTGATGGAGTTAACCATTAGAAAATAAGAGTATTGTTCACCCAATGGTGATGAGAATCTGTACTGGGTTATAGGAGGTGAGAATTCAAGAGGTGCCCTATATTATTTGGTACGTTATCTCCATTCCCGTTTAACATAACCTATAATAGAAAACAAATAAGCAAAAAATTCATTATACTAACATGTTTACGACTAACTAATCATGTTTATGACTATATATATGTATATATCTTATCATAATATGCCTTTAAAATATGTTAAATGCGATTAATCTCCATCCACTAGATATTATTTTTTAAAATATATGGATTTTTTCACGTGGCCAACTAACAGGAAGCGTATATATGATTGATGTATAGATTTCCATGACAGGAACTTGGAATCCTATATTCTTCAACATATTGGCAAGATTCAATTTAATGTGCATATGTCATGAGACATCATAGTCTTGGTTAATGCTATCTTTACATAGATGTATCCACAATGGAAGAATTTTTTTCTGCCTTCTCTAGCAATGTAAGTAATGGCAGGGCTATGTCGGGATTATGTAGACGAAATATATTTTCTACTGCCTCATCCCAGCTTTCTGGTAAGGGAAACATAATACGAGCGAATAGGTACTCTTACATGAGATGAACTCCCAGATTTGCAACGCAGTTAAAATTTTCAATCTTCTTATTCCCATACTTGTAAATATAATTACCCTCTATATGGAGCACAATCATAAAAGATGTATAAGTATCATCCAATTGCAACCTCTCATATTCTTATTGCCAATGATTATCATCATGCCTCCTTTTTCCTCAGAAAAATATATGAGTGTGTGAATATGAGTCCTACAAGTAATGACTCTAATTAATCATTAACTAGTTATTATTTTTCAATCGATCCAATTTAAGCTTATCATATTTAATTTCATCCCAACATTTTTATGCGCCTTTCAACCTATTTTCATTAACACTACCAATGGTGTGATTGAAAAAATCAATTCCAAAACTGAAATAGGGATTCAAAAACACACCCAAAAGGGTCACATAACCATAACATAAAAAGTCTTAAACCCTAAACCCCAAATCAACAACCCTAATCACCCAAAGACTTCTTATTGTTGACAAAAAAATAACCACTAAGACACTTTAAATGGCTAATTTCAGCAATCTACTAAATGAATAATTAAAAGTTAATGTGATGATTTTTTATTATTCAAAATTGATTGAAGATAATTATTCAGTTTTGTTAAGCCCAATTTGAAAAGGCTAGGACATCGCATGACTCATAGCCGCTATATTCTTTCTAGATGTGGAATGGGTGGTGTAGGTAATAATAAGGTTATATTTAATTTTACTAAATAGACTATAAATTTATGAACTGGAGTCTGTTTACGATCCTAGACCGTGACCCCATGCCAAGACCATTTAATTTTTTACATGCCACCAAGAAAAATTACTAAAACAAAGTTTACGGAGGACCTCAAATATAAATTGATATATTAAGCAATAAATTATGTAAGATTTACCCAACAAATGAGAACCATTTAACCCTTGGACTCATTAATTAAACAATAATAACAAGCTCTTAGTGGTGGTGCAGCTCCGGCCCCTACTGATAATGCTGCCACGTATGGTTATACTCAACAAACTCTTTATTATAAGTTTCAATATAAGGCAACATTCGAACAAAATTATCTATTTTTTCCCTAAATAACTTTTTTATACTAAACCCATCAATATATTGACGAAATTCATGATAACACAACTAATTTAACATACTAACAAAGTGCTTATATTCTTTACTAATTGTAATTAAATATAATAGAGCTATAGACTATATGCAAGTCAAATTGCAAAAATTCTGAAATTATAATAATTCCAGCACCAATAAAAACAATTTGTAATTATTAAACCAAATATATATATGTTTATAAAGAGTTGAATTGTAAAATGACGTTTGTATATACATAGAGTTGAATGCCTCAAATTTTAGCCTTCTATTTATTTGATCTGAATTTTCATTATATTATCATAATGCATAAAGTTCAAGATTTTAAAATGAAATGAAACTTTCGGCTACTCAATTTATATCAACAATAGATAATCAACTTCAAACCCTAAATAATAACTTTCAACTAAGTTTTAAGCCCTAAATAAAAATATTCAATTAATATTTACAATGCTTAAATAATTTCAAGCCTTAAATAATAATACACAATAAATTTCTAGTCTAAAGTCAATACATAGAATCAATATTAACAATACCCAATTAATTTCTAGAAAATATATAACCACGAAATGAAAAAAAAATAATGATGGTCAGAGAAGGAGAGAGAGAGAGAGAGAGAGAGAGGTAGCAGGCGGGGGCAGACGAGAGATATATAGAGTAGAGGGAGAGGTCTTAGATAGATAGATAGATAGATAGATAGATAGAGAGAGAGAGAGAAATCGTGAAATGAAAAAAATGTTTTTTTTATGTGTTGAGAGTATGGTCACGGTCGTGGGCTGCGATCCTAGGATGTGGATATTTTTTTTTTACATGTAATGAACCGGGTGACGTTCTAGGGTGATGATGTGAAAAAAATAAATGGTCACATCCCGGGGTCACGGTCCAGGACCGTGACTAGTTCCCATGATAATTTCATAATGGTCACAACTCGTGATCGTAACCCATCTAAGGTGAAACCTTGACAACATTTTCACACCCATGGTCACGGTCCAGGGTCATGAACCGCTTTGGTGGGAGTTTTGGAGCCCATTGGGTCGAGGGTGCAATCACAAATCAAGGTCGTGACTCTTGTGGCCACGCTCTATGACCCTGATCACAGTCATTTAATATCACCATTTTTCTTGTTCACAACCTCTGTCACTTGATTTTGGCTGGGTCATTACCACCTGATCTGAGACCCACTGGTACGAGGTTCAAGTTACTATGAATTAAAGAGGAAAGCTTGATTAAATCTTTGATTCAAGTCAATGTACAATGTGAGCACCAATTTTTTGATAATGTTCAACTAAGGAAAGTGTAAAGGGTGTGACCTGCTATAATTGTGATGGTGTATGTTGCTCGTACACAAATAAATGATATTCCTTGTGGGTTTTGTGAGAAGATTCATCATCTTTTCAATGATATTATTATTTTAAATATATGTTTTATTATTAAGATTAGGCTTTTGGTTTATATTATTTGTAAATTGAATCACTAATGTTTTCTTTTGTAAAAATGTGTGTGAGTGGTTTCCAAATACCAATAGTCATTTCGATGACTCAAAGTCACAGTTGACTTATTCATATAAATAACCTAGTCTAAGATCGTCCTATTTTTAACATACCCTCATATCATCAAAGATAATTCATAAACGAGTCTCGATTGATATAAATGGTTGTAATAGTTTGTAAGCTCATGGGGTTTATTTCTAATATTGAAAGCTATAAGGATAATTGATTCATTTATCTTAGATTCTTATTAGAATGTTCTCCTAAATATACATTGTGGATTAAAAAAGTTTAAGAGCAAAAAAGATTGCTCGATGGCCATAAGATCACATAGTACATAAAACTTGTAGCATGTACACATAATTTCACACATACTTGAGATAAACTATCTATTATACTCCACCGGTTTATAGAGTTGTCTTATATAGTATTTGGCATATCGTTGAAGACATTTTATAAGCAGAGCAAGAGAAAAGGAAGCATGGTTTGACTATCTAAGTATCGTCGAGTTTGATTCAGATTATGACTTTATTAGTGTTCGTGGGGGTAATTAACATTTCTCCATCGATTTTTATTTGAGATTTAATACAATGATATATTTTTGAGATTTTTTTTGTCATTATTTCAGACATTATTCCCCCACAATGAAATGCACTTGGGAATATCTGTAAGGACATATTTTCATAGGTCCGTTATCAATTTATTATGTCATATACCGCTATACCGTCGAAAAGCATTCAAGAGACATCTACATCAAAGACGGATCCGAATCACTCAAGTTCTTCATCATCCAAGGCTCCGCAAAGTTTACTTTGGTGAGGTTACGTTTTAAATACCTTTACTTTTCACTTAGAGCTTTTGAGAGATTTTTACAAAATATTTTCTAAGTGTTGGAGCGGGCTTTTTCGTTAAATATTGAGAATGAGTATTTTTTTTTAAGTTTTGAAGCGGGCCTCGATTTTGATGCCAAGGTCGTTCGCACGAGATAAGCATCTCGTTCGAACGAGATTGGAAGTCACATGATGTCGTTTTAACGACATGCGTCCTTCATTCGAGCGACATATACTTCTCGTTCGAATGAGCTCGGATTTCGAGGCAGTGTATTTTTGTATAAATACTCATTAAATGGTAACATTTTCATTAAGAAGTCACAGCGTTTTGACGAACAGAAATACTGCGAAAGCAGAATCCTTTTTGGTTTCTTCCTTTAGGGTTTTAATCCTTTTTGTTTTCAATTCACAAAACTCCCATATGCTTCAGTGAATTGTTTGGTGTTTAAGAACAACTTTGCTTTTGTTCAATCTCTGTGGAGAAGGGATCTCCATATTTGATCGGTGGATACCGAGTGTAGTCATTCTGCGTGTGGACGAGCCGAAGACGACGAACCGACACCTGGAGGGTATTTCGCTGTCTCTCATATCTTTGAAGATTTGCTGAAGGCACCGTGCATTACACACTTGTGGGCGATTATCAGGTTGTATGTAAGTCAAAGGTCTTGTGAATTTTTCAAAGTGTTTATAAAAGGTTTTTACTCGAAAGGGGTTTTTTACTATATCGATCGTCATTAGTTTTCATGCATGGGTTGAATTTCTTATGATGTTTAGATGCATGTGTAGGGGCTGAATTAGTTCGTTTAAAAATAGACTCTAATTAAATAAGTGTGTCAAATTAGATATTTGCAAATTTAATCAATTATCACACAGTCACGTTTTCTCAAATTGGTATCAGAGCGGGTTGTGCTAATTTATTGCGTATTCCTATTTTCTGCAAAATTTGTGTGATATTGATTTTTTTTTGAAAAATTAGTTTTTTGAAAATCGCAATTTTTTCGATGGAGCACTTATCTAATCGGATGCCCTCCTTTCATGACCCGAGTCAAAGTTTTGATGATATAAATCGTTTTAATTTGACGTTTGCAAAAAGAATTAAAGTTTTGGAAAAAGAAAATTCTCGTTTTAAATCCGCGATGGATCTTTTGCAAACAGTTCAAAATCAACTAGATTTTTATCGTGAAAAATTAATTTCCTTGGACCATGACTTTATTGCTTTAAAATTGTCCAAGAAGGAGAGTGATGATAGGGTCCTATTTTTAGAAAAAGAATTAGAGGACCTTAAAAATTCGATGGTTTGTGTTTGTGCCAAAGAGGATACAAATATTTTAGTCAATGAGTTTGTGGCACGTGAAAAGACTCTTAGGAAAAATCTTGCTTTAATTGAGGGAGAGAGAGATACGCTTTTTGGAATTATTGAAAACTTGGAAAAGGCGTCCCTTACTTTGGAAGAGTCTAATTCTTTGCTTGAGTCAAAAATTTTGAAATTAAAAAATGATTTGACAGACACTACACCAAAAACAGGAATCTGGCACGGTTTAAAACTGTGTCAGATCAAATCTGGCACGGTTTTGAACTGTGCCAGAATCAGGTGTTCCAAAATGACCATTTTTTCCTGGCACGACTCAAAAGTGTGCCAGATTTGGCCAAACAGGAACACTTCTGGAACACTTTTAAACCGTGCCAGAATTTGATATTTCTGGCACACTTTATTCAGCACATGTTAAAAAAATTTGGCACAGTTCAAAACCGTGCCAAAATATGATACACTTTTGCCACGGTTTTGAACTGTGCCAAATTTTTTTATAAAAGAAAAAAAATAATTATTTGAAAGCACAAAAATTCACAAATTAAAAATATTGCACGTTGTTGATAAACTAATGTACATACAAACTTCAAAATATTACAAGTCTTTAATAGTTCACAGGAAAAAAAATTGGTCATAGTTTCCTCTATTTTTAGGACATTCCAAAACCTGTTAATACAAAACGTGCCTAACATAAAGCCCGCACGACCACAAAATATAACAATTAACTTACAAAAGCTCGCACGGCCATAAAAGTTAACAATAAAACTACAAAAGCCCGCACGACCATAATACAAAAAAATGTAATCATGAATAAACCCCTTGTTGTAAACCATTGAGTTCTCTGTGTGTTCCATGTGAATAATTGCCAACGATAAACTGTTATCCTGCAAAAAAAATAAGATACAAAAAAGATACGATATTAGTAACCCAATAATTTACAAAACAAAATTTACTCAAACTAAAAAATTACATATAGGAGTGGAAATTATCATCATATTTTCAAACCGGGAGACCCGCGACTACGCGATCAGTTCCTACAAGTTACATTGGTCCTGTGCGAGGTGTTCGTGCCTCCTACGGGGTCGTTTGGGGGCTGGTTTGGATTTTCACCCTTTAACGGGTTGTTTTTATTTTTGCAAATTATCGTCATATTCTCAAACCGGGAGACTCGAGACTACGCGATCAGTTCCTACAAGTTACACTGGTCCTGTGCGAGGTGTTCGTGCCTCCTACGGGGTCGTTTGGGGCTGGTTTGGGTTTTCACCCTTAAACGACTTGTTTTTAAGTCTAAGTGTTGATTTTTACAAATTATCATCATATTCTCAAACCGAGAGACCCGAAACTACGCGATCAGTTCTTACAAGTTACATTGGTCCCGTGCGAGGTGTTCGTGCCTCCTACATGGACGTTTGGTAGTTGGTTTATGTTTTCACCCTTTAACGACCTGTTTTTAAGTAATGTTGATTTTTACAAATTATCGTCATATTCTGAAACCGGGAGACCCGAGACTATGCGGTCAGTTCCTACAAGTTACATTGGTCCCGTACGAGGTGTTTGTACCTCTTACGGGGTCGTTTGGGGGCTGGTTTGGGTTTTCACCATTTAACGGCTTGTTTTTAAGTCTAAGTGTGATTTTTACAAATTATCATCATATTCTCAAACCGGGAGACCCGGGACTACACGGCCAGTTCCAATAAGTTACATTGTTCCCGTGCGAGGTGTTCGTGCCTTCTACGGGGTCGTTTGGGGGCTGGTTTGGATTTTCACCCTTTAACGGTTTGTTTTTAAGTCTTAAGTGTTGATTTTTACAAATTATCGTCGTATTCTCAAACCGAGAGACCCGCGACTACACGGTCAGTTTGTACAAGTTACATTGGTCCCTTGCGAGGTGTTTGTGCCTCTTACGGGGTTGTTTGGGGGCTGGTTTGGGTTTTCACCCTTTAACGACTTGTTTTTAAGTCTTAGTGTGATTGTTACAAATTATCGTCATATTCTGAAACCGGGAGACCCAGGACTACGCGGTCAGTTCCTACAAGTTACATTGGTCCTGTGCGAGGTGTTCGTGCCTCTTATAGGGTCGTTTGGGGGCTGGTTTGGGTTTTCACCCTTTAACGGCTTGATTTTAAGTCTAAGTGTGATTGTTACAAATTATCGTCATATTCTCAAACCGGGAGACCTGGGACTACGCGGTCAGTTCCTACAAGTTACATTGGTCCCGTGCGAGGTGGTCGTGCCTCCTACAGGGACGTTTGGTGGTTGGTTTATGTTTTCACCCTTTAACGGCCTGTTTTTAAGTCTATAAGTGTGATTTTTACAAATTATCATCATATTCTCAAACCGGGAGATCCGGGACTACGCGGTCAATTCCAACAAGTTACATTGGTCCCGTGCGAGGTGTCCGTGCCTCCCACAGGATCGTTTGGGGGCTGGTTTGAGTTTTCACCCTTTAACGGCCTGTTTTTAAGTTTAAGTGTTGATTTTTGCAAATTATCGTCATATTCTCAAACCGAAAGACCCGAGACTACGCGGTCAGTTCCTACAAGTTATATTGGTCCCGTACGAGGTGTTCGTGCCTCTTACGAGGTCGTTTGGGGGTTGGTTTGGGTTTTCACCCTTTAACGGCTTATTTTTAAGTCTTAAGTGTTGATTTTTACAAATTATCGTCGTATTCTCAAACCGGGAGACCCACGACTACGCGGTCAGTTCATACAAGTTATATTGGTCCCGTACGAGGTGTTTTAGTGATAGCTTAAAATTGTAAATGATAGCTTAAAATTACATAATTGTAAATGATAGCTTAAATGATAGCTTAAAATTAATATAATTATTATTTACTATTTACTGTTTTAGTGAACTGTCATAATCAATAAGGCCATGATTCGACAATAAACAACAAGAGGGTTGTGTGTCGGTGATAGCTTAAAATTAAATGATAGCTTAAAATTACTATTTACTGTTTTAGTGAACTGTCATAATCAATAAGGCCATGATTCGATAATAAACAAGAGAAACATCATGAGAAAAGAGGGTTGCGTGCCGGTGAACACATACCCTTGTGTGCTGCCGCTGAACTGCTTCGTGGATGAAAAGAGGGTTACGTGATGCCGCTGCTCTGCTTCGGTAGGGGCTACATTTGCGAGTGAGGGAGAGAAGAGAGGACTTGGGCTGGGTGAGATAAAAGAGAGGACAGGGGCAAGAGAGAAGAGAGTACCGGGACTACTGCTGCTCTGCTTTGGTAGGGGGCTGCTGCTGCACTAGATACTCGGGCACATGGGCTCCTATGTCATGGTGGATGTTATTGATCCATCCATAGTTTCTATCGAGTGGCGACGCGCAGCACGGGAGGTCCTCTGTTGTAGGAAATAGGGGTGGCGTGTAGCATGGGAGGAAATTTGAATTTTAAACTATCTTGCAAATCCAATGCAATCCCACCTCATATAATACTTGTATAACTAGAACAATACTTCAAAACTACGCAATCACTCATGGATCAGACTTGCGCCAAGAGGCATTGATGCCAGAATCATATTCAACCTGCTCCAAGTAGTCTGTTGCCTGTATAATATAACAATATAAAAGAGAAATGATCTCAAGTAAATGTCATTGAAAGCAGACAGAGTGTGGATTCATGAAAAAAAAGGATATTGGCTGATACTCACTTTTGCGATGCAAATTCATCCATGGCAGGACTCTTTGTGTAATGAGGCCTTTTTTTGCTTTAGCCTGTGTAGATACAACTCCATCAGATCAGCAACCATTTTCTGAACTGCAACCTTTCCTTTTATCCTTCTCCTTTCCCAAGCAGTGTTATCGCTTAATTTGCTCAAAGTTCATAGCTTTTTCTTTCATTTGGGCTGGAAAACATACAATATCTTAACGAATGACAAAATCCAAGGGTATTGAAACTACATATAAATATATATGTGTGGGTGGGTGTTTATCTTGGTACAGAAAATGCCATATAAATGCGCATCCAAATCCAAACTAAAAAAGTAGTTACAATAGCATAGAATTTACAACAAAACAAATTGGCAGTTATGGGATGGCATCAATTCTTCAAATGCACTGGGTCAGTTACACCGGCAGGCATATCGTAAACGTGTAATGGAAGGGGTTTCAAAATATTCATTCAATGACAATACAAAATTGGACTTTCTTATAGACTTGTGTAACTTCAGAATAGACATAAAATTAACATAACTCTATTAAACCACTTCAGAATAGACTTTCTTATAGACTTGTGTAACTTCAAAATACAAAATTGCTGCCTGTCCTTGCTGCCAATTCATTTTCTTGAATCATAATATGGCAATTCGATATCTGAAGTTCAAACTTCATATAAGAAATTTAGCAACTTGGAATTCCCTAAAAACACAAAACTGAAATCCCAGAACCATGTCTTGGATTCATTGGTACAAAGTTTGCACAATTCATTTTAAATAAGAAAATATCAAGAAATGATATTCAATGTGCAAAACAACCTTGATTGAGAAAAATACAATTCAAAGAGGCAAGTCAAGTATTAACATGAAACTAAGCTGGATAAATGGGAATGTTTGTGCTCTAGTTAATACTTAAAAAACAAATCAGAAATAATCTTCACGTCATTAGAAATTTTTCTTCCCGTTTATATTGCTTTAGATGTCCATATGCTTGTCCTTCATTAATTTAATTTATATTTATTACAAGAATGGATTCAGAACTAGGGAACTACAGAAGGAAACCAGGAGATACGTATAATGATTATTTGCTAAAATTGATTTGAAAAGATTAAAGTGGTGTTGTTAAGACAAATACGTGTGTAGATATAAGAAAATGCCTACTGGAGTTTAACTGATCGACAATGGAATCTAATGTTGAAGCTTCAAGTATAGCAACATGAGAATATGGTGTTGCAAAATGTATCTACATACAAAGGTGAGATGATGATTCTAGCATCAAGAGTATGGCCTCTCCATTTGAATATACTTTAGTTGGAAAATTTTCGCATGGTAGACCCTCGGTTGATGTGATATGGAAATTCTTCAATACTATTCAATTGAAAGGAGTGTTTCATGTGGGACTGCTGGATCCAAAACATGTGCTTATAAGGCTAGTTATTGAAGAAGATTTTCATAGGCTTTGTCTTAAAGAAACATGGTTTATACAAAGGTATCCTATGAGAACATTCAAGTGGGATAACGAGTTTAATCCGGAGCAAGAATCATGTTACGTATTTTTAAGCAATGTAATAGCAGTGTAAAAATAATGTGGTAATTGAAGTAAATTCCATAGACTAGTCGTGTTACCTGTTTTTAAGCAATATCCTACTGCCATTGCATCTTAAATATGGTGAGAGATTCAATTGCTTAATAAATTTCTTACGCTATTATAACATATAAGAGATATATAAATACACCATGGTCCATGTTTTATACTTCTTCACATTATACTGTTTGGATCTAATCAGATGGCGTAATGAGGGCCACAAATCCTAAATTCAAAGTGACAAACAAATGGGTCGAGCTCTATTTTTTGGTAAAAATGAAAGAGTATACTTGATCTGATCTGATCAAACCAAAGATATATGGGTTGGGCTCCAAGATCTGATTCCAAACTTTGTCGATCTGAAACACAATCGAAATCAAACACAAAAATCACAAACAATAGACTAGTATCGAAATCCAAAAAAGGAAATGACAAATTGTGTCAAGATCGATACAAAAGCTTAGTTCCAAACACTAAGTAAATATCGATTCTCTAAACCCCAGTGTCAAAACAAAGGGAGTTGCCTCAGGGTTGTTGGGGACTAATTCTGATCGGAAGCCAAAAGAGAGAAATGGAGTTAGAGAAAAGTAAAGATAATATAATGTGCATTCCATCCATGTCACAACACCACAAATGAAAATATAATATGCATTCCATCTATAATAATATCTTATCACAACACAACAAATGAAAATATAATATGCAAACAAGAAAAACAAATATAGCAGTTATATTGTCAGAAATAATAGTTACTTTTTACACTTAGGACTACAAAAATTGATGCAATACCACAAAAGTGACAAAATTTATTGCAATACCACTAATTATCACCAAGACAACTATTCGTCGGTGTCAACAATGGGAGGACAAAGGTCGTCGAGCCAAGAAATAATTCTATTTTTACCAACATCTACTAAGTTCTCGCAATGAGCTTGTTTACCAACATCTACTAATAATATAGCATATAAATTCTACTGATCGTTATTAAATATTGATAAATATAAATCATCTTAACAATCACCAACTCTAAAAATATTTCATCATTCAATAATTCTAGAACACCCTAACAATCGATACTCAGCGCCAGTGCCAGTAACGCATATACACATTATACTGATCACATACAACAACTAGCATGTAGTATTAAATCTGACAATCAAAATCCCACAACCAGTGATGAAACTAACATGATTAATAGACTCATAAAAGTTCTATGCCCACTCACAATAGGAGGAGGTCAAGGTAAAAGCACACCGACAACCAAGTCTTCCTCAATCCTCCCTCTCATGTGCTCAAATTTAGGAAGTTTAAGATGATTTATCTCTTTTATGCCATCTGTCATTATTTTTTGCACATGCATTCGATATCCCTTCTTCACTAGTCTCCATATCTTATGCTTCAAATGAGTTGTATCTCGGGGTATACTAATAATATAAATACATAAATTATATTCAATACAAAGTGAGAAAATCCATAACTCACATAAAGAAAAGAAGATATATTGCAAGACAGTAAGCAAAATAATTAAATGAACCATACATTTCCTTTAACATCCACCAACCCTCATTAGTGATACACTAACAAAACAAATGACAGAGATACAATGAGAACGAATCAAATATAATTTATCTGTTATAATCTAAAGTGCACTGAACTAAGAAAACATCCTAATTTTATATCAATTATGTCTAGGCCCAAATTTTAACATGAACAATTCATGTAGTTTGCAACAACCAGCTCTGAAAAGTATCCTCCGTGTGCTGATACTTGCAAATTATTTTAATAAGTGACTGAACCTTTGGAGTAACTTTTCCATCAGTCACAACGGCTCCTATAATCACATCCACATGCTCCCCACCAGACACAAGTATACCATACAAATACACAATCAAAAGGATTGTCAAAGTATAGCCCATCATAAGCTTGGTTTGTAATCTACCAAGGAAATTAGGAACGCAAGAAAAAGGTAAAAAGCACACACACAAGCAACCTGGCACATGTAAATAAAGAATTAATGGATAGTGGACTCGTAATTCGGGGAGGAGGCATATATAGTGCTAAAAGCAACAAAATAAAAATTGAACTTTCAAATTTTTTGAAATAATCCTCCGACTACCTAATATTGGGCCTATACATTTAATTGAAAATAGTTTTGGGGTTTCTTGCGAAAAAATGAATTTTAGCCCAGGAACAGAGCACTGTTTGTAAAGAGAATTTTCTACAGAGAAAAAAATAGAAGTAACTTATTGTTATACAGTTATATACAAACTGAAGAAAAGCAACCCCTAGGCCGATTGAGCATTTTAGCTTACATAATAACAAGACAAAACGACAGTAGCTTATAGTTATACATTTATATACAAAGGGAGCCCTAGATTTGCGATTTATCCAAATATACCTATTTGGAATTGGAGATCCAAACAAAACAAATATCCCTAAATCGAGGGTTTCGATTTCATTATGATCCAAGAAAAACAAAATAAAAAGGTTACCTAAATCCAAGGTTACCTGAATCAAAAATATTTCGGTGATTCGTTTGTTGCAAGATGCAGTCGATTGGTGAAAAGAGAGTAGCGAAAATGTCAATTGCAAAAAACTCTTGCTCACCAAGTGAAAAGTGAGCTTTGATTTGCGATTTTGAGAATAGTCGGGGGAGACGATGGAGGGAAAATTTTGGTAGCTGGGTGCCAAATGTTTAGTGCGAGATTATTTTTTTTAGGTTATTTATATTTTAGGTAGGTGTACTCAATTTTGGCACACTTTTAAACAGTGCCAAAATTTGGCACGATTTAAAAGTGTGCCAAAATGTCATTAAACCGTGCCAGAATTTGGCATAGCTTTAAAGTGTGCCAGATTTTTAATATCAAGGTGTGCCAAATTGTTGTTTTTGGTGTAGTGAGACTCAAGTAGGTTTGATAGTGATGTTAATGGATCATCATGTTCTCATACTTCTAATGCTAAAGCCAAAACCATTATTTGTTTTAGAGGGTCAACTAATTCCAAGGATGTTAGAAAAGGTCAACCCATAGGTGTCGGTCCTCCCGTTTACACATGTTCATATTGTGGTAGGAAAGGTCACCTTAGGCGTTTTTGTTTTGATCTTGGAAAAGGTCCTAGCAAGTTTATGTCTACTGTTCCCGTGGTTCCCAAAGCCCACACACGACGTTTCACATCTATTTGGATTAGGAAATCACTTTTAGAGGCACTAGATTTTAGACAAGTTGACTCCCGTTTGCTTGCACATGATTCTTCTCTTGCCATATCATATAGATGATTGTGTTTGCATGTTTGTTATACACTAGTTGTGGTTTCATGATATATATTTGCTAGTGTAATGACATGTACTTTTTGTATATATTTTTTATTTTGAATTTTTTTTGAAAAATACAAAAAGATTTTCTATGTTTTGAGTGTCCATTCATATATTTTTTTTTTGGTCAAATTTGAAAATCCAAAAAGATTTTTGTATTTTGTTTGCACTTTTTATGGATAAACACGTAGGATGACTGAGTCACAACATCATTCCATTATTTTCATGTGACTATTTGATAGTGTTTTGAGGCAATAAGTCAATTCATCCACGTGCTTTATAATGTTTGGAGTCATTAAGATGTAATTAAGTGTTACTTCCTACATGTTTGACTCATGTTTTCTTTATTTCACACATGCACGGATTTGTTTGATTATTGTGATTGTCTTATCACATGTTGGTTAGGTGTTTTCACTTCAATCGTGTCCTTAAAACGAACCTAGCGCGATAAATTTTGATAAGAAAATTGTGCATATAAAAACCGTTTTGTGAGTTTGTGTGCTTTGTTTGAAAACGGGAAAGGGTTGCGAAATGTTCATTTTGCCTTTGCGAATACTAAGCCACCGTTAAATTGGACCTAAAAATGGAGAAATTTTATTATCCGGGGTCCAAAGAGGTTTAAAAGAGCCCGAAAAAAATTTAAAGGCAATAAAAAGAAATTCATGCCAAATTATGGGCCATTTAGGTTTCTGCACCAATTCTCCAAAGTTTGAGAATTTAGATAACCTCTAAAAAGAAAATATATATGAGGGTGTTTGGTTGGAGATTTTAAACATGTTTGCACGTCCTTGAAAATCTTGAAAAAGTGCTAAATAGTTTTGGACGTTATTGGTGTGGAAATCATTTAGACTTTGATTTGTTGATTTGCATAAGACGATGTCATTTAAATTCAACAAATTTTTACACCTAAGGATACTTTTGATGTTCATTCGTTAGGAGTACATATGCATCGTGCACATATGATTGATTGAGTTGATTTTCCTATCGAATGTGTTCACACCCATACATTCCATTCCCGTGACTTGGTTGTTTTAGTTTAAATCTATGGTGTGATTTTTAGTATCTTATTTTTGTATGAAAAATTGAAAAATTCAAAAATAGTTTGTGAGATTTTTGAGATATCCCTTTGCATGCATGTAGTTTGATGCATGTTTGCTATGCATTTTTTCGTGAAACTCCATGTTTTGATTTTTTTCTTCTTATCTGTCTATTTGGGGACATCATAAAAAGGGGGAGAAAGAACTATCATGTTATGGGGGAGATTTGATTATTAATGCTTTATTCTTATATCATATCAAACTCGATGCGTCACGAAGGTTTTTGCTTTATCTCATGTGGGTAGGTACAAAATTGAAGATTGATATGCTGCACACCGTGATGAGAAAAGCTTTGAGATTTGACGAAGATGATTGAAGAACAGTTTTGAGGTCTTGCAAATTTATTCATAGGAGGGTAGATTTGTATAGGCATTTTGGTTCTTGATAATTCGGATTTTTTATGTATGTACCGGCATAGACATAGGGGGAGATTTGTAAGGACATATTTTCATAGGTCCGTTATCAATTTATTATGTCATATACCGCTACACCATCGAAGAGCATTCAAGAGACATCTACATCAAAGACGGATCCGAATCACTCACGTTCTTCATCATTCAAGACTCCACAAAGTTTACTTTGGTAAGGTTATGTTTTAAATACCTTTACTTTTCACTTAGAGCTTTTGGGAGATTTTTACAAAATATTTTCTAAGTGTTGGAGTGGACTTTTTCGTCAAATATTGAGAATGAGTATTTTTTTTCTATGTTTTGAAGCGGACCTCGATTTTGACGTCCAGGTCGTTCGCACGAGATAAGCATCTCGTTCGAACGAGATTGGAAGTCGCGCGATGTCGTTTTAACGACATGCGTCCTTCGTTCGAGCGACATATGCTTCTCGTTCGAACGAGCTTGGATTTCGAAGCGGCGTATTTTTGCATAAATACTCATTAAATGGTAACATTTTCATTAAGAAGTCACATTGTTTTGATGAACAGAAATACTGCGAAAGCATAATCCTTTTTGGCTTCTTCCTTTAGGGTTTTAATCCTTTTTGTTTTCAATTCACAAAACTCCCATATGCTTTAGTGAATTGTTTGGTGTTTAAGAACAACTTTTCTTTTGTTCAACCTCTGTGGAGAAGGGATCTTCATATTTGATCAGTGGATACCGAGCGTAGTCATTCTGCGTATGGACGAGCCGAAGACGACGAACCGACGCCTGGAGGGTATTTCGCTGTCTCTCGTATCTTTGAAGATTTGCTGAAGGCACCGTGCATTATACACTTGTGAACGATTATCAGGTTGTATGTAAGTCAAAGGTCTTGTGAATTTTTCAAAGTGTTTATAAAAGGTTTTTACCCGAAAGGGATTTTTTCCTATATCGGTCGTCGTTATTTTTCATGCATGGGTTGAATTTCTTATGATGTTTAGATGCATGTGTAGGGGTTGAATTAGTTTGTTTAAAAATAGACTCTAATTAAATAAGTGTGCCAAATTAGATATTTGCGAATTTAATCAATTATCACACAGTCACGTTTTCTCAATATCTCATATTACCAAATGAATCAGTATGAAAATATATCAGGCTTATTGATATTGTGTGTACTTACCATGGACTTTATGGATCTTACCTTAAAAAAGATGGAATTAAATATAAGAAGTTTTTGATCAAATATGAGTTTATGGAAATAAATTGAGCCTCATTTTTAGGTAAAATTACTTAAGATCGTGATCTTTCATAATCAAGGAAAGCTGATGAAGTTTGTATTGAGAGGAGTAAATTCTTAGATGATTTGTGTGGATTCTTAAATGATATAGAAGAGGGATCACAAAATCAGAGGACCCCCATCTAGTCCGAAAAGAAAAAAAATTCAAGAGTTATAATGCTCGCAGTGAAGAAGAAACCTCATGATTGAGATGAAATGATTAAATTTTGTAAGTACAACACATAGTTACATCCATCCACCCACCCACCCATACATACATACGTAAGTTTCGATCCATAAAAATACATGTCTTTTAAAAAAAGAAATAAAATTTATATGTAGTCATGACATTTTTGTTTTAGATATTAATCTTAAATGAAACGATCTTTGAGGTTGGTTAATGTATAGTGCCTTTTCTTGTGAAAATTGTAAAGAATTTCTTCGGTGGTAATTCATCAAGATCTCAACATCAAAATTGGATCATTGCAATTTAAAAATACAAACGTTAGTTTCACAAACGTAGGAAGAATTACTTGTTTTTAACAACCTTTGTCTTCAAATTGAACCATGATTGATGTCGAAGTAAATAGAGTAGTATGAAATACTTTGAGATTTGATCTATTATATCAAGTGGGCTATTCCATTGAATGTATAATGTGAAGGATAAATGAGGACGCCATTTGTTAATTGAAGTAATAAAGATTTTAAATTTATAGGATGTCAAAGAATTTTATTAAAGAATTTATGTTCTCAGCCAGTTAACAGATGAAAGGCCTACTCCTTGATGTTGGTGTTGGTGTGTTGTTTCACCTTCAATGTTTTAGCTCCGAGGCCAGAGCTATTTCAGGCATGTTACAGTGTTGTGACTATTCACTCTCTTCTTATTACAGCTACTGGCATGTGATTCTTTTTATATATACATGAATGGTGAGTTTCGAAAACAAATTCTAGTTGACCATACCGTAACAATTTATTGTGCAGAGACAAACGAAAATTCCATGCTACAAATTACACTCCATATTCTCCAATTGGTATCGGCGTATTTTCTTTCCCACATAAGATATATCACATTGCTCAACACCTTTAACTTCCCTCTGTAAAGTCACATGATGAAGTATCATCCTCAATGATTGTTAATATACATGAATTCCTTCGGTATATATATTTGTTCTTTTATTCACTAACCTCTCTTATTACCTTTCACTCGGATTGTGATGTTGATTAATGTAAGTGGATGGCTGTAATAATTTTTTATCCACCTTTTGGGGTTTTCTGGATTCCGCATTATGAGACAGGAGATACTCATGTGTATTAAGACATGGTTTAACCCCCATGATTTATTGTGCTTCTGGCATTAGGGCAACATGTATATTATTTTGAGTTTTCAATTTTGAGTTTTTTTTCCTTCCTTTCCTTCTTTCCTTTCTCTACGGTGTTAAAATTTTAAAATTCCTTGATTCCTTCCCATGTATTTAGTAGCTACCCAAATTCTATTCGTTTAGAATTAATGTATAGGAAAATTCTATGTGTCCCAAACAACTCCCCCAAATCATTCCCAAATAGCTTTAAGTGTTATACCTTATGTTATGGGTCCCGTCAAGGCACAACTCATCAATGCTATTTGGGGGAGATTTGGGGGAGTTATTTGGTACCCATAGTACCACTCGTATAGGAAATGATGGCAAAGAAAAATGGATTGGTGAACCTAATTATTTCATTGAATAAGAGAATTTTGTGTTAGTGTAGAGTGAAACATTAAATACTCTAGGTTTGTCACATTTAATTTATTACTAAAATTCACATAATACATGTTTATTTATAAAAACTAATAAGTTTGAGTTAGTGTTAAC
Source organism: Sambucus nigra (assembly GCA_949130495.1). Taxonomy (NCBI): domain Eukaryota; kingdom Viridiplantae; phylum Streptophyta; class Magnoliopsida; order Dipsacales; family Adoxaceae; genus Sambucus; species Sambucus nigra. The sequence goes on from OX422212.1 coordinate 197,485,976, forward strand.
ACTTGAATTTCTAGTCTTTCCCTATAAAGAGCATCCACGATAGGAATACAAAATGCCATGAAAATTTGTAAGTTTACAAACTCGAACGTTTAGAGTGGTGGATATAACTGAGCAAATTCTGTATGTCGATTTGTAGTGGTTCCGCAAAGATACAAATTGGTTGCTGAATCTGCAAAGGGTTCCTACGAACTTCATTTGTTCGTAGGAATTCCTACGAAGAAATAAAATTCGTAAGAAGTATAAATAATCATTTTAATTATATATTTAGGTTCCTACGAACAACATTAGTTCGTACTATTTCTTACGAACTAATGTTGTTCGTAAGAAAATTAGTCTTCATTTCCTACAAACATCTATTGTTCGTAGGAACATTAATTTGCAAATTAGGTCCATCCACCATTGCAAGCCTTTACTTCTCATAAAAGGTAAAGACCCTTTTCATTTTGTAAAATATCTATCGTTACCATCCCTCCAGTAGAGATGCTCTAAGGAACCACATATTCTCTTACAAACCCCTTCACTGTTTCCATCCCATCCGGAGGATCTCCACTTGAGTTTTACAGAAAAGAAGATTTTACATGACTTTAATGACAAGTATATCCTCTCATGCCCTCAACACGCTTTTTATAGGATATGAACAAATTTCCTTTTAGTTATGGGCTCACTTATGTTTTCATATTCCTAGTTGAACATATTTTTTGGCAGTATGGGGACGAAAGTACTCCTGTGGTCAAGTTATATCCCGAAATTAAATTTCGATATTTGTTGGTAACTAATTTACTATTGTCTTTTTAATTATAACATCAAAATGAACTTTTTGATGCTTTTGTGCAAGGTACCGGTTACTTTACGATTGACATGGACATACCTATTCACAGTGGCGGAGCCAGAAATAATAGTTGGACTGGGCATGAAAGAAAATTTACGGGGTTCGGGGGCGGTAGCCCCCGATTTTTTTAGGAGTACTTATAAAAATCTTTTAACTGCATAAATATTAAAAAATATACCCAAACTCAAATATCTATTAAAAAACATACCCAAACTAACTAACAGCTAAATATTAAAAAACATACCCAAACTGAATTTTTTATTTATTTATTATTCAGCAGATGTATGATTTAACTAACACATAAATATAAACAAAAAAAATTAACAACTAAATGTTTGGCCCAAACTAACACCTAAATTAGATGCCAAAAAACATACCAGTGGCAGTGGGTGGCTTTCTCTACGGCTGCGGGTTGTTGAGGGAGAAGATTATAGACTCACGGCTGTAGCTGCTGCCAACATGAGAAGGAGAAATGCCAACGGGAGAGACGCACAGCAGACGCACAGAGAAGAGACGGAAGAAGAAGAGAAAGAGGCGGGTTGGTTTTGTTTGGTGTTAATATTGATCCGTGTTTTTTTTGGTTTGGGAGTTTAGGTTATTAAGAAAATTGCCCCATTATCTTTAAAACACTACACCAAATCTGTCGAATTATCACGGTCATTGACCTTGACAAGTTGGACTTGTCAAGGTCAATGACCGTGACAATTCCGGAGGTGACAACTTTTTTTGTCGCGGACTTGTCACGGTCATTGACCGTGACAAGTTCATTAGAATTGTCACGGTCTATGACCGTGACAAGTTTTATCACGGTTAAGGACCGTGACAAACCCGTAATATTTAATAAAAAATTATCACGGTCAATGACTGTGACAATTCTAAGCAGAATTGAAAAAAAATATGTTGGGCAGTATGGCCACTGCCACTACCCAACAGTATATTTGTACATGTTATAGCAACTTTGTACCTGTTCAAACATTATATATCCAAATAAAATAGAGATAGTGCAAATATACATTCAAAATAGAGACAATATGCATCACGATATAATCCAAATATAATTAAAATGTACCAACTTAAAAACAATACAATTCAATTCAATTAATGTCACTACATGTCTTAGGTAAGGTTAAATCCGAGGAGGTGAGTAGGTCACACGATATACGAATTGACATACCCACTGATATACATCGTTCCGCATTGTTCGTGCAACCATAACGGGGAGTTCTCCTTCCCGGGTATCACATGCGTGACAAGCACCTTGGACTCGATGTCTTGAAGCTCACGTCCATGAACTAGTCCACCCTGAACGATATTCGGGTCCCTCAACCCCCTCCCTATCCGCTGACCATCAAATATGTCCAGTATAAACATGCTCGGCCAACCAAGTGTTGACATCGGTTGGTCGAAGGGAGTCAAATAAGCAAGTGGGTCATCAAACTCCGCACGTGTCGGTGATGAAGCAGCGAGGTCCATATTCTCATCATCCTACACCTCGTTCTCCCGCACCTCCTCCCCCCACCTTCTCCTTCCCTTTACCCTTACGTTTTTCGCCGCCCAACGAATGCTTCATGAATGAGAACATATCTTGGGCCGTCGCCTCCAAATGGGATAGCTTCGCGTCATGCGAGTCCATCGTTCGAGCCAACCTGGTGTCGCTCGTCTACAATCCAATGATCCTAGATTTGGCCACCCTCGAGCTCACCCCCTTGTCCTCCCCTTGCGATCAGAGCCAAGAACTTGGCTGAGAGCGTCTATGGACAAAGATGCCTTGTCGGCATCAGACTGCGACTCATGCACTTCCTTAAGCTTTGCCTGAAACGACAAAAATACAAGATTAGTAAAATAAGTAAATTAAAAAATTATAACGTAATTAACAAAAAGTAAACTGTCGGATTACTTACAATCGTGGCCACGACGCTCGGGGACACCTCCTTGTCCTTCCCCTTCTTCGTCCGAAGAGTCACATAAGTATCGAGCCTATGTGGCCTACCCTCCGGGCCACTCCTTGTCCCCTGAAATAAAATAAAGTAAAATTAGTATCGGCCCCGCTAAGTAAAATAATGCAGAACAATATATTCTATAGTTATAGAAAAATTAAATCTTACCATCATCCTACGCTCCACCTCGGCATAAGACGTCCGGCCGGAGTAGTGTACGTCCGTCTTTTTTGCCCGGTTTTCCTTCCCCAATTGGCGAGATGCCAATTGTCGCTCCTTGATCTCATTGTCAACGAAATTTTACCATTGTGCCAATGAGATCGGCTCCTTCGGCGGGACGGATTCACGCCTTTGGATAATTGACTCTCGTGTCTTTCCAATGTACCGGGTCCGCATATTTTTTTCTTCCACGTCTTGTATTGCTCCCTCAACTGCTCCAAGACAGAATCGCGTAGCTTTGGTTCCAGGATGAATTGTTCCTGTCCAACAAATACAATGTTAGTTGCAAATAAATATAAAATGAAATTGAAATTGAAATATTCATATGAATATAAATATAAATATAAATATAAATATAAATACATTACCTGTAGTGCCACCCAAACAGCTAACTTGAGCTCATATGGCACCTCCTTCCAACTAATGTACCCCGGGCCGATGATCGTCTTTACCAGCTCGAGGGATCTTGCTAATAGCCCCGACTTGTTCTCGATGGCCATCCCCAATTTTCCATATTTGGGGAGCCTAGGGGCCGAGGAGCTCTCGTCGCCTACGCTACTACCGAGCCCAGACGACATCATTATAACAAGCATCATCATCCTCGCCTTAATACCTGAAGGAGACATTTGCTGTAAAAAATGTTATTAGTACATATCAAATTGAATTAAAAGAAGACATGCAAATATGTACAATTACTACAAATAAAAATGAATTGTTACTGTCAAACACCTTAATTCTGAATTCCAAAACAACATCATCTAGCTCATAATATGTACAATTACTAAAAATTCGAAACATCCCCACCCCCACCCCTACTGCCCACACACACGAACACTACATAAGAGTGAAAATGATAAAGAGCAAATCAATTAAAAGCATTAAAAGTGAATGTTTCTGTACAAATTGGAATATTTATTACAAATTAAAAAATTGTCTAAAATTCGGGTTATCATAAAAAATGGATTGATATTCGGTAGGAGCAGCTAAGTCATCCACACTACTATTTAGACGTTTTGGCGCGTGTTGGATAATTGACCACAGCTCGTTGTTGATATACTCCGAGTAAAACACTCGGCATCATATCCCCGTAGTTCTTCAAGTACACGACGTAGATTGGCAAGTGGAGTGTTATTTCAATTGATCAATTGAAATGACAGCCACACTTGTCAATTTAGTATGTACCCAGAGAACATTAGGATACGACTGCATAACTTCCTCTAAAAGTAATAACTTTAAGCCACTAAGAATATTATACATAAATTATGCAGTCCCAAACTGTCGAAACGGGACAATTCGAAAGATCTCATTACAGGGGTAATGACTCTCGAACGGGTCTAAGGGCTATTGAATGCGTACGCATAAGAACTAGAAGGCTAGTATCTATGCGCACTATATGTAATTTCAAGTATGTTTCATTTAATTATCATACTATATATATTGTTCGATATGCAAAGTAATTTTCAAAAAAAGTTGAAAAATCCCACCCCATATGGACAATAATCCAGTGGTCATGCCACTTTTAAAACTAACCAACCCAACATCGATCTACTATAATCTAACAGAAATGTCAACAACAAATGTGTATCCCGTACTCCTTCTAATTCTTCTACTCAATTAATTATTTTCATCAATTAAACTAATAATTAAAGTATAAAATTATTAATTTACTAATTTACAATGAGGGGCAATCCTACATTCATAATTAATCATATATTAATTTACTAATTTACAATGAGGGGCAATCATATATTAATTTACTAAAAAAATTAATAACCAATCAATTCGTTTACAAGGGACATTAAGCACAAACACGCACACTACACACACATATACACACATGCTCACATACACACACACACACACCCGCGCACATACACACACACACACACACGCACATTCACACACACACACACACACACACACGCAGCCCCCCCATCCCTGCCCCCTCCCCTTCCCCTTCCCCTTCCCCCACCCTGCCCCACCCCCTTCCCCCACCACACACACACACATGCACACACACCACACACACACATAAATAGCTCCCCCATCCCTGCCCCCTCCCCCCCACCCTGCCCCACCCCCCATCCACCACACACACTCACGTATATATACTCACACACACATATATATATATAAATGGAAGAGAGATAGAGAGAGAGAAATTAACCTAAAAGTCGAGAGAGAGAGGGAGAGCAGCGTAAAGAGAGAGAAAAAAAAAGGAGGAAAGAATCGGCGGGGGAAAAAAGTAGGGGAAAGGGTTTTTTACTAGGACATTTGTCACGGACGTATCACGATCCTTGACCATGACAAGTATAGTTGTCACGGTCTTATAACGATCATTGACCGTGACAATAGCTTATCACGATCAATGACCGTGATAAAAAATGCGTATTCAGGTAAACCGTAACAATTAACCGTCCCTCGGCCACTGCCTATTCAGATACCTTTCTCAGAAAGGACTTGATTCATTCGGAGAAAGGTTAAAATATTGGATTCTTGATATTGGTTTACATTCAGGTAAAGTTATCTTATATCTCCTATTAGATAGTACTGGCAAGTCATTTATAAGTAAAAAAACAAATATATGGATAGGAGTGTCTTAATCCTTCCGAAGGACCCTTTACAGGTATGGTGTAACATAAAAAATTATAATAATGTAATTATGTAAAGTCATCCCCTAATGTAAAAATGTAACAAGTCATCCCCTAATGTGATAATGTACAACTATTGAATTTCCATAGTTTCATTTTGACAACATATCATATATTCCCTGTAATGTAATAATGTATCTTTTTTCCATTCTTTATAAGTTGGTTATGAATTTTTTCCTACTAATAATATTAAATTTTATACCAAGCTCTACAGATATTGCCTTTGTTGTTGGACATATCATTATTATTCCCCTGCATTCTTCCAATTAAAATTGCACACAATTGGCTAAAATTTTCATTTTAACATGTTAATATCATTCACTATTATGCATGTTTAAGTGTTTATATTTGTGATTTAGAGGTGGAAAATGGATTCCAAGGGTCATACATGTTACCATTTATATGTAGGAGATGCTCTTGGAAATTGTCATACTAAGTATTAGTTTATATTTAATTTATTTATGCTACCTATTGGCATGAGTAACACATATTTAGAGGGGAAAATATAACACCATACATATGCTCATTATGTTTGCTTGAAGAAAATGTAGAAGCAATGTTAGGTGCACATGAATTGGTTCATTATATTTTCTTAATCTAACCATATTTGCATTTAAACTAACTTTGATGTTTTTGATTAGTTGGATAAGATCTTTATGATTTTATTCCTTCTTACTTTTAAATAGGTTTTCTTAGTGGGAGACACTGTAAGATTTGTATCCACTCTTGCAATGTACCCTTTGTTGGTTGTTATGGTAAAATCAATCTCTATTTTCTATATTATAATTGACATCATACTATAATCACTGACATTAAAAAGGACAACTATACGCAAGTTTTAGATTAAAAATGTCATAAAAATTTCTACATTATTCACACATTAACATAAGAAAATAATCATATCTGTAATACCCCGCCCTAAAAATATATATATATATTTGAATATTGAACAAAAATTGTACCTAAAATGACGCGTTGCGTGAAGTAATTAAAAAGGAAAATTTCTATATTTCATGGACCGCATGGATGAACATTTGAGTTCGAATGGTCATAATTAGTATATTGGAAAAGTACGACATGAATTAGTCGAGGAACGGGCGTGAGACAGATATGGTTAAAAATAATGCGATTTTTGGCGGTACGCGACACAGAAAAATGGAACCTTACGTGATTTTTGTAAGACCATTGTTTGAGGAAAAAAATATTTTGAACACTTATTTAAGGTCTTAAAAATCTATATAAAAATATCATGAGGCCCAAACTACCAAAAAATGAGGTTTTTTACCCTAGGGTCAGTCAGTCGGAGCTCTCTGGCCGGCCGACCACGGCTCCCAGGGCAGCCCATGGAGAGAAATCTTCTATGGATGTCCACTTTGTCCATTGGGTTTTTATGAGGCGTCAACCCTCTAGAATGTCCAGACCAAGGGTATTTCGGGGTTAGGCTTCCTTTGTGGTATATATATGTAAGGAGGAGTGAGCTACGGTTTCAAAAAAGTCTCTCCCCATCGTAGCCTCTCTCTCTTTCTCTCTCTCTCTAAGTTGAAGCTCCCATGGAGGGTGTTCTACCCTAGAATTGTTAGTGCTAAAACCACGAACAAACACCACTATTTCCACCATGAAACCACCAATAGTAGAACTCAAACTACCTTACATCATTATACACAACCCTAGATAAATTTATTGGGTTGAAGAAGAGGGTATTCTTGGAGTTGGGTAGCGATTTGAAGAGGGTGTTCTTGGAGGAAGAAGATAGTTTTACAGAGCATTATTGGGGTATTTTTGGAACTTCCGTTGAAGTTTGTATGGTAGAGCTTTTGTGACTCTCTTTAGGGCCACCTTTATAGGTGGGGGAGTCACCCATATTCTCCACTACCATCACCATTTTAGAGTCTTTGAGGTGGGATTTACTAACCTTGGTTTAGGTTTAATGTTGTGTATAATTTTAGCTAGTTTAATTACATATATTAGTTTTAATATATGTAGAATATGTGATAGCTTTCATCCATGGGATAAATTAGTGAATTTCTATCATTTATGTGTAAATGGGTTGCAAAGAGGTGTTTTAAAATGAGTTTTGAAATTAGATAAAATTCATAATACTCTTTTATACATATTAGGTGGAATAATGTGTAGGAAAGTGGTTATATTGCATTAATAAGTTTATCAATTGCATCCTTAAGGTTTTGAATAAAAAGGAACATTTAAAGAAAGGTTTTAAATGGGTTTTAAAGGTGTATAGATTTCAAGAATACTATTCACGGCCATATTATGAAATAAAAAGTGTTAAAAGTGTGTTTTAAATGAAGAAATGTGATTTTTATATATAGTAATGTTTAAATCTTGCCCATGTCATTTTTTAAAGAGAATATGTGTTTTCCTATATTAAATAAAGAACTTTATATGTAAAGGGATGTTATAACTTTAAATGGTTATTTAAAGTGTGTAAACTCAAAATAAGAAAATTATATGGGTTAATGTGCAAATGTTATTAAAATGGATGTTAAGATGTAAAATCCCCAAAAAATAAAGTGTCGATTTTAAATATCTAGAAAATGAGACTTTGTTATGTAAAACGATGTTATTTTATATATTAAAGGTGTAAAGGTAGCCAAGTAGGAATATTGGGTTAATGGTGATGTTGAGGAAGTGTTAAAATGGTTAGAAGTGTTTAAGTTGGAAACTTAATAACTATCTTTGGAAAAATAACACTTGATAAAGGACTAAATTGTAAGCTTGACAAATGAAGGGTATATCGGTAATTTACATAAAGTGGAACATTTTTATGGAACAAAAATGTCAAATAATATCTTAACACCTGTGTGGGTGAAAATGAATTCAGTCCTAAAGCGTGAAGAATTTTGGGTATAAAATCAGCGTGAGTGTTAATAAAGAACTTAAAGGAGAAAGGAATAGTTTTCCAAGTGTTAATGAAAAAACGGACGGTTAAATCCGGACTTTTGGCATCGGTCGGGTAAAAAGGGAAAAGTGAAATAATGTGGGCATTTTTAAAATGTTAAAACACATTAAAAGGAAATCAGATGACACCGAGATAATTAAGGAGGGCCTGGAGCCCAGGGGTGAAAGGCTCAAAACGACTGGCCAGAGCATATGGTGCGCATAGCCGGCAGTGTGGAGCCTGTTGTAGTATGTGGTGATTAAAAGATTCCGAGAAAAGAAAAGGGAATAAAGAACATGTGAAAAAAGGTTGTCTGGTGAAATGTGTTGATACAAGCTAACTTGAATGAATTAATAAATATTTCGGTAAAGATTAAAATGGACGAGTAAATATGTAATTTATTAATGTTCATAAGATAAGGAAAAAGTAAAGTAAGTGGATAAATGAGTGGTTAAGCAACCTAAGTGGGTAAACCCATAATTAACATAAGAATGTGTCGAAAAAGATTTTTCAATGGATAAATGAGTATTCTCTAACACGGTGAATTCGTGTGTTGAAAGGGTGGTTTTCAACAAAAATACTAATGTGCATTTGATAAAATAAAAAGGGTGATTTCGGTAAAGAAATGGTTTTTAGTCACGTCAAGTGCAGTGGTATCAAGTACTGAACATTGGGTGTTAAATAAAAGAGAAAAATGCTAAAGTGAGGAAAAAGATAATCTTTTATAAGATTAAGGTAAATTAATCTGGATAAACAAAGCTTTCAGAAGTAAAACTATTCATGCATTAAGTATATAAGGTAGTTGCATGTGCACGTAGGCATAACGTATTAGAGTCTCCTTTCTACCGTTCGATTCTATAATACATTTGTATATTTTCCACTGAGCATGGGCTCACACCCTCGCTTTGTCACGGCAGGTTAGGAGCGGTCTTGTATATAGAGAGCGTTATCTAGATAAGTACCTTTTTTATTTTACGTTAACAACTTTGTATGATTGGATTTGGGGGAGCTCCCGATGGGTCCCTCACAAAGTTTATTTTGAAATCGAAATCGCATGCCAAATAAGTGAAACGTCAATGTAATACCCCGTATTTTAATGGTTTTTAATTATGAGATTAATTAAATGAAATTGCTTTTAATTATGGGATCAATTAAATTAATTTGAGATAATTAATTGGAAATTAATTCGGATTTAAATGCTAGCGAGACGAGAGTTAGTATTTGATTATGATAATGTTATTGAATATTACTGAGTGATTATGGTAATATATGATTATTGAATTTTGGGTAGGTTTACATGTAGTGGACCTTCGGGAATCATTAAGTGAAAGAATTATAAACTAAGAGTTAGGAAATCACGAAATTTAAATTCATGTTTATAATGATTTTTGAAAAGATGATGAAAAATTAGGGTTATAGCATTATTATTGACTTCTAATCCAAGAAATTGATATTCTGTAATGTTTTGATGAATCTTGAACGTTAGGACTGGTGTAGTAATGTTGGTTTCATGTTTAGTATACCCATTGTAATGTGATGTAAGGACATTTTTGTCCATTATCAATTTGTATGTCGTACGCCGTTACACCGTTGAAGAAACTCAAGATTGCATCTACATCAACGGATCCGAATAGCAAAGCATCTTCAACATCATAGCCTCTGCGAGAATGAACTTGGTAAAATTTTGTTTTTACGTTCCGTAAAGTTCATATTTAGTATTGGGAAATTTTTATAAAATGTTTTTTATAAAAATAAGAAGTAAGTTTTTTCAAGCAAAATGAGGCTTTTTAAAGTTTTTATTTTTCTGGGAAAACCGGACCGGTCCGCCCTATACCCGGACCGATCCGCTGGCTCGAAGTCCAGTAGACCCCGGATCGAATGCAAATCGATGAAGCAGAAATACCCGAACCTATCCGGACCGATCCGCCTCTTAATAAAAGAACCGATCCGCCCTCAATCCGGACCGGTCCGCCTGGGATAATTACGGACAGTCCCAGTTTTTGAAAACTCTTTCCTTGGTTTTCTTATTTATACCAACTTCGGGAGAGTTATTTTTTAAGACTTTTCAAGACGATTTTCAGAGTCCTAAATACTCTAAGTCTTCACCTTTTTGAGTCCCAAGACTTTTTTGATTCACACCAAAAATCCCAATTACTTTTGTGAATCTTTTGGAACCCTAGAACACAAACTTTGTTGTTGTTCATCTTTGTGGAGAGATCTTTGCAACCGAGGGCTGCGTGTCATTGCTGAGGGAGTCTCTACAAAGTTTTCTGACTGCGTGTCATTAAGGAGAGCTGCGGTTCTTTCTTCGTTGTTTGGGCTGCGAGTCCTTGGAGGGTGTTGCGTGTATTCTCTTGCTGAGTTGAAGACTGCGTGTCTTTGTGGGTTGGCTGCGCGTTGATCCATTGCAGATTTCTCTATGTAATTGTAAGTTGCGGCTTGTATATTCATAGTGAAATAAAGGTTTTACCCGAAAGGGGTTTTTTCCTGAAATCTATGTCTCAGCATATTTTTTGTGTCACATGCTTTATTTATGGTTTGACACACACACGCACTTTAGATGCATGATTAGGGGCTGAAATTAAATAAGTGTGCTATATTAGAAAGTTGTGAAGTTAATCAATTATCACATGTAATTCTTGGCTTTTCATGTGATTTGGAGGTGTAAAAATGGTAGAACCCGTAACTGTTAAAGGAATTCTGGGCAGATAACTGCTTGATCAATCGATCGACCCAAGAATGTCGATCGATCGACCCATTTCGATCGACCCCTCTAGAAAAAGTGAAGTATTTTCCTTTAAATAATTGAACAACTTCCAACCTTCAGAACTCTTTAGTGATGATTGATAGAGAACATTGGTACTTAGGGAAGACCAGTAGTATGGTATTTGAAGCCCGAAAAATTATTATATTTAATTGAGGTTAAGTGGTAGACTTACGAATATCCAACTAGTGAGGTACGATTATAAGTTGTGAGAACCTGAATATATTTTGATCCAATTATAATTTGAGGTTAAAGACTAAAAGGCGGAAACTTTATATACTGAGATAACCTTAGATACTAGCGGGGGGCTTAGTAACCTTTTTGGGATAGGTATGTACTCAGAGCTCTAGGTTGAGAATTATCGCATTAAAATCTATTGTGTTGAATAAATGGGGTGATATTATTATATGTGTTAGACATACGATATGGGGCTGGAATATACCTATACTAAAATGATGATTACCTAAATTGTGTGAATAGTTAGTATATGGATAATTATGTGTATGACATACCTATCATACTTGCTATCACAGGAGGTTGATTTTCGAGAAAGGACCATCTTATCTCTGTATGCCTTCGGGGGTATTTAGACTGGTACCTTAAGGACATAGGACTGTGAATGACATTTGTGAGTTGATAAGTCAGCTGATCATGGGAGCGTAGATGTGTGCGTGACCCATGGGTATGTGAACTATGTTCGCCTCCACTATGTGTGATCGCATTGGAGATTCGAAACCCGAACAAAACCCAAGTCGATAAAACGTTGGAATTAATAAGGTTTCTAGGACGATTAGGATCCGTTTTCATGTGAAAATATCGTTGATTATTACCAGAGGATGTTAAGAGAGGAACTAAAAGCTTGGTTGGGTTAACAATGACTGAAACAGCAAGTCGTAGAAGAAGGGTACCTGTTCGATCGATCGATCGATGGAGGGGATCGATCGATCGATGGTCCCAGAATTCTGGCAAGTCCGCTAGTTTTTTTTATATAAAGGGAAATTAATTTAAGATTTTCCCCCTACATCTTATTTAGTGATAAATACATATGTATCACATATTCCTTAGCAATTATAAGGGGATATAATTGGGTTTAGGAGGGTGATAATTGTATGTCACGAGATGAATAAATTTTGGGAAATAATTCATAAGTATTGATTTTGGATGGAGGAAAAATATTCGGGTATTGTAGTTGAGTGGCACTACATTATTAAAGAAATTGAGGTGTAATTAATTAGTTATGGGGGAAAATATAGAATAGAGTATTAACGGTGGTATGGATCAAGTGAGCGAGTCTAGGTATGTTGGTTGAGTGACACAAGGTAATAAATTAATTAATGTGTAAATTAATTAAATTAGAGTAAAATCATAGACTCGGGAAAATATTATATAAATTAATGCGTAAAGTATTTATATTATAATCGGACCATAGACTCGGGGGAAATATTATATTAACTGATGTGTGAATTAAATAAATTAGAGTCGGACGATAGACTCGGGAAGATGATAAATTAATAAGTGAGAAAATTAATTAAGTTGAGTCGGGACAGAGACTCGGGGAATTTCAGGTCAGTGTTACGGGTTTTAGGACACGGTAAAGCCGAAATTTATATTATATATATACAGTGTGGTAATAGTATATATATATGTGTGTACTTCATGTGTGCTATTAAATATTAGGGACTAGTTATTTATTTAATTTATATACTCTAGTGATATCAAGGGAGGTTGCGCGATGTGGGTGAATCCCCTAGCTTGAGGAGTAGGGTGAGTGTATCCCCAGGTCATAGCGTCCGGTATATGGGTGAGGGTTTATCTCACTTTCAGGGAAGGAATACGATCGCCTAGCGATTCCAGCTTGGGTAACTAGGTTATGTGAGCACACTTAGTGAGATAGCACTTTAGAGGAAAATTATCCGGCGAGGGTATACTCGGAGGGATGGATATACATATGATATATGTGTGGATGTTTTTAGTAAAAGTACGTATATAACGGTGTTAAATATTATATGCGGGTCATAATACAGTATGTGATGTGTTTTTTTTATATAACTTGTGTCACAGTAATATGATATTATTTAAAAGGAATTAATTAAGTTAATTGGTGGAATAACTTATAACCCATTAATAATAATACTCGGTTTAGAGTAGAATGGCAAGGGGAGGTTATACCAGGACTAGTTGGACGGGGTAGTGCAACTAGGTGGGGTTAAGGAAACCGCTAGGTGTGCACAGTAGTGGAGGGGTGAGTATGTCCTCAAGAGAGTGCGACACTAACTTAAATATAGAGCGCATTCATATATTTTTAAATGTTGCAGTTAATTCACTTGCTAAATATTTTCAAAATATTTTGGGTTCTAACCCTTGCTATAAAATTATTTTCAAAACCTTTTAGGTGTCCAGCCACAGGGATGCCATACTTGATATTCTATTCCAGGGACACGGAGCTGCGGCACATGTGGATGCTAGCAGGAGCTTGGATTAGACGCATCATTCATTATTTCCTAGAGTAGGAATCATCTATCAGTTTCATTTTTTTTAGGGCTTATCGCCCAGACTTTTCAGTACAGATTTCAGAATTATTTATTCAGGTATTGAATATTTATATTGGACTATTTACTTTGGTGATCGATGGTTTATTCGGCATGTAGTTTATTATTTATGCAGTTGATTTATTTCAGTCGTGGTGTATGACTCATATTATATTTTCGCATGTTATTGGTTGTTTAATTAAAAGATAAAATTTGGCACCAACGTTTTGGAATACTAGGTTGTTAGTAAGTTTTAAAAAGGTTTTCGGCAGTGATGCTAAGGATGAACCAACTGGGATTCTTGTTTTAATTTGGTATAGGACTGATCACACGGTATTTTATTAGGCGGGGTGTCACACAAGATTGATCGTTATAGCCAACGTATTGTCTTTTGACAAGAGAGTGAATAAGTAGAGTTTTATATAAATAGATAAAACCTATTGGGATGTTATATACTATAGACTAAGGACCTAAGGAGTTTCGATGACCGACTATTTTAGGTAGTAGTGTATCGGGGGTTCCTTGTTTGGATTCGCTCTGCGAGACACCCCACGCATGAAACTAAATAACGTTGGGAGTCGAAGTAAGTTAGGTCTTTAGAATATGATTTTATAAACTTTGCCATTATATGTATGTATGTATATATGTGTATATATATATATATATATATATATATATATATATATATATATATATATATATATATATATATATATATATATATATATATTAATCAGAGAGTTATGAGTTGTAGCATGATTTAAGGCAGATGGAATCGCTAAATGAGAATGTGGAAATCATAGAAATACGGATTATAAACTAGGTAGTCAGTTAATTAAAGGTAACCTTATGGAGGAATCATATTCATTTAGACCTTATGATGGAATGTACACACATTGGGTGTCTGGGTGCCCTGAATGGTTGATTGTAGTATTTTCCATATTTGTGACACAGTAAATATTCTTGAGGTTAATGCAAGTAGAAGTTGTGACTTCCCGATTTAGTTATTTAATGACTTAGGATTGTTACTCCCATAATTTTTCCATGAGGATGGTATAGGAAGGACTGGGTAAAGTTTAACTCAAGATAATTTACACTAAATGGTAAGGCTTGGAGTATAACATTAGTGGGGGTATTCGGTAATGTACTGTATGGGAGGTACGACAGAAATTACATTAGATGAAAGATTAATACCCGGAGTTATCCTTGCCAGTTAAGATTTATTTTTTTCCAAATTTTGGGACGAAATTCCGTTATTAGGGGGAAGTAAGTAATACCCTGTATTTTTATGGCTTTTAAAATTGGGGATTTATTAAATTTAATTTGAGATATTAATTATTATTAATTCAGAAATTATTTTTAATATTTACTAGCATGATGTGAGTTAGTAAATATTGGACACTTGTTGAATATTACTGGATGAGTAAAGTAATATATGAGATTTATTTTATTAAAATTATCACGAGTGAATAAAATGACAATTATGGAAATTTAATTCGGGACGCGCCTGTGTCGTGTCAGGGCTAAATTATTATTATTAAAGTGAATAAATTATAAGTCATTCGTATGGTCGTTTTGAGTGCGCCAAAGTATCCAGAAGGTTCGATATAGTCAGAAAAGTGTACCCGGGGGGAGGGGTTAGTTTGGGCTTCGGGACGTTTTTAGGCCTAATTGTCATCCCGGGAGGGTATTTTAGACATTTTGTATTTTTGGGTAATTAAGCCCACGAATTTTCTTAGTATATATTAGCCATTTGGAGTTTTCTCTTAGGTTTAACAAACACAAAACCTAATCTCATCCATCATAGAAGAAGCTGAAGAGATTAGAGTAGAAGGTGAAGAGTTTCCAAGCAATCCAAGGCCCAGAACTCACCCGATTGCATCGCTACCACCAACAAAACGTAGATCGCACGATGAGGAACACAACTACATATTTTTAATCAATAAATTAGATCCTTGAATCCCAGTCAAATATCCATCTTGCTGATTTCCAATTTAATATACCTTCCATGTTAATCTAGGAATGAAATTCATATGTTTTAATCGAAGAATTATATATTTTGGAAGAGAATTTATATGTGTTGTAGGGAGAATCCATATAGTCTGAAATCATGATCATATGTAGAGGATTACCCATGAATATATTATGATATTTGGGAAGAAAATCTGGATTAAAATAGAGGGTTGTGATTATTCATGCAAAACTTGGTTTTATATCTGAGATTAAACCCCTTTTTGATTGATTCGTTGAGGATTTATTGATGTTGTTACGTTAGAACTTGTTTATATATGTTACTTATACATTTGGATTACTTTTATGGGAGTTTGGGATGAAATTATAGAGGTTTGGAGGGGTTAGAAGGTTTGAACCATTAGGTTGAAAATTGCAGCAAATTGGGCAAGAACTGCTTGATCGATCGATCGACTAAGAGCATCGATCGATCGATCGACCCCATTCCTCGATCGATCGATCCCTCCTGGAAAAATGCATATGTTTCTCCTTTTTGTTTAATTCGATTAAGATACGTAGGAACCCTTGATTATTATTTTTGGAGTATAATGAGTTATAAAGAGGACCAGTAGGGTCTAGATAGACTCCGTTGAGCGAAGTTAAATTGAGATGAAATTATAGGTTAACGAGGAGTTATTCATACATTGGAAATTGTGGGTACGTTTACTAAAAGATTGAGACTCGTTAAAGATTTAGACTAGAAGGTAAGTGAGGGTATACCTATTGATATTTATACTTAGTGAGAGAGAATACTTCGAAAGATAAGAAGTAAGTATGAAGTACATAATAATTGAGAATAAAAGAGACGAATCTGTTATGAGAGATAATTGAGTAAAATTTGTGTTGAGAACGGATAATAACAATTATGGGTCGTGGGCGAACCTAATTTGGAAAAATATGAATATTTATATGTAAGACTGTGTGATTGTGCATATATTATGTATCTGTGTATAACATACCTAGCTTACTTTCTATCGACAAGAGGTTTGCGCGTGAGGACAATCATATCCTCATGAATCCATGGGATTTTTGACTTGTCGCTCGAGAACATAGGACTTAGGTCGATTACCATTAGTGAGAATAATGGTATAGAACGGCCATTTGGGTGCGTAGGTATGTGCGTAGCCCAAAGGCTTAGGACTATGTTCGCCTCCATTATTTATGATTTGATATTTGTGGTTCGAGGAATCTTTACCGAGCCTATAGTCCCCTATACAGTGACGTGATGTATTGGGACAAGATAGTAGAGTAATGCAGCACCGCAGCTGTGTCTCGGAGTGCAGTATAGTGTATATATATATATATATATATATATATATATATATATATATATATATATAGAGAGAGAGAGAGAGAGAGAGAGAGAGAGAGAGAATGTATATATATACATGTGATGATATCTACTATGTGGCTAAAGTAAATTTGTAAGATAGTTATGTATGAAAACACTTAGTTGAATTGAATTAATAAGGGACTTATCCATATTGAATGTAAATGGATATATATGTTTATAACATCATTATATGTATTATAAGGTTAATACGTGGGAATAATTTGGGCTATAAAGAATGGATACATGTGGTTAATCTAGTTAGTGTGGGAACTATAACTAGGATGGCTTAGAGGTATGTTAGGTGTGCACACTAAATAAGAGGTGAGGATTCTCAAGAGAGTGTCGCATACTAACATGGTTGTGATATTAGTCGGTAAACATTTTAAATACTTGCTAAACTATTTTTAAAAATGTTTTACACTCGGGCTCTGACCCATTTTCTGTCATTTCTGTTAACAAAAATGTTATTTATCCCTAATTAATTGAATTAGTTTAATTAATGTACATTTTAGTTTAACTTAATATATTGATTTTGATGATTCCAAACACATTTTTATTAGGTTATTCTATAGATATTTATTATTGTATAATCTTGCCTCGACTCTACTCAACGACGTATTCGAGTAAAGGTATTCACGTGTATTGCACATTTGCACTTGACACATTAGGCACACATGCATATTTCTTGATCTATGATTTTTTATTTGTGTGTCTAATTAATTGTGAGCCCAAATTTTTTATTAAAAATGAAACTACATGATTTTTGCTAAAAATAATTTTTTATATAAAGTTATAAGTTTTGGTTAAAATGAAATTTTTATTTTTTGAATTATTTTGAATTCTTGATATAATATTTTTTTGGTATTGGTTTCATTTTATCACCGTGGTAAGTTTAGTTCATAACATTTGGTATGCTAATGTTTTTGCCATGCCGATTTAGCCCTTGGCAGTACATGATCTGACCCCTTAGCTGCTGGTGTGGTTCTGCATATGTTTTGACTGTCATTGCCATACCGAGTGAAATTAACTCTGTCATTTATTATTTCAGAAACCTACTACACTTTCGGCCATAGATTTGATTGTTATACTTCTGCTAGTACTACACCAACTATATAAATATACAACCTTCGTCATTTTTCTGTATAGACTAGACCTTCATGCCTTGGCCGATTATGACTTTGTACTGTGCGACGCCGCTCTCTTTTTTTTTTTTGTACGAATGATAGTACTTATAAACATATATGTTTAAATGCATGGGTGTACCCTCTAATGGTTTACTACTGCTACACACCAACTTCTTATCAAATCAGTCTGTGCTGGCCGAAATAAACCAGTTGGACTCATTTTCTATATGTGTACGGATTGCTTTTATATATACATATAAACTTAATCCTTGATCTCTTGTACCTGACTTGACCGTATGACATGGGGCCATGCCCTGTCATTTGCGTTGAAACTCTTTTGGCCACCCACTCACTTTGACTAGCCTAATGCTACGCCATCATTGGCAGAATGAATAAGTTGGATTCATTCATATACGAGCTTTGGAAATTGTTTATATATATATATATATACCTTTTATATAAATATATTTCTTGGTCCGAAATTTTCTTTGGAAATTCTTTTTATAAATACCTGTTCGAGATATTTTTTTCTGTCCGAAATTCTTTTTATAAATATCTGTTCGGAAATCTCTAATATATATATTTCAGTCCGAAATTTTCTTTCAGAATCTTTTTTGTATTTCAGTCCGAAAATCCTTATATATATTTGTTAGAAATTTATTTTTATATCTGTTCGGAAACTTCTTATATCAGTGTGGGAAATATTTTTTTGTACAATATATATATGAGCCCCTTTTATATATATATATATATATATATATATATATATATATATATATATATATATATATACATATATACTTCTCTGCAAACCTGTGAGTGAGTTGGACATGTACTTACTTTGTCTCATTTATTTTTTTGACAGAAAAATGTTCTTAACACACCAGTTATATTCTTTACACAATGATTCCACATTTACATATCAGATTTGTATTTTATCTCTTGGACTAACAATATTTTTGCAGAAAATATATGGGTTATCTATCAAGCTATTTTCAAATGACATATATTTTCAGATGTCTATTTCCATGCTACAACAGCTATATTTTTATGGAGAAGATAAAGATGAAGATTTGCATATCAGATTTGGAAATGATTTTCAGCTATCCCATCTCAGCAATATCAGGAGCATTTAATGCTCAAAATGCATGTGTCTAACAGCTAGTTTTCAGAAGACATATTTAAAGCATTCAAGAGCTGCATTGAAGAAATAGACTTGAATGAGAACATGAGCAAGACTTGAAATAATATTGAGAGCATTTATTTTACTACTCAGCTACACATTCAAGAGAGCAATAAATTTTCTCATCTGCTCAATCATTGAAGAAGAAGACTTGTGCCTACTTCAACATCATTTATTGAAGTCTGATTAAAGAAGTTGAAACTCAGATTACAAATTATATTTTAAGGAGTTTCAGTATTTTACCTTGTACTACAAAAATTCAGATTTGTTGTGAAGCTTTGTTGAAGCTTCGGTTTGTACCGGTGATTGGTTCCTACCCGCAAGTGGGCCACGGGGTTTGAAGCTCGGAGTTAGCTTGCAAACAGTTGTACACGGTGGTTTGATCCTACCCGCAAGTGGATCAGGTTTAGTGAAGCGCAAAGGAGACAGGGGCTCTAGGCGCATGGACGTAGGCCGGGATTTGACCGAACCACGTTAAATTTCGGTGTCATTTATTTTCCGCACTTTTATTTATTTATTTGCACATGCTTGCTTGAGTTAATATTTTCAGCACACTATCTTGCAAATAAATTAATTCCGAAATTTGACTAAATTAATTTTAAGGTTAAAATAATTATTTTTTAATTAAATAATTAATTTCAGAATATCACTTAATATTAAATACGAAAATTAATTTAATATTCCTAGTGTGTTAAAATCTGCATCTCTATTTGTTTATATTAGTTAGTTGCATTTATTTGGTATTGCTGGACTTATTCTTTAATAGTTTTATTAATCTGAAATTTGTCTAAGTGATTTAAATTTAATATTTTTCTGAAATCTTAATTTGACTTAAAGTTTGTAAAAACTCAATTCACCCCCACTCTTGAGTATAATCTGGGCAACAATTTCTTTCTTTCTTGTATATACATGTATGTATTATAGGTGCCCAGCGATAGGGGCGTCATGCTTAGGTTCTTTAGATTGGACGTTTTGCAGCTTATGTGGGAGTTACAGGCCCTTGCTTTAGACGACTTCGTCATTGAATCAGTTCCTACTTTAGATCTTCATAGTTAGGGCTTGTTTTGTCCGATTTCCTATTCCAGTTGGATTTGTCAGAGATTTATGATATTTTCAGCATTCAGTAATCCTCGGGAGTTAACTCTTGTCAGGATGATTTCATTTATAATTCATAACTTGGTTTGGTTTATCTAGATGGTTTAAATGGTAGTGTAGTAATTGTTATCCTTTTATTTATGTGACACTTAAACTGTTATTATTAAAAAGGTTTTCATATTGGTATTTAATAAAGGGAAAATGAGGTTTTAAATGGTTTTGACACCTAGCTTAATTATTTAGGGTGTTCAAATTGGAAATATTATTTTACGACAGTGATGCTGAGAATGAACCAATAGTTCACTTGGTTTTTAATTTAATAAAGGACTGATCATCCGATATCTAATTAGGCGAGGTGTTATAGGTGGTATCAGAGCATCAAGTTCTAGTGTCCTTTAGGATCTGTGCGGCTTATTATGCTTCCGGCGTAGCTTTCTTTGATATAGATCCCTATGTTTAGGATTGTTTATTTCTTTAGTGGGATTCCGTTCTCCTGCTATCATGTATATATCTGTGAATCTTATTTACGTTCGGGCGTGTTCGAACAATGAAGTATGGCAGATGAGGGTTGTTGGGCGAGTAGCGGGAGGCAGGGCTTAGTGAGGTCGTGAAGTATATTCAAGGATGATGATCGTAGTCTAGGTCACCCCTACTATGACACAAAGGACCAGGACTATAAAGACGGTTAGGACGCAACCTACAAATTCCAAGTGCTGCTATAGTCGAAAGTGTACCAATTAAACTCACCCAGTGTGGTGCGCTTGGGAGAGGGTCAAATGGAAAATTCAGAAGAGCCGTCAGCGAAAATTCTAAAAATGCGGGAATTTTGTGTTACCCAACGAAGGTAATATATTCAAAGACTTGGGCATATGGCGGAGTGTGGCTAACTATAAGTGAAATTTTGGGGTAAGATTTGTTCTTAGCTCGTCGGAACGAAGTTATAGTGGTGAGAGTCAGCCACCCCTTTTAGAAGTGGAATGCTATGTTTATAGAAGGATCTCAGGTACAGTTTAACCATAGGTTCCCTCATCAGATGTTCAGGATAAGATGTGAACGTTGTTCTGAACTCATCACAGGAAGGCCGGATAGAGGTCCATTTGTGAATATGAATCTAAACTGTTAGCGAATCTTATGGAAAATTCTGCTTGGACTGTCAATGCAGATGGTATCAATGTCACATTTTGTCAATATGGATGTTAACGCTTCCTCATATGGGGAGCTACAAGAGTCAAGGAATTTAGTCAGCGAATAAGACTGGGTGAAATGGTGTTGGTGGAGCACCACAAGGGGGAGACCCATTAGGGTACCCATTTAAATGATTAGGATAACTGAATTTTCACCAAGCGAAAGTGAATTCAGTAAAGGCTGTTGAAGCAAGTAGCATGTTCCTTTGGGCCAACAAAGCAAAAGGAACAATGGAGGTAGCCATCAGAATCGAGACTACTAAATTCCGAGAGAAGGACAACCCTAACGTGGTCAATATGACCAAAGGTAAGAGGATTATGTGTAGAGGAATTTCGGGGAGATTAAAACCCCATGTGTTAAATTTTCTCGAAGTGAGTAAAGGGATAAGGGTATGGTGCCTAGCGAGGGAAATAATTAATGTAATTTTTAGTTTGGTTCGAACAGGCGTGTTATGTCCAAGAACCATTTAAGTAGCCAGGGTGATTGACAAGGTAGAAGTATGAGTTTTACCTTCAAAAGATGAGGCGTATTTTATGTGACACGAATGAGTTACTACATTTTTATTAGTGCTATATTCGCATGTGAGACGAGTTTAGTGTATATATCAACTACGTTATTATTATGTGAATATTTTTCCTAGTATAGCGGGATTACCTTTAGAGTTACCAACGAATGATGCATGGGTGTATTAATAGTGGTATATACTTTATTGATATTACTCGTTTTGTGTGATATGTTATACGAGTGTGATATTATCCTGATTGTGGTTTTATAGGTAATGATTAGATCGATAGTGTGCGGATATTGCAAGTCTATTGGGGTTACTACCTCAGTGTAGGATATTCTGTTATGGCGAAGCCTCACCTGCAAGAGGGTCGGGCTCTCATTTATATAAATATATTATAGATACTTCAAAAGGTATAGTGGTATTGGATATTCGATCCCAGTATGTGTAGGGACTTTATTAATACGATTCGGAGTGTATTGAGTTTACTGTTCAGCGAAAAGATTTAGCTTGTTATTATGTTTAACGCTCAGCACTAGGTAATAGGAAGAGCGCATTGTTATATCACCCATTAGAGACATGGAAGTTAATACTCATAGTTGTATGTATGGGGACAAGATTTCTAGAGCCCCTATTATATGTTCACAATGTTTATGGAATGTGATTACCACCAATGTTAAGTGACAGTGTCTTTTGGAGGAAGTTCCTTGTTTAAGTGCAATTGCGGAAAGAGATATAATTTTAGTGTCAAGAGATGGGAATATATAGGTACATGTTATGGACAGAGGGCCTAACATATTTCAATGATCGAAAATGCTAGGTAGTAGTGTATCAGGGGGGTTCCTTATTTGGATTTCGCTTTGCAAGACATCCCACGCATGAAACTTAGTGTAAGGTTGGTAGTAGGGAGATGTTTGGTCATTCATCCATGAGTTCGGTACCACAATCGTTATAGAAATATGTAGTTATAACTGTGGTTGAAAGTTAAATTTTGATATAAGGCCAGTAGAGCCAGTTGTGTGGTAAGGAGGTATTGAAAATATTATTTTATTACGGCGGGTTGAAGGATGGAATAATGATAAGGAGAATTTCAAACCATGGGGTGATTGAGAATGCCCAAGTGGTATAGCCACATTGTGAATACAGGGGTAATAAAGAATTAAGCGTATGTGTGAAGCGTATATGATGTTTAAACCCGTATGCACGGTTTACAGGGTGTGTGGACACCTTGGTTTGCTGATGTCAGAATCGCTGGAAAAAGAGACATGGAAATGGACGGGTGAAATTTAGGCCTGGGGGACTAATATGACCAAATGGAAGTGGTAGAGTGGATTAAGCATCGTGCGAGAAGAACAAGAATCCATATATTCATGTACAATCAGAGTAGCACGTTCGAACTTGATAAAAAGGCAGTGGGAAATTATTTAAAAGGGGGGTATCCCTTGAGAAGACAAATATTTAACTATTATGGACAAGTTGGAATGGAGTTCTACCCAATTGACTATTGGGAATGACTTGCGCATAAATAGAATGATGATGTCAATAAGGTATATAGAATCCAGAAGTGCACGTTGTGGCGAAAAGTGCACGGGTCAAAACTTTTGGTATATGCCGAGGGAAGAAGAGGATTATTAAGTACCACTTAATGGGAAGAATTATAAGTGAAAGTCGGTGTTGAAAGGGACATAGTAAGTAGTAAATCGGATGGAGTAAGATGATCAACCAGAAAAGTTTGTATCAAGCTGACAATTCCAGTAATGAAAGAGCCAAGTTGGTAAATCTCTTTGATGGGTTGCCAACCTGTAGATGAGTCATGAGTTCCTTCGAATGTGTGGAACAAGATGACCAAAAGGAAAGTAATGGTTATACCTTTGAGTTATTTATGCTATTAAATAGTGTGACCCGGTATTGTTCTGAACTTGGATGAGATCCTTGAACCCACCTTCAATATGAAAATTTCAGGACGTAGTGGCCATAACGTTTCATTTTGAGCAGGTCGTATCGCCTACGGCCTGAGGAGTTGACGTAAGGTGATTAATGATTGTGGAGCTCTAGGAAAGTGATTTTGGACTCATTGCGATCATTTAATTTCCACAACGGGTTTAGCTAATAAGTGAAGTATAATACGGTAATGGGAGAGGATATTACCTAATGGTAGAGTTGTGTGAAAACACACGTACCTATTTATCATGGACAAGGTACTATTTGAGATTTTGTGTGGATAAGCCTTACTATCCTTCCTCTGAATGTTTAGAGGTGAGCGGATAATCATAGTTTTGGATTAGTCAGATGTTAAAGCTTGATTACTATAATGGGATAACCGTAAACCGTCTTAGGGGTAATAGAGATTAGAAGAATGGACAAGAGTGACAGAGGTTCATAGGGTTTCTCCCAGGATAGGAGTTTTTTGTTGAGATAAACGCGGGAGTTGATACGAAGTTAGGTACAACCTCCCAATAATGTTGAGATAATGCGAACAATGACGAATAGGCTATTCTTATTAGATTGTCGTTTAGTAAGAGAACAAGATGAGTTGCCTTTATTGAGGTGTGACCCTACAACTGATAAAGTATCGAGAGTGTTAAACAAATTAGCTGTGAGGCGAGGGGCTATAGTGATCGAGCCTTACTTTCAATTTTATTTTGAGTACTGGAGGATACCGTTTTTATGAGGTATGCCTTTCCAAATTTCGGGACAAAATTATGTTATTAGGGGGGAAGTATGTGATACCCCGTATTTTTATGGTTTTTAATTATGAGATTAATTAAATGAAATTGCTTTTATTTATGGGATCAATTATATTAATTTGGGATAATTAATTGGAAATTAATTTGGATTTAAATGCTAGCGAGACGAAAGTTAGTATTTGATTATGATAATGTTGTTGAATATTACTGAGTGATTATGGTAATATATGATTATTGAATTTATTAAAATTGTCGTGAGTTGAAAATATGACAATTTCAGTAATTAAGTTGGGACGCACGCGTCAGTCATGTAAGGACCCAATTTAATGGATTTAATAGTAATTTATTTTTATATTATTCATATGATCATTTTAGGTGCGCCAACGTGTCCGAAAGGGTCGAGATAGTCAGAAAACACTAGCCAGCGGTTTAGTTTGGGTCCTGGGGCATTTTAGGCCTAATCGACAACCCGGGAGGGTATTTTAGTCATTTAATTTTTTGAGGAATAGTAACCCACGAATTTTAGACTGATAATATCAGACAAAACTTGAGTCCCTTAGGTTTTCATAACCAAAACTCATAAACGGCAGTTAGAGAGGAAGAGAAGAAAGTTCCCAAAGAAGAAACCACCTTACAGACTTTTGCACCACCGTCACCACCACCGGATAGATCGGAAAGAAAGGATCACTCCCATACCGTCTGCTTGAAAGGATCATAATCTTTATTTTCCAGGCAAGTGACTTATCTTGCAATGATTTATTGCATATGTTGTATATGATAAATTAGATTTGAAGACATATTAAGAATATTTGTGATAATGTGAAATTGGAGACTAAATCATGAACTTGGGTAGGTTTGCATGTAGTGGACCTTCTGGAATCATTAAGTGAAAGAATTATAAACTAAGAGTTAGGAAATCATGAAATTTAAATTGAAGTTTATAATGATTTATGAAGAGATAATGAAAAACTATGGTTATAGCATTATTATTGACTTCTAATCCAAGAAATTGATATTCTATGATGTTTTGATGAATCTTGAACGTTAAGACTCGTGTAGTAATGATGGTTTCATGTTTAGTATACTCATTTGGGAGTTTGGGACGTTGTAATGTGATTTTGAGGTGTAAAAATGGTAGACTCCGTAACAAATAAAGGAATTCTGGGCAAATAACTGCTTGATATATCGATCGGCCCAAGAATGTCGATCGATCGACCCCTCTAGAAAAGTGAAGTATTTTCCTTTAAATAATTGAATAACTTCCAACCTTTAGAACTCCTTAGTGATGATTGATTGAGCACATGTGTACTCAGGGAAGACTAGTAGGATGGTATTTGAATCCTGGAAAATTATTAGATTTAATTGAGGTTAAGTGGTAGACCTACGAATATCCGACTAGTGAGGTACGATTGTAAGTTGTGAGAACCTAAATATATTTTGCTCCAATTATAATTTGAGGTTAATGACTAAAAGGGGGAAACTTTAAATACTGAGATAACCTTAGATACTAGCAGGGGACTTAGTAACCTTTTTGGGATAGGCTATGTACTCTGAGCTATAGGTCGAGAATTATCGCGTTAAAATCTATTGTGTAGAATAAATGGGACGATATTATTATATGTGTGAGATATACGATATGGGGCTAGAATGTACCTATACTAAAATGATGATTACCTAAGTTGTGTGAATACTTAGTAAATAGATGATTATGTGTATGACATACCTACCATACTTGATAAGACAGGAGGTTGATTTTCGGGAAAGGACCGTCTTATCTTTGTGTGCCTTTGTGGGGATTTAGACTTGTACCTTGAGGACATAGGACTGTGAATGACTTATTTGTGAGTTGATAAGTCAGCTGACCATGGGAGCGTAGGTATGCGCGTTACCCATAAATGGTATAGCCACGTTGCGAATATAGGGGCAATAAAGAATTAAGCGTATGTGTGAACGTATGTGATGTTTAAACCCGTATGCACGGTTTATAGGGTGTGTGGACACCTTGGTTTGTTGATGTCAGAATCGCTGGAAAAAGAGACATGGAAATGGATGGGTGAAATTTAGGCTTATGGGACTAATATGACCAAATGGAAGTGGTAGAGTGGATTAAGCATCGTGAGAGAAGGACAAGAATCCATATATTCATGTACAATCAGAGTAGCACATCCAACTTGGTAAAAAGGCAGTGGGAAATCATTTAAAAGGGGGTATCCCTTGAGAAGACAAATATTTATCTATTATGGACAATTTGGAACGGAGTTCTACCCAATCGAATGTTAGGAATGACTTGCGCGTAAATAGAATGATGATGTCAATAAGGTATATAGAATCCAGAAGTGCACATCGTGGCGAAAAGTGCACGGTTCAAAAATTTTGGTATATGCCGAGGGAAGAAGAGGATTATTAAGTACCACTTAATGGGAAGAATTATAAGTGAAAGTCGGTGTTGAATGGGACATAGTAAGTAGTAAATCGGTTGGAGTAAGATGATCAACCAGAAAATTTTGTATCAAGCCGACGATTCCAGTAATGAAAGAGTCAAGTTGGTAAATCTCTTTGATGGGTTGCCAACCTCTAGATGAGTCACGAGTTCCTTCAAATGTGTGGAACAAGATGACCAAAATGAAAGTAATTTTTATACCTTTGAGTGATTTACACTATTAAATAGTGTGACCCACTATTGTTCTCAACTGGGATGAGATCCTTGAACCCCACCTCCAATATGAAAATTTCTGGAAGTAGTGGCAATAACGTTTCATTTTGAGCAGGTCATATCTCCTATGGCCCGAGGAGTAGACGCAAGGTGATTAACGATTGTGGATCTGTAGGAAAGTGATTTTGGACTCATTGCGATCATTTAATTTCCATAACGATTTTAGCTAATAAGTGAAGTATAATACGATAATGGGAGAGGATATTACCTAATAGTAGAGTTGTGTGAAAACATACGTACCTATTTATCGTGGATAAGGTATAATTTGAGGTTTTGTGTGGATAAACCTTACTATCCTTCCTCTGGATGTTTAGAGGTGAGCGAATAATCAGAGTTTTGGATTAGTCAGATGTTAAAGCTTGATTACTATAATGGGATAACCGTAAACCGTCTTAGGGGGAATAGAGATTCAAAGAACGAACAAGAGTGACAGAGGTTCATAGGGTTTCTCCCAGGCTGGGAGTTTTGTGTTGAGATAAACGCAGGAGTTGATACAAAGTTAGGTGCAATCTCCCAATAATGTTGAGATAATGCGAACAATGATGAATAGGCTATTCTTATTAGAATGTTATTTAGTAAGAGCACAAGATGAGGTGCCTTTATTGAGGTGTGACCCTAAAACTGATAAAGTGTCGAGAGTGTTAAACAAACTTGCTGTGAGGCGGGGGGCTATAGTGATCGAGCCTTACTTTGAATTTTTTTTTTAGTACTGGAGGATACCGTTTTTACGAGGTATTCCTTTCCGAATTTTGGGATGAAATTCTGTTATTAGGGGGAAGTATATAATCCCCCGTATTTTTATTATTTTTAATTATGAGATTAAGTAAATGAAATTGCTTTTAATTATCAGATCAATTAAATTAATTTCGGATAATTAATTAGAAATTAATCCGGATTTAAATACTATCGAGACGTGAGTTAATATTTAATTATGATAATGTTGTTGAATATTACTGAATTATTATGGTAATATATGATTATTGAATTTATTAAAATTGTCGTGAGTTGAAAATACGACAGTTTTAGTAATTAAGTTGGGACGCGCATGTTAGTCGTGTCAGGACCCCATTTAATGGATTTAAAAGTAATTTATTTTTATGTCATCCGTATGATCATTTTGAGTGCACCAACGTGTTCGAAAGGGTCGAGATAGTCAGAAAACACTAGCCGGGGGTTTAGTTTCGGTCTCGGGGCATTTTCGGCCTTACCGACAACCCAGGAGGTATTTTAGTCATTATAACTTTTTAAGGAATAGTAACGCACGGATTTCAGACTAATAATATCAGTCAACACTTGAGTCCCTTAGGGTTTCACAACCAAAAATCATAAACGGCAATTAGAGAGGAAGAGAAGAAAGTTCCCAAAGAAGAAACCACCCTAGATGCTTTTGCACCACCGTCACCACCACCAGATAGATCGGAAAGAAAGGATCACTCCCATACCGTCTGCTTTAAAGGATCAAAATCTTTATTTTCTGGGCAAGTGATTTATCTTGCAATGATTTATGGCATATGTTCTACATGATAAATTAGATTTGAAGACAAATTATGAATAATTGTGATAATGTGAAATTGGAGACTAAATCATGAACTTAGGTAGGTTTGCATGTAGGGATCTTCTGGAATTGATCGAGTGCGAAAAGTAGCGCGTGTAAAGACGCTAGTCGTTGTTTTCGTTTCTCCAACTCAATACAAAAACCTAAGTTACAACTACACTTGCGGGGCAAGTAGAGCGGTAAGTCGGGTATCGAGAATCCACAGGGACAAGTTGTTAGAATTTATAAGGTTTAATATTCCGAAATAAAAGTGGAAAAGATGATTACAAACTAAAAGGAAAAGTTAATCTAGGCAATATGTTGAAACTAGATTATGAAAGCGAGTAAAACTATAGGTTGCGTCGAATATCCCTCACCCGAGTTAATTAGTATAAAATGGTCACATGGGTCGACGAGTTATTACAAATGCATCTCGTTTTGACAGTTAATTAAATCAAGGGTTGTTACGCCCTAAATCGTCATAAAAGCCTAATAAGATTTTGGCGTCAACAAATATCCTGGAAATTACGCGCGAAAGGTCGTAAGCACGGGACATACATGATATGCCCCGTCAAATCTCCTAGGCGTAATAACTAGGACAACGCACTCGAAATAGACCCGTAAACACCATCACCAAAGCAAAGCAACGCGTCAACTCGAGTGAGTTCAATTCAAACACAACCTAATTTAAATTACCTAGAAAGCATGTTAAAAACGCGATAAATGGAAAGCGGTAAATAAACGCGGAAAAATTACACTACAAAGCAAGTAAATCAAAGAATGTAAATAAAGCAAGAAAACCTAAATTAGAAAGCTTGTAAATTAACTAGAAAGCAAGAAATGAAGAAATACAAACTATATTAATGGAGAGGATGATGAATAGTCAACATTCAAGCCCAAAAGTGTGTCAATCCAAGAGGAAATGAAGAAGAACCAAGCAAATCACCCAAACCCTAAGCTAAACTAACCTAAAATCGTGTATATCTGATATTAAAATCAAAAATGGGTTTATATAGTAAGTGGGAAAAGATAAGGGAAAAAGGAAAGAAAGAGGAAAGAGCCCAAAATATCTGGCACTACCGGTCGACCGGTCGCAGGGGCGCGGTCGACCGGTCCCTTAAGCCAAAGCATACTGTCTCCTTCCCACGGCAAAAGTTGAAACCGCGGTCGATCGGTCCCTTGTACGCGGTCGACCGGTACTCTGTTTTCAGGCTGCAATTGGTCCATGATGAGGGGGAAAAGGTCCATTACGGAAACGAGCCTAGCTTCTTCGTCCGAACTCCAAACGACGCACCGTTTGCGGCCACGCGATGCTAACTCAATGAACTACGCATCCGTAGAATTTCCAAGAGCCGAATAAGAAATGTGAATTGACTAAAAAGCCCTTGAAGTAGCGTCCAGCGACGAAACTTCTCCGAAATGCAACGGATCCTCACTTTTAGCGTTCCAATACCTACAAAAGCACAAATAACCCCTACAAAACATGTATCTATCCAACTCCAAGGTCGTCTGGTTAATGAGCATAATTATAGGCATTTAGGACCATAAAAACGCTAGAATGCATAAGGATAACGGGCGGAAATATGCAATATTCGATACGAATCACACCCCCTAACTTACACATTGCTAGTCCCTAGTAATGAAACAAAGAAAACCAAACCACAGAGGGCGGTACAAAATGTATATATGCATCAAAATATAATTGCCACTTTCGTAGGGAACACGATTGCATTTAGCATATGCAATAAGCCGTTAAACCCCTAGGTTACCCTAGTGGACGAGTGTCGTCTCGTGAGGGTTTTCAGGGATGATACCCACAAACATCACATGGTTTCCTCAAAATATGCCCAACCCAACATGCGACAAGCCCAATAATGGCGAAAAGGATTTCATACGCATTATTAGCAAAGTGAATGAATTCACACAAAAGTTCGAATCACTAACATTATAGAATGCACCTCATAGAATTGAAACCTTAAATTGTGGGAGGGGAGCGAGCACATGCAAAGTATGATTTGGTAAAAACTTAAATAAACCGGATAAACATTAAAGCAAGCATATATTCAATCCTCACGGGCATTACGCTCATCAAGAAAATTCACTCGAAACAGGGAGGTAACACACGGAACATGCGGGCTAAAGAGTAAATGTAAATGGAAACTAGGCCGCACACATGTCACAGAAGAAGAACGCTATGTATAAAATGAAAAATTATAATCTCAATGACAGATACCGCTCATTAAAGAAGACGAAATGCATTTTAACAGATTATCAAAACTATTTAAACTTTTAAATTGCATCAACCTAAGATCACATAGGACTTGTATAGGGTTATAATGTAGGGTAGGCTTAGGTATGAAATGAAAGGAATATATGTACGAATTCAAAGTGTTCGGAATGAAAACTCGGGATAATGGGATAATGCGAGCAATATCAAAAATGGAAAACAAGTTCCAAAACGACATTAGATATATCATCGGGGAGAGTAATCAAAGCTTATTGAACTATATACAACATTTACAACTTTCTCTTTCTTTTTCTTTTCTTCCTTTTTCTCATGTTCTCTTTTGTTTTCTTTTGATTTTTGCTTTCTCTTTTTCACTCTTTTTCTTCACTTCTTTCTTTTCTTTACTTATCAAACTCTCATATGCCCAAATTGCAACCGGCATCATAACAACATCATTCAATCCCAAGTAACATTCCAAACAAAGGTATGGAAAGTGTATGTATGGTATAAAACTCCAATTTAGAGTTGGTTATGGGAAGGGGGTTATGAAACAAAAGGCTATATTTAGGCTCAACGGGGTTAACGAGGGTAAACATATAAGGGTGAGGTCAAGGCTAATATGGGTGATATAACAAAGAGGGCCTATGATCATTTCACAAAGTTTACGCAGTTTTCGAATCAAAACAATATATGAAAATCATGCTCAAGTAACACATTTCAAGTATGAACTCAATTAATGAACGGTCAAATGAAAGAATAGTGAGATTACCGACGAATTCAACGTTTTCAATGAGAAAAGAATAGTGTATACACTCACAAACGACGAAAGGTACAAAGCTTACTCGTTGTAAGTATATACAATGCAACAAAAGATTACCGAGTTATAAAAATCTTAAACCAAATCAATATAACAATAAAAGTGCATGTGCTCATGGGATTAAAGTTTATTTTATGAAGTTATTCATAATATCAATAATCGAGACTAAAGTCTAATAACTTCTAAAATCGAGAACATGCATCATTGGGCTGTCTATTGGATCGGGCAATTATTGAAATTTATCATCGGAAACAAAGGCAAAATGCCCAAAAAGGAGAAAAAAGAAAGAAAATCTTTTTGAAATTTTTAATTTTTCTAAGAAAAGCATACTAAGTAACTAACATGTGAGCAAAAACATGGACTAAAATAAGAAATGGATAGAATATCCCACACCCCCTAACTTAAAACTTGGCATTGTCCTCAATGTAAATTAAGAACCAAGTCAAAGAGAGGAAAAGAGCGATATTACCCAAAAGTGGAGCGATCCCCATAAGAACAAGTCCAAAGAATCTACAAAACAAGTTAGTACTGAGCATAGCAAAAACAAATAATAAAAAGTTAACTAATTACATTAGACTAAATTAAAAAGGAAGGGAAAAAAATAAAAAGAAAGAATAAAAAGCTAACTATATACAACCTACTATTTAGACTTCACACTAACTGTACACTAGAAGTCTAAATAGGTGAGGGTCCACCATAAGAACGATATGACTTTGGAGGATAACCGGTGTACCCTCACATACAAGCATGCCTTCCGAAAAATATGAATTCCGTTTTAACAACGGAAGGCATGTGTAAGGCGAAAGAAATGAACCATCGCCAATTAAAAGTTTTGGTGGGACGATGGGGGGTTTGGATTGCACGGGTGACAAAAACAAGTGGGGACCGAGAAAAGCCGAATATCCTCCCAAGGATTTTGAAGTTGGAATGGGAGGCGGCGCACACAAAGGCAAAGATGCAATCGTGGAGGGCGACTCGAGCAAGTACTCCTCATCGGCGATAGGGTTTAAAACATTAAAGTTCGAAACCGAATCATCGGGTACTTGTTCCGGTGGGGTAATAGAGAATGAAAATGGGGATGAAAGAAATTCAAACTCATGAGATGAATCATCATCGCATGAAGTTGGAATTTCAAAGGAAATAATATCATTTTCAATGAAATGTTCTTCTTTGGGAGCCAAAGAAGAAATCATTTCATTGCAAATAGATATTACGTCATTATCATCCTCACTTTCAATATCTATTACGCAATGGGCAAAGTCTAGAATGGCTTGTTCCAAAGTAGGCACAAGTACCTCATTTGGTTCAAAACATTCCTCGACTTCAAAAGTCTCGGAAGCAAAATCGTCCTCGGACTCAAATAATAAATCCAACTCATGTTCCCACGAACGATTTTCTTCCCGATAGCGATTTTCAATTTTCTCATTCTCATACATACGCAATCCCTCACCGAATGTCATAGGTCGAGGTGCGGATGCATTAGAATGGGAACTTTGAAAATTACCATCGGACTTAAACGAAAACTCATTATTATAGGAATTTTGAAAACTATTCGAATTCGTTTCAAAATTCCTATTATAATGAGGCAAAATTCCAATAACCTAAGTTTTGACTTTCGTTATACTCGCCCAAAGTCATATTTGAATTTGTTATACTTTGGGATTCTAAGTATTCACCGAAAGTCATAGGTTTGCGAGAATTTTGAGAATTATAATAATGATTACCGAAAGAATTGGAATAAGACATGCTTACCCCAAAAATGGCTCGAAGTGGCGGATTCCACAAAGTAAATGCGCGCGGAAAAAATTCGAGCGTTTCTAAGTGCTCAAATGTGGAAGTCCTACAAAAAGTTAGCAAATAATACAAATAGAAAGAAAATACTATGAAATACTAAATCAAATAAAGTCTAAAACAAACTCATCCCCGGCAACGGCGCCATTTTGATCGAGTGCGAAAAGTAGCGCGTGTAAAGACGCTTGTCGTTGTTTTCGTTTCGCCAACTCAATACAAAAACCTAAGTTACAACTACACTTGCGGGGCAAGTAGAGCGGTAAGTCGGGTATCGAGAATCCACAGGGACAAGTTGTTAGAATTTATAAGGTTTAATATTCCGAAATAAAAGTGGAAAAGATGATTACAAACTAAAAGGAAAAGTTAATCTAGACAATATGTTGAAACTAGATTATGAAATCGAGTAAAACTATAGGTTGCGTCGAATATCCCTTACCCGAGTTAATTAGTATAAAATGGTCACATGGGTCGACGAGTTATTACAAATGCATCTCGTTTTGATAGTTAATTAAATCAAGGGTTGTTACGCCCTAAATCGTCATAAAAGCCTAATAAGATTTTGGCGTCAACAAATATCCCGGAAATTACGCGCGAAAGGTCGTAAGCACGGGACATACATGATATGCCCCGTCAAATCTCCTAGGCGTAATAACTAGGACAACGCACTCGAAATAGACCCGTAAACACCATCACTAAAGCAAAGCAACGCGTCAACTCGAGTGAGTTCAATTCAAACACAACCTAATTTAAATTACCTAGAAAGCATGTTAAAAACGCGATAAATGGAAAGCGGTAAATAAATGCGGAAAAATTACACTACAAAGCAAGTAAATCAAAGCATGTAAATAAAGCAAGAAAACCTAAATTAGAAAGCTTGTAAATTAACTAGAAAGCAAGAAATGAAGAAATACAAACTATATTAATGGAGAGGATGATGAATAGTCAACATTCAAGCCCAAAAGTGTGTCAATACAAGAGGAAATAAAGAAGAACCAAGCAAATCACCCAAACCCTAAGCTAAACTAACCTAAAATCGTGTATATCTGATATTAAAACCAAAAATGGGTTTATATAGTAAGTGGGAAAAGATAAGGGAAAAAGGAAAGAAAGAGGAAAGAGCCCAAAATATCTGGCACTACCGGTCGACCGGTCGCAGGGGCGCGGTCGACCGGTCCCTTAAGCCAAAGCATACTGTCTCCTTCCCATGGCAAAAGTTGAAACCGCGGTCGACCGGTCCCTTGTACGCGGTCGAGCGGTACTCTGTTTTCAGGCTGCAATTGGTCCATGATGAGGGGGAAAAGGTCCATTACGGAAACGAGCCTAACTTCTTCGTCCGAACTCCAAACGACGCACCGTTTGCGGCCACGCGATGCTAACTCAATGAACTACGCATCCGTGGAATTTCCAAGAGCCGAATAAGAAATGTGAATTGACTAAAAAGCCCTTGAAGTAGCGTCCAGCGACGAAACTTCTCCGAAATGCAACGGATCCTCACTTTTAGCGTTCCAATACCTACAAAAGCACAAATAACCCCTGCAAAACATGTATCTATCCAACTCCAAGGTCGTCTGGTTAATGAGCATAATTATAGGCATTTAGGACCGTAAAAGCGCTAGAATGAATAAGGATAACGGGCGGAAATATGCAATATTCGATACGAATCAGGAATCATTAAGTGAAAGAATTATAAACTAAGAGTTAAAAAATCACGAAATTTCACTTGAGGTTTATAATGATTTTTGAAGAGATGATGAAAAAGTGGGGTTATAGCATTATTATTGACTTCTAATCCAAGAAATTGATATTCTGTGATGTTTTGATGAATCTTGAATGTTAAGACTGGTGTAGTAATGTTGGTTTCATGTGTAGTATACTCATTTGGTAGTTTGGGACGTTGTAATGTGATTTGGAGGTGTAAAAATGGTAGAACCCGTAACTGTTAAAGGAATTCTGGGCAGATAATTGCTTGATCGATCGACCCCTCTAAAAAAAGTGAAGTATTTTCCTTTAAAGAATTGAATAACTTCCAACCTTTAGAACTCTTTAGTGATGATTGATTGAGCACATTGGTACTTTGGGAAGACCAGTAGGATGGTATTTGAAGCCCGAAAATTGTTAGATTTAATTGAGGTTAAGTGGTAGACTTACGAATATCTGACTAGTGAGGTACGATTGTAAGTTGTGAGTACCTGAATATATTTTTCTCCAATTATAATTTGAAGTTAAAGACTAAAAGGGGGAAACTTTAAATACTGAGATAACCTTAGATACTAGCGGGGGACTCTGTAACCTTTTTGGGATAGGGTATGTACTCGGAGCTATAGGTCGAGAATTATCGCGTTAAAATCTATTGTGTAGAATAAATGGGACGATATTATTATATGTGTGAGATATACGATACGGGGCTAGAATATACCTATACTAAAATGATGATTACCTAAGTTGTGTGAATACTTAGTATATGGATGATTATGTGTATTACATACCAACCAAACTTGCTATCATGGGAGGTTGATTTTCGAGAAAGGACCGTCTTATCTTTGTGTGCCTTCCGGGGGATTTAGACTGGCACCTTAAGTACATAGCACTGTGAATGACTTATTTGTGAGTTGATAAGTCAGCTGACGATGGGAGCGTAGCTATGTGCGTGACCTAAGGGTATGTGAACTATGTTCGCCTCCACTATATGTGATCTGTATTAAAACGGTTCCTGAGTGATTCGGAACATGTGATCCTTATGTACGAGATGTACCGAGATTCGATAGCAGAGTATGTGTGCACCGAAGCTTAGCCTAGGGGTGCCATATATGTATATATGTAATGGGTGACTTATATATATACTTGTGACTGATTGACAGCTACTTAATAGATGTGAATAATTAAGGAATTTAATGGAGTCAAGAATAATGTAGACTTAACAAATACTTGAGCTAAGTAATTTGATTATTGAGTGTGTGAGTTATGAATATATTCTATTTAAATCAAATGGGTGGCATCTAAAGTAAGAACCGTTTAGATGGGGGTAGAATAGACTAGTCTGGTAGGTGTGTAAATAGGTGGAATTTGAAGGATGCGTTAGGCGTACACAATAGTTGAAGGGTGAGGATATCAAGTGAGGGCACGTGACTAACATGTTTAATATATGTGTTGTTTAATATTGTAATTTAAACACTTGTTTTTTAAAAATATTTTTACCTCGGGCTTTGACCCGTTTGCTTTCAAATCAATTTTTTTTTAAAACCTTTTTAGGTGCCCAGCCACAGGTACGCCAAGCTTAGGAGTTCCATTCCATCGACGTGCTGTAACTGTTGTGGAATTTACAGGATCTCATTACTAGACGCCTCCACATCTATCCTTACTTCTTTTGGGAGTCATTTATTCCAGTTGGGTCCTGTTGCCCATTTTACTCAGTGACAGCGGTTTTAGACTTTCAGTTAGTTCAGTCTTGGGATTTATTTATTTCATTTAGTCATTTGTATTGGGTTTACTTACATTGCTATTATTTTTGGTGTGTTTATTCCAGACATCAGTTATTCATTCTGTTGATTACCTTATGAGATTATTCATGTGATGGTTGGATGATGATTTAGATTGCTTTGTTGTTGGTTAAATATAAAACTTGACACTTCACTATTTTTAAATATTAGGTGGTTAGTAATTAATTAAATGTTTTTGACAGTGATGCTATGAACTGAACTAACTTGACATTTTGCATTAATTTAAATAAAGGAGTAGCTACCCGGTATTTAATTAGTCGGGGTGTCACAATCAATTAAAATGAAACTGGACTAGCAATATTATATAGGTTGTTTCATTTCACTTCACAAATTCGCTTCGGGTTGACTGCGGGTAACCTATAAATTCGAGGTGGGGAATTACAATGTCCTTATCGGACTCTCGATTTACCAAAATGATAATTATACGCAAGTTTTAGGTTAAAAGGGGGCGTTAGGGTTGAAATATTAAAATAGTAACCAAATGGCCTGAAAATAGGTAAATCACCTCGAGAGGGACCATTGTAACGTATGTGAGCTGAGTGTTTCCTTATCGAACTCTCGGTTTAACAAATGATAATTTTTCGCAATTTTTAGGATAAAATGGGAAGTTGGGGGTGAAATATCAAAACAACAATCAAATGGCCTAAAAATAGGCATGGACCCCGTGAGAGGGACCATTACAACGTGTGTAAACTAATATTGTCTTTATGAACTCTCTATATAATAAATGATAGGTATAAGCAAGTTTTAGGTTATGAATGGGGTATTAGGAGTGAAATGTCAAAAACAACAACTAAATGTCCCAAAAAGAGGCACGGACACCTCGAGTTGGATGTTTGTAACATATTTGAATATATTGTGTCGTTATCAGACTCTCTGTTTAACAAAATGATAAGTATAACCAACTTTTAGGTTAAAAATGGGATGTTGGGGGTAAAATATCAAAAAATCACCAAATGACCTAAAAAGAGACAATAACTCCTCGATAGTGACCATTGCAACGTCTTTGAACTTACATATCCTTATCGCACTCTCGGTTTAAAAAAATGACAAGTATACGCAAGCTATAGGTTAAAATGGGGCCATTGGGGTGAAATATTAAATAAATATTTAAATGCTTTAAAAAGAGGCAAGAGCACCTCGATATGGACCAAATTCAACATGTGTGAACTAGTCGTGTCCTTATCGGACTACCTATTTAACAAAATGATAAGTATACACAAGTTTTAGATTAAAATGGGGGAGTTGGGAGTGAAATATCAAAAGAACAACCAAATAGCCCAGAAATGGGCACAAGAAACTCAAGAGGGACCATTACAATGCATGTGAACTGATCGTGGCCTTATCAAACTCCCAAATTAACAAAATGAAAATTATAAGCAAGTTTTAGGTTATGAATGGGTCATTTGGGGGGGGGGGGGGGGGGATATCAAAACAACAACCGAATGATCCGGAAATAAGCATAAACACCTCGAGTTGGACGATTGTAACATGTTTGAACTAATGGTGTCCTTATCAAACTCCCAGTTTAAGAAAATGACAACTAGAAGCACATTTTAGGTTAAAAATGGGACGTTGGGGGTGAAATATAAAAAATTCACTAAATGACTCAAAACGGGGCATGTACACCTCAAGAAGGACATTGCACTGTGTGTGAACTAACCATATCCTTATCAGACTCTTGGTTTGACAAAATGATAAACATTCGTAAATTTTATGTTAAAATAGGGCATTGAGATTGAGATATCAAAACAATAACCTAATGGCTCGAAAAGATGCAGGAGCACTATAATGTAATCCGGACAATGGGGTGGCCAGCCACCGCCGCCGAACTATGTCGGACGCTACTAAATAAATACCATTCTCAGCATGTGACAAATATGAGACATATAAAACCAATCCACAAGATGAATAAAAATTAATTTTAAAGAATAATAGTACTATAAAAAAAAACATCACATTCTAAACTCCAATTAAATCCAATCTCCAAACATGAATTAATTTAAAATTTGAATAATAAACCAACTGTAAATACTTTAACTTAAATCCTCAAACAACTTGGGAACCGAATGACCCAATAAAATCCAAGTGAAGTCTCATAATGAAATATGACGGAAAGGAAAATTAAACTAAATAAAACAGTAAAGTAAATCAACTCCAGCTGCACCTCCGAACGAATATCTCCAAATAGTCCTATGTAGCTTCTCCAAGACTTACCCTGAAAATATTAGTCAATGCACGAGGTTAGAGCCCCGAGCATGAATACACACTACTCCCCTAAAATAGGGTCCGTGAACCCAGACAGTAGCATTATACGCAATAAATATCATAATAGAATATTTTAATTAATACAAGATGATTAAACGCGAGAAACATAAATCACTAACCACCCCCAAAGATTATTTATAAAGTTCACACCAATATCATTTTAAATATCCCATAGTCCAAAGTGCTAATTTAATTAAATTAACCTAAATTATTTTATTTCTCAATTCTTACTTTAATTAAGTATAGTTGTCCTCCCACCTCGGGTGATTTCTCCACCAAAATACACATCCCCTCGTCAAAACGCTAGTTGATCCGTTTAAACTGTCGACCCCTATTGATTGATGATGTTTCACACACGACGCGATATAAAACGCCGGCTGACTCGTTTAAACTTTTGGCCCTCACTGATTATATCGCCAATATATTTTAATACACGTCTTATTATCTTAGGTTTTAATTCTTAATTCTCAATTTCACAATTTTTAAATTACCCCACCCTTTTAATTAATGTGAGATCCTCAAATTACCCCTTAGTCCCATACCTAAGGGTCCCCAAGTACACATACATCATGTCCTACATATATGACGAATCACCAATATAAAGCATGTCCTAGTCTCATGCCTAGGCTAACGAAATGACGATAAAACGTAAAAATCTTCCCCATCCCAAAATATCAAATTCCCACGAATTTACACTAATTAGTCCCATACCTAGCAAGCATAAATTATACCCAAGGCCTAACCACTAATCCCATACCTAGTAAGCATCCTATAGTTAAGGTGAGCAATATACTAGCCAAAGGCCCCTCGTCCCCGCGATGACAAAAGTGACTAATAATAAATCACACAACACATAATTTATATGAGCAACATAGCAATTCAAACGTAAAGGTCCCGATTAATTTAAATTCCAATAATAATATCCTCGTCTATTTCAACACAATTATTTCCATTAAAAAATGTTAAATTAATCAACATGCCAAGAAAAATTAACTCATCACAATTGTCCTCTTTTATAAGTCACATAATTTTTATAGGTGTATACGCATCCCACATATCATATAAATAATTCCATAAAAATTCTACATGAGAACCTATACCCAAAACTATAAAAACCCAATAATCTCACCTACGCACCCAAGGGTTTCAAATATTTATTCATATTTAAAAGTTTCATAAAAATAGTCCCAAAATTAAGTGTCCACTTTCTCTAATTAAGTTACTAATTAATTTTAATCAAAAACACAATTTTAAGGGTTTAGGCGACACTTAAAACGCATAATCCTAGAGGAAAGGAATAGAGTATTCATGCCTGAAATCGTCGGTTGAAAATTATGAATACTCGTTTACGTTCATCTTGTGAAAATAAGCAAGTTACATTCTTGGGCCTTTTTGAAAATATGTAGTTTAGATCTCCCAAAATATGATTGAAGTTTTATTTAATGGGGTTTTGAAATTGAAATATAAGGGTCTGAGCATAAATATTTGTGTAGGGAGAAGAGAGGTTGAAAACAAAAAGTGACGTACCTTTTATAAAAAGTGGATCAAAGTATCCTTTTCAACGTAAAGATAAAAGAGTCCTAATATATTCCAATACCCAAAATATTTCTTAAAAGCTGTTAACGATATGACCTAGTTCTCTGTTTTGTTTTGTTTTGTTTTTTCCTTATGTAATAAAAAAAATTATAAATATTTATACTAACAATCCATTTATTTCCGTCCGCGTCCCCAACTGCTTTTGAAGCAGTTAGCTTACGTCATCACAAACACCATCTCACATGGGACAAACTAAGGGATAAATGAATAAAAGAAATAAAAAATAAAGAAGTAGTCAGCCCCAATAGTTGGGCCATGCGCCAAAAGGAAAGGTGAAAGAAAAAAAATGCCCAGCATGGTCTCTCTGTCTCTCTCACCTTGATTCCCATGGACCAAACAAAGGAGATAAGTAAAAAAAATTACAGTGTCCCTCGATCACCTCCAACATATATCAAATTTCTATGATTAATATAATATTTAAAATTTTACAAAAAGTCCATCCAAAATTTTTAAAATTAAAAATCTACCCTTACGTAAAAATTATAAAAAAAATTTGAATCCCCCAAAAAATATTTTGTTTAATCCAATTTCGACCAAAACAATCTTTTGATTTAAATAGTCCACCTTTTAATTATCAAAGAAAATTTAAATAAAATAATACCTTTTCGACTTTTAATTTAAAATGCATTTTTATTGTTTAAAAATTACGGGTGTTACAACCACCTCAATAGGGACCATTGAAATGTGTGTAAACTAGTTTTGTCCTTATCAGAATACTTATTTAACAATATGACAAGTATTCACAAGTTTTAGGTTAGAATGGGGTGTTGGGGTATGAAATATCAAAACAACAATCAAATGGCTTGAAAAGAGGCACGAGCACCTCGACAGGGACCATTGCATTGTGTGTGAATGTAACATGTCCTAATCAGACACCTAGTTCAACAAAATGACAAGTATAAGCAAGTTTTAGGTTATGAATGGGGTATTGGTGATGAAATATCAAAACAACAACTAAATGAGCCAGAAATAGGCATGGCCACCTTGAGTTAGACGATTGTAACATGTTTGAATTAATTGTGTCCTTATCAGACTCTTGGTTTAAGAAAACGAAATGTAAAAGCTAGTTTTAGGTTACGCATGAGACGTTGGGGGTGAAATGTCAAATCAACCACCAAATGGACTAAAAAGAGGCACAATTAACTCGAAAAGGACCATTGCGATGAATGTAAACTGTTTGTGTCCTTATAACACTTTTGGTTTAACAAAATGACAATTGTACGTAAGTTTTTGGTTAAAATTGGGCATTAGGGGGGGGTGAAATATCAAGATAAAAATCAAATATTTTGGTAAGAGGCGCAAGCACCTCGACAGGGACCATTAAAACATGTGTGAATTAGTCGTGTCCTTATCAAAATTTCAGTTTCAAAAAATGACAGCTATATATAGGCTTTACATTAAAATGGGACGTTTGGGGATGAAATATCAATACCGTAACTAAATGACCTAGAATGGGGAACGAACACCACGAAATAGACAATTGTAATGTGTTTGAACTGACCATGTCCTTATCGAACTCCCGATTTAACAAAATTACAATTTTACGCATGTTTTAGGGTAAAAATGGGTTGTTGGGGATAGAAATATCAAAACAACGAATAAATGACTCGGAATGAGGCACGGATACCTCGATATGGACCATTACAATGTGTTTGAACTAGTAATATCCATATCGGACTCCCAATCTAACAAAATGACAAGTATACATAAGTTTTAGATTTAAAAATGGGGTGTTGGGGGTGAAATATCGAAACAACAACCAAATGGCCCGAAACGGGGCACGAGCACCTCGGTATGAACCATTTTAACGTGTGTGAAATATTTGTGTCCTTATCGAACTCCCATTTTTACAAAATGATAATAAATGGAGCATTTGGGGGTGAAATATCAAACATCAACCAAATGACCGAAAAAGAGTTATGAACACCTCAATATAGATGATTGCAACGTTTGCGAACTAATCGTGTCCTTATTGGACTTCCGGTTGAAAAACTGACAAGTATAAGCAAGTTACATGTTAAAATGGGGCGTTGGGGTGAAATATCAAAACTGCAGTCAAATGGACCAAAAAGAGGGATAAACACGTCAATATGGACCATTGCAGTGTTTCGAACTAGCTGTGTCCTTATCGGACTACCGTTTAATAAAATGACATTTTTACGCAAGTATTAGGTTAAAAAATGGGGCCGATGGGGGTGAAATATAAAAACAACAACCAAATGGTTTTGAAAGAGGAACGAACACCTCGATATGGATCATTACGACATGTGTGAAGTGACCATGTCCTTATTGGAGTCCCAATTTAACAAAATGTTAATTATATGAAGTTTTAGGTTAAAATGGGGCATTAAGGATAAAATATCAAAACAATAATGCAATGACCTGAAAAGAGGCAAGAACATCTCGACATGGATGATTGTATTGTGTTTGAACTATAACTATGTCCTTATCGAACTATCAGTTTAATAAAATAACAAGTATACGCTAGAATACGTTGATTGAAAATTTTCTATTTGAATATAGCTTTTTAAACATTATTTGAATACATATAGCTTTTTTTTACATCATAACACTTGAGCATTGTGTTTTATTCACGTGGAACACATGAACAAGTCAATGGTTTCTTTGAGCGACGTATTGAGATACTTTTACAAAGGAGAAAATTCATATTTTACTTTAGGGTTTGCTTATTTATTATTGTTGATGACATTCGGGGTTGTTTTCATTATGTGTTTAGCCGTGCGAGATTGTGTGATGTTATTATTAAATTAAGGTTCACGTTTAAGCAGGTTTTGTATTAACAAGTTTTTAGAATGTCCAAAAAACAGAGTAAACTCTATTGATTTTTTTATGTTTGTGAAATATAAGAATGTGAATTCTCTAAACTATATGCTCTGATACCTTGTTGAAGTGAATACTCCCAAATTTTAAACTACAAATTATGAGATGGTTCAATGATATTTCAAATTAAAATCTCTTTACAAATTTTAACAATTATCAAGTTCAAATTTTAATTTCTTCAAAATTAAAATTAAATTAAAATAAGGACTTATATTTGGAATTTTACTTAAACAAAAATTTAATCCAATTCAAGTTAAATTTATGCTAAACAAACTTAAGCATGCATATTCTCAAATAAAATATTGCCACTTGGATTAAATTAAATTAAACTAGTACCAAATTAAACTATAATTGTGATTAAAACCATTTTTTCTTGATTAACCTAGCATGCATCTAAGTGATATTTTTTCAAGATAAAGTAAATCAAAAACACACTACGCCGCGATGTACGAGGAAACCCCAAATGAAAAAAATTTTGGACGGCCCTGCCTACAAATCCACTAGGTATGTTAATTTTTACAAAAACAAAACAACAGACTTACGTCAATGACTTGATTCCCTTCAAGACTTGACGCTCCTTCTTACTTCAACCTCCGCTTAGTCGATAACTATGGACTTAG
Organism: Sambucus nigra; assembly: GCA_949130495.1. Taxonomy (NCBI): domain Eukaryota; kingdom Viridiplantae; phylum Streptophyta; class Magnoliopsida; order Dipsacales; family Adoxaceae; genus Sambucus; species Sambucus nigra. The sequence continues at coordinate 197,530,826 of OX422212.1, forward strand.
CCGCAGTCTTGTAATCCACTGATGAGGCTCGGTCCCCGTCAATCCACATATGGTGCCTTTCACCGTATGAGCACGCCGCAGTTAAAACCAATCTTCTTCTTGGAGTAGAGAAGAGACCCAAACTATCTCCTTTGATGGGTAGAGAAGAACCCGATGCCAAACAATATCTAAGAAAGATATATATATATATTGAAGAAATTGTATTTTAAACAAACATATGGTTGTATATTTGTGTCTAGAACAAATTAATTCATGAAAGTTCAAGGACACAAAAAGGAACTTTTGGATAAAAAAAAATTCTCTCTAACACTTAGAAGATCTCACAAAAGTTTGTTCCAAAAATGTTTTTCCCGCACTAAATGAAGATGGTAATAGTTAGTGGGGAAAGTGGGTGGTTGAAAAAGACAAACTGCTAAAAAAATTCAATTCGCGCCTAGGTCGTTCGAACGATATCTAATGAGAATTCACAGATAAAAATTTAAAAATTCGGTTGATATCTCATTCGAACGACCTCGTTTGAACAAGATTCTAAAGACAATACAGAGTTGAAATGGCACAAAGTCGTTACAAGCTCGTCTGATTGTCGTTCGAACGAGAAACAGTTTCCTTCAAACGAAAATGCAAAAAAAATTATTTTTCTTTAAGAAATAAAAAATTCATATTTAACTTAACTTTTAAATATATAGCACCCAAAAATATTTTTCAAGCTCCTATATATATAATAGTGCATTCATACCTTTGGAGAGTTAGAAATTGTGACAATGTTGATGACGAGAAACTAGGCACTTGAAACTAGCAATGATATATTCAAATTATTCTAGGCCGCATTATCTTCAACACTTCAAATATCATAGGCTTGATAGGAACAAACATCTATCCTATGACTCAAATGGTTTTGTCCTGAATTAAGCAAAAACTACATATGGACTCAATTGAAAATTTGTGTCCTTACAAATATCCCCCTTTGGCTATTCCGTGACAAAATCAAACCCAAAATCCTAAGGGTCGTCAAACACGTTTAGACATAATCCCACCCAAAAAAAATAAAAGTATAGACGCTTGACTCGACTCATAGGATATGCTTTGCCTCTTTAAATAATGCCTCTAAAGATGAAATCCTGTACACTTAAACAAACCATCAACGCATAGGGAGTATAACAATATAAGGTGCATAAAATTAAATACTCCCCCTTAATTAATTATCCCCTTATATCTAACATGATCTACCTAAGAAGGTTGCGTCTCCCCCTAAGTTAAATCACCCCAAACTAAAGGATTAGATACCATTTCTCCCCATTTTTGTTTAGGAATAGAAAAAGGCTAAAGAATTATAAAATCGCTTATTTTTTCCCTAATTAAGGCAAATATCATTTCTCCCCCTTAAATCTACACAAGGGTTATAAACTAAGAAAAAACAAGTTAGACATGCAATGATGCATAAAGTGACAAGATCATTAAAGCATGTGGGCAACAATTAAGTACAACTAATTCACATGAATAACAATAGATACCAACTATGATGCGATAGACAAAAATGATACCATTAAAATGTAATATGATAAGCATGAGATATCAAACAAAAATTCGCAACAAGACAGATATCAATTTTGAATTCGAAGCATATATGGACTAGTTAGTAAGGCAAAGACTCAAAAACAAAGAAATACCACATATATATATATATATACACACACACAAATGATACCAATAATGCACACGTACATATACATAGGTATAAACATCACACACGACACAAAATATATTAAGCCTTCCACACTCGCATGGAAAAAATGTGTCTAAATAAATTTGATGAATGGAAGTGAAGGGGTATGAACTAAAGGCTAAAGAAATATAGACCCAATCACCTAAACATGTTCACGGAGTTCTCATTTGATTGAAAATTTTTATCACACTTAAAAATAGCCTCATGTAACAATATAAGTTAAACTCACAGAACAAATATACACAATTCACGCAAGCCTAGAATTTTAATGATTCTACAAATCATTATAGTCGTGATAAAAAAAAGCTTAACTAGGCTACATTGTCATTGTGCAAACCCATTGATATATCCAACCAAGCTTCCTTATACATATTCTTTTTCTTTTTCTAAACACACCAACTACACTATTAAGGCCATGGATGATTTTTATACGTTGCCAAATTTTTTAGGCCAAAATTTTAATGGTGGCTTTTCACGCAAAGTAATTTTATCTTTTGCAGTTTGATTCCATTGGTAAACAACAACAACAACAACAACAACAACAACAACAACAACAACAACAACAGATAAATATTTTTCTATTTTTTTTTAAATTCGGGAAACGGTTATTACATGTACAAATCCTCCATAGTCATATCAACATATAGATGACTAAATTGATAGGAGAACATCTCACTTGGCTTAAATATACATTTGAAGTTAAATTTTAAGTGAGCTCGTGCATGTGTGAATCGAGGCATATATAAAAATAGAATTCATTAAGCAGCACAAAATCAAACTACTCCATGCAATCATGATAAAGAACACTTTAAGGATTGAAAATCTTAACCAAAAGTTCTAGTCACATGGAAGTGGATGTGATATTGGATTCAAACACAAGCATATGCCACATAAAGTGTGTCAAACTAAAATACACACAAAAATAGAAGAATATTTTTGAGTTTTTCAAATTTTTAACCAAAGAAAAAAAATTAACGAAAAAAAATCTTTTTGTATTTTTCAATAGGACCAAATAAAATGAAATAAAATACAAAAAAAAAATACATATATCATAATTCTAGCACAATTTTTATATGATCAATGTAAAGACTTGAAAATGACAAACAAACATACAACCAAGAAAAATATATCATGATGCACAAAAGCTAGTGTATGCAAACAAATCTAACACATCTAACCTTTAGATTTTTCAAGGGAGGTATCACGTGCAAGCAAATGAGAATAAAAAATCCTATCTTATAAAGACGCCAAATCGGATCTCCTAACCTAAACTAGTGAAGAGTGACTCTCTCGAGATTTGAGAGTTTTGGTGACTCTACTATTGGAATTCCTACGATCCTTTTTAAGATCAAAACAAAATTTCTTAAGATGACCTTTTCGACCATAATATGAGCATTTAAAGACCCGACGAAGAGTAGTACCTACGGATTGACCTTTAAAAGTGTTCCTAATAGATTCTTTCAAAAATATAGTTTTGACTTTATTAGTTGAATCATTTTGAGTATCAAAGTCAATGGCACACAAGTAATTTTTAATTTGGATGGTTCCAAGTATTTTATCTAATTTTTCGTACCTACATTCTAAATCAAATTTGACCCTTCTTGAATCTCGCAACTTCTCTTCTAATTTTAAAATTCTAGATTCGAGTAAACGCCTATTCTATTCAAACCCAAGAAACTATTTCTTCATAGGCTTCACTAACCATTTAAGGTTCTCTCTCTCACCTTCTACATACTCAAGCTTCTCACGAAGAGCTCTCTCACGTGTCGTAAGGTCTTTCACTAAAGCATTCTCATTATTAACCTTGGCACGTTCTCTCAAATAAGCTTCCAACTACACGTTAGCCCTTTTTATTTTAATTGATTCTTCATATAGCTCCTTAAAGGCCACTTGAAGCTCACTCTCATCAATCTCTTCTTCATTCTCACTCTCACTTTCTTCACCACTCTCTAAATCAACAAATTTTGGGGATTCACAATGGCCTTGGAAGTGTCATGTGTTAAGATGTCATCATTGGATGATTTCTCACTTTCACTTACATGACTTGCCATGGACGCGATAAAGTTGCTCTCAATGCGGGAATCGGGTCCCTCTTCCTTTTCACTATCACTAAGGGTGGCATTATATGAAATCGGTTGATTACCCTCCCTCCTTAGTTTAATAGGACACTCTCTTGCCCTATGATCATAACCCTCACAACCATAACATCTATTCGACTCGCCCTTATTAAGATCTTCATTATACTTTGTAGGAAATTTCTCTGCTTTGTTGTACTTAGACTTATCAAATTTCTTAAAATCATTTTTAATATTATCTTTATTAAACTTAAGAAATTATCTAAACTTCCTAGCAAACATAGCCATATCCTCAGAGTCGATATCACTCTCATCATCCGAAACTTATTTTTCCTCTTTTCGAGCTTTCAAAGCGATGCCCTTTTCTTTATTCTTCTCATTCTTTGAGGTAAAAATGTCAAGTTCATAGGTTTTTAAGTCACCTACGAGCTCCTCAAGTTTCGTAGAGGCTAAAGTGAGTAAAGAAGTTAGCAGGGTCACTTTTGAAATAAACTTATCAGGTAAGGACCTTAACATTTTCTTTACTACACGGTTGTCGAGTATCGTTTCTACCAAATTAAAAGATAAATTAATAATATCATAAAGTCTAGCATAAAATTCATTAAAGGTTTCACTATCAAGCATTTTAATGGTTTCGAATTGAGTGATGAGGTTTTGGAGTTTGGAAGCTTTCACGATACTTGTTCCCTCATGGGTCAGTTAGAGTATATCCCAAGCTTCCTTAGATGTTTCACACGTCATGATTCGACGGAACTCATCGGGAGTAATCGCATTAAAGAGGGCATTTAAACCACGGGAGTTAAAATTTGATAATTTAAGTTCATTTTCACTCCATCTCTCTACGAGTTTAGGTACATGCACATTTTCAACTAGCACGTAGGTGGAGACCACCCATTAACTACGAAATGCCAAACCCTCTCATCTAAAGACTTAAGTGCCGATTTTATTTGCGCTTTCCAATACGTGTAAATTGAACCATAAAAAATAGAAAATTTTAAAAAGAGTGAAATTTCCATTTTAAACCAAACAAGATTAAGGATCTTAATGCAATAAATTAGCTCTCCCGCTTTGATACCAATCTAAGAATGTGACTTCTCTAAACTATATGCTCTAACACCACTTGTTGGAGTGAATGCCCCCAAATTTTAAACTTCAAATTATGAGATGGTTTAATGATATTCCAAATTAAAATTTCTTTTCAAATTTTAACATTTATAAAGTTTAAATTTTAATTTCTTCAAAAGTAAAATTAAATTAAAATAAAGACTTATTTGGAATTTTACTTATACAAAAATTTAATCCAATTCAAGTGAAATTTATGCTAAACAAACTTAAGCATGCATATTGTCAAATTAAATATTCTAACTTGGATTAAATTAAATTAAACTTACCCAAAATTAAACTAACACCAAATTAAACTATAATTGTGATTTAAACCAATTTTATCTTGATTAACCTAGCATGAATATAAGTGATATTTTTGCAAGATAAAGTAATCATAAACACAACACATTACGCCGCGATGTAAGAGGAAAACTCAATTGGAAAAAACCTCAGACGGCCCTACCTACAAATCCACTAGGTATGGTAATTTTAAAAAAAATAAAGACAACAGACTTGCAACAATGACTTGGCTCCCTTCAAACCTTGACGCTCCTTCTTGCTTCAACCTCCACCTAGTTGATAACTACGGAATCCACCGCAGCCTTGGAATCCATCGATGGGGCTCGGTCGCCGTCAATCCACACACGGTGCCTTTCGCCATATGAGCACACCGCAAAAAAAACCAACCTTCTTCTTGGGGTAGAGAAGAGACCCAAACTATCTCCTTTGATGGGTAGAGAAGAACCCAATGCCAAACAATCTCCAATCAAGATATATATTGATAAACTTGGATTTTAAACAAACATATAGGTGTATATTTGTGTCTTGAACAAACTAATTCATGAAAGTTCAAGAACATAAAAAGGAACTTTTGGATAAATAATTTTTCTCTCTAACACTTAGAAAATCTCATAAAAGGTGGTTCCAAAAATGTTTTCCCCTACTCAATGAAGCTGGTAATAGTTAGTGGGCAAGTGGGGAAAGCGGGTGGTTGAAAAAAAAAAGCTGCGGAAAATTTTCAATTCGCGCCTAGGTTGTTCGAGGGACATTTTGATATCGTTCGAATGACACTGTTCGAACGATATCTAACGAGATTTCAGAGATAAAATGTCAAAACTGATTTGATATCTCGTTCGAATGAGATTCTAACGACAATTCATAGTTAAAATTGCCCAAAGTCGTTAAAAGCTCGTTTGATTGTTGTTCGAATGACCTGACATGTCGTTCGAACGAGATGCAGTTTCGTTCAAAAAAAACTGAAGAAAAAATAATTTTTCTTTAAAAAAAAATCATTTTCAACTTAAATTTTCAATATAAGACCCCAAAAAATATTTTTCAAGCTCTTATATATATAATAATGCTTTCATACCTTTGGAGACTTTGAAATTGTGACAATGTTGATGAACAGAAACTAGGCACTTGAAACCGGCAATGATATCTTCTAATTATTCTAGGCCGCGTCGTCTTCAACACTTCAAATATCATAGGCTTGATAGGAACAAACATCTATCGTATGACTCAAATGGTTTTGTCCATAATTATGTCAAAACTACATATGGAGTCAATCGAAAATTTGTGTCCTTATAAAATATGAAGACTTGCAATATTTTGAAGCTGAAGATGTGCATTAGTCTATTATTAACAATTTAGTATGTTCGTAATTGTTGATCCTCTTGATCGTTTGTAAATAATAAAATATTTTTTTATTTCCTGTGCCAAAAATGTGCATGGAATGACAATCTAGCACGGTTTACAAGCGTGTCTAAAAAGCGTGCCAAAACTGACAACCTGACATGTTTGAAAATGGTGCCAAAAAGGTGCCATAATTGACAATCTAGCACGATTTTAAACCGTGCTAGACCGTCAAAATTTGGCTTTGTTTAGAACCGCGCCAAAATAAATTGCAATCTAACATGGTCGATTTTGATACGGTTTAAAATCGTGTCAGATTAAGTTTGACACTATTTAAAACCGTGCTAGATTGTTATTTTTAGTGTAATGTATTTCACATAATTCGCACAAGGGACTTTGTGAAATATTTTTATTTAGGACCTGAAGTCCTTGTTTTTAATTTTATAGTTTATATGAACCGTAATATTCATATACATTTGACATTAAATAGATACCGGAGCTCTACAATCATGGATCAATTCGTAGACGTGACTCAATCAAAAGAACCCGAAGTTCTAAATTATGTGAAGTTTCCAAATACTATATTGAGAACCAGGAGTTCTCATTACTCTTTAAATGAAATATTTGTCATAATTATTTCAGTGGTCCTTGTTATATATTAGAAAATCATAACGATTAAATACAAATTTGTAGTACACGTTTGTGATACGGCGCCTACAAAGTTCGTGATATATATATTATTTTAATGCCTTTTTATAAACTAAACAATCTTTATCTTAATCATAAAATCTTAAATTTTTTTGAGATCATTAAATATGATATGATTCATTGAGAAAAACATGAAAGTTTTTTCTCCAAACCGTGTTCTAAATATCTAATAATTATTTTATAAGAGATATTTTCTTTCAAATGCTTATATTTGTTTGAGTTTGGTCACCAAATGTTTGACCGTAACATAAATCATTATATTCTTATGCATCTATATACTTGGACTCAAATGCACTTCTCAATTTATATTGAATCTTATCATTAACAATTATGACCTGTCATTATACAGAATGACAGTTGTCTAGGAAACAATGAACAACCAACATTATTATGAAAATCTAGAAGTTTTTCATAATTGATATGTCACATAGTAAAGGTTTCAACCATAGTTCAACTTGTTAAAATTATTAAATGCTCCAAAAGATCTTACGCGGTGTTGTCACCTGGTACCTGCCCATTCATATGCGATGGTTTATATGAAATCAATTCCTGAAGAAATTCTCTTCATCTTATGGGTGTTATAATTCAGAGGTACCATATTAAAATAAACAATGAAAGATAGAAAAACCTATTTCATTATTTATGTAATATTATACAACAATTATTGTTGTAGAATTTTAATTTGTCATGAGCCTGAAGCTCCATGGTTCAACTATTTGATATTATACAGTGATCAATGCTTGATGACTATAGTTATCACAAGGGTATGTATATATTGACTATTATTCACCCTTTATATGAAACATTGACAAATAAATTTTGTTTATCGCCTATTTTGCAAAATTTTATTTTAATGAGACACACTTCCTACCGTTAGGGATAGGGAAGAACGTATATGAAGTACATATTGTTCTAGAAGAATGGTCTAAACCTGGAAAACTACAACAATCATCTTGGAATACTTCCAATATATCTCATTCAATCCCCCGTATCATTCAATGAGAAAATTAAGTGAAAAATGATATTGTAACATCAAACGACTGCAAAACATAAAATGTTAGACGTAATCACACGAACTATTTGCAAATATGCTTGTCAAAATCATTGTCCCGGTAGGGTAAAATAAATTCGACAAAAAATAATTTACTACATTCTAAAAGTGTGGCAAACCTATAAGTTCCAACTACTTGACTCCTAGGTAGTGGAGGTTAAATAAATCATGTCCAAATATGACGCTCTAAAAGAGGTTATACATAAAACTCAAGAAGATATTATGAACAAAAGATCCACTCTTTCTAAAACCCCATAAGATATTATTGTCTATGAAAATACAAAAGTCCTTTAAGTGATAACAAAGACCCTAAAGTAGGTATATGTGCCTAATAACCCTAAGATGTCTATATTTGATATATAAACAAGAGAAAATTGGGATCACCAAAGATGCTCATGAATATACGTTATAGCTTCACAAATCAACGAGCAATAATGATACAAATCCATAGACTGTAAATGAATGTCGACAAAGAATATAATGGTCAAAAAAGAGAAAATCCCATGAGGGAATAATTTAAGTTTATAATAAACGTGGTGTATTCGAACCAAAAGTACAAACCCCATAATATGTTACTCCTGAATATTATGAATGAGTGTTTATAATAAAGCAAAGTGATAAACTCGCTAAAAAGTGAATGACTTAATGCATAAGGTTTTCTAATGAAACTGAAAATTAATTATATATGAGCCTACTGTCCCATTTCAACTGTAAATACTTTTCAAATATCAGACCGGCTTATCAGTTTTTTTAAATCTATTATATATATGAGACTTATTAATATTACAACAGCTTATCTGTACGTGAATCAGACAAAGAATACATATAAAAATCCTAGAATGATGTTCTTTACCTAAAGCAAAGCCAAATAGTACGTATTCAATTAGAAAAAGACGTCAATTGTACAACTTAAAGCAATCAGGAAGAATATAGGTACAACCATCTTAACAAATACTTATACATGTAAAGGTATGATAACATTCATATATGTTAAAGTGTCATTATACAAAAATCCTTAAAAGGATGTACTCTTGAAGAACTCAATTGAAATGTTAAATACACAAATAAGAAATTTAAAACAGAATGACTGTGGGGTAATTAGTTATTGTCTCGACTTGCATATCGAGAATAATTCTGGTTAAACACTAATCCATAAATTAAATAGATTGAAAAGTCCTGCAATGCTTTGACATATATTAAGCGTACAATTTTAGTATAACCATGATATCCGATTTTTATATATTAATATATTCGAATCATCCTAAAACGGATGAAAGATATAACTTTTGTCCAAAAGTACCATATTTGTATGTTATTATTGTATTGTTAAGTTTAGTCCAGAAGTACCATACTTGTACGATATCAATATATTACTATGTATAACATAATGCATGATACTAGACATAGTTTTCGTAATCAATCTCTTGGAAATAAATAAGTACTATTAACTTGCAAGCATGAGACTAATATCGATTATATTATGTATTACATTCATAAAATTATTTGTGTGATGCTTTGAAATTTAACAATCCTATTTAGTTAGTTATGTAGATGCAAGTTATCTTTATGATCCTTGCAAAGAGCAATCAAAGAACTCATGACTTACGAAAAACATATTACTACCACTACCTACGAAGGCAGAGACACATCTATAACTCAATTTTAAAAAGGCTACATTGAGAAAGATATGGCCACACATTTGAATTTTTTCTACATACATGAACTCCATAAAAAGTCATGCTATTAAAGTAAAATAAATCCGATAAAGTTACATGTTCACCCCCTAGCAAAAAAGTTGAGTTTCAGAAGAAAAAGGGGATTAAATTAACAACCTATTTGATCACTTCAACAGGTCATTGCCGAAGGCAACATTCTGGAAGCTTGTGTATAAGAATGGTATATGTCAACTAAATCATCAGATTAATACCATAAAGAGGGGGAATATCTAATCAAGGGGATCATCTTGATAGAGGGACAATATAAGAACATTATATTTTGAACATATGCGCGTTGTATTAAATTTTCTTTAACTATGTTTTTTACCATTGCGTTTCCCTATAAATGCTTTAATGAGATAACTTTAAGCCCACCCAACACCGATTCAATGATAACAAAATTTGTATTCTTTGTTTTCCCTTTTTTCTCACTGAATTTTTCATTAGTAAGATTTTAATGAGACAACAATCATTGAATATTGAAAATAGTGTCCATACAAAGGGAGTGCTATAAAATGTATATATTTTTTTGTGGATGTCTACATAAATAAGGACTTTGAGTATACAACACACATCTATATTATACCTCTAATACAATAGTATTAGAGGTATAAATGATAGTTAATGCTTCCAAACTTCAACCACCTCTCTCAAGTTTATATATCTATATCGTTTTCTCTATTTACCTCTTCGCTTCCCTATTTTCGCGTGTTTACTTCTCTACCTCTTCACTTTCATATTTACCATATACAAGCATATCCTACCCGCAATACCTACAAGGATTATCTAGAGAACCAACATAACTTTTGTTCCAATCTAACAACAAGACTCCTCAAATATTTTAAAGGCCAAAGAAAAAAGAGTTTCAACTAAACCCTGGTAATCTCTTTCTCTAAAAGATTTCGTAGCAAATAGAGATTGTTTGTGAAGATTTTTAACGCTCAAGGATTCAAGTATCCTCCAATAAAGTTATAGCATGAATAATAAAACTTTCTCCATTATATATAGTTTGGTGGTATACATAATTATTTTTTATTTATTTGTGGTTTAGATCCAGTTTTTATGGTTATAATTTTTTGAGATTTTGATTTTTTTATTCTCTAAATATGTTTTTTGGCCAAAAATAAATTGTTCCCAGAGCCAAAAATAAGTGTTCTTTTTTTTGGAAATATGTTTTTGTGGCATGAAAATGTTTTTTTTTCCAGAAAAGTTTAGTTTTTCTGAAAATAGTGAAATATATTTTTTTGGATAAATAGTTTTTTTGGTTGGAAATAATTTTATTTTCCGAGGAGCACTATTTCTTTGTGGCAACATATATTTTTTTCAATATTTTATATTTTATAAAAGTGTTTTTTAATAATTTCTGATTTTAATAGTTTTTCATTTTTTTTCAAACTTTTAAAATGTTTTTTTATATTATTTTCAGAATTTAAAATAAAAATTCAGTATTTTCTATAATTTGTAAGTATTTTCATTATTTTTCATCAAGTTCAGAATTTTTAATGTTCTGTAATTTCCAGTTTTCTAATTTTCTGTAATTTTCGGTCTTTTATTTTACTTTGATTTTCAGTTTTTTTTATTCTAATTTTCTATATTTTTAATTCATTTAATATTATATAATTTTCAATATTTCTTTTTTTTTTTATTTTTTATAATTCCTAAACTGTTTTGTGATTTTTCGATTTTAAAAATATTTTTCTATAATTTTCAAATTTTAAAAATATTTATTTTCCTACAAGTTTCTTTTATGAAACTACCTTATTTTTAATTTATTTATTTTTGTATTTCATATGTTGTCCTTTACATGGTTTTTTTCAAGCTTGAAATGTATTAAACATCACGTGTCTTCTTTTACGCCCGTGTATTTATGGCCTTTAACTTTTTCTCACCACCCCTTCCACTTCAACTATAATCATATTTGCAAACTCACGCGTCATTTACATATAATGAATTAATACAAATTTTCAACTGTAATGAAATATTATATTTGTTTAAGTCAGCATTCGTAATATACAATTACCCCGCGCATCGCGCGGAGTACATACTAGTTGAAATGAAAAGCGGAGTACATACTAGTTGAAATGAAAAGTTATATATCTTCCTACTCTTTGTGTCAATTTAGTTTACAACAAAGACAATATTTACCTTGAACACTTATCTTTTTATTTTTTTAACCTCTGTAAAAGTGATTTTTTTAATTTATTTTATTCTTTTTATAACCAACTAAACAAACCCCTATATAATTTTTTTTTTAAATTTGAACAAATATTTTGAGTCAAAGTCAAAAAAGTATAATGACATTTAATGAGTTGTTTTTGTTATTCATAATAATACTATTTTTTTTTTCATAAAACTTTTGCTTTCAAAGGAAGAGTCAAATTTCAGATCAGATGCAAGTCTCGCATCTAGTCTAGGTGTAATCCTTGATGCCAAATTATTTATGGTCTAGCTAGTGATTGTTTGAAATGTACGTGTGAGCTAACGTCAAACTATGAGCTGTCAATATAAATTAACTCGCTCATATTGAGGATTCTAAAAATTGTATATTAAAATAAGATATGTTTAGTCAAATTTAAACAGTTGAACAATAACTCGATCTGATCACCAAATTATGTCATATCCAAATATCTAAGTCGGTAAAAGTATACTTTTCTTGATTTAACACAGTTTTTTAAAAGAATAATACTTTGAGGCTCAAATAATTTCTTCAAATCTTTCCTAAATTCTATGTGAACGTCATGTCATTTTTTTACTTATCTGTCATTTATTGCCATGTGATGCGGGTCCCGCCAGGGCACAAAGCACAAATCATTTTGAAGAAAATTTGGAGAAATTATTTGACGCCCATAACACTACTCTTTTTAAAATATAAAAATGCTTTAAGATGACTCATAAAGATATTTGATAGCTTAAGAGCGACACTATATAATTCTTTAAGAGACAAAATAACAACAATCCCAATTGCTTTAAGAGCGACACTATATAACAACAATCCCAATTGCTTTAAGAGCGAGAAAAAATATAATTCTTTTCTCAAAATTATATTTGAGAAAAGAAATACAATTGTTCAAATTCTAATATAGGTTAGCAAAATTCTAGAAATCACAAGTCACGAAAAAAATGTATATATACAACATTCAAATATAGTAGATTCAAAAAAATCATCAGTAAATAAAATATGATGTTTACATGTTTTTATGTTAAAAAAAGGTAATGAAGGAATTCAAGGTACTTTGACTATTACCCACGTGATGAGTTCTCATATAACTGTTCTCTGCCATATCAAACGAGGAATGATAAAATACTAAGGGGGATTTAGTTGTGGAAAATATTTTTTTTATTTTCTGTTTTTAGTTTTTATTTTTATTTTTACTTTTCATTTTTTGTGAAAATTTTTGAAAAATTAGAAAATGCATTCATTGGTAAAAAACATGAAATCATTTTCTACATGTAAATATTCAAAAACTGTAAATTTTGTTCAAAAATTAAAAAACGCGTTCATTCGTTAAAAATATAAAATCATTTTCTACATGTTAATATTCAAAAATTGAAAATTCTATTCAACCCTCAATCCCCCAACCCCCACCCCACGCGCCCGCGTCAAGTACATTCCATAATCATATAATCAATGTAATAAAAATAATCATGCACACACCAAAAAATATTTTGCAAACGTATGTTATTAGATAACAAGAAAAAAATATTTCTCGACACGAAAAATAAAGTACACATGCCTTTTTAATATTGCATTAAATGATAATGCAAGTTTAAGCTGTCAATGCAGTTAATTTCTTATACATTAAGGGTGTGTTTGATAAAAAAAGATGGAAAATAAGCGTTAAGAATTGAAAACTTGGAAATATTTTCTATGGAAAACATTTGTTGGTGTTGTTTGATTGTAATTATTTTTCAGGTGAAAAATGTTATATTTTTCATCTTTTATGTGTTTGATTCTCAATATTTTGCATGATAAAAAAGTAGAAAATATATATAAAAAAAAACCTAGAAAATTAAAAAAAAATAACAATTTTTTTAAAAAAATAAATACAAAAAATGAACAAAAATAAAAAAAATACAGAAAATAAATATTAACCCCAAAATGAATTTAAAAATAACAACTAGAAAAAATGTATTAAGAGTATTAAGAAAAAATAAAAAATGAATAAAAACCAAATCTACCAAGCCCTCATCCCAACCCCTAACTGTTTCGTCCCCCCAATCGCCAGGTCTGTTTTTTTTTTCTAATTCTATTATTTTTTTAATTTTTTTCTAAAATTTTCATTTTTATTAGTTTGCTAGGGTATCTATTCATTTCCATTTTTTGAGTACTTTTTTGTCTTCTTTTATTTTTTACTTAATTAATAAATTTTCGACTTTTTAATAAATTTTCCGGTGTTCTTTTAAATTAATTCAGGGGATAATATTTATTTTCTATTTTTTATTCATTTATGCATTTTTTTCATTTTTTTCATTTTTTATTGATTTCTCTTTCTCTTTTTATTTCCCGAGGTTTTTATTTTTATTTTGTGATGATTTTTCAAATTAATTTTGGGACTAATATTTATTTTATGTATTTTTTTTCATCATTTTATTTATTTATATTTGTTTTTTAATTTTTTGAGCTTATTTTTAATTTTCTGTTATTTGTTTTCTTAATTAATAAGTTTTTTACTTTTTAATAAACTTCTAGGTGTTTTTTAAAATTAATTTCGGTGTTAATATTTATTTTCTTTTTTATCCACATTCTGGATTTTTTTTCATTATTTTGGGGATTTTATTCACTTTCTGTATTTTTGTCATTATTTTTGGGTTTTTATTCACTTTCTGGATTTTTTTCCATTATTTTTGTGTTTTGATTCATTTTTTGGACTTTTTTTCAATATTTTTGGGGTTTTATTCAGTTCTTGTAATTTTTTTCATTATTTTAGGGTTTTGATTTTTGGAATTGTTTTCATTATTTTGGGGGTTTTATCCATTTTCTGGATTGTTTTCATTATTTTTGGTGGTTTATTGACTTTCTGTATTATTTTCACTATTTTTGGGTTTTTATTCACTTTCCGGATTTTTCTCATAATTTTTCATTTTTTATTCATTTTTTGGATTTTTAAAATTATTTTTGGGTTTTTATTCACTTTCTAGATTTTTTTTCATTTTTTTTTTGGTTTTTATTCACTTTCTGAATTTTTTTCTTTATTTTTTGGGTTTTATTCATTTTCTGTATTTGTTTTCATTATTTTGGGGGTTTTTGTTCACTTTTTGGATTTTTTTTAAAAATTATTTTTGGGTTTTTATTCATTTTCTGGATTTTTTCTCTCATTATTTTGGGGGTTTTATTCACTTTCTGTATTTTTTTCATTATTTTTGAATTTTATTCATTTTATGATTTTTTTCCATTATTTTTAGGGTTTTATTCACTTTCTGTATTTTTTCACTATTTTTATTTTATTTTATTCACTTTTTGGATTTTTTTTCTATATTTTCAAGACTTTTTATAAATTTTTTGGATGTTACAATTATTTTCCATAATCTGAGTGTAATATGGTACAAACTGGAAAATGAGAGAAATGTGGTGAGAGAAATGGGTGTCCATGTGTATGTTGGAGGAGAGATATGGAATATATGATCCCCACTTTTAAAATGGGTCCTTCTTTTAAAACAGAAAAATATAAAATATAAAAAAAAAAACGTTTTCCATTTTTGTGGAAAAATAGAAAAATGAAAAATTATTTTTTTATTTGAAAAAATACCTTATTTGAACACATTCTCTATTTTTCTATCTCCACAGAAAACGTTTTCTAGAAAACACCCCCATTTTTTCACAACTAAACAACCCCTAAGCATCTTTGGAAGTAAGTTAATTCTCCTGAGATGTTAACCTTGTAACAAATGGATTTTGCGTGTGAAATGAGATTATCATTGTAAGCTTAAACATCCGGTCATATCAATGTATATATATAACCTTCATTTTTTTTTTTTTTTTAGGTTGGGCAAAACCCCATACCGTCATACCACAAAATTCCGCAACCATGCCAAATAAAATGTTTGTTCCATTGTCTTGGAATGACAACTCGAGTTTTTGGGTCGGAACCCCATACCTCCATACCCCGAAATTTCATATACGTACCAAATAAAATGTTTGTTCCAGTTTCTTGGGATGACAACTTGAGTTTTTGGTCGGATTTCGGACCAACATGACATGACATGGGCTTTTTGGATATGAAAACGACACAATATGACTTCTGATTTTTGTACTTTACATGAATGCGATTCATATAAAACATGACTAACACAATTTTTTAAATTTTACGCTCAATCAAACAAAAATAAACACGATATTCTGAATAAAAACGCGAGTGACACGAGAAGACACGATAACACGACTCATAATTTTGATACCAACATGATGCGAAATAACATGAGTTTGTGTTAAAAAGACTCGACACAAACACTACATATCATGTCATTTTCAAGTCAATTTTGTGTTCATTTCTTATTATATTTTTGTATCGATTCTAAAATTTGTATCCCTACATCAAAGACAAACAATCTCTTAGCAAGGGCCATGACCCCTTGATTATTGAAAAGTTTCAAATAATGACCAATGAGGGATTCAAGAGCTTTGTACATACAAAAAACATAGATAGAGTAGGACTGAATTTTTTTTGTATTATTATTGTCACTCTTCACTCACTGCATACATGTGTTTATATAGCTAGCATACAACTCAATTGACTGTTACACTATTTGTGGGATTATTCACCGTTGTTACAGATTTCGTAAGATATCACTACACCAAATCTGTCCATTTGTCAAGGTCATTGACCTTGACAAATTCACCTTGTCAAGGTCAATGACCGTGACATTTCGAGGCGAGACAACTTTTTTTGTCACGGTCGTGTCACGGTCATTAACCTTGACAAAAAACTCGCGTTTTGTGTCACGGTCGTGTCAAGGTCAATGACCGTGACACGTTTGTCACGGTTTATAACCGTGACAAAGCCGTGACCCTTTTTTAAAAAAATTGTTACGGGCATTGACCGTGACAAGCCCGTGACAAATGTTGTCACGGACTTGTCATGGTCAATGACCGTGACAATTCTGGACAGAATTTAAAAAAAATCTGCTGGGCAGTATGGCCACTGCCACTGCCCAGCAGTATATTTGTACCTGTTATAGCAACGTTGTACCTGTTCCAAACATCATATATCCAACACAAACTAAAGATAATGCAAATATATATTCATGACAGTATAATCCAAATCTTCAAAGTAAAAATAATATACATGACGATATAATCCAAATATAATTAAAATGGACAAACTAGAAAATAATGTTACTACATGTCTTGGATAAAACTGAGGAGGTGAGTAGGCCACACGACATACGAATTGACGCACCCACTAATATACGTCGTGCCGCATTGTTCGCGCAACCACAATAGGGAGTTCTCCTTCCCGGTTATGACATGCGTGACGAGCACCCTGGACTCCATCTGTTGAAGCACACGTCCATGGACTATTCCACCCTCGACGATATCCGGGTCCCTCAACCCCCGCCCTATCCGCTGGCCATCAATTATGTCCAATATGAACACGCTCGGCCAACCAATTGTCGATAATGGTCTGTTGGAGGGCGTCAAATAGGGAAGTGGATCGTCGAAGTACGAACGTGTCGGTGATGAAGCAGCGAGGTCCACATCCTCGTCATCCTGCGCCTCGTCCTCCCGCACCTCGTCCTCCCGCACCTCCTCCTCCACCGCCTTCTCCTTCCCTTTCCCTTTACCTTTCTCTTTACAGTCTCCACCCAACGTACGCTTCATGAATGCGTACATATCTTGGACCGTCGCCTCCAAACGGGACAGCTTCGCGTCGTGTGAATCCACCGTTCGAGCCAACCCGGTGTCGCTCGTCTCCAATCCGATGATCCTAGATTTGGCCACCCGCGAGCTCACTCCCCTTGTCCTCCCCTTGCGATCAGAGCCAAGCACTTGGCTGAGTGCGTCTGTGGACAAAGATGCCTTGTCGGCATCAGACTGCGACTCATGCACTTCCTTAAGCTTTGCCTAAAACGACAAAAAGCACATGATTAGTAAAATAAGTAAACTAAAAAATTATAACGTAATTAACAATAATTAAACTGTTGGATTACTTACAATCGTGGTCGCGACGCTCGGGGACACCTCCTTGTCCTTCCCCTTCTTCGTCCGAAGAGCCACATAAGTATCGAGCCTATGTGGCTTACCCCCTGGCCCACTCCCTACCCCCTGAAATAAAATAAAGTAAAGTAAAATTAGTATCGGCCCCGCAAAGTAAAATAATATCCAATAATATATTTCTGTAGTTATAGATAAATTAAATATTACCTTCATCCTATGCTCCACCTCAGCGTAAGAGGTCCGGCCGGAGTAGTGCACGTCCGTATTTTTAGCCCGATTTTCCCTCCTCGATTGGCGAGATGCCAATTGTCGATCCTCGATCTCATTGTCAATGAACTTTTGCCATTGTGCCAATGAGATCGGCTCCTTGGGCGGGACGGATCCGCGCCATTGTAAAATGGTCTCTCGTGTTTTTCCAAAGTACCGTGTCCGCATATTTTTTTTCCACGTCTTGTGTTGCTCCCTCAACTGCTCCAAGACGGAATCGCGTAGCTTTGGATCCAAGTTGAATTGTTCCTGTCCAACAAATACAATGTTAGTTGCGAATAAATATAAATATAAATATAAATATAAATATAAATATAAATATAAATATAAATATAAATATAAATATAAATATAAATACAAATATAAATTGAAATTGAAATATTCATATAAATATTACCTGTAGTGCCGCCCAAACAGCTAACTTGAGCTCATACGGCACCTCCTTCCAACTCATAAACCCCGGGCCGATGACCGTCTTTAGCAGCTCGAGGGATCTCGCTAAAAGCTCCGACTTGTTTTCGACGGTAATCCCAAATTTTCCATATTTGGGGAGCCTAGGGGCGGAGGAGCCCTCGTCGCCTCCGCTACCACCGAACCCAGACGACGACATCATCATAAACAGCATCATCATCTTCGCCCTAACATCTGAAGGAGACATTTTTGCTATAAAAAAAATGTTATTAGTACAGATAAAAAAAATGTTATTAGTACAGATAAAAAAATGTTCCGTCTATATTATAACGTATGTGTAAGTTCCGTCAATACCATTTCGTTTCAATTTTGTAATATTATGTTTTTTCCAAATATTTAAAGAGTTATTAAATGGGTGCCCCACCCCTGCCCCCTCCCTTTGCCACACACACATGCACACCTACGCACACACACACACACACACACACACCCCACCCCACCCCTACCCACCCCACCCCCACCCCCTCCCCCCACCACGACCGTGACAACTACATATATTGTTTATCAATAAAATTATGACATGAGATAATTGTAATTGTAGCATAAATTTCATTATCATGGGTTTTACCTAATTGAATTAAATGAACAATACTTTTAGCCCTTGTTATTCATCAAATTTGAGGCAAGTTAATTAGAATATTTGTATCGAGCCTATGTGATTTATATGGATTAATTCTATTACATTTATAATTTAACTAATAGAGTTGAATTTTAATATTAATCCTTTGGTTTATTTAACTAACTTTGGTTTGGTTTATTTCTAGTTGAATCTGAGTTATAATTTTTAGATTATGTATAGGAATTGAATTTTAATATTAATCCTTCATAAATCCCTTGAATACATGCATAAATTTGTAGAGATTGAAATTAAATTGCTTGAGATTGAATTTCTATGTTTCGGGGTCATTATTTGAAAATACTTAATTTTCAACTCCAACAACATATGCTTCAACTTAACCCAATCTTCCCAATAATACCAACTAATCAACACCCAACATCCAAATCCAACAACATAGGTCTAGAACCAAAGTTTGTACATAATAATTTATAGTCTCCAAGAAAGTACCATTTTTATTCATAATATTTACGATTATCAGTTTCTCGTGTATTAGCCAAATTTCCACCCCACCCTGCCCCCCTCCACCACACCCTGCCCCACCCCCTGCCCCCCTCCCCCACCCTCCAACAATATTTTTGAATGAAATATTTATTTTGAATGAAAATATCAATTATTTATAAAATTGATGTCTACTTTTAGTGTTGTGTATATATGTTAGTCTACTTTTGCTTTTTTTTTTTAAATAATCAATTAACCAAATTTCATGATAGTGAATAAGGGTTAATCCTAGCCATTGATTAAGTGTATTATTAGTAAGTACAAAAATTAAATATGGACTCTTAATCTAGGATATAAGGAGTATTTGTTAGTGAAATAATAATTTAGTGATAAAAATACACTCGAACACTACCAAGTTTTGACGACACGGATCTCTAGAAAGAAAAACAAGCATTTCCAAATTAATATGCCTTCTTTCTTGTTTAGTGTCTCGTGAATTGATAGTATGATTTTAAAAATAGTATACAAAACTAGGTGAGATTTTAGAATTACACGTCGAAATAATACATGTTGTATAATAATAATAATAATACAAGTGCATGCTTTGCAATCAAAGGTATTTATCTTTATAAGGAAAAAATTATCTTAAAATGATTGGTAGGGAATGTCTATGAGGTGGGTGATAATTTATTTGATATTTTATTTTATTTCTTTTGGTTAGGTTATTAAGACTTTATTTGAATTGATATCTTAGTAATTATTATTTAATATTTATTTTGAGCAATTATCTTATAGTAGGATTATTATCCTAGAAACAATTCTAACATTCCATGAAGGAAAACTTTTATTGGATGGTTGAAAAGACAATAGTTCCAAATTTATTATATTCCATAACAATTTCATAGTTTCAATTCATTTTCATTTATTCTCTTAGTGCTACAACAATAATTTGAATTCATTTCATATGATTTCCCACCCCACCCCACCCCTCCACCACCCCCTCCCCCACCACACACCACCACACACACACACACACACACCCACCCCACCCCACCCCCTCCCCCACCACACACCACCACCACACACACACACACCCCACCCCACCCCACCCCCTGCCCCACCCCTCATCCACCCCCACCCCCACCACACACCACCACACACACACACACACCCCACCCCACCCCCTCCCCCACCACACACCACCACACACACACACACACACACACCCCACCCCACCCTCCACCACCCCCTCCCCCACCCTGCCCCGCCCCGCCCCACCCTGCCCCACCCCCTGCCCCCCTCCACCACCCCCTCCCCCACCCCGCCCCACCCCCCCACCCCCTTCCCCCCTCCACGCACACACATACACACACATATATATACACATACACACATAAATATACACACAAATATATATATAAATGGAAGAGAGAGAGAGAGAGAGAGAAAATAGACCTGAAAGTAGAGAGAGAGAGAGAGAGAGAGAGAGAGAGAGAGAGAGAGAGAGCAGCGTCGAGAGAGAGAGAGAGATGGAGGGAACGACGCGGGAGGGAAAAAAGAAGGGGGATAGGGTTTTTGCTGCGAACATTGTCACGGTCGTGTCAAGGTCTTTGACCGTGACACGAATTGTCACGGTCATTGACCATGACAAGTCCGTGACAAATTTACTTGCCACGGACTTGTCACGGTCAATGACCGTGACAATTCGTTGTCACGGTCGTGTCAAGGTCAATGACCGTGACATAAAACGCGTGTTTTTTTGTCACGATCAATGACCTTGACAAGGCTGGCCGGCTGAAAGGTGACAATTTGCCCATTTTGGTGTAGTGTATGCTGCCACATGTGATTGACTGGGTAGAATATGTTATAAGAGGTGACGGACTACAGAAGTTGTACCTTGTTGATGGGCTTAACTAACATGTGGCATTGACTTCTTCTTATGTTAATAGTTGTGTGCTATTATTCCCCCTCAAACTTGGCATGGTATTGAGCTATAGCCAAGTTTGCGCTGAAGGTGATGGAACTGTATACGAGACAACGACTTGGTGAAGATGTCCGCGATCTGTTGAGAGGAAGAAACATCGTTTGATAAGGGTTCCGAGAGATACTTTTTCACGGACAAAGTGATAATCAATGGAAACATGCTTTGTACGAGCATGAAACACAGGGTTGAGAGACATGTGAAGAGAAGACATGTTGTCACAAAATAGAATTTGAGGTTGGGCTTGATAAATGATAATATCACGTAGGAGGAAAGAAATCCATGTTAATTCAGCCGTGGTAGATACCATTGCCCTGTATTCAACTTTGGTTCTCAATCAAGATACTGTAGGTTGTTTTTTAGCGCTCCAAAGTATACAATTAGAGTAAAAAAAAGTGCAATACCTAGTTATTGAATGTCACGTGGTTGGACAACCAACCCAGTCGACATCAGAAAAAGCATACATATTAAGGCTGTTATGTTTAAAATTGTGAACCCCATGGATATTGTGCCTTTGATATAACGAAGTATTCATTTGACCATCTGAAAATGAGCATAAATGGGAGCATGCATGTGTTGGCACATAGTGTTAATCGCATAACAAGCATCAGGGCGAGTGAGGGAAATATATTGAAGCGAATCGACAATCGTTCGATAATCTGTGACATCAGGATATGCAACATCCACGGTTCTGAGTCGAGGTTGTTTAGATGCCATAGGGTTTGGAAATGGACTCACAATTAGTCATTTGTGTGCGATGTAGAATATCATAGATATATTGAGATTGAGATAGAAAAATCCCATCTCGAAATGACTGCACCTATACACCCCAAAAAAAAAATTCAATAAACCAAGGTCTTTGATGTAAAATTGAGATCCCAATTGTATAATGAATGTCTCTAAGAAAGTAGAGGAAGTGCCGACAAGTATTATGCCGTCAACATAAACCAGTAAGACCATAATATTAACCCCATCATTAAAAATAAAGAGAGATGGATCAACCGGACTACAACGAAAACCATGGTCAATGAGAAATGAGCAGAAACAGTTAAACCAAGCTCATAGAGCTTGTTTTAAACCATATAAGGCACGTCGTAACTGATAAACATGGTTGGGTTGGTGTTTTTCTTAAAATCCTGGAGGTTGTTCCATGAACACGGATGTATTAATATGGCCATGAAGAAAGGAATTTTTGACATCTAGTTGGCGAAGGCTCCACCCTTTGACTGTTGCAATTGTGAGGATGGTATAAATGGTAGTTGGTTTGATGACTGAGCTAAATGTCTTCGTAAAATTAAGTCATTCTTACTGAGTATACCCTTTTGCAACAAGACAAGCTTTCAAACGGTCCAAAGAGCCATCAGATATGAGCTTAGTTTTAAACACCCACCGACATCCAATGACATTCATGTATGGTTTCCTCAGTACAAGAACCCACATTTGATTATGATATAATGCTTGCATTTTATTAACCGTTGTTGCATACCAGGCAGGATTTTTTAGAGCACTCGTAGGAGATTTTGGGCTTAGGAAGATCAATGGGAAGCACAGTGAGGGCATATTTGGGATTGGGTTTGATAATATCGGCTCGAGACCATGTAGTCTTGGGATCTGGTAGTTGAGGCAGTGGATATGGTTGAGATATAGTAGGTGGGGACGGGTGGAAAAAATTAGGAAACAGTGGGGGATCTTGGGGTTGAGTGGGGAGGGTAGTAGGAATTGGAGAGGTTGGAGCGGGTGTGATGTTTTGGATGTTGTAGGTGTGATATTAAAAATGCGGGTATGATTTGGATCAAATAACATAGATATGAGAGCGGGGGTTAGAAGAGTATGGGGTAAAGGAATAGAAAACCAATGATGCTAAGAATGAACCACATGAGAAACCTGTTTTAATTTTAATAAAGGCCTGATCAACCGATGTTTAAATTAAAGGAGGTTTCACAGTGGTATCAGAGCATCAGGTTCTAGTGTCCCTAGGATCTGTATGGCTTACTATATATTCATCGCATCGTCATTTTGTTATAGAACCAAATGTTGTTTATTCTTTACGTGCTTGCAATATCGTTCTTCTACTATTAGAATTTTGTATAAACTATGTACTTTTTACAAATTTAAATTTTTATTTCAGAATACCGTCGAGGAGAGAGTGAGCCGAGAGGGCAGCAGCCAGAGATGAGGTTAAGGAGGACCCGCAAGAACAACAGGTACCCCACCACCACCCAAGATGATTTCTGCTACTCAAGTGGTGGTGATAGTGTCACAGGACGTTGAGACAGCTATAAGGGCCCATGTCATCTCATTTCTCTCAGCCCCAAGCATAGAATCCCACAGCGCCAGTTATTCAGGCCCAGCCAAGGGAAACCTACTTGGCACAAGCATCAGAGAGACCTTCCAGAAGGGCCACCCACTAGAGTTTCAGGGTGGTACGGATGTCGTGAAGGTGTGTCAATGGAAGAAGAACCTTCAGCGCCACCTGCGCATTTTAGATTGCAGCGAGGTTCAGAAATAAATGTTGGCTACCTTCATATTAGCGGGTGAAGCCCTCCAGTGGTGGGAGTTAGTGACCACTGTTGTTGAGAGAGACTCGATCACCATTTCAGAGTTATGGGTGCGGTTTGATCGCAAGTATTTCCCACCTGCATTTAAGTCAGAGATGAGGAGGAGATTCGGGGAGGTATGTCAGGGTGATCGATCAGTAGAGGACTACGAGGAGGAGTTCACCCGCCTGGATAATTTTATGCCAGATGAGGTGAGAAATAAGGAGAGGAAGAATACTAAGTTCATGAATGGGTTGGCTTGGAGGATCAGGCAACACTTGATCGGGAACCCTGTATTGATTACTTACACTGATGTTGTCAATGCCGCACTAGTACACTACCAGGACTATCGATTTTATGATAAGGGGAGTAAAAGAGGATCATGGACTAGCCATCCGGGCAATACAAGGGGAGTAGTGGAAGTGGGGCACCACCCCAGTAGCAACAAGTAGCGAGTCAGCAGGGGTAGAGCTCTCGTCAAGGGAACTCCACCAAGAAATTCAGACATGGTGGGTTCAGGTCAGACAGACAGGGCCATCAGGGTCGACAGACAGGGCCATCAGGGTCCTCAGAAGCAATAGTTTCCTCAGGGTCGTCAAGGTCAGGAGAACGGGGGGAGGCCAGTAGGGTCAATTCCAATAGGGCCAACATCAGAGAAAGGGTCAGAGACAGTTCTAGGGTCAGTGCTTCACTTGTGGCCAGCAGGGTCATAAGAGTCAGTCTTGTCTATAACGAGATAGGCCTCAACGGCAAGGTTCCCACCAGGGGAAGCAGGCTCCTTTAGCTCCATCTCCAGTGCCTGCACCATCCCCACAACATCTGCAGGGTAAGATGCACTATAGACGTGTGTACAACGTTCGAGATGTAGCTGCACCTCCACCACCTCTAGCACCGCCTACTGTCAAGGGTATGTTTCCTATTAACGGACTTGAAGGTAGGATTCTATTTTATATTAGGGCGTCTCATTCATTTATTAAGACTAGATTTGCATGAGCCGCTGGATTATTAGAGACAGCCGGTAGTCTTCTTATGTGTGTTGAGTAACCTATAGGTAGTGGGTCTTTGATACATTCGACTTTTAGAGGAGTCGATATATTGATTGGGAGGCCGAGTCTAGAGGTAGACCTTCTGGTGTTAGACATGGAGGGATATGATGTGATTCTAGGTATGGATTGGTTAGTAGGCTATAGAGAGATGGTATATTTCTATGAGAGGATGATTGTGTTTTCTATCTCAGAACATGAGATGTTCCTAGTGGTGATACCTCTTCCCGAGGGAGGATCGCACACTTATTTATATTACATCGAGGAGGATATCTCGCAAGAGGTGTTTATTCCCTTATATTCGATTCCTGTGGTGAGGGATTTTATGGACGTGTTCCAAGAGATACTCGGGCTGCCACCGAGCTGGGAAATAGAGTTTATCATCGACTTAGCACCGGAAATGAGATCAATTACTAGAGCATCATATCGCATAGCTCCTTCAGAGATGCGGGAAATGAGAGAGAAGATTCAGTAGCTCTTGGGTCAGGGTTTCATTCGGCAAAGTACTTCGCGCTGGGGTGCCCTGGTGTTATTTGTGAAAAAAAAGATGGTTCACTTCGCCTGTGCGTGGATTATAGAGAGCTGAACAGGATGACGATACGAAACAAGTATCCGTTACCTATGATTGATGAACTATTTGATCAGTTGAGAGGGGTTGCATACTTCTCCAAGATCGATTTGAGGTCAGGTTATCATCAATTATGTATTCGAGAGGAGGATGTTCCTAAGACTGCCTTCCTATCGTGGTATGGATCCTTTGAGTTGAGGTTGATGCCATTCAAGCTCACCAATGCACCTGCAGTGTTCATGGATCTCATGAACAGAGTATTCTGGGTGTTTCTGGATCAATTTCTGATAGTATTCATAGATGACATCCTGGTTTACTCACAGACGGAGGAGGAGCATGCCGAGCATTTACGGATGGTTCTGCAGACATTACGGGACCATCAGTTGTATGCCAAGTTTAGTAACTTCGGGAGGTACAGTTTATTGGCCACATTGTGTCTGACAGGGGCATATATATTGATCTGAGTAAGGTATCGATGGTGAGGGAGTGGGGGCAGCCCACGATACCGACCGAGATTTGCATCTTCTTGGGTTATTCGAATATTATCGTAACTTCATCAAGAGGTTCTCAAAGATTACTGGGACTTTGACGAACCTACCTCGTAAGGGGGGTACTATTTGTGTGGAGTGACCAGTGTCAATTGGCTTTTGATGAGCTGAAGGATAGATTGACATCATCACTGGTACTTGCACTGCCTAGGAATGGAGTGGAGTATCGGGTTTACACGAATGCATCCTTACAGGAACTCGGGGGTGTGTTACAGAAGGAGGAGAGGGATATAGCTTATAGGTCTCAAAATCTAAAGCCCCATGAAAATAATTACCCCACACATAACCTAGAGTTGGCAACGGTCATTTTTATGTTAAGGATATGAAGTCACTACCTATTGGGAGAGCAGTTCACATTATTCACGGATAATAATTCACTTCATTATCTCTTCACACAGAAGGATCTGAATATGAGGTAGAGGAGGTGACTATAATTCGTGAAGGACTACTAGTTTGATATATGATATCATCCTGGTAAGGCTAATGTGGGTGGCAGATGCGTTGAGTCTATGACCTACTGGGGATTTAACGGAGGTATGGAACGCGAAGTGAAGTGAGCTCCAGCAGGAAGATAAGGTTGCCAGGGCGTACATGGCAATTGTGACTATCACTCCTGAGATCGTTATGTGGGTAGTGAAGGCTTAGGTAGAGGACCAATTTTGTCAGGATAGGGTGCGATAGTTATTAGCTGAGGGTGCAGAGTCTTACTAAGTCAGCTCAGAGGGAGGCATACACTTTAATGGGAGATTGTTAGTGCCCGAGGATGAGGAGTTAAGGTAGGCACTGATGATTGAGTCTCACGGTTTCAAGTTTACGGTACATCTCGGTGGGTATAAGATGTACCTGGACATGAGGAGACAATACTGGTGGGTCGACATGAAGAGAGACATAGGAGAGTTTGTCTCATCTCTATGGATTTTATTACTGGGCTACCTACTTTTGCAGTGGGGTCATGATTCGATATGGGTGATAGTGGATCGATTGACTAAGGTATCCCAATTCTTGCTAGTTCGCAGTGACTACGACACGATGTGGTATGCACAACTATTCATTTAGGAGATTGTTAAGGTGCCCGAAGTCCGATTAACATTGTGTCTGATAGAAACAAAGTATTTGCGTCGCATTTCTGGCAGAGCTTTAAGGAGGCCATGGGAATAGACTTATGGTTGAGTACGGCGTACCACCCGTAGACAGACGGGCAGACTGAGAGGGTGAATCTGATGCTTGAGGATATGCTGAGGATGTGCATCCTAGATTTTGGGGGAAGGTGGGTGAGACACCATCCATTAATAGAGTTTGCGTATAATAACTCTTACCAATTTACTATCGGTATATCACCGTTCGAGGCATTATATGGGAGGCCTTGTCATTCGCCTGAATGCTGGTTGGAGGTGGGGGACAACAAGTTATTAGGGCCCGAGATGATTCAGGAGACTATTGTCAATATTGAGTTGATTCGAGGACGGATTCGGATAACTCATGATAGGCAGAAGAGTTATGCCGATATGAGACATGTGTAGTTAGAGTTTGGCGACCAGGTGTTAGTTCGAGTATCTCTTATGAAGGAGATTATGAGATTTGGCAAGAAAGGAAAGTTAGCACCGAGATATGTGGGGTCGTTTCCTATTATAGAGAGGGTGGTATTGGTAGTATATAGACTGGGACTTCCACAACATCTTCAGCGGATACACGATGTGTTCCATATGTCATCACTGAAGAAATACAGGAGGAACGAGAGGGCTTTCTGGCACGTTCCACTTGAGGAGATTGACTTACAGCCAGACGTCTCATATGGGGAGAGGCCCGTGGCTATTTTAGATCGTGTTGGGCATAAACTGCGATCCAAAGTGGTGATACTAGTGCGAGTTCAGTGGGGATACCACAATACTGATGAGTCGACTTGGGAGCGGGAGGATGACATGCGAGAGTCGTATCCAGAGTTATTCACCATAGGTATGTCCTAATTTCGGGAACAAAATTCCTTTGTAAGGGGGGAAGTATATAATACCCTGTATTTCTGCGTATTTTTAATTTAATTAATTCGAAAATTAGTTAGGAAAATACATTTTATTTAAATTACGCGAGAGAAGTAATTTAATGTGATTTATTTAAAAACCATATGTATGATTGATAGATAACTTGATTTTTTAATAAATTCTTGGGAGAAATAATGAAATTTATGCATGTTGGGATAGGATTGCATGTAAACAAGACTATATCTATAGAGAACTTTGAATCAGATGATATTATGATTTCTTTTACGGATTTAAATCTGGGTTTGTGGTTAAACATGTGGGAGGAACACAAAACTAGGGTTTTTGATGATAAATGTTTTTAGTCGGTTCTTGACTGATTTATGCAAAGATTTGATATGTTAGGAACGTTATAAATCATCCCTATACGTATAGAAATAGTTGTAGATGATTAGTTGTGACGTTGGTGGACTATCATGCGAATTTGAGGTGTGTAAATAGTGGTAGACTCATGAAGAAGAACTTGGGTCTGTCACTACTCGATTAATCGATCAACCATTGAATCTCGATTGATCAATGGATGGATCGATCGACTAAATCCTCGATCGATCGACCAAAGCTGATTTCGGGTTCTTTTGGTTGCTTGAATTCTTTTTTGACCAACAAGCGAGGGGAACCCCATGAATGATATTATACTTATGTGGGGACTGAATAATGACCAGTTGGTATATTGTTGAGGTCCGTCAAGGCCATTGGGTGTAGAACTTAGAAAATGGACCAACAAGGATATACCAATTGAGTCGTATATCGAGGGAAATTGGAAATTGAGTTATGGGAAGATTTAACGTTTATTCAAGATGTTTACCAATAGCTTATAGATAATAATTACTAAAATTATATAATGGGTAACTAGGGCCCTTTAGAGTTGTGTGAATGCTTAAATTAATACGATAATGAAAGAAATCGTAAAATAAACGGTACGGAGAGTATTAGAGAGAAATATA
The DNA here is from genome assembly GCA_949130495.1 of Sambucus nigra. Taxonomy (NCBI): domain Eukaryota; kingdom Viridiplantae; phylum Streptophyta; class Magnoliopsida; order Dipsacales; family Adoxaceae; genus Sambucus; species Sambucus nigra. Next base: position 197,560,438 of record OX422212.1, read on the forward strand.
CTGCGTACAAATGTGAATCATTAAGTTGTGTGAATACCTACCATATTAAATACTTAGGCCGTGTGAATGTCTAGAGTATACTGACTATATTGGGGTCTATGGATATCCGAATCGATATATGTACGTGTGTAACATTTACAATGGGGTCGATGGCTACCCCGACAAATGTAAACTCATTGGTGGAGTGAATACCTACTATACTAAATACTTAGGCAGTGTGAATGCCTAAAGTATACAAACTATATTGGGGTCGATGGTTGTCTGAACCAATATATGTATAACATGTACATTTGGGTCCATTGTTGTCCATACCCATACAAATGTTAGGATGAATTGGGGTCGATGGCACAGTCCGAACCAGTAAGTCCTTAATATGTGATAATAGGAATTTATAGCAGAATATACATTTATAAAGACCTGATCAACCGATGTTTAAATTTGACTTGGTGTCACAGCCTGATGGTGGCTGGTTTTGTGGAGGAAGGAGATGATTATAGGAGGATTGAGAATTGGATTGTGAAAATCCTCTTCCATTGAAGTGAAGGAGGGATTATACCCACACTTGTTTTGAGAGTGTAAAGTGGAACGGTTGCCAAAAAATGCAAGAGACGAATTTAGTTATTCAGATAACCGAGACTTGTTGTGAAATTTATGGAAATTAAGTAGGGGCATAAGCCACTATAAGATGGAAATGGTGGATTTGACATTGCAGTTGCAAAAGATTCATATCTTAGGGCCAATGTGACACCCCGCCTAATAAAATGCCGGGCAATCACTCCTATATCAAATTAAAATAGGAGTCTCATATGGTTCATTCTTAGGATCACTGTCGAAAACCAATTTAATTTCTAATATCCTATTAGGCCGGCGTCAAATTTTTAATTAACTAATCTTTTTAACCAAACCATAAAAATAAAATAATTACAATAGTTTATATGCAACAAATGAAATAAAATAAAATAAAATAATCGAACACTCGGTACAATAATACAACCTAATCGAATGCCGCACTAAAAGGTGATAAAAGAATAAATGAGCACAGTTGGGCCATAAGACCGAATGTTTCTACAATTCCTCCTATCTAGATCTCAATGATAGAAGCATCTAATATAAACCTGCTTGCATCCACAGCTGCTGCAGCAAACGTCTGACTCGAAAGAAACATCATCCAGGAGTCCCTGTGTCTGGACACCTATATATATAACAAGAGGGGAAAATAGAGAAACGGGTCATAGCCCGAGTTTTGAAAACATTTTAGCAAGTGCTTAAAATCCATATTTTAAAATATGTTATTTCTCATATTTAAACTGGTATCACTCTCACATGAGATACACCTCACCCCTCTTCTAACAGTGCACAACTATCGCATACCTTTTTAAACAACCTAGTTAAGCTACCCTGCCTAATTAATGTAATTACCCATCTTCTATTAATCCTCATCAATTCGAGTACTAAGGACTAAACTTCTCCCCATTCCCAACTTTACGTTACGTTCATGCGTGGGATGTCTCGCGAAGCGAAATCCAAGCAAAGAACCCCCCCCCCCCCCCCCGATACACTACTACGTGACAATGTTGATCATCAGGATCCATTAGGCCTTCAGTACATACCATACTTATACCATCCCGTATTTATTAATAGTTCTCATTAGAACCTAAGATTCATATTCATATAAATCCGAATATTCATATACCGGAAGTGGTATCACACTTTATTAATTCTTTTCACTTTATACAAGGTTAGGTTATATGATATCTCATCTCATATATATATATATATAAACAATATACTATACGCAACAAGTATATTAATCACTCACCGAGCTATAATATAAATAGCTTAGCCATTCTCATTTACTAGGAAACCGTGGATTATCTCAAGTACACATATATTTTAATCTCAATAAATATTTTCATATCCGGCACCCATAGGCTTAACAGCAGTGCACACATACTCTGCTATTCAATCCAAGTACATCTCATATTAAAGGATCACATGTTCCACATCACTCAGGAACTGTAACAATACAAATCACATATATTGGAGGCGAACATAGTTCACATATCCATGGGTCACGCACATACCTATGCTCCCATAGTCAGCAGACTTATCGACTCACAAATAAGCCCTTCACAGTCCTATGCTCTTGAGGTACCAAATCTAAAATCCCCTGAAGGCAACATAGGATAAGATTGTCCCGTTTCGAATGCCAACCTCCCGTGATAGAAAGTATGGTAGTTGTGTCATACACATAATAAACAATAATATAGGTATGATTTTGGATTTAATATTCAAATCACACCTAAGTATCTCTTTAAATATTATTCCTCAAGAACATCCCTATTTGGGTAAATTTTGGATTTTATTTTCAATCAACCCAAAGTACACGCCTTGCTAAAAAAAATATATTTAGAATTCCCCACACTATTTTTAGGAACCCCAAATATTTATCTCCAAACAATTCTAGCCTTTATTTTTCTAATTTTCGGTTTGATTTCCGTGTTGATGATCAACCCCGGAACTGCTTTCTTAGAAAAATCATATCAAATCGAAAAAAATCAGAAAAATACGCGGTTTGCGTCCACGCGACCGTATCGAAAAGATCTACAACTTTTATGTTTTGACCTAGAGCTAAATCAGTTCTCTTCCTAGACTAATCGGCCCCGCAAGCTACTGCATTACTATTCATCGTCTTCTCCAAAATCCCAAACCTCCATTAATACACCTTCAAGCTTTTTATCTCCTCTCTCATCATCATTCAACCTTAAACAACTATAATTACCCATATAGAAAGGGTTGTAATCATCCTAGAACCCATTTTCAACAATTAATTTCAATAAATTCCATGTTTCTCAAATTGGGTATTAATCGAGTTATATCCGTTTTAATCTTCTGAAAACCCGTTTGATCCACGAAATTTCAACCCAAAAATCTTTAGTTTTACACCTACTACAATATTAAAAATAAACACACTAAATCATAAAGCAAGTTAAACACTTGCCTCGTGGATTAAATCCGACGATCCCGAGTCGAATCCCGTGAATTTTGGCCAGAAATCTCTTCTTTTCTTCTCTTTTCTTTCTTCTTCTTTCTCTCTTCTCTCTCTCTCTCTCTCTCTCTCTCTCTCTCTCTCTCTCTCTCTCTCTCTCTTAGGGCTGATATTTGGGGGAAATAAGGGCTTTCCCCTTATTAGACCCGAAATTGGGTGTATACTCAATTGTTAAATGACTCGTGTACTCATTTACGAGTTTCTACTAGTCCAAAAATGCCCGGAATCTAAATACTACCCCCGGGTACTCTATTTTGACTATCTCGGACATTCTGAACCCAATGGCGGAGTCGAAATCTCCATCCGAATCACTTAACTAAAATTCACTATTTGACCCAACACGTTCAATACGCGTGTTTTCCAATTTAAAATATTTTTCTTTGTCGCTTTACCCAACTGCGACATGTAATTAAAAATAATCCATTCATATACTTAGTCTCTTGAGAAAATATAATCCATGTAAATATTAGTCCGACACTTGAAAATTAATATTTACTATTCACTTTATAACATTAAATTTATTTAATTTCACTCATTAATCCCAGAATTACTATTCACAATAATTCTAAAAATTACCAAATTACATCCACAGTGTAATTTAAATATCTTTAAAAGTACGGGGCATTACAGCCAAGTTCACTGAAAATCCAAAATACCTTATTTGGATCCGGTACAGGTTTCCCGATAGCATTAAGCTAATCACATGTTGATTTGAATTCTCTAATGTAGTCAGTCAGGGACGTAGTGTGCTTCTTCTTTACTTGAAGATTGAGAAGTAATTCAAATTCACAGTCCTACGAGTCATGCGAATAAGTTGTGGCTAAAGTATTCCAAACTTCAGCCGTGGTGGTAATACCGACACTGTTCCAAGAGATTCTTCTGAAATAGTAGCCTTGTGTAAGCACCAAATTTCAAATTGAGTCTTAATGTAGTTTTGACTTATTCTCGGAACAAAACATGTTTGTGTCATAGATAGATTTTATATTGTCTGATCCCACGAATCTATGACGCATTGAAGATTAATTGAAGACGTTGCGACAAAGCTATATGGAATTAATCATGCAAAAGTTTAATTGGTGGAATTTCTCGTCTTCAAAGTTTTATTGCTTTCCAAGATCACACAGGTATGAATGCATAATGGTAATGAAACTCGGAATTTTATTTTACAAAAATAAGGATGTTATTTTTAAAAGAAAAATGTTGTAAAAAGTGTTTTAATTGTTCACAATTCGTTTTTGTGAGATAAGGAATGATGAGAATTGGATAAGAGTTGGCTTTAATCAAAACTATGTTTAAATTAAGGACTCTATCTGACGACGTCGTTCAAGTGACATTTGACTTCGTTCGAAAGTGAGGTAAATAATTAACTAAAAAGTGACTAAAATGGAAAATAAAGTCTAACACTAAAATAAGAGATAAAGTGAGGTAAATAATTGTGAGAACAATCAAGGAGTGGGATTACACCACAAATTTTAGCTATTCTAATTAATTAATTTAATTATTTGAATTCTCCCAAATTAATATCAAAATTACAAATCAACTCCCGTTGCAAATGAAATTTTAATAGTAACCTTTTAGAAAATTAAGTTTAACGCCCCACAACTCTAGAAAAATAGATCTAAACTCCTTTTAATTAATCACCTGCTAGGATCGATCAATTAAAATTTATGTAAATCTTAGAAAATAAATTTAGAGTTGAAATTCAAGTTATAATACCCCACTTAAGAAACCCCTATCTCTAGTTCGAATCTAAAATGGGTATTATAACTAGAATTTCGATTTTATCTCGAAAATCATTTACCCTCTCTCGAGGCGTAAATTTAAGGGCGAGGGATAAAAAATAACATTCAAATGATCTTTTCAAGTAATCAAACTAATTAAACTAAAATAACATCAAATAAGGGGTTTCCCCCACCCTTGAAAGGGGATTTAGCCTAACATGGTATAAGATTTGACAAATTAATAATCAAAGGCATAAAATAAATGAGAAGAGAAGAGAACAATCAAACCCAATCTCTTGAAGTGAAATTGAACTCTTATTTCCTTGAAATCAAGCACAATCCATCCAATATGAGCATCAAATAATAATCAACTCAATTGAATTTCACACATTTATCACTCACAAATATCTGAAAAAAATGAAAATAAAACTATTTACAAATATTTCTACCTAATTTATTCTAACCTAACTCTCTACTTTTCTCTCTCTATTTGATGATATCCAAAGCTTTCCCAAATGTGATCTTCTATCTTCAATATATAGTAGGCATGGAGTTAGGGGTATTTTGGGTATATGGCTAGGGGTGCATGTGGATATGGTGTGAGGTCATGTGAATGAGGGGTGAGGGAAAAAAAATCTGATATGGTTAATGGGGATGTTTTGGGTAAAAGTTGTGAAAGGTGTTAGTTGGGGGTAATTTTGGAAAAGGGGTAAATGGGTTGGTTAAAAAACATGTGGGTTGGTTGACTTTTGGACAAGTGGGCCTTTGGTTTTATTTTGCTGAGATGAAATTGTGGCTTGGCTTCTAGAAATGGTTGAAAGGGTTTTTGGTGGGTTAAATATGAAATGGGTATTGGGTTTGTTTGGTTTCAGATTTGGATTGAAGTTCTGTCGCCAGAGTGGTGAGACAGATCGAGTAGGGCTTCGCCGTCGGAGATGGAGGCAGCTGGTTGGAGGGTTCCAACGGATTGGAGTCGAGCGAAGGTGACTGGGTGGATATCGGATCGGGCAGATGGGACGAGGGACTCGGCTGGGCGCAGGAAGGAGGTGGGTTCTGGGCAACGCCGGTGTAAGGGAATCAAGGGTAGAGGGTTTCAGGGTTGAAGGGGCTGCTAGGCGGAGTAGGGGTGGATGTTGGATCACTGCCATGTAGGGGGTCAAAGGGTTAGAGGGTTGCGACGCCGGAGCAGAGGGGGTGCTGGCTGGGGTCGATCGAGCAGGTGGGACAGGTGGTTTAGAAGCGCCCCCGGCAGGAGGTTGGGCACAGGAGGAGAGAGAGAGGTGCACCGGAGATGGCTGGTGAAGGGGTGAGAAAGAGAGGGGTCAGGCTGCGGTGGCTAGAGGTGGCTGCATAGCAGTAGGGAACGGCGATGGGGGTAGCCATGGAAATAGGTTACGGGTTTCGATTTGGTCAGGTCCGGCCTGTTGTGGTCGGATTCTCGGGTAAATGGTGTCTTCGGCGATAGGGCTAACGCCGTCGGGTAGGAGGTGGGATTTTGAGTTATGACCAGAGGATACTTGGTTGATGGTTTGTTGGGGACGGACCCGGACTGAAGTTGGCTATGGTTTTGAGGTTGAAAATGACATGGGGGTGATAGTGTGTAGTGAGGTACATGGGAGTAATGTGTGAGTGAGGAGGTGTTTGTGTTTAGTAGGATGTATGATATTAGGGTGTGAGTATGGGTTTAGTGTAGGTGTAAATGGTGTGTATGGGATTTAGGTGTTAGTGAGTGTGTTTAATTTGTGACCCCTAAAATAATAACGACTAAACTAAAATAAAACAAAAAATAAAAATAAAATCTAACTAAAAACAAAAAGTATTAAAACTATAAAAAATAAAATCCTGAGCTATAAAAAACTAAAATAATAAAACAAAAGAAATAAAAAATGAAAAATCTAATAAAAAATGAAAACAAAAATCCTAAAATATAAAATCTAATAAACTAAAAATAAAATCCTAGAACTAATCCTAATAAAATAAGACTAAACTAAAAGCTAATAAAAATCAAAATAAAATAAAATTATATTAATAAAAATAAAATAGAAAACAAAACCTAGAAAATACTAAATAAATCAAAAGTAAACACTAAAAATAAAAATGAGTCAAACTAAAAATCTAAAAAATATTAAAAAGGGACAAATTAGACACACACGGGGTTCGGGGTAGGTTTAGGCTAAGTCTAGGGTAGGTTAGGGTTACAGGGTAAGGTAATTAACTCCATTTTAACTGCAAATTGCTTGAAAATATAGCTTTTGACACCGCAACTGCAATTAAGCCTGCATATTGAACAATTAAGCGCATAAGACCCATATTGCCGAGAATTAGCAACTAAAATACATCTATTCGGGGTATAAATTGTACAGTTTTGGGTGCTTATCACTTTCCATACCATCGGTACACTTGCACGTTTTGTGGTAGGAAAGGTCACCTTAGAAAGTTTTGCTATGACCTTAGGAATGCACCTCGTAAGTTTAGAAAGTTTAGGAATAAAGTTGCCCCAATTCCCCCACCCCAATGCGTCGTTACACACCTACTTGGGTTAGGAAGTCGGATTTGGTAGCTTTAGGAATGAAACTTCATGGTTCTCATTTGGTTGCACTTGATTCTTCCCATGCTAAATCTAAAGGTTGACTGTGTTACCTTGTTTATCATTTTGTATTATATTTTTCATTCATTGCATTTTATTTGAAAAAATACAAAAAGATTTTGTTTTTGATAAAATTTTTGAAAAAACACAAAAATATTTTATTTTTATTTGAGTCAATTTTTTTTTGAAAACGCCAAAAAGTTTTTCGATCTTGTTTTTTTTAGTTAACATATTTGATATGGCATATTGGTGTGCTTGAACCCCTTTCCATCCATTATCCATGTGGCTAGGACATTTGGTCATTAATATCGATGCTTAGTGATAATACGCAAATATTGCGTATTTCATCCTCCGAACCGACGTATTTTAGTCCCCTCGGATATCTTATTCCCTATATTTATGCTTGTTAACCATACAACCTTGTATTTCTATGTTAACATATTTTGCAGGGGTTAATTGAGCTTTTATAGGTATTTGGATGCAAAGTGTGAAGTTCGAACGCATTTCGCTCGATTTCCGTACGCGATCGCACGTTCAAGGGAATTTTAGTCTTTTCACAGCTTGGGCACCTGGCCCAACATCTTCACGGAAGTTGTATCCCTCCTCGCAAGCTTCGCGTGTCCAAGAACGGTGCGTGATTCCGATTCAGAACGAAGAAGTTACTATGATTTTAGCAGGGGAGAAATGTAAACAATCAAAACCGGAGAAAGGAGTTACAGACCTGCTTGATCGATTGACCGATCCTTTAATTTTTGCAATTCGTTGGGAAATAGTGGGCTCGAATTTTCACCATCGATCGATCGATCACAGGGGATCGATCGATCGATCCCCTGTTTCCAGCTGATATTTTGGCTTTTCTTTTCTTTTCTTTTCTAATTTAATTCCTTTAACTATATAAAGTGTTGATGCCAAATTTAATCTGCTGACATGGACCAATCATATGAAGACACGTGGCTAACAACAAGCACTTCCGAGATGATCACACGCTCCGAGGAACTCTTTAGCACCAAGAATCTCAAGCGGTCCGAGCAACTTAGGCGGTCCGATCTGCACCTCGAAGTAGGATACCAACAGTTTAACTGCTCATTAAATGCTTATCATTTGGACGCACACGCAAAAAGGGCATTAAATGTATTACCCTTTCATATGTATACCATTTAATGTATTACCCTTTCACATTACAACCTCAGGGCTATAAATACATTATACAATCCTCATTGTAAGGGACCCTGAATCCAGATCGAAATTTCTTGATAGAACTTATAATCGAGAATTCCCAAACACTCAGCAATAAAACAACAGTGGACGTAGGCCATTCTTATAAGGCTGAACCACTTTAAAATTCTTTGTCTCATTTATTTATCTGTGATTGAATAATTAGAGTAATCTAATTTTTTACATCAACAGATTGGCGCCGTCTGTGGGAAACGACTGATAATATCGTTTTCCATAAAAAACAATCCATTACCAATGGCGGATATTCCTGAATCCAGTAATCGAAATGCTGGAACCCCTCCAAATCCATCTGCTCCACTAATTATTCCAGATCTGACTGGAATAATGGCAAATCTGGCTCAAGGCCAGACCGTCATGCAAGAAACAATGCGACAACTCATCCAAACCCTCCATGGCGGTGCATCAGCCCATTCCGGACTACGAAGCATTCAAAGAAATACCCGTACGCTTTCTTCGCGTACTAGGCGTACTAATTCATATCGCAATGAGGAGTCTGAAGATTTTTCTTATCAACCTGGACGAACTTCGTCAGTGCGGGCCATAGATACTGAACAACGTGTCACCCTCTCCCCAGAAAGGACCAGCGCATTAGAAAGATTAAGTAGGGTTTCTCCTTTCGACCGATTAGGCCCTAGGAGGAATAAAAGTCCTCTTAATGCAGTGTCGAGGAGCTTTCGACGACCATCAGATTTAAGAGAAGGATCCGCCCAGTCGCGACCAGCTGCTCGTCAAGATAGATCCTATGACCGACCAGCTGCTCGTCAAGATAAATCCCAGGAAGCCACTTCAACGGGATCAGTTGCTCTAACCAATAGGCCCGAGGAAGGAAATGATGCATGGAAAGGATCTATTCAGAGGCTGGAGAATAGATTAGGGGAAATGGCTAAGGCCAAGAACCCTCTACAACGAACCTTTGTTTGAGGAACACCTTTTGTCCAGGAAATTGTTGATTTTCCAACACCATCAAAGTTCAAAGCACCTGTTGTGACTCCCAAGTATGATGGAAAGACTGACCATGTCCTTCATATAGAATAATACCAAGCTGCAGTCGACATCTATGCTGTCCCAGATGAGATGAGATGTAGACCATTCTCGGGAACACTTACTGGATCTTCTCAAATATGGTATAATAGTCTTCCTCGAGGTAAGATGTCAACTTTTCTTCAACTGACCGAGCTATTCATTGGGAATTTCTGCTTTGGAGCAAAGCCAGTTAAACGAGTAGCACATTTGTTAAGTGTTAGACAAAAAGCTGGTGAAAGTACCAGAGATTATATAACTCGTTTTAATAACGAGAAACTCAAAGTCATTGATTATGAGGAGAAGATAACGATTACCGCTTTGATGAGTGGACTACTGCCAAACAAGTTGTACTACACTTTGGCCAAAGATCCACCTCGAACCATGTCGGACCTGATGGGAAAAGCGTCCAAGATTATGAATGCCGAGGAGGCTATGTCTGCGAAGAAGAATATGGACGCCAAAGAAACCAAGGTGGAAGGTGATAAAGCTAAGAAGAAAGAACATAAGAACAATGGTGGTGACAAACAATCCAAAAATAGGTCGTCATGAGAGGTCTTGAGGAAATTTGATAATTACACACCTTTGAAGGCAAATATTAACCACGTTCTGGAAGAAATTAAGAACAACGAGGAGTTAAACTGGCCAAAGAAAATGAAGGCAGACCCTGACACGAGGAATAGGGAAAAATATTGCGAGTTCCACAAGGATCATGGCCATATGACCAAAAATTTCATAGCTCTTCAGAATGAGATTGAAACACTCATCCGATGAGGAAAGCTAGCAAAGTATGTTGATCGGGGAGGCGAAAGAAGAAATAACGATCGAACTAGAGAAAGGTCTAGATCTCCTCATCGAGCAGAGGAGAACAAGAAGAGAAACCATGAAGTTGATCCAGAGGATGATCCCGATCTTCCCAAGAAACCAAGGTAGCCAGAACGAGAGGTATTTTCAATACGCTTTGGGTCATTTGATTGTAATGTTATTACAGGAGGAAGATGCAGGAGGAGGAGACCTTACTGTAGAAAGAAAAGCTTACCTCGGTGAGGCTCAAGCTTGCTCGTACATTCAGCGAATAAATCTAGCTGAGGAAGATCGCCCGAGAAAGGTGAATAAGGAGAAATTGGTTATCGGTTTTTCAAAAAATGACCTTGCAGGTGTTTTATATCCTGATGATGACCCGCTGGTGATCAAAATGAGAATAAAGGAGGTCATGATTTCAAGAGTACTGGTCAACAATGGTAGCTCGATAGACATCATGTTCTACTCGTGCTTCGATAGTTTAAATCTAAAGCTATCTAAATTGGAGCCTTACCATAGACCCCTCATTGGTTTTGCTGGCGAGAAAGTATTTCCACTTGGGACGATCAAGTTGGATATATTCATTGGTACGTGGCCTGCTTGTCGGACAGAAAGAATACGTTTCTTCGTGATGGATAAGAATATCCAATCATCGTACAATATCATCATGGGAAGAGTAGGATTGAAGAAGTTCGAGGCTGTACCATCTACAGTGCATTAGTGCCTAAAATTTTCAACAAACTTTGGAGTGGGAGTTGTGAAAGGTGATCAGAAAGTAGCTCGGGAATGCTATTATTCATCCCCCGAGCAAGAAGAACTGGAAGAATCAAAGAAAAAGACCACTACTTATCAAGTGGATGAAGGTGCAGAAATTGAAACACTGGATCCTCGAGATGAGTCGCAACTCGTGAAGGGTCAAGTGGTGGAAGCTACTAAAAACATCATTCTGGACGACGAGCTGAGCGAACTACTCAAATAGGTTCATCGTTGGAAGCCTCATTAAAATAGGAATTGATAACTTTCCTTAGAAGTAGAAGATAAAATTTTACGTGGAGTCATGAAGATATGCCTGGGATAGACCCAAACTTCTTATGTCACGAGCTCAATGTGAATAAGGAGATCAAGCCTGTGAAGCAGAGAAGAAGAGTATTCAGTCCCGAGAAGAATCAAGCTATACAGGAGGAAGTCGAGAAGCTCCAGAAAGCTTGTTTTATTGAAGATGTTAAATATCCAGATTGGTTAGCTAATGTGGTGATGGTAAAGAAGAAGAACAACAAGTGGAGGATGTGTGTAGACTTAACCGACCTCAACAAAGCATGCCCAAAGGATCACTTTCCATTGCCCTGAATTGATCAACTGGTGGATGCTACCTCGGGACACGAGTTGCTAAGCTTCATGGATGCTTATTCTGGTTACAATCAGATCAAAATGAAACCTGAAGAGAGGGAGAGTACTTCTTTCATTACCCCTAGGGGAACTTATTGTTATAATGTTATGCCTTTTGGTTTGAAAAATGCAGGTGTGACATATCAGAGGCTGATGAACAAGGTCTTTGCTGAACAAATCAGTGACTATATGGAAGTCTATGTTGACGATATGCTGACGAAAAGCAAGAAAGCTGCCGATCATCTAGTTGACTTAAGTCAGACTTTTGATCAACTGGATAAATATCAAATGAAACTGAACCCGGCGAAGTGCATATTTGGAGTACGAGAAGGCATGTTCCTCGGGTACATTATCAATCAACGAGGAATTGAGGCAAATCCTGAAAAGATCAAAGCTCTATTAGGGCTGCGATCTCCAACAACGAAGAAAGAGGTGCAAAGTCTTACAGGACGAGTAGCAGCACTCAACAGATTTGTATCGCGAGCAACTGATAGATGTCTCCCATTCTTCAAGACACTCAGAAAGACTTTTGAGTGGAATGATGAATGTGAGAAGGCTTTTCAAGACTTGAAGAAATACTTGGGAGCACTTCCACTGTTGTTCAGGCCAGTGATGGGAGAAAAATTGTACTTGTATCTCGCAGTGTCCGAGAATACAGTTAGCTCGGCATTGATCAGAGTGGAGAATGGAGTGCAAAAACCAATTTACTACACAAGTAAGGCCTTCCGAGGAGCAGAGATCAGATATCCAAGGCTGGAAAAGTTAGCACTGGCGCTTATTGAAGCAAGTAGGAGAATGAGGCCATATTTCCAGGCTCATACCATAGTAGTATATACTTATATGCCATTGAGGCAAGCCCTGCATAAGCCAGAAAAATCAGGAAGATTGATGTACTGGGCAATAGAGCTCGGTGAATATGATATAGTCTATGGACCCAGATCATCGCTTAAAGGGAAGGCTATAGCAGATTTTATAGCGGAGTTCACCTATCCTGATAGCTCCGAGGAACAAAAGTTGCTCGCTGATCAACCTGTGGATGTTACAGGATCAACAAACACAGGCTCAGACCAATTTCGATTGGTAAAAGGGCGTGTGGATGTTACAAGATGTGACGCATAGATAGTTGTGAGGACTCCGGATGAGAAACAAGAGTTGCTCGCTGATCAACCTGTGGATGTTACAGGATCAACAAACACTAGCTCAGACTAACTCCGGTTGGTAAAAGGGCAAGTGGATGTTATAAGATCATTGAATTCGGGCTCAGACCAACTCCGGTTGGTAAAAGGGAAAGAATAAATGATCGACGAAGAGCAAGAAGAATCTGAGGAGGAAATAAAGCAACAAATATTTCACCGAGGAACTCTAACTGATCAGAAATTTGTAGACGAGTTACCTACATGGAGACTATATGTAGATGGCTCATCTTGCACTGCAGGATGCGGCACGGGGATAGTTTTGAGCACTCCGAATGAGGTCGATATGGAATATGCCTTGCGTTTCCAATTCAAAGCTTCCAACAATGCGGCTGAATATGAGGCCATGATTGCAGGGCTTAATTTGGTAAAAATTATGGAGGCACAGCAGGTTGTGATCTTCAGTGACTCTCAATTGATCGTAAACCAAATGATGGGAGTATATGCAGTTAGAGAAGAATTAATGATCAGATATCATGCAAAGGCAAAGGAGCTGGTGTCAGAATTTATCGCTATTCAGCTGGTTAGAATACCAAGAATGGATAATGTGAGAGCAGACGCCCTAGCTCGACTAGCATCAGTTACTCACACCGAGCTACGACGAACAATCCCAATTGAAGTGTTAGCTGGTCGGAGCATAGATGAAGATCTGACGATGAACTTAATCACCCTTGATTTAGGACCATCTTGGATGGATTCCATCAGGGCGTATATCGAGGAGGGAGAATTGCCAACTAACAAGATCGCTGCCAAAAAAATTGAAGTTTAAAGCTGCTCGGTATGTATTAACTAATGGTGTTTTATATAGATGAGGAATTATGTCAGGTTTGCAGAGATGTGTACACCCCTCCGAGGTGAAAGAATTAATTAAAGAGATCCATGAAGGGTCTTGTGGAGCATATGTAGAAAGTCGGACTCTTTTACAAAGGGTAATGACGCAAGGATACTACTGGCCGACGATGAAGACTGATTGTATAGCCTACGCCAAGAAGTGTGACAAGTGCCAGCGCTTTTCCTCCATCCGAAGAACTCCACAAGCATTGTTGACACCCATAACTTCCCCTTGGCCATTTTCCATGTGGGGAATTGACTTGGTTGGGCCACTGCCAACGACCCGAGGAAGGTTCAAGTACCTCGTCGTCGCAGTGGATTATTTTACTAAATGGGTAGAAGCTGAGCCACTCATTGACATGACGTACGAGAAGGTGTACCAATTTGTTTGGAAGAACATCATTTATCGATATGGTCTACCTCATGCCTTCATCACAGACCATGGAACACAATTTGATAACGAGGAGTTTTCCACCTATTGTCATCAATCAAATATTTTGAAGGTCCACTCAGCACCAGGCCATCCTCAAAGCAATGGACAAACTGAGGTGACAAACAGAACGCTGCTAAATGGCTTGAAGAAAAGATTGGATGATGCAAAAGCAAACTGGATCAATGAGTTACAATCAGTACTTTGGGCTTACCGAACTACTCCCCGAGTAGCAACTGGAGAATCACCATACATGCTGGCGTTTGGAAGTGAAGCCGTCATACCTGCCGAGTTGGGCCTCCCAACACACAGGGTACTGAATTTTAATTCCCCTGTCAGCGACTTAATGAGAAGATTGGATTTAGACATGCTCGAAGAAGTTAGAGAAGAAGCAGTCATTAGAAATGCTGCTTACCAGCAGCGAATAACTTTGTTGTATAACAAAAGGGTGAAGGAGTGTGACCTGAAATAAGGAGACTATGTGCTGAAGAAAGTAATTCAAAAGCACAATAAGCTGGAAGCAAACTGGCATGGACCATACCGAGTTACAGAAGTTGTTCGACCAGGAACTTATCGAATAACAACTTTAGAAGGCTAGGAGTTTAAGAATGCATGGAACACAGAGCACCTACGCAAGTATTATCAGTGATGTATATGTAAAACAGTTCCATCAGTATGAATAAAATGAAGATTTTCTGCCAAAGTCTCTCCTTTTTATTGAGAATTTTTCGAGGAATACTAGTGCTACACACTACTCGGAAAAACTCGGCAAAGCTCAGACTGCTCAGCAAAATATTCCTAAAAATGCCAACTTCGGTTGGTTAGGAAACAAAATATTCCTAAAAATGCCAACCTGTTTGGCTAGGAAACAAAATATTCCTAAAAATGCCAACCTGTTTGGCTAGAAAAAAAATATTCCTAAAAATGCCATCCTATTTGGCTAGGAAACAAAATATTCCTAAAAATGCCAACCTGTTTGGTTAGGAAACAAAATATTCCTAAAAATGCCAACCTGCTTGGCTAGGAAAAAAAAATATTCCTAAAAATGCCAACCTGTTTGGCTAGGAAACAAAATATTCCTAAAAATGCCAACCTGTTTGGCTAGGAAACAAAATATTCCTAAAAATGCCAACCTGTTTTGCTAGGAAACAAAATATTCTCGCAAATGCCAACTATGTTGGTCGGGAGGTACATATATTCTCGAAAATGCCAACTTATGTTGGTCGGGAGATAAGATTATTCCAGAAAGTGCAAAAGTTGCTAACTATGACTGGCCGGGGATAAAAACCCACCAACCGTAGTTGGTCGACAAAGAAAATTTACCGACCTTGGTTGGTCGGAAACATTTAAGAGAAAAGTCTACCAACTATGGCTGGTTGGGGATAAAAACCCACTAACTGTAGTTGGTCGACAAGCATAATTTAACGACCTTGGTTGGTTAGAAAAATTTTAAACATTTTTTATACTCGTGACTTTATTATTAAGTGATCGAGCAATATTATTGAAACTTGAAGCTTTTTAATTATTACTGAGTTGGTCGACAAACAACACAATATTGTTATTTTTTTAACAGATATGCATAAATATAAAGTGTTTGATAACTACAAGACAATAGCAATCAAGATTTGCAAACAAAAATGAAAGTCTTTCATTGAATTCAAAATAAATTACATTGATAATGAAATTACAGTTACATTGACATGTATACTAACTATTATATCAAAAATTCCTATTCTACTGGTCTCTTCCCCTCTTCTTTTGACACAGGTTTCTCTCCAGCAGGCGGATCATTTAAAGATAGATGAGAATTGATGAAGTTGAGATCCTTCAACATCCTGACATTCATCACACATGGTCGATCTAAGAGATGCTCGAGACGAGATACCTCGATTTGAGAATGTAAATTGTAGTCACCGACATACTTTGAAATTAAGCTCCGAGCAATGGCCCGAGCAGGGATCCAATCCATGTCCAAATTGTATGGTGGCATAGGCAAGTCGAGCAACCCGGGATCATGGTAGTCCCACAGATAATGACCTTGTTCGAGCTTCAACACACCTAAGGCATTCAGCCAGCCTTGCTTGTAGCCCTCATTGTTGGCATTCTGGATATGACCGTCTAAGTGGAATAGTGCTTCGTTGTATCCAGCCATCCAGAACTCCCTGGGCTGTTTGTGGAATTGATATGTTAGCCTTTCTAGCTGCTCGTGGAGATTCTTGATGAAAATATCCTTATTCTCCAAGACTGACTTCTGCGCGGAGAGCTATTTTTCCAGGTCCCTAATCTTCTTTGACATATAAGACAACGCCTGGTTCTTCGCCATTAGTTGGAAGGCCTTATTCTCTAAGGCAGACTGAGTTCTATGTTCCTCGATAAGAACCCGAGCTGTTCTTGCTCATCCTCGAGGAGCTCTTGCTCATCCCCGAGAAGATGTGGAAGGGCCCGACCTCTTCAAGGTGTCCAACTTTTCCCTTAACTTGGCGTTCTCAACCTCTAAGAACGAAAATCCCTCGTCGGTCATTGGGATCAAGGCACTAGAAGTGGAAGATGTAGACTTCAATTGTGACATCTCCTTTTGCAGGTTGTTATTTTCCTTTTCCAGCAACTCAGCAATCTGTCTACATTCTTCGACCTCACCTCTCAAGGTTCTCTCTCTTACATCGTACCCAGCAAAAAGCTTCTCGTAGCCCCTGTCGGCAATGATTTACTGGTACTTCTTCTCGTACCCCTCATGCAACAAAGCAGTGGATTCTTTGTATTGAAGATGAAGGTCCTCGATGGTGCTTTGAAGATCCTTGATCATTTCATAATAGGCAACGTTATTGGCTACAACCCGATCAAGCAGACACTTCAGATATTGATATGCTTCCACTGCCTGTTCTGAAGCATCCTAGCCGAGGACGTCGACAACTTGTGCAGCACTCAGGTCTGTGTGACCAACCTTGAAGTATTCATTACATTGTCGCATCAACTTTGTATCATGGGCAGATAGCAGTTCCATCCTGGCCAAAAACTAGCAGAGAAAGAAGAGCAATCATCAATAAGAGTTACAAGCAGAGTATGAATAGAAAATAGACAACAGTATGCAAAAAGTTCAAGTTTTATTAGATCATAGTTCAGAGTTACATCTTCTGGGTTACATTTGATAAAGAGAAAGAAAATAAACATAAACACGAGCAATTCTTCACCTTCTCCTTATCTCCTAAAACCTTCTCGGAAGGCTGGGATGAAGATGTAGGTTGCTCGGAGGGAATGGATAGTTGCTCGGGCAACACTGACAATTGCTCGGAGGAACTGACGATCTGCTGAAATTCCTCGACAGCAGGCTGAATGGCTAGGGCATGATCTCCCATCACCATAGAAGACTCTTCGGAGGTAGCTTCGTCCTCTTCTAAGTCTTCTGAAGTTGGAAGGGGACCAGGGATATGTCTCTGGAAGAGCTAGGAAGACTCGTCGACCTTCATCTCCTGAAGGGTAGCAACCCATCCATCCCTAAAGTATTTGAGACTGCCATAGTCCACTTGCGACACCATGGCAGCCAACCCCTTATTCCACCCCTTGTCCCAGCCGGAGCTGAAGGACTTCTTCACAACCATCTTCCTCTTAGTCTTCTCCAAGGAAAGTTTTTCGGATAACAAGTCATCAACAACTTTCAGTTTTTGCTCAGCTTCCTCCTTCTGCCGACCTACTTCCCAAAGTTGAGCCAACTCCTCCTCGGCAGCCTTGAGTTTATCTTCAAACTCTCTTGTAGTTTTGAGCTTCTTTTCAAGCTCCTTATTTGCCTTATCCAATGCATTTATTCTCTTCTCTAACTCCTTGGAGGCATCAGTAGCTCGAGCTTTTTCTTGCTCGGCGGAGGCAAGCTTCTTCTCCCAGACAGCTTTGTCATCAGCATATTTCTGGCGAGAATCTGCCAGAGACTTGATAGCTTCTTTCAGAGCTCCCTCCACACTGGACGAGGAGCACGAAGCAATAATCGCTTCATCCTTCTTCAGGATTATATTGAAGCAGCTCGTCAACTGTGAACAAAAAAAGAAAACAAGTTAGAGATAAAAATAACAAAGGAAATATGAGAAATTCAAAGTAAAGAGACTTACAGAAGCAAGATGACGAGCAGCTAGCGAGGTGACCATATCCCGAGTAAGGTTTTCATCAGTACCTTGGACCTCGGGAATGACCTAGGACTTTATCGAGCTCATGGCAGAGCTCGGGGGAATAAAAGTGGGAACTACAGCCCCAACAGCTGGGGGCTGAGTAATGGTGTCAGCCAAATTGACCGAGGAGATCTTCTTCAGCCTCCTCGGGGGAACAGGTACAGATTCAACCAAGGAAGAGCCCTTGGTCGGTGATATCACAATCACCTCTCCAGGAGCAGCAGAGCTACTCAGAGCCACTGCGGGCTTCTCGGTAACTTTAACTACATCAGCTGAGGAAGGTGCATCATTCTTCTTCGTCCCCTCCCTTGGGACATCAATCCTACTCCTTTTTGCCTCCCCAGAACCGGAGGTAGTTTTCTCAAACAGGGTAGGAGGCCTTCTCTTCTTCATCCTTTCACTTAAAGGAATATGGGATTCAGGCGATGAGCTTGTGGAAGATGGTACTGGCTCTGATTCACTTATCACTGGACGAGCAGTGAAAGAAGTGGTGTAGCTCTTGTACTGGAGCAGATACGAAGCCGACTTAATGTGCTCGTCGGCAACACTCTGATGCAGACTCCAGATAAGTTTCAGATGTCTTAAATTAACATCTGCTTCCTTTGGGCACTTTCTTTTGTTATCAACTGCAAATAAACATACATTGAGATATCAGTGGCACATTTTATGAAACATAAAAGAAACATGATTTCAAAATAAATAAAATGAAATAAAAATAACCCATCCCATTGCCATAAGGAGGGCATCTGGGACCCTGGTAAACCTCATCTCCAGTTAATGGAGGGTGTTGCCATTTTTTTATGACAACCCCGTGTTCAAAATAATCCCTATTGGCATCAGGGAGATTGACTACTAAGGCTCTATTTAAAAATCTAGTTTTTAAATAAAAAATATTATCATTAACTGCCCATCTATAGCAGTACATGATCTCTGGAATTCCTATACGAGTTCCATGGACTTGATTTAATTTATGCACCCCATTAACTATTCTCCATGTGTTGGGGGCTATTCTTACAGGAACGACGTCAAAGTAATGACAAAATTCCAGACACAAGGGATTTGGTGGAAAAGAAAATCCACACTCGGCAAAAAAGAGGCTGGGAAACCAATGTCCCTCAGCCAAATGGAAGTAATTAGAAGGCTCAGAAAGCTCTTCCAAAACAACCCATGAGGGAATGGAGAAATCAGAACGAAACTTTTCAAGAGACTCAACTGGGTAAACCATGGTGAATAAAGAAATGAAGAAGAAGGAAGAAGATCTTATAGGAAAAGAATGGATCTGCTGACAACGAACGACGAAAAATTTGAACGCACAAGAGAGTAGGAAGAGACGCCGTAAAACTCGAAGATAAAAATTTGAAAAGTAGAAGACGATGGGAGTATCTGTGAAGTTTAAATACCTTGCCTTGGGAAATGGTGAAGTAATGATTACAAAAAAGGATGATTACGTTACCGGTGGCTAAAAAGATGAAAAGTGGCGCGGGAATCAGAGCGGGCAACAGCGGGAAAAAAGACAAAAAGTGACGCGGGAATCGAAGCACGCAGAAAAGTCCAAAAAAGCATGATTCTACGAATTGGGAAGGAGAAATAAATACAAGGGAAACGCTCCTAAAAATCAGAAAGACTATTTAAAGCTACCATATTCCGAGAAAGATTGTTCCATGCTCCTCAAATTTCGAACTATGAAACATTAGGGGCTTCTGTTGATGCCAAATTTAATCTGCTAACATGGACCAATCGTATGAAGACACGTGGCTAACAACAAGCACTTCTGAGATGATCACACGCTCCGAGGAACTCTTTAGCACCGAGAATCTCAAGCGGTCCGAGCAACTTAGGCGGTCCGAGCTACACCTCGAAGCAGGATACCAACAGTTTAACTGCTCATTAAATGCTTATCATTTGGACGCACACGCAAAAAGGGCATTAAATGTATTACCCTTTCATATGTATATCATTTAATGTATTACCCTTTCACATTACAACCTCAGGGCTATAAATACATTGTACAATCCTCATTGTAAGGGACCCTGAATCCAGACCGAAATTTCTTGATAGAACTTATAATCGAGAATTCCCAAACACTCAGCAATAAAACAACAGTGGACGTAGGCCATTCTTATAAGGCTGAACCACTTTAAAATTCTTTGTCTCATTTATTTATTTGTGATTGAATAATTAGAGTAATCTAATTTTTTACATCAACATATAGGTTTTTTGTTGTAAAAACAGATATAATTCATTTTAGATAGTTTAGGTTAGGGTTTTGGAGGTTTGACAGCTCATTTCTTCTTGGATTGACACCCATTTGGGCTTGTAATTTGTGCTATCATCTTCCATCTCCATTAATATAGTTTGTATTTCATTTATTCTTGCTTTCTAGTTAATTTACATGCTTTCTAATTTAGGTTTACATGCTTTGAATTAATCGCTTTCTAGTGTAGATTTATCGCTTTTATTTACCGCTTTCTTTAGCGCGTTTTTAATATGCTTTCTAGCCAATTTAAATTAGATTGTGTTTGAATGGAACTCATTCGAGTTGACGCGTTGCTTTGCTTTGGTGATGGTGTTTACGGGTCTATTTCGGGTGCGTTGTTCTAGTTATTACGCATAGGAGATTTGACGGGGCATATCATGTATATCCCATGCTTACGACCTTTCATGCGTAATTTCTGGGGTATTTGTTGACGCCAAAATCTTATTAGGCGTTTATGCCGATTTAGGGGCATGATAACCCTTGATTCAATTAACTGTCGAAACGAGACGCATTCGTAATAACTCGTTGACCCATGTGATCATTTTATACAAATTAACTCGGGTGAGGGATATTCGACGCAACGTATAGTTTTACTCACTTTGTTAATCTAGTTTCAATACACTCGCCTAGATTAATATTTCCCTTTTATGCATCTATTCATTTTTGGTTTGTAATCACCTTTTACACTTTTATTTAGGAGTATTAAATCCTATAAATTCTAGCATCTCGTCCCTGTGGATTTTCGATACCCAACTTACCGTTGTGCTTGCCTCGCAAGTGTAGTCGTAATTTAGGTTTGTTTGTATTATCGCGGTGAAACGAAAACAACGACTGTGCCCTCACACGAGCACACATTTCATGCGCTTAATCAAAAATGGTGTCGTTGCAGAGGACTTGTTTGTTTTAGACTTTATTTGATTTAGTATTTCATAGTATTTTCTTTCTATTTGTATTATTTGCTAATATTTTTGCAGGACTTTCACATTTGAGCACTTAGAAACGCTTGAATTTTTCCGCGCACACCTACTTTGTGAAATTCTCCATTTCGAGCCATTTTGGGGGTAAGCATGTCTTATTCCAATTCTTTCGGTAATCATTGTTATAATTCTCAAAATGCCTGTAATCCTATGACTTTCAGTCAATACTTAGAATCCCAAAGTATTGCCACATCAAATATGACTTTGGACGAGTATAACGAAAGTTAAAATTTGGGTTATTGGAATTTTGATGATGATGATAATGATTTTGGGCCTTTACCTCCTTATAATAGGAATTTTGAAACGAATTGTAATAGTTTTCAAAATTCCTATAATAATGAGTTTTCGTTTAAGTCCGATGGTAATTTTCAAATCTCCCATTTTCATGTATCCGCTCCTCGACCTATGACATTCATTGAGGGCTTGCGTATGTATGAGAATAGGAAAATTAAAAATCGTTATCGGGAAAAAAATCGTTGTTGGGAACATGAATTGGATTTATTATTTGAGTCCGACGGCGATTTTGCTTCCGAGATTTTTGAAGTCGAGGAATATTTTGAACCAAATGAGGTCTTTGTGCCTACTTTGGAACAAACCATTATAGACTTTGCCCATTTCATAATAGATATTGAAAGTGAGGATGAAAATGACGTAATATCTATTTGCAATGAAATGATTTTTTCTTTGGCCCCAAAAGAAGAACATTTCGTTAAAAATGATATTATTTCCTTCGAAACTCAATCTTCATGCGATGATGATTCATCCCATGAGATTGAATTTCTTTCATCCCCATTTTCATTGTCTGTTATCACACCATCACAAGTACCCGATGATTCGGTTTCAAACTTTAATGTTTTAAACCTTTTTGTCGACGAGGAGTACTTGCTTGAGTCGTCTTCCATGATCGTATCTTTACCTTTGTGTGCGCCACCTCCCATTCCAATTTCAAAATCTTTGGGAGGATATTCGTCTTTTCTCGATCCCCATATATTTTGGTCACCCGTTCAATCCAAATCCCCCACCGTCCCTCCAAAAATTTTAATTGGTGATGGTTCATTTCTTCCGCCTTACACATGCCTTCCGTTATTCAAACGGAATTCATATTTTTTAAAAGGCATGTTTGTATGTGAGGGTACACCGGTTATCCTCCAAAGTCAAATCGTTTTTGCGGTGTACCCTCAGCTATTTAGACTTCTAGTGTATAGTTAGTGTGAATCCTAAATAGTAAGTTGTATATAGTTCGCTTTTTATTCTTTCTTTCTTTTTATTTTTTCCTTCCTTTTTAATTTAGTCTAGTGTAATTAGTTAACTTTTTGTTATTTGTTTTTGCTATGTTCGGTACTAACTTATTTTGTAGATTCTTTGGACTTGTCCTTATGGGGATCGCTCCAGTTTTGGGTAATATCGCTATTTTTCTCTCTTTAACTTGGTTCTTAATTCACATTGAGGACAATGTCAAGTTTTAAGTTAGGGGGTGTGGGATATTCTATCCATTTATTTATTTAGTCCATGTTTTTGCTCACATGTTAGTTACTTAGTGTGCTTTTCTTAGAAAAATTGAAAATTTCAAAAAGACTTTCTTTCTTTTTTCTCCTTTATTGTGCGTTTTGCCCTTATTTTCGATGATAAATTTCACTAATTGTCCGATCCAAGAGACAACCCAATGATGCATGTTCTCTATTTTAGAAGTTATTAGACTTTAGTCCTCGATTATTGATATTATAAATAACTTCATGAATTAAACTTTAATCCCATGAGCACATGCACTTTTATTGTTCTATTGATTTGGTTTAAGATTTTTATAACTCGGTAATCTTTTGTTGCATTGTATATACTTACACCGAGTAAGCTTTGTACCTTTCGTCGCTTGTGAGTGTATATATTATTCTTTTCTCATTGAAAACGTTGAATTCGTTGGTAATCTCTCTATTCTTTTATTTGATCGTTCATTAATTGAGTTCATTCTTGAAATGTGTTACTTGAGCATGATTTTCATATATTGTTTTGACTTGAGAATTGCGTAAACTTTGTGAAATGATCATAGGCCATCTTCGTTATATCACCCATATTGACCTTTACCTCACCTTATATATGTTTACCCTCGTTAACCCCTTTGAGCCTAAATATAGCCTTTCGTTTCATAACCCAAATCACATAACCAACTCCGCATTGGAGTTTTAAACCATACATTCACTTTCCATACCTTTGTTTGGAATGCTGCTTGGGATTGAATGATGTGGTTGTGATGTGGTTGCAATTTAGGCATATGAGAGTGTGATAAGTAAAGAAAAGAAAACGTGAAAAAGTGATGAAAAAGAGAAAGCAAAAAGCAAAAGAAAAGAAAAGAAAACATGAGAAAAAGAAAAAAAGAAAAAGAAAGAGAAAGAGAAAGTTGTAAATGCTGTATATAGTTCAATAAGCTTTGATTACTTTCCCCGATGATATATCTAATGCCTTTTTGGAACTTATTTTCCAATTTTGATATTGCCCGCATTTTCCAATTATCCCGAGTTTTCATTCCGAACACCTTGAATCCGTACATACAATCCTTCATTTCCTACCCTAGCCTAACCTACATTACAACCCTATTAAAGTCCTACGTGATCTTAGGTTGATGTAATTCAAAAGTCATTATAGTTTTGATAATCTGTGAAAATATATTTCGCCTCTTTTAATGTGCGATATCCTTTCATTGAGATTATATTTTTTAATTTCATATATAGCGTTCTTCATTTGTAACATGTGTGCGGCCTAGTTTCCATTTACATTTACTCTTTATGCCCGCATGTTCCGTGTGTTAACTCCCTGTTTCGAGTGAATTCACTTGACGAGTGTAATGCCCGTGAGGATTAAATATATGCTTTCTTTATTTAATATCTGGTTTATTTAAGTTTTTGACAAATCACACTTTGCATGTGCTCGCTCCCCTCCCACATTTTAAGGTTTCAATTCTATGAGGTGCATTCTATAATATTAATGATTCGTACTTTTGTTTGAATTCATTCACTTTGCTAATAATGTGTATGAAATCTTGTTCGCTATTATTGGGCTTGTCGCATGTTGGTTTGGGCATATTTTGAGGAAACCATGTGATGTTTGTAGGTATCATCCCTGAAAATCCGCACGAGACGACACTCATCCACTAGGGTGACCTAGGGGTTTAACGACTTATTGCATATGCTAAATGCAATCGAATCACCCGCGAAAGTGGCCTTATACTTTTATACCATACTTTTGTACTTATCCTGCTTTTGATTTTCTTGTAGTTCTTGTTGCATCCTATTTCATTGCTAGGGACTAGCAATGTGTAAGTTAGGGGGTGTGATAATACGTAAATTTTGCATATTTCATCCTCCGAATCGACGCATTTTAGCCCCCAGGTATCTTATTCCCTATATTTATGCTCGTTAACCATACAACCTCGTATTTCTACATTAACAAGTTTTGCAGGGGTTAATTGAGCTTTTATAGGTATTTGGATGCTAAGTGTGAAGTTCAGACGCATTCCTCTCAATTTTAGTACGCGATCGCACGTTTAAGGGCATTTTAGTCTTTTCACAGCTTGGGCACCTGACCTAACATCTTCACAAAAGTTGTATCCCTCCTTGCAAGCTTCGCGTGGCCGTAAACGATGCGCGATTATGACTCAGAACGAAGAAGTTACAACGATTTTAGCGGAAGAGAAATGTAAACAATCAAAACACGAGGATGGAGTTGCAAACCTGCTTGATCGATTGATCGATCACAAGGATCGATCGATCGATCCTTTAGTTTTTGCAATTCGTTGGGAGACAGTGGGCTTCAATTTTCACCATCGATCGATCGAACACAGGGGACCGATCGATCGATCCCCTATTTCCAGTTGATATTTTGGCTTTTCTTTTCTCTTTTCTTTTCTAATTTAATTCCTTTTACTATATAAAGGATTTTTGTTGTAAAAACAGATATAGTTCGTTTTAGATAGTTTAGGTTAGGGTTTTGGAGGTTTGAGATCTCATTTCTTCATTTCTTCTTGGATTGACACCCATTTGTGCTATCATCTTCCATCTTCATTAATAAAGCTTTTATTTCATTTATTCTTGCTTCCTAGTTAATTTACATTCTTTCTAATTTAGGTTTACATGCTTTGATTTAATCGCTTTCTAGTGTAGATTTATCACGTTTATTTACCGCTTTCTTTACTGCGTTTCTAATATGCTTTCTAGATAATTTAAATTAGGTTGTGTTTGAATGGAACTCACTCGAGTTGACGCGTTGCTTTGCTTTGGTGATGGTGTTTATGGGTCTATTTCGATTTCGTTGTCCTAGTTATTACGCCTAGGAGATTTGACGGGGCATATCATGTATGTCCCGTACTTACGACCTTTCGTGCGTAATTTTCGGAGTATGTATGTATCGTACTTATTAGACTTTTATGCGAATTTAGGGGCGTGACAACCCTTGATTCAATTAACTTTCGAAACGAGATGCATTCGTAATAACTCGTCGACCCATGTGACCATTTTATACAAATTAACTCGGGTGAGGGATATTCGACGCAACGTATAGTTTTACTCACTTTGTTAATCTAGTTTCAATACACTCGCCTAGATTAATATTTCCCTTTTATGCATCTTTCATTTTTAGTTTGTAATCACCTTTTACACTTTTATTTAGGAATATTAAATCAATTAAATTCTAGCATCTCGTCCCTGTGAATTTTCGATGCCCGACTTACCGCTGTGCTTGCCTCGCAAGTGTAGTCGTAATTTAGGTTTGTTTGTATTAACGCGGTGAAACGAAAACAACGACTGTGCCCTCACACGGGCACACATTTCACGCGCTTAATCACTTAGAATGATCTTAACCGTTGTATTATGGGGATGTTTCGAAGTTGATATGCATTTTGATTCGACTTTGTATACATGCCATCTTTGCACACATGCACGAGTTTATATGGATGTTTGACTACTCTTGCATATTTGATTTTGGTGAGACATTCTTATCTCAATTTTTTCATCTATGCGTAAGTAGACATAATGAGGAGGTGTGCATGTAATAACCGTTTACCCATGAGTATTTTTTGAATATATGATGAGTGTATGGGAAAGGGCTGCGAGAGTGTAAAATCGACTCGTCGTGAAAGCCACCGTTTAAAAGAGCCCAAAAATATTCAAATGGCAGTAAAAAGAATCATATGCGAAAAATGGGCCAAATTATTTTAGTTCATTCAAAAGAAAATATGATTTTTTTGAGGGAGTTTGGGTGGATTAAAAATTTTAACGTGTTTGCACAAATAATCCTATGGTTGAAAATTCTTGCCATGACGCTATTGTTTGTAGAATCGTCAAAATTCCAGATTCATGTTCTTGATGTTTGTTTAGTTCATTAATCTCACACTTTAATTGTCACATATGGCTATCATAAAGTTTGATGATAGATTGCTAGTGATTAGAGCTTCTTGATCAATTCGATGTGTTGGAATTGTGACTCATTTGTTTTAGTTCACACACATACATTCCATGTTCATGTTTAGGGACAACGATAATATGCTAGCATGTTACTCATACTTGTTTTTTTTTAAGTTTTCTTAGTTTGTCTACTGTTTCACAGTTTTGAGTCCCTTCTAGTCATTTTATATGGAAATTTTTTCAATGGTCAACACTGTTTAATTTTCTGGGGAGACTGTGAAAAATTTGTCAATGTCGTTCTAACGACATACTATTTCGTTTGAACGAAATTTCATTTCGTTCGAGCGATATCCCTGGCTCGTTCAAATGACAACCCTGGTTGACCAGTTTTTGACTTTTTCTGGTTATATTTTGTTTCAGTACCGTATTGTATATTGATTCATATTTTTGTACTGGGTTTCTGTTTATGCGGTTTACTTTGATTAATTTGATATTTTACTGTATTGGTTCGTTTATCACACATGCTTAGATTGGTATATTTTTTGTGTGATTCATTGTTTGCTAGCTACTGATTTGACAGTACTTGATCATATTTCGCTGGTAGTTTCATATTTATCTAGCATAATATGCGTTAAAGAAATTATTTTGGTGTATCACATGGTAGTTTTGTTTTTCATTTCATTGGATTGTCTATTCGAGACAAAAAGGGGAGAGATGTCTGTAATGTAGGTGGAGTTTTTTTGTTGTGAGTCGAGTTTTGTTTTTCATATTGGTATCGTGTTTTCTCACATAACAAATGATTCAGATTCGAATTTGATATTTATTTATATCATTTGTTCCTCCATACTTCACTCGATATTTGTCTGTTTCATGTGTGTAGGTATGCTTAAGGATATTCGAGATTTCAAGCCGACATCACATTCAGACATTTGAGACAGTTTCATGCTTGTCGGTCCATTGTTGAAGAATCTTATCCTATATTGATGATGTATTTTTTATTTTGGATTTTATGAGATGGAATTTAGGCGTCATATGGCTTTACGGCTAGGCTTAGGCATTTCACTGGCTTTTTCCCAGAATAGTCAAAAGGGGAGATTTGTAAAGACCAAATTTCCAATTGAATCTTAATGTAGGTTTGACTTATTCTCGAAACAAAACATGTTTGTGTCATAGATAGATTTTATATTGTTTGATCCCACAAATCTATGACGTATTGAAGATTATTTGAAGATGTTGCGGCAAAGCTACATGGAATTAATCATGTCGAAGTTTAATTGGTGCAATTTCTCGTCTTCAAGGTTTTATTGCATTCCGAGGTCACACAGGTATAAATGCATAATGGTAATAAAACTAGAAATTTTATTTTACAAAAATAAGGATGTTATTTTTAAAAGAAAAATATTTTAAAAAGTGTTTTAATTATTTACACTTCATTTTTGTCAGATAAGGACGAATGAGAATTGGATAAGAGTTGGTTTTAATCAAAACTCTGTTTAAATTTAGGACTCTATCTGACGACGTCGTTCAAACGACATTTGATGTTGTTCGAACGAGATCCACTGTCGTTCAAACGACGTGGCATCTCAGTCGAACGAGATTCTAACACCGACGAAATTTTATTATAAATAGAGGTGTCCTGTTTCCTCGAAGTGTGTGCATTCTGGAAAAATAGTTTTACGATCATGAAATTTGTTTGCATAAGTTTTCTAAGGCTTCAAAGGCATAAACACATCCTTAGAGTTTACAAAGATCTGAGCTTTCATTATCAAATATTTATGTGATCCTTGCTGCACCAAGTTGAGTTTTGTTCATCATTGAACACTTGTGATTGCTAGTTTTACGGTGGAGAAACGATGGACATCGTGTTCAACATCTTAGACGTATCAAACCATATCGGTGGACATCGAGACATTCGTGGAGTCGAGTGTTGTGGACGAGCATCGTGGAAGACGTAATTTCTACGTGGGAATTATTGAAGAATGATAGAAGATCAGAAGGAGCGTCAAGACCCGTGGGGATCGAGTCGTTGAGTAAGTCTAATCTGTCTTTGTAAAACCAATGTTCATAGTGATTGTCTGGCTTGAGCCGTCGAAGGTTTTTTTTTCCCGTTTTGGATTTTTCCTCATACATTTGGCGTTGTGAGTATCTTTACTTAACTTTTCTTCCTTTAATCAGTAAATGAATGTTTAAGATTAATCAAGATAAAATCTGGTTAAGTTAATTTGGGTCACAACTTGGTTTAATAAAATAGAAAAAGAGTTTTCAAAAAGAAAAAGTTGATTTGCAATCATCCTTAACTTAATTCCGCAAAAGAAAAAGTTATTTATTTTATGGACCTACACCTTGATCCTGGCTTTCACGAGTCTGTTTGTGTGTGTCCATGCCACCAAATCTGGGTTAGGCACTTTGCCTCGATTGTTGCCACCGTTAATCTCCACTTCGGGTTGTGGTGTTTCTCCAGTGATAAAACCAAGCATATCTTGACTTTCAATAAAAAAATGTTACCTGTGTTTCCCACAAAAGATAGCTAGAGGATGTAAGTTTCACAGACAAAAAATTTGTTACACTTATAGTAGCAGGATATGGGTATTTTAGGTTTGTGGCATCCATGAGATTTTTTAAAAAGGTAAAATAGGATCGGACTCTTTAGAGTTTGGTATGCTCTACTACCATAAAGAAAATAGAGATAAAGTATGACTGATTTTTTTTGGTATTATTGTTGTCACTCTTTATTCACCGCATGCATGTGTTTATATATATAGCATATAACTAAATTGAGTGTTACACTATTTGTGGGATAAGTCACTGTTGTTACAGATTTCATGAGAGATGCTTCCATATGTGATTGAATGGGTAGAATGTGTTACAGGAGGTGAGGGATTGCTGAAGTTATTCCTTGTTGATGGGCTTAATTGGCATGTGTCATTGAATTCTTTTTCTGTGATGTAGTTGTGTGCTATTAGTATAGAGGGGGTGAAAATACTTACGGAAATGTACTTTTGTTACTATTCATAACCCCATAAAACTTAACATCACTTGTATTTTGGGCCTTTTTGTGTTTTATGATATTTTTTAATTCCATGAGCATCTATAAACTAACATTCAATGTTGTAGGGCAGTTATCAAAACAACTATGATATATTATTTCTTTAATAATTAACCCACTCATATGATCCATTTAATAAAAATTCCATTATTGAACCCTCACTTCCCCCCCCCCCCCCCCCCCCCCATCGGAAAAGTCATCGTTGGCAGGTCGCCGAGAGGAAGGGCTAGCACAGATGATAGTTTATGGAGGAAATAAGTTTATGTTTTATGATATTTTTATTAAATGAGTAATGTGATTTGTTCAAATATTTAGTTATGCAGATAAATGCGCGATGCCGTGTGATACTGATTAAACCGAATTCGAAAGTTTCCAATTCAATACTTATTTAATCAGTGACAATTTTTAACCCTATTTTATTCATCCCTAAAACATGAAACTACGTGTGGATAAATCAAACCAAAATAAATAATTGTTGACCCACAGATTTCAGGAAAAAAACCCTTTTTGGGTAAAGCGTTTTATTTCACTATAATAGTTATAATGAAATTGCAATGGATTAACCTGAGAAAATCCACATAGGCCGCAACTTAAATCAGTAATGAAATTCCGCAGGAACTCTACACGAATCGTAGTTCAGACAGCCCAGAAATACCACGAGCATTCTCTATTGACGTGCAGTCAGTCAATCTAGTACCTCCCTCAAGTCGCACCTAGATCAGCAGTTGAGATCTTCTCTAGAAGAGAAACTTCAACAAAGATGTGTTCTTGGGTTCTAAAACCATTTACATAAACTATTGGGATCTTGTGAATTGAAAACAAAAATGGATTAAAACCCTAAAAGTGGGAAGACAATGATTCTGCCAAAGCAGTTTTCATAGCTGATAAAAACCCAAGTCTTCTTAAGAAAAAACGAAGCTATTTAACACCCCAGATATAAAAAAATTTAAGGCGGCACGTCGCTCGAATGAAAAGGGCATCTCATTCGAACGGTGATAGTTGTCGCTCAAACGATGTCACTCTGTCGCTCGAACGAACTATTGAAAAATATATATTTTTATGTCGTCAGAAAATGGTCCACCTCAACACTTAGAAAAAATTCTTTGACGGAAAACTCCAAGTGAACCGTTAAGGTACTTTAACACAACCTTACCAAAATTAATCTTGCGGAGGCTTGAATGTTGAAGAAGTTTGATATTTGGATCTATCTCAATGTTTGAATAATCTTGAATATTTCTTCGACGACTGTAGCGGTATACGACATACTCAATTGTGAACGTGACATACGACATACTCAATTGTGAACGGATAATGTAAAATAATGTCCTTACAAATCTCCCCCTATGTCTATGCTGGTACAAAATAAAAACATCTGAATTATCAATTTAAAATTCCTATACAAATCTAATACCCTCCCATGAACCAAAAACTAAAAAGGTAATAAAGATGCAAGTATCCAACTTTTCTTCAAAATCTTAAACATCAAATCTAGCTTTTCTCATTAGGATGTGCAAAATAATGATCTTCAATTTTGTACCTACACACATGAAATAAATTAAATGCCTTCGTGACGCATCGAGTTTGAAATAATATAAGAATAAATCAATCAATAAACAAATCTCCCCCATAATGTAAAACTGCCCCATAATTCGTTCTCCCCTTTTTTATTTGTCCAAACTAGATAAGGAAACGAATAAACAAAATAATCATGGAGTGTCACGACAAATTTTCATAGAAAAATATGGATTAAACTACGCTCATACAGAGGAGTAACTCAAAAACTTCCACAAACTATTTTTGATATTCAATATTTCACACAAAAAATGCAAAAATAATTTTACAAAATTCACACACCATGAATCTATACTAAGATAACCAAATCATGGAAACGAAATGAATGGGTGTGAACATATTCGATAGGCAAATCAAAGCAATTAAACATAACATATGCGCACGATGAATATGTGTACTCCTAACGAATGAACTCAAAATTGTCCTTAGGTGTCTAAAAAGTGAATTTAGATGACATCGTCTTAATCTAATCGAGAAATCGAAGTCAAACATGATTTTCACACCAATAACATCTAAAAGTATGTAATGCTTTTTTCTTGACTTTTTAATAACATGCAAACCCATTTTATATTCCATCCCAACTCCCTCATGCATAATAATGCCTTTTATTTTTCTTTAGTGGTGATGAAACTAAATTCTCTCCTTAGAGAAATCCTATTGTCCCACTTTTGGCATATTTTTCTTTGGGCTCTTTTAAACGGTGACTTTCACGACGAGTTAATTTTGTACTATCGCAGTCCTTTCCCGTGAACACTCATTATTTTTTTTCAATTTAATTCCTCATGATAAACGACTATTACATGCACTACTTTTATTGTCAAGTTTTATCACATTTGGTTCATTTTAAAGACAGAATTGAGACAAAAATACATCGATCAACACGTGATAGACAAAAACAATAGTCAAACAAATCCATGCAAGTGTGCAATAAAGGAACTTATGATTCAAACATATAGGTAGTAACAACTAATCTCATCTCAATTACTCCAAACATTGTGAAGCCCATAAATGGAATGGTGACGTATATCAAAACACTATCAAATCGTCACATGGATATGGAATAAAATTATGACTCGGTCATCCTAAATGTCCATTCATATATAGTGCAAAATAAAATACAAAACTCTTTTTGTCTTTTTCCAAAAAAATTATCAAAATAAAATCTTTTTGTATTTTGTAAAAATTTTCAAAAAAATGAAAATCTAATACAAAAAGTACACGTGTCATAACACTAGCAAACAGATAACATGAAGCACAATTAGCGTATGACAAACAAGCAGATACAATCATCTATATGATATGGCAAGAGAAGAATCATGTGCAATCAGTCTAAAATCAGCTAATCTAACATTAGTGCTTCTAAAAATGATTTTCTAACCCAAATAGGTGTGCAATGACGCATAGGGGTTTTGGGAACTAAGGGAATACTAGACTTCAACTTCCTAGGACTTCTTCGAATAGAGAAATAGAAACGCCTAAGGTGACCTTTCCTACCTCAACATGAACACGTGTAAACGGGTGGGACGACACATATGGGATGACTTTTATTAATTTCCTGGGGTTTGATTGACCCTCTAAAATAAATAATGATCTTGGCTTTAACACTCGAAACATGAAAACACGATGAGCTACTACCATTGCTACCAACACTACTTGATTCAGTCAAATCATTTTTTAACTTCAAAATTTTTAACTCAAGCAAAGAATTAGACTCTTCCAATTTTAGGGACTCCTTCTCTAAATTTTCAATTATTTCTAGAAGGTTATCACGCTCTTTCTTAAAATACGCACACTTATCCCTAAGAGTCTCCTCACGTACCACAAACTCTTCGAGTAAAATATTTTTATCCACTTTGGCACAAGCACAAATCCTATAATTTTTAAAGTCCTCCAATTCTTTTTTTAGAACTAGGACTCTATCATCACTCTCCTTTTTGGAAAATTTCAAAGCAATAAATTCATGGTCCAAGGAAACAAATTTCTCATGATAAAAATCTCTTTGATTTTGAACCGTTTGCAGAAGATCCATTGCAGATTTAAAATGAGAATTTTCTTTTTCCAAAACTTTATTTCTTTTAGCAAACGTCAAATTCAAACTATTTAAATCATCAAAATTCTGACTCATGCCATCAAAGAGGGGCATCTGGTTACATAAGTGCTCCATCAAAAATTGCCATTTTTCACAAAACATATTTTAAAAAAATCAATATCACACAAATTTTGCGAAAATAGGAATACTCGATAAATTTGAGTAACCTACTTTGATACCAATTTGTAAATAAATGCGCGATGCCGTGTGATACTGATTACACCGAATTCGTGAGTTTCCAATTCAATACTTATTTAATCAGTGACAATTTTTCACCCAATTTTATTCAGCCCTAAAACATGCAACTACCTGTGGATAAATCAAACCAACATAAATAATTTATGACACACAGATTTCAGGAAAAAACCCCTTTTGAGTAAAACCTTTTATTTCACTATAATACTTACAATGAAATCTGTGATGGATTTAGCTCAGAAAACCCACATAGGCTGCAACCTAAATCAACAATGCAATTTCGCAGCCACTCCTCAGACAGCCTAGAAATACCCACTAGCACTCCCTATTAACGCGTAGTTAGTCAACCCAGTACCTCCCTCAAGTGGCATCTAGATCAGCAGTAGAAATCTTCTCTACAAGAGAAACTTTAATAAAGATTTGTTCTTGGGTTTCAAAAAAAATTATATAAACTATTGGGATCTTGTGAATTGAAAACAAAAAGGGATTAAAATCCTAAAAGTGAGAAGACAATGATTCTGCCAAAGCAATTTTGTAGCTGATAAAAATGCAGATCTTCTTAAGAAAAAATGAGGTTGTTTAACATGTTATATATAAGAGAATTTAAGGTGGCGCGTCGCTCAAACAAAAGGGCATCTCGCTTGAACGGTGATAGCTGTCGCTCAAACGACTTCGTGCGACATAAGGATGTCCCTCTACCGCTCGAACGAGCTATTAAAATCTAAATATTTTTGTTTTGTCAGAAAATCGTCCACCTGAACACTTAGAAAAAATTCTTTGACGAAAAACTCCGCTCCTACACTTAGAACATATTTTAGAAAAAATTTCCCAACACTTTAAGTGAACCGTTGAGGTACTTAAACACAACCTTACCAAAATTAATCTCGCAGAGGCTTGAATGTTGAAGAACTTTGATATTCGGATCCATCTCAATGTTTGAATGATCTTTAATATTTCTTCGACGGTTGTAGTAGTATATGACATACTCAATTGTAAATGGACAATGTAAAATAATGTCCTTAGAGCAACCCTTATGGGTATGCTAAAAGTGTATATATGAGGTATTTGTGTATGTTTTGGGTATCGTAAAAGTGGATATTTTGACTTTGATACCGTAAAAAGTAACAAATTTAGCAATACAGTAGTTGGTTTTTTATGGGACCCACCCCTTAAGCGAAAAACGATGTTCCACACATGAATAAAAAAAAACATTGACTTAAAAGGAACTTCATGTTCCGCCCAAGATCTATTAAAGATGTTAATAATTATATTTCTACCCCCAAAGGTTTATTTTACTACAACGACTATTCATGTTCGTTTAAATAAATAAAACATAACTAAATATATAAAACATAAAGTAATAAAAGTGACTATTTTTTTTCTAACAACTCATTACTAATTAAATAAAACATTAACATATATTTAACATTAAATAATTTCTAAATAAATATAGCTTTACATAAATATCAAGAAATTTGGAGGAGGAAAATGGAAATAACTAAAACCCTTCGACGGAACAAGATGTTCCGCCTAAGGTTCCCTTTTTTTTATACTGCGTCATTTTGATGTATAGATTGTATATTTAACATAACCCATAGTATGTTTCTTATATTCTAAAGGGTATTTTTGCATTAGTTGAGGCTATTTTTAGACTATTCATAAGGGATGCTCTTACAAGTTTGTATTATGTTTAAAGACTAAACATTATTTAAATCAACTTCTAACATTAAAAAAATTATAATTTTCTCTAATATTTTGAATCCTGCTACTTCAACAAAAAATAACTTTTGTCGTTGATAAATAAGAACAATAATACTTGAAAAATTACATACCTAAATAATCAATGATGGCAGGAAGATATTTAACATTTACATACCTTTATAGGCGTTGACCAGTAGATTAAATGGGTTTTATTCAAAGAGGGCATGAAGATATTAAGAAGATCATGCCTAAGGGATTTTTTTTATTCTTTTGCTTGTTTTGATAGTTGAAGGTATTAATCAATCAGTCATGTTCTTGTGTGGACTAGTTCATATTTTAAAAG
This sequence comes from Sambucus nigra, assembly GCA_949130495.1. Classification (NCBI taxonomy): domain Eukaryota; kingdom Viridiplantae; phylum Streptophyta; class Magnoliopsida; order Dipsacales; family Adoxaceae; genus Sambucus; species Sambucus nigra. The sequence continues at coordinate 197,596,416 of OX422212.1, forward strand.
TACGGACCAGACATGTGTCACCTGGAGGTTAGCTCAGAAAAGAGAGAGAGTGTACCTATAATTTGGAAAATAATTTCTAAGTGTACCGTTAGGTGACATATGTCTGGTCAATATTCTTAAAATGTGGACTAGTCATTATTAATTAATCAATATGTCATTTGTTGTCCCGGGAGCAACATAGGTTGCTTGCGCGACAAAGACCAACTACCACGGAAAGGTCTAACATGGTAGTTAACCGATAATTTTTATCACATTAATTAAATCCCCCTCTATGTAGTATTAAAGGGTAGTCGTCCCAAAATTTATGATAACGTTCCTGACACAATTTGATAGACGATTGGGCAGACCGATTGGTGCATTAGAAAAATTCAACACGTAAGAGGAAGCATGTTAACCATACGTTAGATTCGCTGAATGATGGAAGCGCCCATTGATTTCTACTACTATCTGTACAAGGATGACAAGTTCGCTTCTCAGCTGGCTCCACCCACAACCCACTAACCAGTAATAGTTAAGAATATGGTTTCATAACCAGAAGAAATGTTGGAGATGGAACATAAGACGCCTGTGTCAAAGCCTGTCTTGAAACAGAAGTTTTGATGGACACTGCATTCCGATCCCGTTCAACGCCATTATCTTTACACTCCTAAGGAGCCTTAACGGTTGAATGTATTTGTTTGGGGTTTAGTTTTAGTTTGTTAAGTTATTCACTTTAATGCAATGAATATTTATTCTTGAAATGCATTAGAGGGAAATATGTTTCTGGTTAAATGTGTTATGTCGATTTAATTCAGTTATGAATTGGATTGAATAGTAACCCATGACAATTAAAATTTAAATTAACATTATTTTTTTAATTCACTTATATTTTAATTTTTGTATTTTGATTTACCACCTATTTAGTTTTCATAATTAAACTTTGCCTGTTATTTTAAATTGCTTTAAAATGTTCTCAATTTTAAGTGTTATTTTTATGTATTTTCGTGATACCCCTACTACCAAATTCTAATTTTAATAACCAAAAGTACCAAACAAGTAAGGATAATATCATGTTTCATTGGGAGAATTATCATTATTTTTTATTTTTTTAGTGGAAGAGCTATCATTTTAATGTTGCGTGGTCTTAAAGTAATTTTATATTTAGATAAGAATGTCATGGCAATGTATTGGTGGTTTTTTTACCAAAAAAGAAGAAATTTTGGGTTGTACTTATTTGTTAAATGGAATGCTGATTATAATCTATTATTTTAAAACGATCATGTGTCGTACATAGGGGAGATTTGTGAAATCATTAAGTGTTAGTCACTTAAAATCCTAAATAGAATATGAAATACATGTAATAAAGTAGATATCATATAGGTTGTGTAGCTAGAAGACACGGGGTGCATAATAGATATTATGTGATTTGTTCACTAAATTCCTCAAAAAGAGAACCATTTTCTAATTTTTTTCTAATTTTTATGTAAAATGAAATTGGGATAACAAAAAAGTTCTTGTTTCAAATTGACATTTTATTGCTTTCAAATAGAGAAAATGAAGGCAAAGAAAAAAAGAGTAATTTTTTTAAAATTTTAATACGTCCAAATTTACCTTGATTTGAGTTTGGAACCTTTAACTAATTTTTATTGGCTTTAGTACATTTTTCTTCGTTAAATGTAAAAATTTCGCCGCACAAAATTATATGTGTGATATTTAACATTGAAAAATGTATTGACGTAAAAAAAATATAGTTAAAGTTATCAAACTCAAAACAAGGTAATTATGGTCGTATTAAAGTTAAAAAAAGGTTTTATTCTTGTCATAGATGAAAAAACAAGCTATAATTACAGATCTTTTTTTTTTAAATAAAAACTTATTCGACTTAAAAAACTGAGTGTAATAAATGTCATTTTTACTAAGCTCTTTGAACTGTTGTTATTAAAAAATTGTTTTTTTTACTTTAACACACAACTAATTTTCGATATTAAGCTGTAATACAAATTATCAGTTTATTAGACTTTACTATATTTTTCGTCACTAAATGTATAAATTTCGCCACTAAAAGTGATATTCGGTGACATTCAGCGACGAAAAATGTACTAAAGTCTAATAACTGATTAATTTGTAATGAAGTATAAAAACGAAAACTAGTAATGTATTAAAGTGTGTGTATATATATATATATATATTAACAATTTTGATCTTAAGAAGTAATATTTTTATAATTGAAAATCTAATACAATAAAGTGTCATATTTTATTAACATGTTATTTAATAAAGTGTAAGTAAGTAAAGAAAATAAAGAGTCTAAAGACAAATGAAATTATGGGCAAAGTTAAAATACGTTTAAGGATAACTATTTGGGTAGTTAAATAACAATTTCCTTTCAGAGAAAGTCTGAAGCAAAACAAAATGGCAGACAGAGTCCAATTATGAAAAGTATATTGGTGGTAAAGTAAAATTCCACTTGAAATGAAAATAAACGAAATAAATACTTAAAGATGTATTTTTTAAAAATTTACATAATTCGCTTAGGGACTTGAAATCCCACTCTACGGCTTACTTTGCCCTCTAGGCTTCCATCTCAACCTCCCAATTGGGGTGGACTTTTTTTTGTCCTTCCAATACACTCATGTATAGTTTTCTAATGTCGGAGGGAAAATGTTAGACACATCGGGTGTTAGTACCGGTTTAGTACCGGTACTGCTTTATTTGTTTGTACTATGGTGTGAGTCCCGTCAAAGAATGTTGTAGGTCCTACCAATATACAATCAAATAAAGCACATTTGATACTAAATCGGTACTTGAATCCGGTAAGAGTATCATTACTCATGTCAGAGTAGTCATGGTTCATTTTATGTTAATTCGCATTTATTTCCATCGCCTTTAATTTTTGTAATGATTCTTAGTTTTTCTTCTGATGAGGCTTTATTTATTTGGTGTCATATGTTGCTTGCTTTTTAAATGGGGAGTTCAAATGCGCATTTTAATGCATTAGGAACTCAGAAAAAGTGGTGGAGGACATTCTAGAATCTTTTCTTTTCTCTTTCATGACGTCTGTATGGATGGGTCTCTCAACTCTAGCCTGACCATTCATAGAATGCTTAAAGCATTCCTGAATTAGTGTAGAAGACATGTCGGGCTCAAAGATGATGGGAGCACTTTCACCTGATGTCGACGAACATCGTGCTTGGAGCTTGGAGTTAAATTTTGAAGTGTCCTTGAAAGAAAGGAAACACTATATGAACCTCAAATGGTCACCATATCCACCTTGTAAGTATGAAAGGTGATCAGGAGCAGGTCCTGATTGGTGCATCAGCTACTCAATCCTTTTTCCATCTGAACAAAGGTTATGCAAAATTTACTCATGGCCTAAGAATTGGTGCCAAAATGCAAGCTAAAAGGACCTTTCAAGTACTTGTAGAATTGATTACCCTTATTTAATAAATATGCAACATTCTCCTATATGTTAATTTTAATCCCCCCCCCCCCCCCCAAAAAAAATTGTTTTTCCTCTCGTGGTTCCATTGTTTATTTGACTATCGGTGTTTATTTGAATTCTTTTTCTTTGAACTGATTTTGTTTCTACATGGAAAAAATTACAATCTAGAGTTTTGTAGAGGATAAAAGTGTTTCCATAGTTGTGAACAAGAATATTATGTTCGAGTAAAAAATTCCAAGGGTATGACCTCAATCCTCCGTGAATGAAAAAATCTCATTAAAAGAGTTGAGCAAGAGGAAAATTGTCGAAGTCACCTCATGGGGGAAAGATATCCATAAAAATGCCAAGGGTAAGACCTCAATCATGCCTGATAGGAAAATCATCCTATGAGATGAGGAAAAGGCTTATTTTCAAAATCATCTCAAGTGGAAAAATATGGTACGTGAGGAAAATACCAAATCCTATTAAGTGAACATGGTAAGTAAAGGTACCAACAAATCTCAAGAGGATACACATAAGATCAAAAAGATCAATAAGATAAGTCTTCTGGACTTCAAGACCTCTCATTGATTAAACATTGGTTAGGAGAAGCTAAGTAATTGACCTCATCCCATAAATACTCATTCCAAAAAGGATCATTGGTAATATAGTCCTAAGAAAAATTATAAGAAATGCCTCAATTAGACATATTCCTTAAGGCATCATAGTCCATAAAACATAGTTTTGGTTAAGGTCATGACCATTCAAATTGTGAAAAATGTCGGAGGTTTGAAAAGGATTATATTGGCATAAGGAAACAAAAGGCTCACATGAGGAGGGGGGATAATGCATTTCTTAAACCTCCCACCTTCATTCCAATTCATAAAAATAAATTTAGATTTATATAATTGTATGCAATGAACTTCTGAACTATATAAACAAAAATTCTTATTTAAAAACATTCAAGAATTCATTTAAAAATATATCATAACCCCACAGGGTGAGAACAATATGAAAATGTTGACAAATAATTACATCGTCCAAAAAGGGCCACCAAAATGATAGAGCAACATCTAATATCTAAATATAATTTTGGTATCTCCTCTTATAGAATTAACACGTGGCAGCACTATTGATTGACACAATTTTATAATTTTGGTGTCTCCTCTTAGAGGATTGGCACGTGGCAACACTATTGATTAGCACCATTTTCACCCCTCCATATTCATGGCTCCCTCTCATTGATATTTGAAGAGACTCGATGCTTATAATTCATGTATGTCTCTTCTTCTGCTTGCTCTTACGTATACTCTATTAAACACACGATAATCAAGGTTCACATATCAAGGTTGTTTATGGGGCTCCAACGAAGAGTCCATGTACTTTGATATATAACCTTTCGGTTATTCCTCTTTTTTTAAAGAAATTTATTGTTATTCCTCTTCTCGAGTTTACAGGTATACGTTGCAATACTTTCTTTCTTATTCTCTTTAAATGTCTGTTATTTTCCTATTTTAGTGGGTAGAACCATCATTTTTTTTTGCCTCCCCTTTCTTTTTCTCCGGTTTACAGGTATTTTTAATGTACTTTATCATTACTTTGTCTTCTTAGGATGACAATCCTCACTCTCTTAAGTTTGTTCCCACCCACACCTGATGATAGTCCTCCTTGAGATGGTCCCTCATGCTCAAATATTTAATAAGGAATTGTTCACACTTCTTAGAGATAATCCATTTGTGCTGGATCAATTCAAACAGCTTCTGTTGCAAGGAAGTTGCCCATGGTTCCAGAGCCTGAGGAGGGTTTAGGCAAAGAGAAGAAAAGAACCAACTAAGGTTTGGTTTGTTGGTTTAGACCCAATAAGGAGGTGAAAATGATGTCGTTTTATGTACAATTATGGAACCATTTTTCATCGGAATAATTTACCATAATAAATTTTAGAGTGTAAGGACAAAAATTTCTAATTGAGTCCTTTGTAGGTTTGGCTCAATTTCGAACAAAAACATTTGAGTCATAGTATAGTGTTCTTGTGTATTCTTCAAGCCTATGACATGTTAAAGTTGAAGACGTTGCGGCCTTACTTTTTAATAGAACATCATTGTCGAGTTTCAGTGCCTTGTTTCACGTCATCAATATCATATTTTAAGTCTCCAAAGGTATGAATGCTTTTATATACTTGTAGAAAACTTGGAATAATTTTTAATGGGTGTAATGTTTATTTAAAATAAAGTTTCTGGGCTTAAATTAGAAAAATGAACATTCTGTCAGTTCGTTTGATATTGTCATTCGAACGATTTTGTCGTTCGAATGAGTTTGCCAACAACTTTTTTCAATTGGCCTCTGGAACATCGTTAGATAGGTCGTTCAAACGAAAATCTCGTTCGAAAGAGATTTTCGACGGGAAAACTTTTTGACACTTTTTGGTAGTTTTTCTTCACTATCCCACTCTTTTGTTTCCACTAACTTTTCGAGATTTATTAAGTGCGGTAACCTCTTTTGAAAAACTAACTTTTGACACTTTCTAAACACATTTGAGAGAACATTTTAAGAGAGAAAAAAATCTTAGTTCAAAAGTTCATTTTTGATTAGTGTTTTTGAGTATCCATGAATTAATTTCTACAAAAACACTTACACCCATTAGTTTAAGTTTAATCCAAGTTCCTATTGTTATATACTTTCTTGGAGAGTATTGGGCACCAGATTTTACTCTACCCAATTAAAGAGTTTGTTTGGGTTTCCTTCTACATCACATAAAGAAGAAGTTCATTATTTCGCTGCGGCATTCTCATATGGTGAAAGGTATCTTGTGTGGTTGACGGGTTCCTAAAGATTCATTGGTGAATTTCAAGGTTCCGATGGATTCCGGGATTGTCAACTAAGTAGAGGTTGGTACAAGAAGACACGTCTGGGGCTTGAAAGGAGTCGAGTTGAGTAAGTCATTTGTCTTGTACTTGTAAAATTTCGTACTTAGTGGACTTAAGTCTAGGGTCGTCCGAGGTTTTTTTCCGTTGTGGATTTTTCCTCGTGGTTTGTTTATTTTATCTTTTGCAAAATCACATTAGATGCATGCTTAGGTAAAAAGATAAAATTAGAATATTTGATTTGGTGCTAATTTAATTTGGGTAAATATTAATTTAATTCAAGTCATTAATTTTATTGGATAAAATTTGGTTTGGCCTAATTTGCAAAATGAATATTTATTGTTAGGGAAATTTTTAGGACTTTGGTTGAATAAATTTGGTTTTAGTGAAAAATTTATTTGTTGTTTAATTTAATTTCACTTTGAATTTAGTTTAATTTTAATTTGAAAGAAATTAAAATTTGTTGTTTGTATGTGTTGTGTTGAACCATTTTTATTCCGCATTTAAAAGGAAATTAATTTTAAAGTGAAAGAATGTTTTAAAATTGGGGGTCTAAGTTTCCAACAAGTGGCATCGGAGAGGGAGCGCTAATTTATTGCGTTAAGGTCTTTTTAATTATTTTTGGTTAAAAAGGGATTTTTTCCCATTTTCAAAATTTCCTATTTTCGATGGTTCTAATTACACATATTGGAAAGCACGTATGCGTTCGACACTTAGGTCTCTAGATGAGAGGGTTTGGTTGTCAATCGTTAATGGGTGGTCCTCACCTACACATTTGGTAGACAATGAGCGTGTTCCCAAACCCACGGAGAGATGGAGTGAGAACGAATTTAAACTTGTAAATTTTAATTCCCGAGGTTTAAATGCCTTGTTTAGTGCAGTCACACCGGATGAATTTCAACGCATTATGACGTGTGAAACCACTAAAGAAGCTTGGGATATTTTACAACTCACTCACAAGGGAACTAGTGTTGTAAAAGCTTCTAAAAATCCAAAACCTCACCACTCAATTTGAAACCATCAAAATGAATGAAAAAGAAACTTTTGATAAATTTTATGCTAGACTTTCCGATATAGTTAATTCATCTTTTAATTTGGGAGAGAAAATATCCAACGACCGAGTAGTTAAGAAAATTTTAAGGTCCCTACCCGGTAGATTTATTCCTAAGGTGACCGTGTTAAATTCTTTACCCACTTTAGCCTCTACGAAATTAGAAGAGCTTGTAGGTGATTTTAAAAACCTATGAACTAGACATGTTTCCCTCCAAAACCAAAAAGAAAATTGATAAGGGCATTGCTTTGAAAGCCCGTAAGGAGGAAAAATAAGTAGTAGAGAGTGAAAGTGATAGTGACTCGGAAGATATGGCTATATTTACTAGGAAGTTTTATAAATTTCTTAAATTTAACAAAGATAAATTTTAAAATAATTTAAAGAAATTTGAAAATTCTAAGCATGACAAAGTTGAAAAGATTCCTAAAACTTTTAATGAAAATGTAAATAGGGACGAGTCAAATAGGTGTTATGATTATGAAGGGTATGGCCATAGGGATTTTGAGTGCCCCGCAAAACTAAGGAGAGAGGGTAAGCAACCAATTTCCTACAATGCAACTCTTAGTGATAGTGATAAGCAAGAGGGACCCAATTCCCCAATTGAGCGCACATTTATTGAGTTAATGGCTAGCCATGTGAGCACTAATAATGAATCTTCCCATGAAGATATACAAACACATGACACTTCCGAGGTCAAAGTTTATGATTCCCTTATTTTTTATGGTTGTGAGGGTGAAGAAGAGAGAGAGAGTGAAAATGAAGAAGAGGTTGATGTGCGTGAACTTCAAATTTCTTTTCAAGAATTATATGAAGAATATATTAAATTAAAAAGAGCTAAATTGAAGTTAGAAGCTAGTTTAAGAGAGCGTGTCAAGGTCGTTGATGATAGTGTGTTGGTTGAAGACGTCAGGACATGTGAGAGATCTCTTCGAGAGAAGCTTAAGTATGTAGAAGGCGAGAGAGAAAGCCTTAGAGGTTTGATGGAATCCTTGAAAAAGGATCTTTTCGCGTTTGAAGAGCGCAATATTTTATTAGAGTCTCACATTTTAGATTTAGAAAATAAATTGATAGACTCTAGTAAAGTTAAATTTGATTTGGATTGTCGTTTGGAGAAATTAGATAAAATATTAGGAACAGTCCAAATTAAAAATGACACTTGTGGTTTAGGCTTTGATACTTGTAATGAGTCAAATCATAAATCCAAAACCAATATTTTAGGAGAATCCTCTAGGAACAATGTTATATATCATTCCTTAGGTAAGTCTTTTCGCCGATTCTTTAAGTGCTCACATTGTGGTTGAAAAGGTCATCTTAGGAAGTTTTGCTTTGATATTAAATGAGGTCCTAGAAAATCCCTACGTAAGGCAACCGAGGTAGCCAAGATTCGTATATCCCGAGATAGTTATTCTTCATTAGTTTGGGTTAGGAGATCCTACTTGGTAGCTTTACAAGATCGGATTTTTTATTCTCATTTACTTTCACACGATACCTCCCTTGCTAAGTCCAAAGGTTGAATGTGTTAGTTGTTTTCATACTTTAGCTTTTGTGCTTCATGCTATATTATCATGTTAATTGTATGCTTGTTTAGTCATTTTCTAGTCATTGCTTTATTATCTATCACATGCTAGAATTATGATTTGTGTTTATCCTTTGTATTATATTTATTTTAGTTTGCATTAAATGAAAAATACAAAAATATTTTTTTTTCATTTGTGTTTTATTTTTTTAGGGTTAATGAAAAATACAAATGATCCTTGTTTGTCTTTTGATTAAATATTTTTGTTTGTTTGGTTAAAAATTTTCAAAACCTCAAAAAGATTTTTGTTTTGTGTGTATTTTAGTTTGACACACTTTATGTGGCATACACTTGTGTTTGAGTCCCTCCTTTTTCACTTCCACGTGGCTAGAACTTTTGGTTAAGACTGGCAATCCTTAAAATATTCTTTACCATGCTTACATGGAGTAGTTGGATTTTGTGTTGCTATAATGGACTTTATTTTTATATGCCTCAATTCACACATGCACGAGCTCTCTTGAAATTTTAACTTCGCATGTATATTTGAGCTTTGTGAGGTGTTCTCCTACCAATCTAGTCATCTACATATTTTTGACCTAGGAGGACTTTTGCATGTTAAACCCGTTGCACGTGAGATTTGAGTGATATATAAAATGATATATATAAATGTTCACGGGGAAGGGCTCCGAAAGGAATTATTATCCTTTGTGAGTAAGCCACCGTTTGGAATGGACCTAAAAGAAATATGTGTTCCAAAGGCCTAAAAAGAAAAATATGGCATTAAAAAACATAACTTTTCAAGGCCTATTTTGTTTAATTGATATAGTAATTCAAAATAATATGCTTATTTTGAGGGAGTTTGGATGGTATATCAACGATTTTGCACAATGTCCGTTTATCCTAGTTGCACTTTCATTGTCATGACTCTATTGGTTGGTCGAATCATCAAAACTCTAGGCTTGTATGCATTGTGTATGTTTGTTCATTGAGTTCAATTTATATTGTCACATGAGATTATATTCAAATGTGATAAAGTTTGCAATCAAATGACAACTCCGTGAACATGTTTTAAGTTATTGGGTCTAAATTTAACCGTTACTAGTTCACACCCCTACACTTCCGTTTATCACATCTATTTGGACACATTTTTTTCATACGAGCATGAAAATCCTAATGTATTTTGTGTTATGTGTGGTTTTTATACCTAGTATATATGCGTGTGCGTTAATGATATTTATTATGTCTCATATATTTGTTTTTTTTTATCTTTGCCAAATTCTCTTGTCTCCCTATGCCTTAATTCAGAATTGGTATCTAACTGATTGCAAAATGTTTGGTTGATATCCTGCTTAGTATCTTATTTGTCAAATTGGTATAATTTCTTTTGCATCATATGTTCGTATTTATTTATCCTTCTTGTGGATTAGGTCGTGCTATTGTTTCCCATACGCTTTCATGTTCTTTGCACATTATACACTTTTATTTTATTTAATTCTATCACCTTTGTCTATTCCTGAACAAAAGGGGGGAGAATCATAGGGGGATAAATGGTATCTAGTCCTATTATAATCGTATCTTAGTTTGAGAGATTTAATTTAGGGGGAGACGTCTTTCTATGTAGGTCATTTATTTGATAAAGGGGAAAATTAATTTAGGGGGTATTTATTTTACATCCCTTTAATATTATTGATATTCTCTATGCGCTTAATAGTTTACTTAAGTGTGCAGGAATTCATCTAAGTGGAAACTTTCACCGGCAAATATATTGTTCCTTGGGTTTTGAGTCAAGCTATGTAATTTTATTATTTTGGGTGGGTTGTTTTTTGAGTCTAGTAGAGCTCGATGGCCCTATAGGATTATATTTTGGTTTTGTCTCGGAATAGACAGAGGGGGAGATTTGTTAGGACACAAATTTTCAATTGAGTCCTTTGTAGTTTTGGCTCAATTCCGGACAAAAATATTTGAGTCATAGGATAGTGTTCTTGTGTATCCTTCAAGCCTATGACATTTTAAAGTTGAAGACGTTGCTGCCTTACTTTTCAAGAGAACATCATTGTCGAGTTTCAGTGACTTGTTTCACGTCATCAATATCATATTTCATGTTTCCAAAGTTATGAATGCTTTTATATATTTGTAGGAAGCTTGGAATAATTTTTAATGGGTGTAATGTTTATTTACAATAAAGTTTTTGGGATTAAATTTAAAAAATGAACATTTTGTCAGTTCGTTCGATATTGTCGTTCGAACGAGAATGTCGTTAGAACGAGTTTGCCAAAGACTTTTCCCAATTGTCCTCTGGAACATCGTTATATAGGTCATTTGAACGAGACTTCGTTCGAACGAAAATCTTGTTCGAACGAGATTTCCAGAGGAAAAACTTTTTGGCAGTTTTTCTCCACCATCCCACTTTTTTGTTCCCACTAACTTTTCGAGATTTATTAAGTGCGGGAACCTCTTTTGAAAAACTAACTTTTGACACTTTCTAAACACATTTGAGAGAACATTTTAAGAGAGAAAAATTCTTAGTTCAAAAGTTCATTTTTGGTTAGTGTTTTTGAGTATCCATGAATTAATTTCTACAAAAACACTTACACCCATTAGTTTAAGTTTAATACAAGTTCCTATTGTTATATACTTGCTTGGAGAGTGTTGGACACTGGGTTTTACTCTACCGAATTGAAGAGTTTGTTTGTGTACAACCCATAAAGATGAAGTTCATTGTTTTGCTTTGGCATTCTCATACAGTGAAAGGCACCATTTGTGGTTGACGGGTTCCTAAAGCTTCATTGGTGAATTCCAAGGTTCCGGTGGATTTCGGGATTGTCAACTAAATAGAGGCTGGTACAATAATATGCGTCAGGGGCTTGAAAGGAGCCGAGTCGAGTCGAGTTGAGTATGTCATTTGTCTTGTACTTGTAAAATTCCATACTTAGTGGACTTAAGGCTAGGGTCGTCCGAGGTTTTTTTATGTTGTGAGTGTCTCCTCGTACATCGCGACGTAGTGGTTTGTTTATTTTATCTTTTGTAAAATCACATTAGATGCATGCTTAGGTAAAAAGATAAAATTGGAATATTTGATTTGGTGCTAACTTAATTTGGGTAAATATTAATTTAATTCAAGTCATTAATTTTATTGGATAAAATTTGGTTTAACCTAATTTGCAAAATAAATATTTATTGTTAGGCAAATTTCTAGGACTTGGGTTGAATAAATTTGGTTTTAGTGAAAAATTTACTTGTTGTTTAATTTAATTTCACTTTGAGTTTAGTTTAATTTTAATTTGAAAGAAATTAAAATTTGTTGTTTGTATGTGTTGTGTTGAGCCATTTTTATTCCGTATTTAAAAGGAAATTAATTTTAAAGTGAAAGAATGTTTTAAAATTGGGGGTCTAAGTTTCTAACATAGAGTTAATTTTTTATATTTAACTTTAAATAGCCCGCGCATCGTACGGGGTTTAAATCTAGTAATGATAAAACTTTAGCCACATGATTACTAACCTCATAAATATGAGTATATCTGGCCACCTCAATGACAACTGTCCCAATATCTCTAATAGTGGTATGTGAATTAGCTTCGACACCCATAGAATTCTTATCTTGGTAAATCAACTTATCCAGTGCCAATGTCTCTTCCTCCTTGGCCTACGCCACTAAAGCTAGAGAGTCATCGTCATCACCCTCTCAAATATCCACCAAAACCTTAAACTCATATGAATTCTTATCGACTCAATGCTTCCTCTTGGTATAACCATTAACTAAGTAAGTCATGAAGAGGATCTATTACTCTTAGTAATCTTAAAAATCCTCCATAACTTTAGCTTTCAACTTTTGGTTCTTGGCTTTGTCTTTTGACTTGGTTTTTCTAATTAATGTTAAATTTTATTACATTCGTATCCTTCACCAACTTTCTATTATCCTTCATAGTTTTGGTCTTTTCTTCCTTGGAATTGGCTAGGTCATCCCTCAATTTAAGGTTCTCCTCCTCTTGCTAAATATAGGCCTCGGGTTAATTCTTAATAATGAATAATCTTTCCTTAAAAACAATAACAACAATGTTTTATTGAACACAATAGTAATACTTGAAGTAAAAGAGTCAATCTTACTTAAGAATCATTATTAATAACTAACTTCCATAAGTATTCGATTGGGATGCTTTAGACATAGTGAAAATGAAGCTCGCAATCGATGTAATCGAAGTACTAAGTGTACATGTTGGGATGACAATATATGTAAGAAGAATACTTTTGCAAATAAGAGTGAGATATTAGGACTACTTATCCTTGACATATGGGAACTCAAGTTCAAAATTTCCAATCGCCTTTATTGTGTCACGAATGCGAGTGGCATTATGATAAGCTATATGGAAAATAGGGCCCCACTACCTGGGACAGTCCTGGGAATCTTGCGATCTTTATACTAAGATTAATTGATTGAACTATAGTCTAACTAGGTCCAAACACTGGCAATAGTATTAGACACTTCAACAACTACAACCCCATCGAATTTTATGGCCTTAGAATTCGCTAATTTGGCCCGATTCGAATCTTATAGTGGCATTCCTCAAGTAGGTTAAGAAAGCCAAAGTTTTAATAAGGTGAGCAGTACTCGTGTAAGAGAATATTATTTCTCAAGTGCCCTCTTCTTGTAATATTGTAATCTTTCATTTCCAAAACCCACTTTCAGTCTTAGTCCAAGAGGTAATCTAAAAGCTTCACATTCATGATTTCAATATTGGACTTCACCAAAATTTTAATATAGAAGTTCCCAGAGTAAGCTAAATTCAAGAATTTTAAGGTTAAGGTAATGTTCACTTAGAGGATTTAGCATTTAACTAACTGGTTAAATGTTTTCTTAAATTGAAAAATGATTTAATTTAACATTATATTTTTTTAGGTTCATAAATACATTATGTAATATATAATTCATATATAGCACTTATGTTTTAAATTAATATTTTGTATTTTGTATTTAGTATGTACTTGATCATAGGTTCGGCAAATAATTTTTAGCTATGTGAAATTTTAAAAAAATAGGGCATACTTTGTTCCTATTTGTGAGCTAGTTCGTGTTTGATTATTTCTACGAAGAAGATCACGACCTTGGTCACTGACTGTTGGTGTTAATGGAAAAATCTTTGCTATAAATAAATGAGTAGTGTAAAATGCTAGAGTTGAGAGTACTTGTTGAGATCTTTTCATAGATATCTCCTCTGAAAATGTACCAATACATAATCAAAATTGAGCAGCCAATATAATTATTTCTCAACTTTTAAGTGTTTAACACTTGAGTTATATCCCTCTTGTGCTCTAAACTTATGTATAAAACCTAAGGGCTTTCCATTGCTCCATTGGTTAGAAGAGAATAAGATAAATATTGAGTCGATTTTTTTCAACTTGCAAGAGAAAAAATCGTATTCCTCCCTTACTATGTTCTTCCAAATTTTATTCATACTTAAATCTAAGAAGAAAAACTTTCATACTCAAGTTAGTTTTAACGAAACTATTTTCCAAATTTTTTTGATTGAGTATTGTCCTTTTTTCAAGCTTGAAAATGATTTTGTGAGATTTTATGAGTATACCCAATTTTTTCTACACCATCAACTAATAAGTGTGTCCTCACATATTTTAGGTTTTACTCCTTGGCTTATATTGGTTCCAATTTACTTATAGCAAGTTCATCTTTAACTATAAAAGAAGATTTGTTGAAACATTGGAACACAATATTATCAACAAGGTAAACACACGAGATATGACGAGTGGTAAGAGAAATATCCATGTTTTATCTTACTACTACAAGGTGGAAACCATTGGTTATGGAGGTTGTGAATTATTGATTCTAGGAGACGTTCAATTTTGTATGTCATTTCTCCTTTTTGTATTACACTTTAACTATACTCGTGCAATGTATCGATTTGACCTAAGTTTTTTTTTCGTTGTGAGTTTTTCCTCATATAATTCCTCATCTAAAGTGTATGATTTACAATTCCACATTTTAATCCATTTATATGATTAATAAACTATGTTATCAAAATAAACAATCGTGTAATTCATTTTTATCACTTATAATTTAGGATAATCTTTTTCCAAAATTTGGATTAAAGGAAAATATTTCTTTTTAATTGGAAATAATTTTATTTTGGTAGTTATTGTCAAAATCCACACACTATCAACTCGTAACAGAGCGGTCCCCTTTTTAAAAGTTATATCGCATACGATAAATCTTTTTGGGTACGTAATGGAGGGAATTTCTTCGAGCTGACAACTATATTTTATGGTAGTAAATATTCCTATTAGAAAGCAAGATTGAGATCTTATTTACAGTTCATGGATGAAAGAATATGGAATCTTGGGTTGAACAATTTTAAATGTGACTCATTTACTTATCATGCCATCCCTGTTGAAACTCACGCCCAAAACATTTCACTTAACCTATAACAAAATTATATCATAAATAAATTTAAATCTACACTGGACTTGTCTACAACGTGCATATCCAAGCCCCATGCCCAATGACAAGCTACATAATCACAATATAGACATACAAAATAGTATCAAAACCGCTAACTATGTAATAAGAGTCATACACAAATGTAGTACCCATTTACTACACCATAATTTATAAAGTAATCATATGACAATAATAGTGATAGTCTAAATCAAATCCATGTATGATTATGGACATTGTGATACCAACTACATATATAAGTAATACATAAAGGATCAGACCTTCGAGGACCAGTCATGCCTTTATAGAGTTAATCAATAAAAGGTCCCACTCCTAATGAATTTCATAACAATACACATAAAAGAGGAAGCCATTATGGAATCACAATAATGTGTAATCACGTATTAATATTACAAGATAGATCAAGCCTCATATGTCTTCCTCTTCTGACATAGTTGTCCAAAATAAGTTTGGATCGGGATTTAGATCTATATGCAACTTATATAACCATCCAAGGAAATAATACTAGGTTATGTAAACAATCCTATTAAATCCCCACCAATAGATTCCTCTCGCATTACTCACACACACTTGGTATGTTCACTGGTAGCACACAAAGCATATAATTGACCAATACATATCTACTAATACAACTTATATATATATATGTCCTCCACGTAATTTCATATATGTGGGAGTGGTTCCTTTCTTTGTACCTACTAACTCTACCCATATTCTCACCAGACAACACCTTCGTTTTGATTTTTCATCACTTATTGCTTTGGCGACAGGATCCACATATCATCATATTTAACCATCGTCCATACACTCCACATCATGTGTAAAAAGAAACACCATATCCCTTGATTCACTTCATCTTCTGGTAGAAAAAGGAAAAATTCGTTGCTTGATTATTTAGATCATGTTACCTGGAAGTTTATCTTATCAAAGATCCTAAAGCCCCTGAATTCTTATTTATTAGTTGAAGTAACCATAATTTAAGAAATAGATAATCAATAATTTTATATCCTGCAGTTGTAGCTAGTACATAACTATACTTGCAATCATATACTTGGGTATTAGTTAGATAAGGAAATAAGCAACTTATCTATAATTGGGGAGTTTGCTTACTATGTGTAATTATGAGATTGATGGTCTATCATGAATGAAAGTTAGATTATTGGGCGATGGTTCCGTTCAGAACTTTGAAAATCAAAATATCTGACCATCATCTCAACTAAGAGCATTTAATCAAAAAAGTCAACTAAATGTGACTTAAGACAAAAATTTGAGTGAAAAAAAAATAAAAATCGGTTCCTCGTGAACTCCGTTAGCTAGGCGTGGGTACTTTCCCTTCTTTGTAGTTAATCCATTCTCTCGGGGTAAACGCCTTACCCTTATTTAGTTAGAATGTGTCCCGCAAAAGTAAAGGGGTTATAGGTTCGACTTCTATAGATAATTAAGGCGGGGAGAGATTATGGGAAAAAAATATCATTCTTGTGAATTTTGCCACTTATAATCAGTGTTCACAATAGAAAGACGGTTCCATTTCTTACAATGTTCAAGCAACATTCTAGGAAGAGAAAAAGATGATGAAAAATGAGAAAACAAGGAGTAAAAAGGGGCAGGCAAATAAGTAGTTGAAATGTTGAAGAGGATATAACCCACACTTGTACTTAAAAAAATGCGCACAACGTGTTCAATTTAGAAATCTTAAACAATTGTTTTAGCCAATAGGTTCAAAACATTCAGTCTCGTCAATAGGGCTTAATGCACGTGATAGGGTTGGAACGCTTTACCATCTATTAGGATAAGATAAATCAATAATAGAGGGAACCTAATCTTTTAAGCAAGGAATAAACTAGAGGACTCACTCAATTTCCCCCGATTTATCGGCTCTATGGGGCCCGAACGACGGGCCTTTCTTAGCGAGCCTTAAAAACATCGTAATATGAATTTCATCCCGTAACCTAATTTTCTATAATGTCTTCATCTTACATCATAACTAAAGGGTTTCCCAATATAAATAAACCTAAAACTTCCTAATATAAATTAAAATGGATCATATTCATGTTTATAATAATATAGATCCATCAATAAGGCTAAATCTCACATAATAAAGGCATATGCATCAATATCGTCATATTCTTCCTATGGGTTCAACTTAAGTATGAATTTAATCACTAAAAAACATATTTAAATCAAAATATTCAAACTAATCATGTGAATCTTTCTTATATAACACGTCTCAAATGAATTTAAACATGTATAATCATTAAACTATGAATAAATGTAACTCTTTATTGTTTATAATAAGATTTCATCCCCAAAATGTGATTAAACCTAAATTCTATTATAATTAGATATTGATCATAAATAAGTTTCAATTAATATGTAAGAAAACTATTTATTGCTTGCTTGAATCTTAGTTCAATCTCTAGTTAAAAGTCTTGTTAAATCTTTTATTCTCCACTTCTTTCTTTCGTATATAAGGTTTAGTTTTTTATTTTTGATATGTTAATCATGAGAGTTAAACACTTATTTAAATCTTTTGATGTTGGTATGTAATACCGTGTCCCAGTAATTCAATTAAAATTTGTATAAATTATGATGGCATGAGGATTGATGATAATTATAAGGAATTATTAATTAAAAATTGAAGAAAAATAAAAGAATGGAAAACATTAAGGGTCTTCCAAACGATTGTAAGGGGTTATTAGAATGACATCCCAATGTCGTTAGAAAAGAGATGGATCTTGCGAGATGCAGAGCTTCAAATGACATGCCACTGCTTTACACTGATATGTCACACGATCTAGACTTCGAACGAGAAGGAGAAGTCGTTTGATCAACTTAGGATTGTCATTCCAATAAAGTAAATTGAAATTTTAAATCCAGTCTGCCCTTGTGCGTTGTCACAATTTTGGCCGTTGGATCTTAGACTGTCAAGCTTAGATCAGCCCAGAAGGAGAAAAATGAGATTTTTGGCCTTTGGGAGGGTTTTAAAAGGGTTTGTTTGGTTTATTTGGGGCATTTGGAGTTGAAAGAAGATGAGAGAGTGAGAGAAGGTGGTCTTCTACCATTTTTGTCTTCCACTAACACAAAACCACAATGATACCACCACATTTCCACATTAAAACATCATATTTGTTACATATTCCTCCATATTTGAACATTATACACCCATTTTCACCATGGATGAGGTGAGGTACAAAATTTAGGAGGAGTATTGGGGAATTTTTAGAGAAGATGAAGATGTATTTTTATGGAGTTGGAGGGGTCTTACTTGGAGCATTTTTAGAGGATACATTTGGTAACTCCTTGAGGCCACCTTTGGAGGTGGGGGTTGTTCTTCCTACACCAATATTTCTACCACCATTGGAGCCATTAGAGGTGGAAAAATCTATCTTTAGTATTACAACTTTATTTGGCATTATTAGTAGTCTTGTAGTTAGATTACAAGGGTAGTATGCATATGATTATATGATGAAATTATTACTAGTAAATAAGAAACATTTTTATGCAATAAAAATGTTGGGAAAATGATATTTTATTGATAATAGTGAATGAATAAATATTGTAAGATTTTGTAATATTAAAAGTTTATATTTTATGAAAATAGTGTATTTTTTTAGAGATTGTTGTTTCACATTTTATGAAGTAAAATGTTTGAAAATAATGATTTATTTTGCTGAAATAATGTTTTCAAAGTTTCTTGCAAAAATGAAGATTTTATGAAAAATGGACATTTTGTGAATTTGAAAAAATTAAATGTCTTTTATGCTTAAAAATTATATTTTTGCAAGTATGATGAATTTATAGAATGAAAATTATGTTTAAACCATTTAGTAGGATTTTAAGGTTTAAAATCCATCTTCTAATGCATATGAACTTGTTGTATTTTGGCACTAAGTGTATAAACAAGTTTAAAGAATAATTAGTTGGGTTTAAACATGGAATAATGAAAGAGTGAAAATTTCTA
Source organism: Sambucus nigra (assembly GCA_949130495.1). NCBI lineage: Eukaryota > Viridiplantae > Streptophyta > Magnoliopsida > Dipsacales > Adoxaceae > Sambucus > Sambucus nigra. The sequence continues at coordinate 197,615,671 of OX422212.1, forward strand.
GTTTTCAAGTGTGTGACATTAGGGTTAAAAATGTGATAAGGATAGAGTATAAGACTACATGTAAAACAAAAGAATTGATATATTCTTAAAAAAGTAGTCATACGTGTAAATGGATTTGTTGAATAAAGAAAGTAAAGAAATGCGTGGTTGGGAAAAATAATAATAAAAGTATGTGTTAATGGGGAACATGGAAAAGTTAGTGTGTGTAACTTAGTAATGTTGAAAACGGTTAACACCTATGAAATTGAAAGGAAATAAAGAGGTAAAAGTGCTTCCAATTAAGAATAGTATTAATCAAAGGTGACACTTAAGAAATTAGGACGCGTAACTTAATAGTGTTTTGTAAGAAATTAACACTCGTGAAAATGGAGTAAAATGTGATTTTTGAAACAAATGGATAACATAGTAATTTTACTTAAAGTGGAATATTTTTATGAAATAAAAATATTAGAAAAGGTATTACAAAAAGTGGTCCTAAATGAATATGATTTTTAGAATAAAATCAAGGTTAAAGTGTAAAGGACATGAAATGGTAAAATTTCAAAGTCTAATACAAGTTAGGGTGTAACACAAGCTAGAGCATATGGTGCGCATAACTGACGGTGTGGAGCCCGTTAAAGTATGTTGTATTAGAAGATTCTGAGAAAGATAAAAGAAATAAGGAACATGTCAAAAAATAGGTGGTGTGGTGAAATGTGTTAATACAACCTAGTTTGAATGAAATAATAAATGTTCCGATAAAGGTTAAATGGAGTAGTAGATGTGTAATTGATTAATGTCCATAAATTAAGGAAAAAGGTAAAGTAAGCGAATAAATGGGTGACTAGAAACCTGAGCGATTAAACCCATAATTAACATAATAATGTGTTGTAAGAGATTATCAGAGATAAAATGAGTATTTTCTAACACGGTTGTTGATGTAAAAAACTAGATCGCTCTAATTATTCAATCACAGATAAATAAAATGAGACAAAGATTTTTAAAGTGGTTCAGCCTTATAAGAATGGCCTACGTCCACTGTTATGTTATTGCTGAGTGTTGTGGAATTCTTAATTACAAGTTCTCTCAAGAAATTCCGGTCCCCTTGAATGAGGATGATACAAGGTATTTATAGCCTTGAGGTTGTACATGAAAGGGTCGATACATTAAATGATATACATATGAAAGGGTAATACATTTAATGCAGCGTGTGTGTCAAGATTATAAACATTCAATGAATAGTTGAACTGTTAACTATCTGGTAATTAATGATACGGCCGAGATGCAGCTCGGACCGCCTTAGTTGCTCGTTGATCAAGAGTTCCTCGGAGCGCTTGAGTACCTCGGTGTGCTGGAGTTCCTCGGGGTATCTTCGCTGCTCGGAGAGAACATGAATTTGTCGGGGAAATGAACTTCCTCGTTACTATTGTGCCACGTATATTGACACGTGCCTTCGTTTTATTCGTCCACATCAGCGTATTAATTTTGGTATCAACAGAAGCCCCCAATGTTTCGTATTTCGAATTTTGAGGAATATGGAACATTCTTTCTCGGTATATGGAAATATTGAATGATCTTCCTGGGTTTTAGGAGCATCGTATTTGAATTTATTTCCAAATTCACAGAATCCGCCTTTTTTTTGAATTTTTAAGAGTGCTTCGATCTTTGTGCCCTTTTTGTCTTTTTAGCCGCCGGAAGTTCAATAGTTTCTTTCGTGTAATCATTTCCTTCGCCGCTTCCCTAGGCAAAGTATTTAAACTTCTTAGGTAACCATACCATCTTCTTCTTTTTCCAATTTTCTGCATTCAAGCTTTCTATTCTCTCTTTCTCTCTTGTGCGTTCATCTTTTCCTTCGCTAGTTGTCAGCAGATCTCCTTCCTTCCTGTAAGATTCTCTTCCTTCTTCTTTTATTCATCATGGTTTACATTATTGAATCTCTTGAAAAATTCCGTTCTAACTTTTCCATCCCATCTTGGGTAATTTTGGAGGAGCTTTCTGAACCTCAAAATTACTTTCGTTTGGCTGAGGGACATTGATTCCCCAGTCTTTTTATTGCTGAATGTGGTTTTTCCTTTCCACCAAACCCATTGTGTCTTGAGTTTTGTCAGTATTTCGATCTTGTCCCTGCAAAAATAGCCCCCAATTCATGGAGAATAATTAATGGGGTGTATAAATTAAATCTAACTCATGGTACTCGTATAGGGATCCCTGAAATTATGTACTGCTATAGATGGGCCGTTCTAGATAATATTTATTACTTAAAAACTAGGTTTTTGAATAGGGCTCTTGTAGTTAACCTCCCTGATGCAAATAGAGATTATTTTGAACATGGGGTGGTTATTAAAAATTGGCAATATGCCCCTTTAGTTGGAGATGGAGTATACAACGGTCCCAGATGTCCCCCATATGGCAATGGGATAGGTTTATTTTTCATTTTATTTCTTTTCTGAATTTACGAATTCATTATGTTTGATAAAATGTATGACTGATATTTTAATATGTGTTTGTTTGCAGTTGAGAGTAAAAGAAAAACTCCAAAAGAATCAGAGGTTAATATTAAGCATCTGAAACTTATCTGGGGTTTGCATAAGAACGTTGCAGACGAGCACATCAGGTCTGCATCATATTTGCTACAGTATAAGAGCTATACAACCTCTTATACTGCTCGTCCTGTTGAACCGACTTCAACTCCATAAGATTCTTCTTCAGATTCTCACATCCTTTTAAGTCAGAGAATGGGCAAGAAAAGAGCTCCTCCTGCTCTATTTGATGACATTTCATCTGTTGCTGAGGCCAAGAAAAGTAAAATTGATATCCCAGAGGGGACTAAGAAGGTGGATGTTGCGCCTTCAAAAACTACCGAGAAGCCCCCAGTGGCTCCGAGCAAGAAAGTTGCTCCTGTGGAAGTGATTACTATCTCTCCGACCAAGAGTTCTTCCTTGGTTGAAACTGCTGAAGTCCCTTTGAGAAGATTGAGGAAATCATCCTCGGTCAATTTGGCTGAAACTGTATCTTCTCCACCATCTGGTGTTATTGGTGTTCCAACCATCATTCCTCCGAGCTCTGCAATGAGCTCGGTAAAAACTTGGATCATACCCGAGGTCCAAGGAATTGATGAAAATATTTCCAGGGATATGCTGACATCCCTAGCTACTCGTCACCTTGCTTCGGTAAATTGCTCACATTCTGAATTTCCTTTCTGTCTTTGAATACTTGTATTTTTGCACTGACCTGTCACTTTTTCCTTTGTTTAGCTGGTGAATTGTTTTAATAACATTATGAAGAAAGACGAAGCTATTAAAGCTTCCAGCTCCTCGTCAGGTGTGGAGGATGCTCTGCTGGGTTTAACCCAATCTTTGAAGGATTCTCGTCAGCAGTATAACGAGGACAAAGCTGAATGGGAGAAAAAGTTGTCTGTAGTTGAGGCCGAGAAGGTGAAGTTGGCTGAGACCTCCAAGAGTTTGGAGAATAAAGTGAAAAGTTTAGAGGTCGAGCATAAGAAATATGACGACAAGCTCAAGAATTTTGGAGAACTTGAGGATAAGCTGAGGAAGGCAGAGGAAGAATTGTCCGCCCTGCGAGATATCAAGGGCCAAAAAGAAGAATTGGATGCGAAGCTCTCCTCGGAGAAACTGAAAAGAAAGCTCGTAGTTAAAAAAATCCTTCAGCGCTGGCTGGGATAAAGGATGGGACAAGGGCATTGCTGCGATGACATCCCAAGTTCAATATGGGAAGTTGAAATACTTTCGAGATGGATGGGTAGCTTCCCTGCAGGAATTGAAGATCGAAGACGACTCTGGGCTATTCCAGCTACACCTCCCTGGTCCTCCCCCACCAATTGTGGAAGAAGAAGAAGAAGATGAGCCTGTCTCTGATGAATCTTCCATGGCCATAGGTGATCAAGTCCCTGCATCTCTATCTTCTGCCAACGAGGACATTTCTTCCATACTTCCTCCTCCTGAAAAAATTTCAACTCCTGCTGATCAAGTCGCTGTGACCACCGAGCAACCAAGCTCCTCGTCCCAGCCTCTCGAGAAAGTCTTGGGAGACAAGGAAAAGGTGTGAAGTTGTTCGGTATCATTTCTATCTTTCATTATTTGTAATCAAACAATGTAATCCTTTTATGATCTAATAAAATACATCTTTGTTCATCTCTGTTGTTGATGATTTGTTTTTGTTGATTGTTGTCTTTATTTCATCCTTAGTTTATTGCTAGAATGGAACTGATATCTGCACATGATACAAAGCTGATGCAGCGATGTCGTGAGTATTATAAAGCTGGTCATACAAATTTGAGTGGATCAGAAATTGCTGACATCCTTGGTCATGATGCCTCAGAACAAGCAATTGAGGCTTATCGGTACTTGAAAGATTTACTCGATCGAGCTGTGGCCAACAACGTGGCCTACTATGACTTGATTGAGGAACTTCATTATTCCTTAGAAGATCTCCAAGGTCAGAACAATGAATCAGTTGCTTTGCTGTACAAGGAATATGAAAATAGATATCAACAGCTTTCTTCTGAAACAGGCCATAAAAAGATCCTTGTTGGATACGATGTTAGGGAAAGAACTTTAAAAGGTGAAGTTGAGGCCTGCAGGCAGATTGCTGAGTTGCTGGAACAAGAGAACAATAATTTGCAGAAAAAGCTGGCACAGTATGAATCTGCAGCGTCATCTTCCACTGCTTTAGTACAAGTTACCGATGAAGGTTTCTCGTTCTTAGAGGTTGAGAATGCCAAATTAAGGCAAGAACTGGATAACTTAAGAAGATCTGTTATTCCTGTGACTGCTCGGGGACGAGGAAGAGGTTCTCGTGGGTGAGGAAGAGCTGTTCAAAATGTTGCCGAGGTGCAAAGTTCTCCAGTCGCTGCTCGGAGTCGATCAAGAGTTCTTAGCCGTAATGTTGAAGAGGCTCGCACTCAGTCTACTTTGGAAACTCAAGCATACCAATTAAACGCCAAAGATCGGGCTTTATCTAAATTGTCCAAGAGAAATCTATCTTTGGAAGATCAAATTACTGCAACGAAGTCTGCTTTGAATGATAAAGATGTTTTTGCCAGGAACCTTCACGAAAAATTGGATAGATTAACCTTCCAATTCCATAAACAGCCCAGGGAATTTTGGATGGCAGGATACAATGAAGCCCTTGTTCATTTAGATGCTCGTATTGAACATGCCAATAATGAAGGTTATAAGCAGGGGTGGTTGAACACTCTGGGCGTACTGAAATTGGATCAAGGGCATTTTTTATGGGATTATCATGCTCTAGGGTTACTAGACTTGCCTGTGCCACCTTTAAAAGTGGACATGGAATGGATCCCAGCTCGTTCCATTCCTCGGAGTTTAATTTCAAAATACCTTGGCGACTATAGTCTTCATTCTCAGACTGAATTATCTCGCCCCGAGCATCTCTTGGATACACCTTCTGTGATGAACGTCAGAATTCTCAGAGATATTAATTTCATCAATTCTCCTCTTTGTCTGGAGGATCCTCCTGCCGGCGAGGAACCTGTTTCAAAAGCTAAAGGAAAGAAACCAATAGAATAGGTTTTTCAATGTAATAATTAACACATATATGTAGCTTGTAATATATTTTGATCTTAATGAAAGAATTTCATTTTCTGTTTGCAAATTTGTATTGCGATTGTCTTGTGTTTATCAAACATTTTTACATTTGTGCATATGTATCTGTTAAAAAAAAATAACAATATGGTGCTGTTCATCAACCAGCTTAGTAATCAAAATTACAAGTATCAATGTTGCTCAATCACTTAATAATAAAGTAATGAGTATAAAATGTTTAAAATGTTTCCAACCAACCAAGGTTGTTAAATTGTGTTTGTCGACCAACTACAGTTGATGGGTTTTTATCCCCGAACAACCATACTTGGTAAACTTTTTCATAAAATGTGTCCGACCAACCATGGTCGATAATTTATCCTCGTCGACCAAGTATAATTGATCACCGACCAACTATACTTCGTTCAGTTTGGAATTCTTTGTATTTTCTGGAATGATTTTACCTTCCGACCAACTTGTTGGCCTATTTTCAAATCAAATGATATTGTTCTTCCCTCAACCGTAGTTGATTATTGAATTATCTCCACTAGTTATCTTACCAACCTTAGTTGGTTACGCTAGTGTATGCCTCCTAACTAAAGGAGTATATTTTTTGGTTCTTTCGAACTATCTGTCCACTAGTTATCTTACCAACCTTAGTTGGTCACGCTAGTGTACGCCCCCTAACCAAAGGAGTATATTTTTTGGTTCTTTCGAACTATCTGTCCACTAGTTATCTTACCAACCTTAGTTGGTCACGCTAGTGTACGCCTCCTAACCAAAGGAGTATATTTTATATTTTTTGGTTCTTTCGAACTATCTAGTTCTTTAGAACTATCTGTCCACTAGTTATCTTACCAACCTTAGTTGGTCACGCTAGTGTACGCCTCCTAACCAAAGGAGTATATTTTTTGGTTCTCGCCCTTTTACCAACCGGAGTTGGTCGTGGGTCTGAACTACTTTTTGTTATCGAGCAGCGCAGCGTAGTGTACAACACTAGTATTCCCCGAAAAACTTTCAAACAAAGGAGAGGAAAATGGTGAAAACATCATTGTTTTATTCATATTGATGGAACCGTTGTACATTTTACATCATTGATAATACTTGCGAAGGTGTTCAGCATTCCAAGCATTCTTGAATTCTTCTCCTTCTAGAGTTGCTATTCGGTAAGTTCCTGGTCGAACAACTTCTGTAACTCGGTAAGGCCCATGCCAGTTTGCCTCCAATTTATTGTGTTTCTGAATTACCTTCTTTAGCACATAATCTCCTTCCTTTAAATCGCATTTCCTTACCCTTTTGTTGTAGAAAAGAGCTGTTCGTTGTTGATAAGCAGCATTCCTAATGGATGCCTCTTCTCTGACCTCCTCGAGCATATCCAAATCTAATCTTCTCATCAAGTCACTGACAGGAGAATTGAAATTCAGTACTCTATGCGTTGGAAGACCCAACTCGGCAGGTATTACAGCCTCACTTCTAAATGCCAGCATATATGGTGATTCTCCAGTCGCTGCTCGGGGAGTTGTTCGGTAAGCCCACACTACTGATTGTAGCTCGTTAATCCAGTTAGCTTTAGCTTCACTTAGCCTTTTCTTCAAACCATTTAGCAGTGTTCTATTCGTCACTTCAGTCTGTCCATTGCTTTGAGGATGGCCTGGTGCTGAATGAACCTTCAAAATGTTCGACTGATGACAATAGGCAGCAAATTCCTCGTTATCAAATTGGGTTACATGGTCTGTGATGAAGGCATGAGGGAGACCATATCGACAGATGATATTCTTCCAAACGAACTGGTATACCTTCTCGTACGTCATGTCGATGAGGGGTTCATCTTCTAACCACTTAGTAAAATAGTCTACTGCGACGACGATGTACTTGAATCTTCCTCGGGTGGTCGGCAATGGTCCCACCAAATCAATTCCCCACATGGCGAATGGCCAAGGGGAAGTTATGGGTGTCAACAATGCTTGTGGAGTTCGTCGGATAGAGGAAAAACGTTGGCACTTGTCACATTTCTTAGCGTAGGCTATACAATCAGACCTCATCGTCGGCCAATAGTATCCTTGAGTAATTACCCTTTGTAAAACTGTTCGACCTGCTACATGAGCTCCACAAGACCCTTCATGGATTTCTTCAATCAATTCTTTCACCTCGGAGGGATGTACACATCTCTGCAAACCTGCCATAATTCCTCGTCTATATAAAATACCATTAGTTAATACATACCGAGCAGCTTTATAGTTCAATTTTTTGGCTGCGAGCTTATCCTCTGGAAATCCTCCTTCTTCAATATATACCCTGATGGGATCCATCCAAGATGGTCCTAAATCAAGGGTAATAACATTCATCGTCAAGTTCTCATCTATGCTCCGGCTTTTCAATACTTCAATTGGTATCGTTCTTCGCAGCTCGGTACGAGTAGTTGATGCTAGTCGGGCCAGTGCGTCTGCTTATACATTCTCCATCCTCGGTATTCTCACCAATTGAATGGCATCAAATTCTGTCAGTAACTCCATCACTTTTGCATGATACTTTGCCATTAAATCTCCTTTAACTGCATATGTTCCTGTCATCTGATTTACAATTAATTGAGAATCACTGAATACAATTACTTGCCGTGCCTCCATAACTTTTGCTAAGTTTAAACCTGCTATCATGGCCTCATACTCAGCTTCATTATTAGAGGCTTTGAATTGGAATCGTAAAGCATATTCCATGTCAATCTCGTCTGGGGTGTTCAAAATAATTCTTGCCCCGCAACCTGCTGTGCAAGATGAGCCATCTACATATAATCTCCATATGGGCAACCCGTCTTCAAATTCCTTATCTGACAGGGTTCCTCGGTGAAATATTTGTTGCTTCTTTTCATCCTCCCTTGACACTTTTCGCTCCTCGTCGACCATCTTTTCTCGCTCTTTTACCAACCGGAGCTGGTTTGAGCTCGAAGTTGATGATCTGTCTTCATCCATAAGCCCTTTTTCCAACCGAAGTTGGTCTGGGTTTATGTCTGTTAATCCTGTAACATCCACAGGTTGGTCAGCGAGCACCTTTTGCTCCTCGGGGGTATCAGGGTATGTAAACTCTGCTATAAAATCTGCTACAGCTTGCCCTTTTAATGATGATCTGGGTTCGTACACAATATCATATTCACCGAGTTCTATTGCCCAGTACATCAGTCTTCCTGATTTTTCTGGCTTGTGAAGGGCTTGTCTCAATGGCATGTCGGTATATATGACGATTGTATGGGCTTGGAAATATGGCCTCATTCTTCTACTTGCTTCAATTAATGCCAACGCCAATTTTTCTAGCTTTGGATATCTGATTTCTGCGCCTCGAAAAGCCTTACTTGTGTAATAGATGGGTTTCTGAATTCCATTCTCCAATCTAATCAATGCTGAGCTAACTGCATTCTCTGATACAGCCAGATACAAGTACAACTTCTCTCCTGTTATTGGCCTGGACAACAATGGAGGTGCTCCCAAATACCTTTTCAAGTCTTGAAAGGCCTTCTCACATTCATCAGTCCACTTAAAAGTTTTTCGAAGTGTTTTGAAGAACGGGAGGCATTTGTCAGTTGCTCGGGACACAAATCTGTTGAGCGCTGCAACTCGTCCTGTAAGACTCTGCACTTCTTTCTTTGTTGTTGGAGATCGCAACCCTAAAAGAGCTTTGATCTTATCTGGATTTGCTTCAATGCCTCGCTGGTTGACAATGTATCCGAGAAACATTCCTTCTCGTACTCCAAATGTGCACTTCGTCGGGTTGAGCTTCATCTGGTATTTATCCAGTTGATCAAATGTCTGAGCTAAGTCAACTAAATGATTTGCAGCTTTCTTGCTTTTTGTCAGCATATCATCGACATAGACTTCCATGTTGCAACTGATTTGTTCGGTGAAAACCTTGTTCATCAGCCGCTGGTATGCCGCTCATTCAAACCAAAAGGCATAACATTATAGCAATAAGTTCCCCTAGGGGTAATAAAAGAAGTACTTTCCCTATCTTCAGGTTTCTTTTTGACCTGGTTGTAGCCAGAATACGCATCCATGAAGCTGAGCAGCTCATGTCCCGAGGTAGCATCCACTAGTTGGTCAATTCTGGGCAATGGAAAATGATCTTTTGGGCATGCCTTGTTGAGATCAGTGAAATCAACACACATTCTCCATTTATTGTTCTTCTTCTTTACCATCACCACATTTGCCAGCCAGTATGGATATTTCACATCTTCAATGAATTGGGCTTTCTGGAGATTCTCGACCTCCTCTTGTATGGCTTGATTGTTCTCGGGGCTAAATACCCTTCTTCTCTGCTTTACAGGCTTGATCTCCTTATTCACATTGAGTTCGTGACATAAGAAGTTTGGATCTATTCCTGGCATGTCCTCATGACTCCATGCGAAAGTTTTCTTCCTGTTTCTCAAGAACATTATTAACTCTTGTTTTATTGAAGCATCCAACGACGAACCTATCTGGGTTACTCGTTCAGGGTGCTCCTCGTCCAGAATAACATTTTCTGTAGATTCTACCACCTGTCCTTTTACAAGTTGGGATTCATCCCTGGGATCAAGAGTTTCAATTTCTGTACCTTCCTCCACCTGGTAGGTAATAGTCTTTTTCCTTGATTCCTCAAGCTCCTCTTGCTCGGCAGATGAATAATAGCATTCCCGAGCTATTTTTTGATCACCTTTCACAACTCCTACTCCGAAGTTTGTTGGGAATTTTAAGCATTGATGCACTGTAGATGGAACTGCTTCGAACTTCTTCAAACCAACTCTTCCCATGATGATGTTGTAGGCTGACTCCACATTCTTATCCATCACAAAGAAGCGTATTCTTTCTGTTCGACAAGCAGGCCAAGTTCTAATGAATATGTCCAACTTGATCGTCCCAAGTGGAAAAACTTTCTCGCCAGCAAAACCCAGAAGGGGTCTGTGATAAGGTTCTAATTGAGATAATTTCAAATTCAAGCTATCAAAACATGAATATTACATAATGTCTGCCGAACTACCATTGTCCACCAACACCCTTGAAATCACCACATCTTTCATCCTCATTTTGATCACCAAGGGATCGTCGTGAGGGTAAAGAACACCTGCCAAATCATTTTTTGAAAAACCAGTAACTAGCTTCTCTTTATTTACCTTCCTCGGACGATCATCCTCGGCAAGATTTATTCGTTGAATATATGAGCAGGCTTGAGCCTCTCCGAGGTAGGCCTTTCTTTCTGCAGTAAGGTCTCCCCCTCCAACATCTCCTCCTGTAATAACATTACAATCAAATGACCCAAAACGTATGGAAAATACCTCTCGTTCAGGCTCCCTTGGCTTCTTTGGAAGATCGGGGTCTTCATCTGGATCATCTTCATGATCTCTTTTCTTTTTCTCCTCCGTCCGACGAGGAGATCTGGAACGATCTCTAGTTCTATCATCATTCTTCCTTTCACCTTTGCGATCTACATACTTTGACAACTTTCCTCTTCGGATGAGCGTTTCAATCTCGTTCTGAAGGGCTATGCAATTTTTGGTCGTATGGCCATGATCTTTATGGAATTCGCAATATTTGGCCCTATTCCTCAGGTTAGGATTGGTCCTCAGTTTATCTGGCCACTTGATTTCTTCGTTATTCTTGATTTCTTCCAAAACATGATTTATACCCATTTTCAATGGAGTATAATTATCGTATTTCTTCAGGACTTCCCATGACGTCCTATTATTGTTGGAGTGCTTGTCACCACCATTACCTTTTTGCTCTTTCTTCTTAGATTTGTCAACCTCCACCTTGGTTTCTTTATCCATATTCTTCTTCGCAGCCATAGCCTCCTCGGCATTCATGATTTTGGCCGCTTTTGCCATCAACTCCGACATAGTTTTAGGTGGATCTTTGGCCAAAGTATAGTATAACTTGTTAGGCAGCAATCCACTCATCAAAGCAGTGATCGCTGTCTTTTCTTCATAATCTATGACTTCCAACTTCTCGTTATTGAAACGAGTTATGTAATCTCTAGTACTCTCACCTGATTTTTGTCTAACGCTTAACAAGTGCGCTACTCGCTTTACCGGCTTTGCTCCAAAACAGAAATTACCAATGAACAACTCGGCTAACTGAATAAAAGTCAAAATCTTACCCCGAGGAAGATTGTTGTACCATAACTGTGAAGATCCGGTAAGAGTTCCCGAAAATGCTCTACACCTTATCTCGTCGGGGACAACATATATGTCGGCAGCAGCTTGGTATTGTTCTATATGAAGAACATGATATGTCTTTCCATCATATTTAGGGGTCACTACAGGTGCTTTAAATTTCGATGGTGTAGGAAAATTCACAATGGCCTGCACAAAAGGTGTCCCTTTAACAAAAGTTCTCTGTAAGGGATTCCTTTCTTTAACCATTTCTCCAAGTCTATCCTCCAATCGCTGAATGGAACCTTTCCATGCTTCATTTCCTTCCTCGGGCTGCTTAGTCCGAGCAATTGATTATTCTGACGTAGCTTCCTGAGATCTATCTCGACGAGTAGCTGGTCTTGATTGTGCTGATCCTTCTCTCAAACCTGATGGTGGTCGAAAGCTTCTCGATGGGGCTCTAGGTGGACTCATATTTCTCATTGGTCCTAACCGACTGAAAGGAGATACCCTGCTTAATCTTTCCAGGGCGCTAGTTCTCTCCGGAGAGAGGGTGATATGTTGATCTGTATCCGTAGCTCGTATCGATGAAGTTCGCCCAGGTTGATAAGAAAAATCATTAGATTCTTCATTACGATATGACCCAGTACGCCTGGATCGCGATTGCCCACGATCACTCCTTTGCCTTGAATGGGTAGGTTCACCTCCGTGAAGAGTTTGAATGAGTTGCCTCATTGTTTCTTGCATGGCGGTTTGTCCTTCAGCCAGATTCGTCATAATTCCAGCCAAATCTGGAGGTGCAGATGGATTTGAAGGATTTCCAGCATTTCCAGCATTTCGATTACTGGGTTCTGGATTATCTGCCATTGATGATAAATGATTTTTGGTGAAAAACAATAGCAACAGTCGTTCCCACAGACGGCGCCAATCTGTTGATGTAAAAAACTAGATCGCTCTAATTATTCAATCACAGATAAATAAAATGAGACAAAGATTTTTAAAGTGGTTCAGCCTTATAAGAATGGCCTACGTCCACTGTTATGTTATTGCTGAGTGTTGTGGAATTCTTAATTACAAGTTCTCTCAAGAAATTCCGGTCCCCTTGAATGAGGATGATACAAGGTATTTATAGCCTTGAGGTTGTACATGAAAGGGTCGATACATTAAATGATATACATATGAAAGGGTAATACATTTAATGCAGCGTGTGTGTCAAGATTATAAACATTCAATGAATAGTTGAACTGTTAACTATCTGGTAATTAATGATACGGCCGAGATGCAGCTCGGAGCGCCTTAGTTGCTCGTTGATCAAGAGTTCCTCGGAGCGCTTGAGTACCTCGGTGTTCTGGAGTTCCTCGGGGTATCTTCGCTGCTCGGAGAGAACATGAATTTGTCGGGGAAATGAACTTCCTCGTTACTATTGTGCCACGTATATTGACACGTGTCTTCGTTTTATTCGTCCACATCATCGTATTAATTTTGGTATCAACAACGGTGTTCACGTGTGTTGAAAGGGTGGGCTTAAAAAAAATACTAATATGCATTGGATAAGATAAGAAAGGTGATTTCAGTCAAGAAATAGCTTCGGTTACATAAAATGTAGTGGTTTCAAGTGTTGAACTGGGTGTGTTAAATAAAGCGAGAAATGCTAAAATGAGTAAAAATGGAAGTCTTTTATAAGATTAAGGTAAATTAATTTGGATAAATAAGGTTTTCGGAAGTAAAAATCATTTCATGCATTAGGTATAAGTATATGTATGTGTATACATGTATACAACATAGTTGCATGTGAACGTAGGCATAATGTGTTTGAGTCTCCTTTTTGTTATTCGATTATATGCTGCATTTGTATATTTTTCACTGAGCATAGGCTCACACCCTCACATTGTTATGACAGGTTGGGAGTGGTTTCGTATTTTGAGAGAGTTATACAGGTAAGTATGTTCTTTATTTTACGTTAGTAACTCTGTATTCTTGGACTTTAAGGTGCTCCCCATGAGTCCCTCATGTAGATTATAATTGAAATTGGAATCGCATGCTAAGAAAGTGAAATGTTAATTAAAAATAAAACTCGACTAGCAACATTATATATGTTATTTAATTGCACTTTCCACGTAACTCTCGGGTCGGAACGAGTTGACTTCGGGTAACCCATAAATTCGGGTTGGGGGTGTTTCACATCGTATTAGAGCTCTAGGTTCAAAGTTCCTTTCGAGAGTGATGTGGTGAGGATTATATTGGGTCCTTCTATGTCGGTGTGGTTTGGGTCAGTCATGCTAGTTTGGTGATGGTTTAACTCGTGTCCTCAATGGTAAGGTCAAATAGGTTAGCACGACAAGTGAGTTAGTGACAAGTGGCACACAATCAAGATGATTGTTAGTAATCTCTTTCACGCTTCTGATTAGAATTGTAGTAAATTATGATTATCCATGCAAGCCAATAGTGGCAACACTGTGGTGGTTAGTTTGAGGTGCTTGTGTTGAATTTTGAGGACATGGAATCATTAGAGATGCCGATAGTGTGGAACAATGCCCAATTGGCAAGTTACACGAGTTTCATATAGTCAATGGTAGACGTTGATAGTTAGGGTGTCATGACTAGACACTAATGATTAGTGGTTTAAGGGTATATAACCCTTAGTTACAACGCTTGGGTAGTTAAAACTGGTGATGTAATTGGACAAATTTTATTCTTAGGGTGATATCGAATTTGATAGAAGTTCGGTGAACATATGAAATTGTGTAGGCGAATAGTGGCAATGCTACAATCCTTTGTGCGAGATGTATGGTTAAATGACTTTGGTGATAAAAGTAGCCTTGTTAGGGGAAACAATGGGTAGTGTTCGTTGTGACTTAACTGCAAAGGTTGTATATTTCACATTTGGAGATTAGATGACTGAGTGACATTCATAAGTATTAATTCTGTGGTGAGAATGTATTTGTTCATTTGGTTGAGGACTTGGGTTGGGTGTACCTTTATTATAATGTGGTAACGAGGAATAGGATCTCGTGTGGCATTTGTGGCGCGGGCCTTTGTATTTACAAGCAATATCCAACGTCCTATATCCTAGCAAGATCTATATAGTCCTATTGACTCATAATCTAGCACATGGTATGATGCATATCTAGACAATTTAGTTGTTATAGTTGAACATTTATTAAAGTTTAGGTGGGTTAGACATTGAATTTTATAGGTTACGGGCGATGTCCTATACCATATCATAACCCGTAGTATAGTTGGTTGTGGTTTGTACGTGGCTTATTGTCACAACCACTTAGAATAAAGATGAGATGATTATCTAGGTGTAGAAACTTGTTTTAGCCGCTAAGGTAATGTCTAGGTGTGAGGTAATCCTAGTGTGAGAGTAGTTCATAGGCACGTTGAGGTGCCCATATGACAAATTATGTGTGGTGTCATTGGGGAAAAACATCAGATGTTGTGACACCTTGAAGTGTTCGATAGTTAAGGTGCACTATATACAGAATCTCATAGATTAGTGTCCTTGCAAGCACTGAGTAATTGTAATGTGGGTATTGGAGGTTTGTGGAGTGCACCTACAATGATAAGGAATGGATGATGGAATCTTGTTGGGTTTTGAGGACGGTCACATAAAATGTGTTTAAAGTCCTTAGGAGGACAATTAGTCCGGTATAAAGGAGATTTAACATTCTAGTAATGACTATGTTGAAAATTAGGTGATGATCCACGGTTGTTAGTCATATAGTGCACGTGTTGCGTATGGCATCCCAAATCGGCACAAATGGTGGTGTAATCTTTAAGGTAGGAAGATAATTGTGTCTTTATAGGATTGATGCTCAGATCATGGAATGCCTAGTAAGGATGTGGTTATACTAGATTTTGGGATGAACTAGAAAATGTATTTGAGACTTAGAGTGATGATGCCATGTGGAGACTTAAAAATGGGAAACCAGGTGGGATAACATCGAAACATGATTATGTCGACGTGTCGATAGTATATGCTATGGTAGCCTTAGCAATGTAAGGATTAGTTCTTGGCATATCTTGACAAACTAGTACAGGAAAGAATTCGTAGCCCAGTGTGGTATTTATTACCCTTAGGATGATAATGGAGATGGGTGTGGTCATCATGAAAATTCTATGTGGGTAGAAATCGAAGGTGAGTTTAGTGGTAACCTCGTGTGGTATTCGGAATTTCGATCACGATACGTTAAGGTAGATAATAACCGAAGTGTAGTAAGTTGTGATGTCGTCACTGGTAATTGGATAAGGTCAATGTAGATAAGAGTGTAAAGTATCTGCAAATCAGATGGTTTATGTACGCCAAGGATGTGAAAGGTAGGGACTTGCTCCTAAGGAGGGAAGTCAGATATTAACTTCCCAAAAGGACTACTGATTCGTATATTCCTTTCGTGCTGCGAGAATGAATGGTTGTGATTCGATTCGCCATGGCTAGTGACCCAAGCTGGGGAAAGTGACTAGGATTCATGCTTGGTGAGAATCCTAGTAATGGATGACATGAATTCAAGTATACGGCGTAGGTTTGCTTACATATGTCAGAGTCGATGCTTATAGACAAAATTTCTCGGGACAGTTGCTTGCTCCTTATGATTTTAGTGTGTTCCTTTCGGTTTCGATAATCGAGAATTGATATTCTCACCTATGAGGTGACTAAGAATAGTGCCATGTCATGGTATGGTGCGGTTGGGCATAGTAGAGTGCAGTGGATCATGTATGGTCGGTGAAGCTTGGTAACTGGATGAACCCTATCAGAGGTATTCTTACTATTGCATAAAGCTCAGTTCACGGGTGGCTGCGCTCTCAGCCACTCGACTTTCTCGTGGTATCGATCTTTCTTAGGTTAGTGGACTTTTGACTGACAGGCTCAGTAGTTAGTGGCTCAGATTGCGAAGAGAGGGATGATGGATTGAGGATACATTAAAGTTCTTGAAATCGAGAAAACTTAGCATATGATGTTTCTTTGCCATGGTGAGTGGGTTAGAGTGAGACTCTAGCGAGTAATAAAGCATGAGATACCTAGGTTAGTATTAGGTTCATCAGAGTGATGTGGCGAAAGGTGTAAACCGAGCGTATGGTGATGACTTGATGAGAATATACCCCTTGGAGTAAGAGAATAAGGATGGTCATTGGCAAGCTCATAAGAGTTGTGTAGTCGAGATAGCTTGAGAATTTATGAAACACTCGATGTACGTTCCTAAGATGGAATTGAATTTGATGATGAATGCTATAGATGGTTGTATTATGATTCATATTGGGTGAGTGTCGACCGTTAGAAAAAGGGTTTGCCGTAGAGGCGCTGACATGCCTTAGGTACTAGCATAGGTGGTACAAGAAAGTTTTGGACTTGTTCTAAGGTGAATGGAAACTCAAAATCGATTGTGTAATGCCATGGTTAATGGGATAGTGAACATCGAGTATGTTGATTATTTGGTGATCTTAATGTTGTGGATTTCAATGATTTTGCCTTGGAGGATTTATGTCTTAGAATAGAAGTTAATGAACCCCATGAGCTTAAAATTTAATGGATCGAGAATTTCAAGGATGAAATTCCCTAAGGAGGGAAGTTTGTAATACCCTGCCCCATTAGTTCAATTAAAATTTATATAAATTATGATGGCATGAGGATTTATGATAATTATAAGGAATAGCGGATTGAAAATTGAAAAAAAAACAAAAGAATGGAAATTTTTAAGGGTCGTTCGAAAAACTATAAAGGGTCGTTTGAATGACATCCCAATGTAATTAAAAGTGAGATGGATCTCGCGAGATGCAGGACTTCGAACGACATGACACTAATTTGCAGTGGTAGTTCGAGCTAAGGGTCGCGCGATCCAGACTTCAAACAAGATGGAGTAATTGTTCAAACAACTTAGGCGTTTCATTCGAATGATGTAAATTGAAATTTTAAATCTGGTCTGCCCTTGTGCGCTATCATGATTTTGGCCGTTGGATCTTGGAGCAGTCGAGATCAGAGCAACCCAGAAGGGGGAAAATGAGATTTTTGGCTTTTGGGAGGGTTTTATAAGGGTTTTTTTTCTGTTTATTTAGGGAATTTGGAGTTGGAAGAAGATGAGAGAGTGATATAAGGTGGTCTTCAACCATTTTTGTCTAACTCCACCACAAAACCCCCATGCTACCACCACCTCTCCACATTAAAACATCATATTTCTTACATATTCCACTAGATTTAAACATTATACACCCATATCAACCATCAATGAGGAGATCTACAAAATTTTAGAGGAGAATTGGGAGTTTTCGAAGAAGATGAACATGCGTTTTCATGGAGTTGGAGTGGGTTTTGCTTGGAGCATTTTTTGAGGATGAATTTGATAACCCCTTGAGTCCACCTTTGGAGGTGGGAGTTTCTCCTCCTACACCAACATTTCTACCAACGTTGGAGTCATTTGAGGTGGAAAATCTATCTTTAGTATTAGGACTCTATTTTTCATTATTTGTGGCCTTGTAGTTAGATTACATGGGTAGTATGCATATGATTAGATGATGAAATTCATCCTAGTAAATAAGAAACATTTTTATGAAATACAAATGTTGACAAAATTATATTTTGTTGAAAATGGTGAATGAATAAATATTGCAAGATTTTGAAACATTAAAAGTTGGTATTTTATGAAAATAGTATATTTTTTTGAGAGATTGGTGTTACACATTTTATGAAGTGAAATATTTGGAAATAATGATTTATTTTGGTGAATATTAGTGAATAATGTTTTTAAAGTTTCTTGCAAAGATGAAGATTTTATGAAAAATGGACATTTTGTGAGTTTTAAGAAATTAAATGTCTTTTATGCTTAAAAGTTATATTTTTTCAAGTATGATGAATTTATAGAATGAAAATAATGTTTAAACCATTTAGTAGGTTCTAAGGTAAAAATTTGTCTTCTCATACATACGAACTTGTAGAATTTTGGCAATAAGTGTATAAACAAGTTTAAAGAAGAATTAGTTGGTTTTAAACATGGAATGATGAAAAAGTGGAAAATTCTAGTTTTCAAGTGTGTGAAATAAGTGTTAAAAATATGATAAGGATAAAGTGTAAGACTATATGTAAAATAAAAGAATTGATATTTTCTTATAAAAGTAGTCTTAAGTGTAAATCGATTTCTTGAATAAAGAAAGTAAAAAAATGTTTGGTTGGAAAACATATTAATAAAGGTACTGAATAAGTGTTAATGGGTGAACATGGAAAAGTTAGTGTGTGTAACTTAGTAATGTTGAAAAGGTTAACACTTGTAAAATTGAAAGAAATTAAAGAGGTAAAGGTGTTTCCAATTAAGAATAGTATTAATCAAAGGTTAAAAGGGTGTTAAGTTGTCAAGACACTTAAGAAGTTAGGACGAGCCACTTTGTAGTATTTTATAAGAAATTAACCCTTGTGGAAATGGTGTAAATGGTGATTTTGGAAATAAATGGGTGAAATGGAAATTTTACTTAAAGTGGAACATTTTTATGAAATAAAAATATTGGAAAAGATGTTGCATAAATTGGTCCTATATGAATATGACTTTTGGAATAAAATCAAGGTTGAAGTGTAAAGGATATGAAATGGTAAAATTTTAAAGTGTAACACAAGTTTGGGTGTAATCTCGAGTTTTTGCTTCGGCCAAGGAAAAAAGGAAAAGTGGGTAATGTGAACATTTGTAAAATGTTAAAAACACATTAAAAGGAACTTAGATGACACCGGAATAATCAAGAAGGGCCTAGAGTCCTAGGGTGAAAAGCCCAAAATCACTGGCCAGAGCATATGGTGCGCATAATCGGTGGTGCGGAGCCCATTAAAGTATACGACATTGGAAGAGTCCGAGAAGATAAAAGAAATAAGGAACATGTAAAGAAATGAGTTGTGTGGGAAAATGTGTTAATACAATCTAACTTGAATGTATTAATAATTTTTCTGGTAAAGGTTAAATTCTCAAGTATATATGTAATTGACTAATATCCATAAAGTAAGGAAAAAGGTAAAGTAAGTGAATAAATGAGTGATAAGAAACCTAAGAGGTTAAACCCATAATTAGCATATGAATGTGTTGTAAAAGGTTTTCAAAGATGAAATGAGTATGTTCTAACACGGTGTTCGTGTGTGTTGAAAGGGTGGCTTCAACAAAAATACTAATATGCATTGGATAAGATGAGAAAGGTGATTTCAGTAAAGAAATGATTTCGGTTAAATCAAATGTAGTGGTTTCAAGTGTTGAACCTGGGGTATTAAATAAAGAGAAAAATGCTAAAATAAGTAAAAAGCGAAGTCTTTTATAAGATTAAGGTAAATTAATCTGGATAAATAAGGTTTTTGGAAGTAAAAATCGTTCCATGCATTGGGTATAAATATATGTATTTATATATATGTATACAATGTAGTTGCATGTGCACGTAGGCATAACATGGTTGAGTCTCCTTTTTTTCATTCAATTCTATACTACATTTGTATATTACCCACTGATCATAGGCTCACACCCTTTCTTTATTACGATAAGTTGGGAGAAGTTTTGTATTTTGAGGCGTTATATAGGTAAGTATCTTCTTTATTTTACATTAGTAGGTCTAGATGCTTGGACTTAGGAGTACTCCCCATGGGTCCCTTAGGTATATTATAATTAAAATTGGAATCGCATGCTAAGCAAGTGAAATGTTAATTAAGAATAAAACTAAACTAGCAACATTGTATAGGTTGTTTCATTGCACTTCACACCTAATGCTCGGTGGAGACCAAGTTGACTCGGGTAACCTATAAATGCGAGTCGGGTCGTTACATGGTAGATATTTTATGGTCCTAATTTAAAATTTTAAAAATTAAAATATTCCCAAAACACTATCCATTTGCTCCCAAATCTTTGTCCAAATGCCCAACCCCGAAGCCATATCCAACATATTAAAAACACTGTACCGGGACTCTATATCGCCTAGATCCCAGTCTAATAGTATACACTCGCAATACTAACCTAATTTTAATGACATTATTAAATTATGAGGTGTTAATATCTAATTTATTCCCCTAATTAACAATAATTATTACACGTAAAAAAATCACTATAAATCACACAACTACCATGCACACACACTACCATGCACATGAGATACAATAAAAAATATTAAATATAAAAACATACAGGGTATTACACAACTACCATGGATGCACTCAGAATTTGATACATGCCTCCTAAAATAGTTTTGAATACTTATATCACATGTCACTGTTTCTTTCCAATGTATACTATGTCTCATTATGTTGTCCCAATTGAACACACACCAGGGTAATGAATTTTTCTTGGATTATTTTATCGTTATGATCCTGAATAATGAATGGTATTTACTTGTAGCATGCATTGGGATGAGTCCTAATCTCACCTATATCTATATGTTGGTACACATGTAGTCCTTAAGGAATCTCCGCAGTATAAATATGTGGAACATCTCTTTTACCTTTTGGAGATGATCTGATAAGACTAGACATTAAATTGAAAACTGTGAATGACCCAAAACACCATGGCTATAAATTCCATTTCCTCCTAAAGCACATCATTCCCTACATGGGAGACACCTTGAGAAACACCTAATCCTAAAATTAAAACTCAAGGTACCTCTTTCCTTTGTTCGTGTATTTCTTCTACCAAATATGCACGTCGCTCATCATGTACTTGTTAAGTTCCACTATCTTTAAGGAATTATGAATAAAATTTGGTCCAACTATCTTGTTCTTCCCCACCTCCATCCAGTAAATGGAAAAATGATAAGGTCACTCATACAATGCATCACAATGTATCATGCCAATAGTCTGCTGATAATTGTTTTCATATGAAAACTTCAAGAATGGTAGTACAACTCCAAGTCACCCTTTAATTCAAACGCTCGTCGATAGCATATCCTTTAAGACCTAGTTCATTCACTCCATTTGATTGTCCGTCTGTGGGTGATATGAGGTATGAAACCATAACTTAGTACCTATCGTTTGATGAATGCTCCGTTAAAATTATGACATAAATGCCTTGTGTCCGTCTTACATGATGTTAAGGGGTACACCATGTAGCCTCAGAATATCAGTTCTAAAAAGCTTGGCATACCTCTCTACTATGAAGTCTATTTGAACTAAAAGGAAATGGGCTACCTTAGTCAACATCTCCATAATGACCCGGATATAATAGTGTCCTCTATTTTATGTAGTAACCTTATAATGAATTCCACGGAGATGCTCTCCCACTTTTACACTGAGACCTTAAGAGAATTTTGAAAACCTAGAGGTCTCTTGTGATCTACCTTCCCCATGTAATACATATCACACTTAGACACACACATCTCCGTGTACTTATCTATTCCTTCCTACCAATATTAGCTCCTCATGTCGTGATAAATTTTATCCCAATAGAAATGAACTATAAATTTGGATCCATAAGCCTCCCTCAGGATGTATCACTATAATTCTTAATCTCATGGAACAACTATTATAATCCCACATCAAACCCAATCGAATATAAGGTGCCCCCTCAATCGAAAAGTTGTTGGACTTCTCTTGGAAAGAAAGTTCTAAAATTCTGTCCCTCACAACTCAAACAATAGTTTTTGGTATAATAGTAGCGACTGCCATAAATTTTTTCTCTAACTCATCTTCTATCCGAAGCGAACCCTATTATGACTTATATATCACAGATTAAGTTAATATCGATTTATGGGTCAAGGCATCTACCACCACATTCGCCTTGTCCAAATGATATTGGATGTCATATTAATAATCCTTCACAAATTCTAATTAACGAATTTATCTCGTATTTAAATCTCTTTGCATGAACAAGTTATGCAGACTCTTGTGGTCGGTGAACCAGTGAAACCTCTCTACCAACAAGTAGTGCATTCATAGTCTAAGGGAAATATACACTACCACCAACTATGCGTCATTGATGGGATAGTTCCTTTTGTGAGGCTAAAAATTTTAGGAAGTGTAAGATATAGGCCTTTACTCCTTCCTCAACACACCCAAATCCGTGTAGTGAGAAATCAGTATAACCGTAAACCCCATTAAAAGGTGAAGCAAGTCACATAATTGAAGTCAACTTCGCCTTTAACTCATCGAAAGCATGCAGAAAAAACTCATGCCAAATAAATGTTACCCCCTTCTTCATCATATTAATTAAGAGCCCTATAATATTAAAAAAATCCTAAATGAACCAAAGACAATACCTTGCTAATCTTAAGAAACTACGCACATCCGTTGGTGTTATGGGTTGTCCCCACTCCAGTAGTGAGACCACCTTACTCGGGTCCACTGAAATCCCCCTCTTAGTTGTAATGTGACCAAAAAATTGGAACTCCCTCAACAAAAATCCACACTTCTCGAAATTAGCATAAAGTTGGTCATCTCTTATGTTCTATAAGACTACCCTTAATTACTGGGCATACTTGTCTACCATTCAAAAATATATATATCATAATGTCATCAATTAACATGATACAAACTCATTACGACGCTCCCTAAACATTCGGTTCATCAAATCCATGAACACTTCTAGATCATTAGTTAGGCCACACGTTATGACCATGCACTCATAATACCCGTAGCACATAAAAATGTTGTCTTTAGTACATCCTAATCCCAAATCGATAACTAATGATATTCTGATCTCAAATAAATATTTGAGAAGTGCAATCCAACTCTCAACTTTTCAAATAGGTCATCAATATGGGTTAAAGCATACTAGTTTCATGTGGTGATCATGATCATATCCTTGTAATCCACACACAATCTGAATGATACATCCTTTTTATTTACAAAACGGATCGGACCTCCCCATAGTGATGTACTACTCAGAATGAAACCCTGTCCAAAAACATGTTAAATCTTCTCTCTGAGACATGTCATCTCCGATGGAGCAATATGATACAATTATTAGACTGTTGATGTTGATCTTTTGGCCTCTACCCTGGTGACCCAGGCTCTACTATCCCTAGTTAGTTTTTTTCTCATGGCCTTAACGATGTTGATCATCATAACCTCTATTTCTTTTATGCAAATTTAACCCATGTTGTATCTCTTTCAGATGTTAGGCCTCCTGTGTATGGGATGACTCTCCCACACTCCGTTATATCTTGTTCACATGGATAAATGTGTTTGTAATGCCCGCGACCTTACCTTATTAGGCCGTGGGGTTATTTTACTCGATCTCATATGGATAGAATTTAAACTTTTTAATTGGGTAAATATTACTAGGTAATGGTCAGTTTGTAACATAATCATTCATCACAATAAGCGAGGTATAAACTAAAGGATCATTCACAATATATAATTTCCATTAATATAGGAGCAAAAGTCTCCAATATATAAGTAATATATTAATTCCATAAAATCCTATTTACAATATAACATAAACTAACAAAATTATAAACGCAACTTAATATGAAATCTTTAATATATGTAAGATCTAGCTACAAATATACTTTACCACCCACAATCTCCTCTGTGGAGCCAAACATTATTTACAACCTTGAAACTGTCTTCGACCACTCACCCTGAGGAAAACAAGGAATATAAAGGAATGATCTCAAATAGATCAGTAAGGGTTAAACCAAATGTCCTCATCCCACTTACTAATGTTAGTATTCAAAGAAATACAATTATACTAATAGAGCTATCAATGTAGATCAAGACAAGTTTACAACAGATTAAATGGGAAGTAAAATAGTTGTTTAGTTTCCAAACCCCACAAAATATACTCATGTCCCAAGGCTCAATCTCCGTCGGTCCACTACTCCCCAGCTTCCAAAAAGTCTTAATATCCCTTGTTTCCCCCTGTAGTCCGCAACCTTTATTTTATAGCCTTATATTTTGTAATCTCTATGGCCTTATTCTTGACTTTTATTGACCTATTTATGACACATGTCAGCCTCCTCTTCTTCCAAATTCTAGGATGAACAATATGTGGTGTTCAGTTAACTCCATACCCTTGGTTGAGCTCCTCCAAGGTGTAACTCCTATAACTAGCTTAAGCTCATTCTCCTTTGGACTAGAAATTTTAACAAAAAGCACAAAGCATGATGCCGTATGTAGACATGATACCTTGTCCTAGAGAAATATCGTTGCGGCCTCATTATTGAATCCCCATCCAATTACTCAAATAATCATAATCATATAATAACTAAATATGCAACCTCAAAGAATGAGTTAGAACTTGATCACCAAAAAATAAGAGTATTTTAATAAGATAAAGGTTTTAAACCCTAATTAACTCATGGCCTAATATCCTCAAAGATGAACAGAGAAATCCGAAGTAAAATCTCATAAGTCCAATAAATAATCCTCAAGTAATTTTCGTCGAAAACCCAAAATCCCTAATTTCGTGGCTAACAATATAAAAAGGGGATTAGATTTATCTTTATTTACTCTTAACACTTTAGAGACAAGACACTAAGGTTTAAGAGAGACTAGAGAGAAAAATGGTTAGAGACGAAGGAATTTGAGGCAAGTGGACTTGGAGGAGTATGAATTAGGATAATCGAATTGAATTTTAATATTTTTGTTTAAGCCAAGATTATTTAGTATCATTCTATAATTGAGGATGTGTTATAGTATGATTACTCATTGGATTCTTAACCTAAAACTAGTATAATTTGAATTAGTCAATTTGATTAACAACTGTTAGAATTATGCTAATTGAGAAATTAGGTTATAATCCATGTTATTAGAATATAGTGAAATTTATTTAATTCATTATGATTATAGTAAAAATTATTCAATTGATGATAAGGTTATGAGAGTATATGTTATAGAATAGAGGCCCTTGTTAATTTTGTGGATTAATTAATAATTAGGTTGAATTGGGATCAAATCACTAGTTAGGGTTATTGGGAGGGTAATTTGGAATTATATCTTCAATATATATAAACATTAACTTAAACGATTATAAATTGGTTAGTATGGTTGTTGGAATGATTATACATCTAGAAATTAAAGTTTAGAGATGATTATAGTCTTGGAATTGAGCTTTAAGGGTCATCCATGGTAGAATTTCTATAGGAAGATGAACTTTCTAGACTAAACTCATTTGAATGAGATTGTATCCTCTTTCGTACGTAGTGGGAATTCTCATTTGAATGGAAAGAGGAGGTCATTCAAACGACATGTTTAATTTCATTTGAGCAATAGTTAGTACTTGTTCGAATTAATCGTGTATTCTTGTTCGAACGAGGAAATTGGATGACATTTTATCAGAATTGGCATTTCTTAATTAAAAGGGGTTAATTAAGGTAATTAATCTATAACTAAGACTAGTAACCCTAAACTATGTAGGATTACTTATTTTGTGTATTATGTGAAATATACCGGGTGTATGTATTTACGAGATACGTACTAGAGCGGGTATCCATACGGGTCATGTGCAATGATGAATACATTAATACCCTGATGGGAAAGATAAGTTTACTTTGATTTAGTGATGATTATTATATGGGTACCCTAATTCGATGAGATATGTTTACCTTGGTTATGATTACCAGGGATAATGCATAATGAAATTCCAATTATATCTAGATTAAAATGCTCGGGTTGATATTTTAGTATAGATTTGGGTATGGGGTTATATGGTTGGTGTGAAGGATTCGGGATTATCCCTTTGGATATTATTTTATGATTATTGGTGTGGGATAATCATAACTATGACTAGTATACATGAGTGATACCCATAGGTGGTAGATTGGCTTTTGTTATATAAGGGCTTAAGTATGGACCTTGTATGAGGTAGGAGTGTTGGATCGTGCCGATATTTTGTGGATATAAATGTAACAAATACTTCTATTTAGATATTATAAAATTGAGATGAATAAGATGATAAAGTAGTGAATATCCATACTTGTACTATGTGGAGGTAGATATAGACACTACTCTCCCCTGTGACATTATACAACCTTCGTATATAAATGAATAAAAATAGAACTAGGGCATAAAAGTCTATAGAGAAACGTATGAACTTGGTTGTAGACACATGTGATATTTATGGTTGTTTTTGGTTGGGTTAACTTAAAATTATCTAAAATACTAGAAGAAGGCGTATAGTTATGTTTTAATTGAAAATTAATTACATTATTATTTCACTTAGACATGTTGTTAATGTCTCCTATTAATATTTTTAGGACATAGGTAGTTGTATAACATCCACCCTGAGATCATTTAAGTAGGAAGATTTACATTGTTACAGTTGTTGTTACATGATGGTGCTAGTACTATTTGTTGGTTAGGTATCAGAGTTATGTGGTTCATCTATGGTATGTGTAAGCCATTTATTTTATACATTTAATTTATATGACGACCATGCTTAGAAAGATATCCAATTGTTTGATTCCTATGAGTTGGCATTAAATCTGATCAATTTATTATTAAATTTCACAGTGTGTCACAGTTGATATCATAGCATTCTAGGTTCTAGTGTTCTAGGGATCTAGAGTGCGACCTTTGTTTTTCCATATTGTGTCCTCTGATGAATTTAGAGCTTTACTATTTAGGATATTAATCTTTATAACAATGATCACTTAGGTAAATTCTCACCATTGTTCCAGACAAAATATTTGAAGAAAACAGTGTGTATCTTGAGGGTTCCTTATTTGGATTTCCTTTATGAAACGTTCTATGCATGAGGTTGAATTCGATCAAGAGTTAGGGAATTTTAGGCATGATACCTTTAGCAAGTGCTTATCATATGGATCGATTATAAATGTTTTTTTTATCACCATTCATAAGGGCATTAAACCCACCCAGGTATGCTCCAGCGGTAAGTGCGGGCTTCAAACTGTGTAGTTAGGCGCACAGTGTTGGGTTTGATTCCCCGCTGGTAAGCCAATATTTAATAGGGGTGCATGTGGGACGTGGGTCCTGCGTAGTATCCCTTGTTTACCTTGCATGGGGGAGTCCAAAGGACTCATTCGTGATGAGGTTCAGGGTTATAAAAAATGAAAAAAATAAG
Source organism: Sambucus nigra (assembly GCA_949130495.1). NCBI lineage: Eukaryota > Viridiplantae > Streptophyta > Magnoliopsida > Dipsacales > Adoxaceae > Sambucus > Sambucus nigra. The sequence continues at coordinate 197,643,285 of OX422212.1, forward strand.
GGCATTAAAAGTACTATTTTGAAGACCTCATTTGTACGATTGTGTGGTTGATAGTACGAGGAGGAATTAAACTATATTTCTCTTTATGCAGTGAAAGAGTTTGATACGAAGGTAAAGAATGATGTTAAAATTATTCTCTTCTATGCGAACATAATTTGTTTTGAGTTAGCATATACTTTACGAGGAGGGTTTGGTGAATTTTAATGGTAAAATCATTATTCCCATGTATGTTGAGTTGGTGAGAGTTACCTTACTACATCAATAGGCCACCGTAATTATTTTAAGGATATAGCTCCTGAGACGATGAAGACTGAGGCCAAAGGAGGCCCAATGACTAGATATTGTGTAGTGTGGACTCAAGTAGGGAAGACCACACTTGTAAAATGAATTACATTAGGTAAGAAGACCCTAAGATGTTCAAAAAGTAGGCAATATGAAATTCTTATGTCCAGTAGAGCTAAGGAAATTTGACCAGTAAGGTCACGACCAATGAGAGCAGACCCAACAAGGCAAGAGTTAGCAGTGACAACTATAAAGGCATGGTCAACAAGGCCTCTTGTAGAGTTGCCGTTTAGATAATTCCTTTAGAATAATTTGTTACACTTGTGATGAGCGAGATCACTTAGTTAATAGAGGCCGTATAACGACCTTCGTTATTGAGAATACCCCCAGGGATGGTTACGATTATCTCTGTGCCTCACGTGCATGAGTCTGACTTAGACATCAAGGAGTTATCATTCTTTATAAGTAGTGTGTTTAATTTAATCATGAGAGGTTATCATCAGGAATTATTTCTGTAATACCCCGTATTTCTGCGTATTTGAAATTTAATTAATTTGGAAATTTATTGGGAGAAATACATTTCAATTGAATTACACGAGTGACGTAATTAGGTGATTAAATAATGAAGGTGATTATTAAATATTAGTCAAGAGATAGATACTGATTAATATTATTAATTGAAATTTACTAAGTGTGAATAGTAAATAATTAAGGATAATTGATTTACGTCATAGAGAGTGATATGGGCGTATTTGATGCTATCTCAATCGGGAGTCGCTTGTAGACTAGAATTGAGGTCGAGATAGGAAAAATATTTTAAGTGACTCGAATGATAATTTAGAGGTCACAAATGATTCCAAATGGGCCAAAATAGTATACTAAGGTGTATAGTTTGGGTTCCGGGTCAATTTTAGACCAAATTGGCACCTATTGATGGCATTTTTGTCATTTGACTAAGGAGATTTAGATACCTACGAAATTTGTATCCCTATATCTGATGTTAGATAGAAGGGTCTGGGGTTAGAAAAATAAAAAATTCAAAGAGATCATTAGAGAAGAAGAGAAGAAGAATTGTGGAACTTTTGTGGAGAATCTTAAAGCCCTTCACCTTGTTCTTGCGACACAATCAATTGGGGAGTGAGGATTTGAAGAGAAGAACATAAATCTATCATCACCATCATGAAATCAGATCCTACAAACAAAGAGGCAGGTGTTTATATGAAACGTTTTTTGAGTTATAATACCCATGAGTAGGGTTTCAAAATATACTTGATTTAAATCATGATTATTAGAAGAAAATAAATGGATTTTGATGCGTGATTGGGCAGGTTTGCATGTAGAAATATTTACTATCTGTAGAGAAGAAGAAATCATATGATAAGGACCCATCATCATGAATTAAATCTGATTTTTTGAATGAATAATTGTAAAGAACACAAAACTAGGTTTTTGAAGAGTTTTAGGTTTTAGTTCATTCTTGATTGAATTTTGTGAAGATTTGATATGTTTAGAACGTTAGAAATCATCCTAATACATGTGGAAATGGTTTAGGACTATTGGTTGTGATTTTTGTGAAGTAACGTGGGAGTTGGAAATTGATAATGGAGGAAAAAACGCATGAACTGGAAGAAAAAAATGAAGTACACATAGGCGAACCTGTTCGATTCAGAGGGCGAACCGTTTGGGGCTAGTTCTTCTAAACTGTCATCTTGGGAACTTTTGTGACTTTGATAGGATTTAATAAGATATTTATTACATTATCGTACACCTATACTAGGTTTGTGGTTTTGTCTTATTGAGAGGGTTAAGACGATAATAAATTGGGATGAATTGTATCGTAATTTATCGGAGAGAAGATAACGAATTACGAGAATTTCGCATGAATTGATAAGTAGACCATTAGGGTAAATATTGATTTGAATACTAAAATTAATAAAGGGGTAACTAGGGCCCTTAAAGTTGTGTGAATACTCAAATAAATATGATAGTGAGATAAATCGTAAAGGGATAAGTACGGTAAGTATTCGAGAGAAATATACTACGTACTAACATGCATGGTTGGTTTGTGTGAATACCTATCGACGGATATTAATACATTGGTTGTGTGAATACTGAAAGTATACTAAATAAATATTGTTGATCGAGGTAGGATTTTGAGCCAATATAGATGACTAGTATTGGTGATCGAGGTACGATTCCGAGCCAATCTAGGTATGATTAATATTGGTAATCGAAGTGTCATTCCGAGCCAATATAATCAATAACTACTGATGATCGAGGTATGATTCCGATCCAGGATATATATCAATCAGTATTGGTGATCGAGGTAGGATTCCGAGCCAATAATCCCTTACGTGTGATACAAGGATATGATTATAAAGTATGCAATTATAGTATATATTGTGGGTGAAATATATACTTTATGATTATTCTACTTATGAGTGATAGTAGACTGCTAGAGGTTATATATATATATATATATATATATATATATATATATATATATATATATATATATATATATAGCTGGTAGGCAAATTAAGTAGAGAGACTTAATTAACAGAGCAAAGGTAGATCGTGAATATCTGAGAAACTAAATTTAAGTAGTGAGACTTAATTATAAAGATTGAAATATAAAATATGTGAAATGTTAGATGAAAAATAATTAACATATGAGTGATGTTAATAAATTAATGCACTTTATGGGTGGTACGAGAACTTAAACGTGTAGGTAAGTTCAGATGAATACTTTAGTCTAGTTATCTTGGGTATTATAGTTAGGTGGGCTAAGTTTATAACGATTAGGTGTGCATTATAGATTATAGGTGAGGAAAATCAAGAGAGTGTACATGAACCTAACATGTATAATTAATAACCGAATTTTATTGTAATGAACACTTGCTATATATTTTCAAAACATTTTGAGCACTAACTCGTGCTATCAAAATATTTTCCAAACCTTTTAGGTGTCCAGCCACAGGGACGCAAGGCTTGAAGACTCCATTCCAGGGACTCGGAGCTGTAGCACTGTGGATGCTGATAGGATTTGAGTAGACGATTATTCCTGTCAAATCTAGTGTAGGATATCATTTTACATTTCCATGTATGGACATGTTCTCCGTTGACAATTTTTCAATCATTCCGTTCTTTTGTTATTATGGAGTATTTGGTTTCGAATTTTAGACAATGGTTTATTCAGCAAGACTTTATTCATTTATATATATTATGATGGTTGGACTCTAGTATATTGTGAATGTTTAATTTTAGTTTTTCGCTTTGTTCATTTTTATCTGTGTTAAATAAAGATCAAAAAAATTAGCACCGGTCTAATTTCACTTAGGTGGTTAGTAATTAAAAAGTTTTTTACAGTGATGCTAAGAAGCACCATTTGAGAAACCTATTTTAATTTAATAAAGGCCTGATCAACCGAAGTTTAATTAGGCGGGATGTCACAGATGGTATCAGAGGATTTGGTTCTAGTGTCCATAGGATCGGTACGGCTTACTACGATTTCAGCGTATCATTATTTTGATGCAAAGCCCTATTGTTAGGACTGTTGTTTTATCTTTGCGTGCTTAAGATATCGTGCTTCTGCTATTATATTTTTGTATAAAAATGTGTACTTATACAATTTAATTCTATTTCCAGTATGCTACCGAGAAGAGAGCGAGCCGAGAGGGCACCAGCCAGAGATGAGATTAAGGAGGACCCTCATGAGTAGTTGGTACCACCACCACAACCACCATCACCAGATATGATTTCTACTAATCATGTGGCAATGATAGTTGCTCAGGCAGCAGAGATATATATGAGGGCCATGGAAGCTCACTTCTCTCAGCCTCAGGCATAGCAACCAGTGGCGCTAGTGATCCATGTTGAGACATGACCATCTTCTTGGCAGCGAGTCAGGTAGAATTTCTAAAAGGTTCACCCACCCGAGTTCTCAGGCAATGTTGATGTAGTGGTGGTGTTTCAATGAAAGAAGAACATTCAATGCCATCTGCGCAAGATTGAGTGTAGAAAAGTATAAAAACATATGTTAGCTACCTTCAGACTTTCGGGAGCAACTCTACAGTGGTGGGAGTCGGTGACCATCGCCGAGGAGAGGGACTTGATGATAATGTTTTACTTTTAGGTGTGGTTTGACCGTGTACTTCACGCCTACAGTCGAGTTAGAAATGAGGAAGAAATTTGGGGAAGTAGTACAGGGTGACTGTTTAGGAGCGGACTACGAGGACTAGTTTACTCATATGGCACACTTTGTGCCAATTGAAGTGAGCAATGAAGAGAGAAAGAAAGCTAAGTTTATGGACGGGTTGTCCTGGAGGATTAGGAAACATTTGATTGGTAAACCTATGTTGGTGACTTACATTTACGCCATCAATGCCTCACTGGTGCATTTCAAGATCACCATTTCCATGCGAAGGGGAGCAAGATAGGTGAGCTTAGCCAGCAGAGCAAGGCTTGGGGGAGCAGTGGTAGTGGGTCACCACCCCAGCAGAAGCAGATAGAGTCAGCAGGGGCAAGATTCTCGACAGGGGAACTCTGCCAAGAGGTACAAATTTGGAGGTTATCGACTCGATGTGAGATTTAGGTAGGGTTAGTTGCGTCCCTGGCAGTTGCAGGTTCCTCAGGTCCATCAGGGCTAAGGGAACCAGGGAGAATCCAATAGGGCCAAGTCCATCAGGTCCAATGTCAGGGACAGAGACAGAGATAATTCTAGGGTCAGTATTTCACTTGTGTCCAGTAAGGTCACAAGAGTATAGCTTATCCACAGTGAGACAGGGCACAGCGATAGAGTGCCCAACAGGGGAAGCAGGCCTCAATAGCTCCAGCACCAGCATTGGCCCCACATCAGCAGTAATGTCATATGTACTATAGGCGTGTTTACAATGTTTGGGGTATACCGATGCCTCCAGCACCACAGGCATCACCGGTAGTATATGGTACGTTTCCTATTCACCAGCTTGAGGGTATGATTCTATTTGATAGTGTACCATCACATTCTTTTATTAAGACTAGATTTTCATGAGCCGCTGGTTAATTAGAGACAGTAAACAAACTTCTTATGTGTGTCGAGTCACTGATGGGTAGTGGTTCGCTGATACATTCGATCTGTAGAGGAGTCGATATTTTTATTGGGAAACTGAGTCTAGTGGCAGACCTCCTAGTGTTAGACATGGAGGGGTAAGACGTGATTCTAGGCATGGATTGGTTGGCGAGTTATCGAGTAATGGTAGATTTCTATAATAGGATTATAGTGTTCTCCATCCCAGGGCAAGAGATGTTCTTAGTGGCGATGCCTTTGCCTGATGGAAAATCATGCACTCACTTATATTGCATTAAGGAGGAGACCTAGCAGGAGGTAGTGGTACCTTTAGACTCGATTCCCATAGTGACGGAGTTTGAAGATGTACTTCAGGACATATATGGGTTGCCACCGAGCCAGGAAATAGAGTTTGTCATATACTTAGCACCAGGGATGAGACCATTTTCTAGAGAACCGTATCGCATAGATGCTTTAGAGATATGGGAGTTGAGAGAGAAAATTCAATAGCTCTTGGTTCAGGGTTTCATTCGGCAGAGTACATCGCCTTGGGGTGCTCCCGTGTTGTTTGTAAAGAAGATGGATGGTTCGATTTTCTTGTGAATGGATTACAGGGAGCTGAACAAGGTGATGATACGAAAAAAGTATCCATTGCCTAGGATTGATGACTTGTTTGATCACTTGAGAGGAGCTGCTTACTTTTTAAAGATTAATTTGAGGTTCGGATATCACTAGTTTCACATCTGAGATGAGGAAGTACCTAAGACCGCTTTCTTATTGCGGTACGGGTTGTATGAGTTTAGGGTGATGCCGTTTGGGCTCACCAATGTGCTCGTAATATCCATAGATCTTGTGAGCAAGGTATTTCAGGAGTTTTTGGACTATTTTATGATCGTGTTCATAGATGACATCTTAGTTTACTCACAGACGAAGGAGGAGAAACTGAGCATTTACGCATGGTTCTGCAGACATTACAAAACAATCAGTTGTATGCGAAAATTGGTAAGTGTGAATTTTAGCTTCGATAGGTACAGTTTCTTGGCTACAATGTGTTCGATAAGGGCATAACTGTTGATCCGAGTAAGGTGTCAAAAGTGAGGTAGTGGGGGTAGCCCACGACACCGATCGAGATTCGCATCTTCTTGGGGTTGGACATATATTACCATCACTTTATTAAGGGGTTCTCAAAGATTTTTGGGCCTTTAACGAACTTGACTCATAAGGGAGTACTATTTATTTGGATAGACCATTGTCAGTTTCGTTTCGATGAGCAAAGGAACGAATTGACATCAACACTAGTACTTGCTTTTCCTAGGGGAGGATTGGAGTACTGGGTCTATATTGATGCATCCTTGAAGGGACTTGGGGTGTGTTATAGCATGAGGATAGGGAGATAGCTTATGTGTCTCGAAAGATAATGCTCCACGAGAAGAATTACCCCACCCACAACCTTCAGTTGGAAGCGATAGTTTTTTGCATGGAGATATTACCTATTAGGGGAGCAGTTTACATTATTCACGGATCATAAGTCACTTGAGTACCTCTTCACACAGAAGGATCAGAACATGAGGTAAAGGTAATGGCTAGAATTCGTGAAGGACTACCAGTTTGATACACGGTATCATCCTTGTAAGGGTAACATCATTGCAGACGCGTTGAATCGATGACCTATTGGAGAATTAGCAGAGGTATGGAAAGAGAAGTGGAGTGATCTTTGATAGGAGGATGAGGTTGCCCGAGCGTACATGGAAGTTATGATTATCACTCCCGAGATTGTTATGCGAGTAGTGATGGCACAGGAAAAGGATCATTTTTGTCAGGCCAGGGCACCGAAGTTATTAACTGAGGGTAAAGAGTCTTACTCAGTCTGCTCAGAGGGAGGCCTGCGCTTTAATAAGAGATTGGTAGTGCCCGAGAATGAGGATTTAAGACATGAAGTTATGAATGAGTCTCACAGTTCCATGTTTGTGGTACATCTCGATGGGGATAAGATGTACCAGGATATGAGGAGATAGTACTGGTCGATCGACATGAAGAGAGACATAGCGAAGTTTGTCTCAAAGCGTGTTACCTTTCAGCTTTTGAAAGTTGATCACCAGAGGCCTTCGGGGATGTTACCGCCAATTAAAATTCTCGTGTGGAAGTGGGAGAGCATTTCTATGGACTTTATTACTAGGCTACCTACGTCGTAGCGGGGACACGATTCCATATGGGTGATAATGAATCGACTAACCAAGGTGTCTCATTTCTTGTCAGTTTGCACAGACTACGAGATGATGCAGTATGCGTAGCTATTCATTTAAGAGATTATTAAGCTGAACGGGGTCCCTATTAATATTGTGTCTGATAGAGATAAGATTTTTGTGTCACACTTCTGGAAGAACTTTCAAGAGTCCATGGGCACAAATTTACGTTTGAGTACGGCGCACCACCCGCAAGCAGACTGGACAACTGAGAGGGTGAACCAGATGCTTGAAGATATACTGAGGAAGTGCATCCAAGATTTTTGGGGAGGGTGTGAGAGATACCTCCCATTGGTAGAGTTTGCGTATAACAACTCTTACCAATTTACTATCGGTTTTGCCCCGTTTGAGGCATTATATGGGAGGCCTTGTTGTTTGCCCGCTTGATGGTTAGAGGTGGGGAACAATAAGTTTTTGGGACCTGAGATGATTCAGGAGATGACTACTGACGGGATTGAGTTGATTTGAGAGCGTATTCGAATAGCTCATGATAGGTAGAAGAGCTATGCCGACGCTGACAGGAGACATGTGGAGTTAGAAGTTGGCGACCAGGTGTTGGTTCGATTATCTCCTATGAAGTGGATTATGATGTTTGGAAAGAGAAGGAAGTTAGTGCCTAGATATATAGGACCATTTCCTATTATAGAGAGGGTGGGACCGGTAGCATATAGACCAAGACTTCTAGAACATCTTCAGCGAATACACGACGTGTTCCATGTGTCATCACTGAATAAGTACATGAGGAGCGAGAGAGACTTATGGTATGTTCCACTTAGGGAGATTGATTTACATATACATGTCTCATATGAGCAAATGCTCATGGCTATTCTATATTGTAGTGAGCACAAACTACGGTCCAAGGTGGTGCCACTAGCGCGAGTTTAATGGGGACAACACAATATTGATGAGTCGACATGGGAGCGGGAGGATGACATGCGAGAGAAATATCCAGAGTGATTCACCGCAGGTAGGTTCAAATTTCGGGGACAAAATTCCTTTATAATGGGGAAAGTATTTAATACCCCGTATTTTTGCATATTTAAAATTTAATTAATTCATAAATTTATTAGGAGAACTACGTTTAAATAAAATTACGCGAGTGATGTAATTTTACGTGATAAAATAATAAAGGTGATTATTAAATATTAGTCAAGAGATAGATACTGATTAATATTATGAATTGAAATTTACTAAGCGTGCATAGTAAATAATTAAGGATTATTGATTTATGTCATAGCGAGTGGTATGGCCGTATTTGATGATATCTCAACCGGAAGTCGGGTGTAGACTAGAGTTGAGCTCAAGATAGGAAAAATATTTTAAGTGACTCAGATGATCATTTAGAGGTCACAAGTGATTTCAAATGGGTTGAAATAACCAAAATAGTATACCCGGGGGTATAGTTTGGGTTCCGGATCAATTTTAAACCAAGCCGGCACCTATTGAGGGCATTTTGGTCATTTGACTAAAGGAGGTTTAGATACCGACGAAATTTGTAGCCCTATATTTGATGTTAGATAGAAGGGGATAGGTTTAAAAACACCAAAAATTCAAAGAGATCATTAAAGAAGAAGAGAAGAAGAATTGTGGAGCTTTTGTGGAGAATCTTGAAGCCCTTCGCCTAGTTCTTGCAACATAATCAATTGGGGAGTGAGGATTGGAATAGAAGAACACAAATCTATCATCACCATCACGAAATCAGACCCTAAAAAAAAAGGCAAGTGTACTATTTTTCTTAAGTTATAATACCCATCAGTAGGGTTTCAAAATAAACTTGATGTAGTCATGATTCTTGGAAGAAAAATAATGGATTTTGATGCATGATTGGGTAGGTTTGCATGTTGAATGATTTACTTTCTGTAGAAAAGTAGAAATCATATGATAAGGACCATCATGATGAATTAAATCTGAGTTTTTGAATGAATAATTGGAAACAACACAAAAATAGGTTTTTGGAAGAGTTTTGGGTTTTAATTCGTTCTTAGATTGAATTCTGCGAAGATTTTATATGTTTAGAATGTTAGAAATCATCATAATACATGTAGAAATGGTTTATGACTATTGGTTGTGATTTGTGTGAAGTAACATGGGAGTTGGAAATTAATAATGGAGGAAAAAACACATAAACTCGACGAAGAAGATGAAGTACAAATAGTCGAATCGGTTCGGTTCAGAGGGCGAACCGATTCGGTCCTAGGAGAAATTTAAAAATTTATTGTTTGGGCATAGTTCTTCTAAACGGTCATCGTGGGAAATTTTGGGACTTTTCTAGGATGTAGTAAGAGATTTATTACATTATCGTATGCCTCTTTTGAGTTTGTGGTTTAGTCTTATTTAGAGGGTTAAGACGAGAATAAATTGCGATTAATTGTGACGTAATTTATTGGAGATAAGATGAAAGTGCCCAATATGTGTGTTTTAAACAAAACCAAAATTTTCACGAAAAATTGTCAAACTTTTAATTATGCACCAAATCAAGTTGTGAAAAACCCAATTCTTACTTTAAACCAATTTTATCTTGATTAATCCTAAACATGCATCTAGTGATTAAAGCAAGTAAAATAAAGTAAAGAATACTCACAACTCCGGATGTAAGAGGAAAAAAACCAAAACGGGAAAACAACCTCAGACGGCCCAAGGCAGACAATCACTATGAACAATTGTTTTACAAAGACAGATTAGCCTTACACAATGACTCGATCCCCACGGGTCTTGATTCACCTTCTTATCTTCTATCGTTCTTCAATAGTGCCCACGCAGAAATTCCGTCTTCCACAATACATGTCCACAACACACCCGTCCACGTATGTCTCGGTGTCCACCGATTGGCTTTGATTCGTCTACGATGTCGAACAAGAAGTCCTTCTCTTTTCTTCACCGCAAAACCCTTTGATGTTCAATGTGTAGAACAAACTTCATTGTGCCGCAAGATCACATAAGCATATAAGAATGATAAATCGGATCTTTGCAAACTCTAAGGATGTGTTTATGCTTTCTAAACCTTAGAAAACATGTGCAAACAACGTACTGGAATATATTCTATTTTTTACAGATGCAAACGTATGAAACTATGATAAAAACACGCTTTAAATAACAATTTAGCACCGCCTCGAAATACATGTCGTTCGTGCGACATAGGCATCTCGTTCGAGCGAGATCCTTATGTCGTTTGAACGAGCGGACGTGTCAGTTTGACTTTTTGACTTTTAGATCAAAACGTTTCTTTTAAAGGAGATCCAAATAAGTCAAACTCTATTTCGAGTATATCAGAATTAAAACGTAGTGTAAACCTTTAAAACACTTTTAAAAACATTTTAAAATATTTTTCTTTATAAAAATACATCCTTATCTTTTATAAAAATAATTTCAAGCACCATTAATTATACGCATTCATACATGTGTGATCTCGAAATTCATTTAACTTGAAGACAAGTAAACTTGCATCAATTAAACATCGGCATGATTTACTTCTTTGAAGCTTTGCCGCAACGTCTTCAATACGTCACAGACCAAGTAGGATCGTGACAAAATAAAATCTCCCTATGACATATTACAAACACAGTTTTGTTCACGGAATTAAGTCAAAACAATATAGGGACTCAATTGAAAATTTATGTCCTTACAAATCTCCCCCTTTAACTATTCCGGGACAAAACTAAACCATTGAAATGCCTAAACCGGGCCGTCAAGCCGTATGACACCTAAATCCCATCCCATAAACCCAAAATAAAAAATATAGGACATGGACTAGTATATGTAGCACCGGCGAGCATAAATTGTCTAAATCTGATGTAGACTTGAAGTCTCGAATCGTTGAAGCGTACCTACACACATGAAACAGACAAATAATACCCAGTGAAGTATGGAGGAACAAATGATACCAATTTATATTTCTAATAAGAACAAATCATTTGAAACATGTGAGCAATTATTTGATACCAATTTAAAAGAAATATAATCAAACAATATGTAAATTCAGATATCAATAAAACGCTCAATAAATCTCCCCCTACATCACATACATCTCTCTCCCTTTTTTATCTCTAATAGACAATCCGGTGAAAAGATAAACCAATTTGAAATCTCTTGAGAATCATGAAACAACCAACTAAATATGATCAAGAAACAACAAATCAGTAGCTAGTAAACCAAGGAATCACACAAAGAATGTAGCAATCTAATCAGGTGTGATAAACAGACTATATACAAAAATATGAATTTTGAACCAATTAAAACCTACATATAAACCAATCAGTCCAGAATGCTTCTAGCAGTACCAAAAAATATACCAATTTAAACCAGAGGACTGCAAACCAATCAGAAGCCATAAAACAGCCTGTCGTTCGAATGAGCCAGGGACGTCGCTCAAACGAGTTGAGGACGTCGCTCGAACGAAGGACAAAGGTAGTTCGCGTGACATGGATATGTCGTTTGAACGACTTCTCATGACCTGCCAAAATTTCCCAGATTCCCAAAAATATAATATAATATTTCCGAGTGAAAAAATTTCCACAAAAAATTCCAGGAGAGGCCTAACAGAAGTAAAACAATAGGATTTTAACACAAAATGCAAAAACTCTCAAAAACTAACAATGCGAGTTACATGCAAACATAGTATCGATGTGCTCAAACATGGATATGGAATGTATAGGTGTGAAACTAAAAACAAATGAGTCACAATTCCAACACATCGAAACAATCAAGAAGCTCTAATTGATAGCGATAAATCATCAAACATTATCATAGACATATGACAATTAAAGTGTGAGCTTAATGAACTAAAAAACTACATGCACACAAATCCAAAATTTTGACGATTCTATAAACAATAGTGTCAAATTGCAATGTTTCAACCTTAGGATTAGTTGTGCAAACCCGTTTAATTTTTTTTTAATCCATCCAAACTCCCTCAATAATATCAAATTTTCTTTGGAATGAACTAAACTAATTTGGACCTTTTCTTAGCCTATTGCATTTTCTTTTGGGCTCTTTTAAACGGTGGCTTTCATGATGAGTTAATTTTGAACTCTCGCAGCCCTTTCCCGTGAATCACTCATTATTTTTACCAATTTAAATCCTCACGGTAAACGGTTCTTACATGCACACTTATCCTTAAGTCTACTTAAGCATAGATGACAAGATTAAGATAAGAACTCCTCACGAAATTCAAATATGCAAGAGAAGTCAAACATCCATTTAAACTCGCGCATGTGTGCAATGCTGGCATATATACAAAGTCGAATAAAAATGCATATCAATTTCGAAACAACCCCATATAAACAATGGTTAAGATCATTCTAAGCATCGATAATAATGACCAAATGTCCTAGCCACATGGATAATGAAACAATGAGGGGGTCCAAGCACATTATTATGCCACATCAAACATGTAAACTCAAAACCAAAAACCTAAAATATTTTTGGTTTTTCAAAAGTTTTCTCAAAAACAAAATCTTTTTGTATTTTTCAAATAAGACTCAAACAAATTAAACATATAATACAAAGAGATAAACATGTCATAACCCTAGAAAATTATAAAACAAGATGTAAGGGCTAGAGTATGACAAAACATGCAAGCTACTATCCATAAGAAATAGCAAGAGATGAATCATGTGCATGCATGTAAGAATAAACCAACGAACCATTTAGCATCTCCAAAATGGATTTCCTAACCCAAACAGGTGTATGCCTAACAAACATAGTTTTCGTAACCAATGGGACACTACGTTTAAATTTCCTTGGGTCTTTTCTAAGATCAAAACAAAAACTCCTAAGGTGACCTATCCTACCACAATGCGAACATGTGAAAACACGACGAGGAACGGGACCTTTAGGTTGACCTTTTCTAATACCCTCGGATGTTGTTGACGCTCTAAAACAAGCTATGGTTTTGTCTTTTACATTCAAACCACTAGAGTAAGATAAGCCGCTACCAACACTACTCGAGTAATTTAAATCATTTTTTAACTTCAAAACTTTTGACTCATGAAAACGATTAGAGTCCTCAAACATTCGCGACTCCTTATTTAAATTTTCAATTAACCCTAGAAGGTTATCTCGCCCCCCCCCCCCCCCCCCCCCCCTCAATGTGAGCAAATGTATCCCTAAGAGCCTTTTCTCCTGCAACAAAATCATTAATCGAATTATTTCCTCAACAGTACAAACTCTAGAATTTTTTAAATCCTCTAACTCTTTTTCTAAAACGAGGGCTCTATCACCACTCTCCTTTTTGCCCAATTTTAACATATTAAAATCTTTAAACAATGAACTAAAGTGCTCATGACAAATATCTCTTTGAATTTGAAAATTTTGTAAATATTCAATCCTATTTTTGAAACCATAATTTTCTTTCTCCAAAACTTCAATATGTTTTGCAAACTTTAAATTCAAATGATGTAAATCGTTAAAGCTTAGAGAATCCATCGAGAGAAAACGAACACAGGAGAGATAAACAAATACACGGGATCACAAAATAAATAAATTATTTTTTCTAGTTCTGATACCAATTTTAAAGTGCCCAATATGTGTGTTTTAAACAAAACCAAAATTTTCACCAAAAATTGTCCAACTTTTAATTATGCACCAAACCAAGTTGTGAAAAACCCAATTCTTACTTTAAACCAATTTTATCTTGATTAATCCCAAACATGCATCTAGTGATTAAAGCAAGTAAAATAAAGTAAAGAATACTCACAACTCCGGATGTAAGAGGAAAAAAACTAAAATGGGAAAACAACCTCAGACGGCCCAAGGCAGACAATCACTATGAACAATTGTTTTACAAAGACAGATTAGCCTTACACAATGACTCGATCCCCACGAGTCTTGACGCTCCTTCTTATCTTCTACCGTTCTTCAATAGTGCCCACGCAGAAATTTTGTCTTCCACAATACCTGTCCACAACACACGCGTCCACGTATGTCTCGGTGTCCACCGATTGATTTTGATTCTTCTACGATATCGAACAAGAAGTCCTTCTCTTTTTTTCACCGTAAAACCCTTTGATGTTCAATGTGTAGAACAAACTTCTTTGTACCGCAAGATCACATAAGCATATAAGAATGATAACTCGGATCTTTGCAAACTCTAAGGATGTGTTTATGCTTTGTAAACCTTAGAAAAGATGTGCAAACAACATACTGGAATGTATTCTATTTTTTCCAGATGCACACCCACGAAACTCTATTAAAAATACACTTTAAATAAAAATTTAGCACCGCCTCGAAATATGTGTCATTCGTGCGACATAGCCATGTCGTTTGCGAGACATAGGCATCTCGTTCGAGTGAGATCCTTATGTCGTTTGAGCGGTCTGACGTGTCAGTTTGACTTTTTGACTTTTAGATCAAAAAGTCTCTTTTAAAGGAGATCCAAATAAGTCAAACTCTATTTCGAGTATATCAAAATTAAAACGTAGTGTAAACCTTTAAGACACTTTTAAAAATATTTAAAAATATTTTTCTTTATAAAAATACATCCTTATATTTTATAAAAACAATTCCGAGCACCATTAATTATACGCATTCATACCTGTGTGATCTCGGAATGCATTTAACTTGAAGAGGAGTAAAGTTGCACCAATTAAACATCGACATGATTTAATTCTTTGAAGCTTTATCACAACGTCTTCAATACGTCAGACCAAGTGGGATCGTGATAATATAAAATCTCCCTATGACATATTACAAACACAGTTTTGTTCACGGAATTAAGTCAAAACAATACAGGGACTCAATTCGAAATTTATGTCCTTACAGAAGATAAAGAATTACGAGAACTTCGCATGAATTAATAAGTAGATTATTAGTGTAAATATTGATTTTACTACTGAAATTAATAAAGGGGTAACTAGGTCCCTTAGAGTTGTATAAATACTCAAATAAATACGATAGTGAGATAAATCGTAAAGGGATAGGTATTAAGTATTCGAGAGAAATATACTAAGTACTAACATTTATAGTCGGGGTGTGTGAATACCTATCGACGGATATTAATAAATAGGTTGTGTGAATACTTAAAGTATACTAAATAAATATTCTTGATCGAAGTAGGATTCCGAGCCAATATAGATGACTAGTATTAGTGATCAAGGTATGATTCCGAGCCAATCTAGGTATGATTAATATTGGTAATCGAGGTGTCATTCTGAGCCAATACAATCAATAACTCTTGGTGATCGAGGTATGATTCCGATCCAGGATATATATCAATCAGTATTGGTGATTGAGGTAGGATTCCGAGCTAATAATCCCTTACGTGTGATACGGGGATGTGATTATAAAGTATGCAATTATAGTATATATTGTGGGTGAAATATAAACTTTATAATTATTCTACTTATGAGTGATAGTTGACTGGCAGACGTTATATATATATCTACAAGGCAAATTAAGTAGAGAGACTTAATTAACGGAGCAAAGATATATCCTGAATATCTGAGAAACTAAATTAAGTAGTGAGACTTAATTATAAAGATTGAAATATAAAATATGTGAAATGTTACATGAAAGATAATTAACATAAGATTGATGTTAATAAACTAATGTACTGTATGGGAGGTACGGGATGTTAGACATGTAGGTAAGTCAGTTGAATACTTTATTCTAGTTAGCTTGGGTAGTATAGCTTGGTGGGCTAAGTATAGAACGATTAGGCATGCACTATAGACGAGAGGTGAGGAAACTCAAGAGAGTGTACGTGAACCTAACATGTATAATCAATAACCTAATTTTATTATAATAAACGCTTGCTAAATATTTTCAAAACGTTTTGAGTACTAACGCTTGCTATCAAAATATTTTCCCATCCTTTTAGGTGTCCATCCACAGGGACGCCGGACTTGAAGACTCCATTCCAGAGACAAGGAGTTGTCGCACTGTGGATGCTGACATGAGTTGAGTAGATGATTCTTCCTTTCAAATCTAGTGTAGTATCTCATTTTACATTTCAATGTATGGACATGTTGTCCGTTGAAAGTTTTTCAGTCATTCAGTTATTTTGTTATTGTGGAGTATTTGGTTTTTGATTTTAGCCGATGATTTTTTCGGCAAGACTTTATTAATTTATATATATTATGATGGTTGGACTTTAGTAAATAGTGAATGATTAATTTTAGTTTTCTACTTTGTTCATTTTTATCTGTGTTAAAGAAAGATAAAATTTTTTTGGCATCGGTCTAATTTCACTTAGGTGGTTTGTAATTAAAAAGTTTTAGACAGTGATGCTAAGAATGAAGCATATGAGAAACCTATTTTAATTTAATAAAGGACTGATCAACCGAAGTTTAATTAGGCGGGATGTCACAGGTGGTATGGGGTTCTAGTGTCCATAGGATCTATACAGCTTACTTCGATTTCAACGTATCATTATTTTGATACAGAGCCCTATTGTTAGGACTGTTGTTTTATCTTTGCATGCTTAAGATATCGTGCTTCTGTTATTACATTTTTTTATAAAAATGTGTGCTTATAAAATTTAATTCTATATCCAGTATGCTACCGAGAAGAGAGCGAGCCAAGAGGGCACCAGCCAGAGATGAGATTAGGGAGGACCCTCAGGAGCAGCTAGTACCTCCACCACCACCAGAGATGATTTCTACTACTCAGGTGGCAATGATAGTGGCTCAGGCATTAGAGATAGCTATGAGGGCCATGGAAACTCCCTTCCCTCAGTCTCAGGCACAGCAACTAGTGGCGCCAGTATTCAACAACTTTATTGATTTAAACATATCATTTTACAATTCGTATTATTTTACGTTTCGTAGTAGCTATACGTACTATGATTAAATCAACTATTGCTGGTTAGGTTTCTATGATTTTCTTTTTAGAGCATGGAATGTTTCATATAATTATACCTGGGCCAAGGGAGTTCTACACATATTTGTACTACATTGACTAGACTTTATGTGTGGAAGTCACCGCATCGTTAGACTAGAAAAATATTGTCCTGGAGTTTACGGATGTATGTGTTGAGGTAATTAGACTACCACTAGTTAGAGAGGTAGAATTTCGTATATATTTGGCATCGAGTTATAGGCTTATTGTGGGGGCACCGTATTGGATGACTTCGTTATAAATGCAAGAGTCAAGTTAGGAGGTATAACCATTTTTTAGCCAGGGGTCATACGGAGGAGCCGATCTTTGTGGTGAGCCCCAATTTTATTTGTGAAGAAGAAGTATGATTCGCTCATTTTATGTGTAGAATATCGAGAGATGAACAAGTTCATGACATGGAACAAATAGTTATTGTGACATATCGATGACCTATTCGACTAGTTGAGGAGTGAATTCTTCTTCTTCAAGATTAACTCGTACTCAGTATATCACCAATTACTTATTTGGGATGAAGACGTTCTGAAAATAGATTTTCTGAAGCAATATGGATTATATGAGTTACATGTTATGTTATTTGGACCGACCAGCACACTAGCAGTGCTCGTGGGCATGATGAATTGGATTTTTTTTACCATTCCTATAATTTTTCGTTATAGTGGTTATTGACAACATTCTAGTGTATTCTCGATCGATGGAGGAGCACATGGAACATTTTTGATAAGTTTTATAGTTAATATGAGAACAAAAGTTGCATGCTAGGTTCTCTAATTATAGGTTTGGGGCTTTAATAAGAATAGTTCCCGTGTCTTGTTCTATCAACAACTAGGACTTCAATAGATCCTAGTTAAGTTTTCGCAGTTGTAGATTAAGGAAAACCCACGATGTCTATAGAATTAGGATTTTATTGGGTTTGGAAGGTTACTATAGGAGGTCTATTCAAGGGTTCTCGAAGATGGTCACAACACTGACTCACCTCACTCGAAACGGGGTACCATTATTGGAGGGTATATTTTCAGTGAATGTCTGAAGTGAGCAAAGATAAGTTTACCACCCCACTTTTCCTTTCTTCACCACGAGTTAGCGTGAAGTACTTGGTATATATAGATGCATCACTCTAGGTTATAGGGAGCATGTTGATGTAGGAGGATATGTGTATAAATTATAATTTTCAAAAGCTTAAGCTTCATAAGGAAAATTATCCCACTCACGATCTGCAGTTGGTAGTGATAATCTTTATCCTTCTACAAGATATGATTCAAGCATGTGTCTTTAACCTCAAAGGGAGTTGACAAGGTCATGAGTTGGAACAAGTGATCGTTATCACGTGTCAATGACATGTTCGATCATTTGAACATAATTGTATTTTTGTGATGATTTTGTTGTTGGTTTTAATGATAACCTATTATTGCAGCAGAAGAATTTGTTACATTGGTGGACATTACACCAGCATTTGAGGTTAAGTTAGGTTAGGGATCAAGCGGGGAACTTTACCAAGGGAAGGAATGGAGGTTGTAACTGGGAAGAGCCCTTTTCTACGTTAACGAATGTAAAAGGTCATATTTTCAATAGAAATTAGTTGTCCCTTAAGGTCATAAGCTACCGAAGGTAGTTTTGGACATGTAAAATGTTTCTTAGGTTACTTTAAATTCTGGAAGCAAGGGGGTGTACAGTAATTTGAGGAATTCATATTGTCAATATGATGAAGCAACTAAAGGTATAGTTTTTGTTGAGAAAGGGATCGTATTAGTATAAAAGTAGGTAATCGAAGATATTCAAAGAGTTGCAGTGTTCGATATCCTAGTGTAGATGTGGAAGAGTAGAACTATTGAGTTTCAATAGGATGCAGGAGTTTTGATGAGTACATATAAGAAGTTGGGATCATTTGAGTTATATTGACCAAGTGTATAAAGAGAAAAGAGTTAACAAGTGTTTTTGGAGATTGTATTCAGGATGCCTCAAAAGAAGTAGCGTTCATAATAGGGTGTATAGAGATTGCTGAAGTAGGAAAAATAGCTTTTGTGATAAATAAGGACATGGTTTGGGGTCCTAACAGGTAGATCGGGTACTTTTGAGGACCTCCTCGAGGATGAAGATTTTGAAGTCTAATTTCAAAGGGATGACATTCCGAGGTATGTGTCCTATTACCTACTAGTGGATAGGGTGGGGATGATATCATTTGATCTCACCTTATCATCTTTAGTGGAGACACGATGTTGTTACATATATACAATGGAGGAAGTTTTTATGGAACAAACTGATATTTCAAAAGTTATACTAATTGGTTAAGTGTTATCCGAACACAATTTACGACGACAGGCCATAGAGTGTATTATGCCGATGAATGAGTAGATTTTAGCTATATATTAAAAGGACGATACGGGTTAGATATTATTAGTTTAGTAAGTATAGGTATAATAAATTCGAATTTCAAGGGTCAAAATCCTTATTTTAGGGGGGAAGAATGTAATACCCTGCAATTTAAAAAAATAAAAATAAATTATATGTGTGTATATTTGCATGTACTTATTTAGTTATGATAGGTGACGCCATTACGAAATATGTTTTATTTGAAATTGAATGAAGTTTAAAAAATAGTAATGAAATAATAATTATTGAATGAATGAAAAAATATGTTGATGGAATAATTCAAGTGACTTTGGGGACATTTATCCAATTAAACCTTAAATGTTGGGTTTTAAGGTCCATAGGTTAGTATATGTTTGGGTTGATTTTGGTCATAATAGGTCAAGGTTAATATGGGCCCAACCCTAACTTCGTTAATAACAAGATAAAAAGGGTATTAAGGTTATATTAGTTCATTATTTACACTTTAGTGAGAAATCCTAAATCTAAAGAGAGTCTAGATAGAGGGAAATACTTGGAGAAGATGGAATTAGAGGTAAGTGGACTTGGAAGCGAAGGAATTGGTCTAATTGGATTAAAATCTGATATCTGTTTTCAAATAAAGTTTATGTAGTATAATTTTATGATTGAGGTCGTGTTAGAGTGTGATCACTAATTGCATTATTAATTTAAAAATAATATAATTTGAATTGGTCAATTTGATTAACAATTTTTAGAATTATGTTAATTAGAAAATTAGATTATAATCCAAGTTATTGAAATAATATGAGATTTCATTGATTCATCATGATTAGTATTGAAATTATTCAACTCATGGTTAGGTTATGACATTACATGTTAGAGACTTAGAACTTATTATTAATTTTGTGGATTAATCAATAATTAGGTTAAATTGGAATCAAACAACTTGTTAGGGTTCTAGGGAGGAGAATATTGGATTATATATTAAATATGTGTAAACCATTATAAATGGGTTAGGATTATTGTTGGACTGATTATACATCTAGAAATTGAATTTTAAAGACGTTTCTAGTCTTGGAATAGAGGTATGAAGGTCTTCCATTGAGGAATTTCTTTAGGAAGATGAAGCTGCTAGGGTAATCTCATTCAAACGAAATTATAGCCTCATTCGAACGAAGTGGTATTTCTTATTCGAATGAAAAGAGGAGGTCATTTGAATGAATGTGTAATTTCATTCGAACGAAAATTAGTATTCATTCAAATGAACAGTTTACTTTTGTTCGAGCGAGGAGATCGAACGATATATAATCAGAATTGGTATTTCTTAATTAAAAGGGGTTAATTAGGGTGATTAAATTGGAACTAAGACTGGCAACCCTTAAATGTGTAAGATTAGTTGTTTTGTGTATTATGTACAACATAATGGGTGTGTGTGTTCATGGGATACATACTAAAGAGGATATCCATATGGGGCATAAGCGTCGATGATTACTTTGGTAACCTGATTGGAAAGAGAGGTTTAATTTAATTGAGTGACTATGATTATGTGGGTACCCTGATGTGACGAGACTTGTTTAGATTGGTTATGATTACCCTGAACCCTACATGCTGAAATTCTCGTTATATCTAGAGTAAGATGCTTAGAACGATCCTTTCATATAGCTTTGGGTATGGGAATATATAACTAGTGTGAAGACATAGTGATTATCCCTTTGAACATTTATTGTATGGTTATAGGTGTGAGACAACCTATAACTATTCCTCGTATGCGCGAGCGATCCCCGAAGATGATATCATAGGACTTTGTTATATACGGGCTTGAGGAGGTCCCTTCTACGAGGTAAGTTGTTGGACCATGTCCGTATTATGTGGATATAGTTGTAGAGAATACTTGTATTGAAATATTATACAATTGATATATATAATATGATTAGGTAGAGAATACTCATACTTTTTTATATGGACGTATATGTAGAAACTACTTTACCATGTGACATTATAAAATTATGACGTATAAAAGAATAAAAATTGAGTTGTTACATAAAAGTTTATAGCGATGATAAGAGTTCATCATAGGGAACTTATGGGCTCGATTATAAATGCATGTGATATTTAAGGTTGTTTTGGGTTGAGTTTACTTAAAAGCAACTAAAAGAATATAAGAAAGTGTGTAATTATGTTCTCACTCAAAATAAATTATATTATTATGCTACTTAGACTTGTTTTTTAACATTGCCTATTAACATTTTTTAGGACATAAGCAGTTGCATCACCTTCGTCCTAAGATTATTTTAGTAGTTAAAATTATATTGATATAGTTGTATTAATGCGATGTTACTATTATTATTGGATGGTTTGGTATCAGAGTTATGTAGTTAACCAATGGTATGTTTCACTTATTTATTTTAAACATTTAGAATTTGTTACAGTCATGCTTAGAATGATATTAAATTCTTTTATTAATCTAAGTTGGTATTAGACATGATCAATCTATTACGGGGGGTCATAATCACTTCACGTGTTGGGCCTATCAAACCCTAAAGGTACAACTTCTCAACCTAAAGTACAAGGTCTAGTCCTTATTATCAAACACTACGGCTATTTATTCTAGGATGTGGCTTCTTATAAGGCCATGACCTTTTATGGTCATAGGGTCATTACAGTGTCCCTCATTTACTACTTCTCTCCATTTATTTTTTATAACTCGTGATCTTCTAGACAAGGCATCAGGGTGTTATTCACCATCTAGGTATACACGGTGTAGGTTAAGTTTCCTATAAACACATGTGATCCTCTATATCAGTCCTATGATGAAAATTCAATCCTTTTTATGTAGTATCCACAGCCTCGAGTGAAAACAAAGATAGGCTAGTGAACTCCCTCTTATAATCAACAATCATGTGATCCTCCTACTCTTCTAAAAAAATCTATCTTCTTGATCGCCTACACTACTGGAGAAAAATACTTATCCTCAAATTTGGTCTAGAATTATAAAATGGATATATTGATCCTCTTGTCGATGGTGATAGTTAAATCCCACCACTATAGTTCATCCCTCACCATCTTAAAAGTTGGCTAACATCTGCCTCTGAGAGTTAGTGCACTTTACCATCCTCAAGTACCTCTTAATGTCCTTCCTTCACCAATACACCACATGAATATCATTAGCTTCTACAAACTTTAGTGGGGTTGCCTTAGTTTTGTCTCTATGTTCTCTCTGCTAAATATATATGTGGTGGAAATGGTACAACCACATGAAATTTTGTCTACTAGGGTTGCAGTAGGTAAAAAAGTGAAACGATCACATTGACTCTGACTACTTGAACAATGATGGAAGCCATGGCATCGGGTGCGGTTTGTGATACCTCTTGTTATGGTTGATACTCTAGCCAAGTCTGTTGATTAGTAACCTTAGTGGCAATTATATGGACTCTCCTTCCACTAGTGTTTTCCATTTGAAAGTAAATTAAAAATTCGTATGTGATAATGATCAACGATAAGTAAGGAGTACAACGCAATCTAGAAATTAGGGGTGGCAATTCGGGTTAGTCTTGTCATTTTCGGGTCACGTTGATTTTTATTTTAGTATAAGTTTTGGGTACTTTTAAATCTATACAAGCTAATCGTGTCAAATTCGGGTCATTTCGGGTTATTACCATAAACGGGTTATCGTAATTGCCTGCTCTACTAGAAATAGGGATCTAAAATCAAAGAATGCAAGGCAAAATGTAATGGAAATCACTAGGGACCTAGAACAATATAACCTGTGATGTTATAATACCAACTTTAATACCCCCTATATCCCATGTACTAGTGTCCAGTCGAATAAGCCGTAGATAGGGGACATCAAAAAATTTATACCATTTTAAGCAACAATGATTAATAGTGTAAACTAAAACAATCTGCAACAATATGTAAAAGGATACTAAAACTAAATAAATAGAAATTATCCCAAATAACTGAATTAATAAGGTGAATAAGTATCCACAATATGAATGTCTCACTAATCATAATAAAATGAGATAAATAATTTTTAACCCACCATAATCCCATAATAATATAAATTAATTAATAAATCTCAGAGTCTAACTAAAATGAAATAGTCAATGAATAAACATCCCGCATTTAAGAATATATAAACTGAATGATAGAAAAACAAAAAGTTTTCCCACTCAACCCTACTACTCCAACTTAGGAACACTTGATTTTTTTAAGGAAACATCGGGGGTTAGACCCCTCATTTGACAAGAAATATCTAAATTTACTTAAACAATATTAGATGTGACTCATTAATATTTCATGTCATTCCCGTTGGCACTCACACCCAAAATATCTCACCTTACTTATGACTAAAGTATATCCTAGTTGAATCAAAATCTATAGTATACATATCATAATGTGCAGACATAAGCCCCATGTGTAACGACAAGCTACATAATCTTAATTTAGATCTACAATTAAGTATCATAACCTTTAACTATATCATAAGAGTCATACACAAATTTAGTACCTATATACTACATCTTAATCCATAAAGTAACCATATCATAATACTAGTGATAACACAATCTATATACTTGTATGCTTATGCCCATTACCGAATCCACTATATATATAAGTATGACATGACATCTTAAACCTTAGGGGACTCTCATGCCTTTATCGGGTCAATTGATTGAGGTCCCACTCCCAATGGATTTAAGAACAACCACACATAAATAGGGGAAATCACTTTGTCGTCAGACCACTGTGTGATCACATACCAAGATTACATAATTTATTAATCCTTTCATGTCTCCCTCTCACAAAATGATTGACCAAATATATGTAGGATCATAATATAGATCTATACCAAACCAACATCACTAACCAAGGGTGTTCTATATGGTCCTATGAATAATTTAATTAAATCCTCACTAATGGAGTCCTCGCAAATTATGCATACACCCCTGATAGGTTCACATATAACACACAAAGAATGTAATTCACCAATATGTGAATAAAAATATGGTTTATAACCATAAAAGTATATATATAATAACCTAGAATATAGCACTTATATCCTAACCCAACTCTCTAGAAATACCTAGGATTATTCCCTAATCCCCAAAGTAAAATCCTCTACGAAACAATAAAAATCAACGTCTTGTATGAACCTAATCGATCGGCCTTGGTGGATCCAATCGATTGGCCCCTTGGAACCTGGTCAATCGGCCCTACCCAAGGAACATATAACAATGTCGTGATCTAAATTTCATGCCATAACCTAATTTTATAGATTTTATTCATCTTAGATTACAACAAACGGTTCTCCTAAACTATAACCAGTTCGAGAAACGTCCTAACATGATTTTTAGGGGGACCTAATAGTTTTCTAACATTATAGATCCCGTTATAAGGAAAATCTTAAATTATTAAGGCATATTGATCAATATTGTTATGTTCTTCTTATGGATTTAAAATAATTACGAATTTAATTATCAAATATTAGATTTAAATCATAACTTTCAATCTAAGCATGTGAACTATCAATCTATAACATTCCTTCAATGAATCTAAATAGGTATAATCATTAAACAATGAATAATTCTATTCCTATATAATTTTTTAATAAGATTTTAATTGTGATATGTGATTAACCTTAGCTAAGATTAGCAGTTGGTCATAAATAAGTTGCAAGTAATATTAAAAGAGATGGTTATTTCTTACTTGAATCTTAGTAGTGATCTCTTATTGAATGTCTTATTTAATCTATTGTTCTCCAATTCTATCATTTGTAGTTAAGGTTTAGTATTTTATTTTCGTTATGCTAATTGTGACGGTCAAACACTTACTTAAATACTCTTGTTTTATTGGTCTCTTATAGTCCTAATTTGGAACGCATAAATTAGCCCAAAATACTACTTCTATGTTGTCAAAGCTTAGCCTAAAGGGTTATCTAGGACCTAATCCATAATACTCATTATATCAGGCCTTTATATCCCTTAGAGCCAAGTATAATGGTATACAGTCGCAATACAAAGTAAATAACAAAGCTATTATTAAATCACCAGATGTTTATATATAATTTAATTTCTTGAATAAAATTTAATTATAACACGTAATCAATATCATAATGAATCACACGACGACCACTCACACACGAAATAATAATCAATATTAAATATCTCAACTACTATAAAATCATATAAACCTTTGGGTTCATGGATTTGACCCTTTTAACCTTACTTTTTCTAAAGATCTCATAATTGCCATGACCCATTATCAAGCCTCAATATTCTATTACATATCCCTCTCTCTTAAGGACTATGACCACTCACCCGAATTGTCTATCTTTCTCTTTCTCCTCAACAAGCCAATACTCAATACCAAAGAGAAAGAAAACTCAAAATTTATTTTAGATTGAAAAGGACCTCAAAATGGATATGCTATTTGTTCTCTTCTTTTTTCTTGTGATAAAGTTACCATCATTGTCTCTCTCTCTGTTAGCTCCAAATTGATCATCCAATCGTGGTGTGATAGATCTGATTCCTTCATCTTCCTCTTTTGATATATTTAACCTTAAGAGAGTCATATTTACATCTTAGTTGTGATGATCAAAATTCGATATGTTTATATATATATATATATATATATATATATATATATATATATATATATATAGAGAGAGAGAGAGAGAGAGAGAGAGAGAGAGGCCCCTTCTTGTAAGGACCTTATTATGGTACATACCCCGGTACAGGCCATTTTTTTAAAATAGTAAAGAAATGCATTTTTTTATGAAACTTCATGGATATGATCTCTATGGTGAGAAGATCATATCCAAGTTTTTTCATTAAAAAATATAATAAAAAATTCGTTAAGATGAGGTAATATGTCAAAAAGGTATAAATATGCATTTTCGACCGTTAAAATTTCGACGATCATCTCACCCTCTTTTTGATTTAATTTTTCTATGAAAATTCATGGATATGATTTCGACAGTGAGAAGATCATATCCATGAAGTTTGATAAAAAAATCAATCAATAAAGTGGCTGGCATCGATCGAAACTTTCAACGGTCGAAAATGCATACTTATACAATTTTTTTACATATCACCTCACGTGTATATTTATTACAACGGTCGAAAATGCATATTTATACCATTTTTTACATACAAGTGTATATTTATTATGACAATTCTGGTACTCACGATTGGCACCATCTGTGATAAACGATTTCTATTCCTGGGAAAACATTCACTAATAGAAAGCCCATAATGTCTCACCACAGTAGAAAAATTCCGCAGGTTGGCCATGTGGAAGAATACCTTGTCCCACCTAGGGTCAGGTTGGAGATTCTCCAGCATATAAATCCTAAGTTTTTCCAAGAAAGGCATCCTTCTGAAGAGATTCAAGGACCACTTAGGTTTTCACAGATCTCCAAGTTGGTTAATTCTTATAAAGCCAGGCTTTGAGAAGAGGATGCCACATGCCTCTAAGTGGAAGAGAATACTCACCTTCAGAGGTGACTGGAAATGATGGAGAGAGATATCCATATAGATACAAGGACACATTGTGATAGGACTCTTAGTCCTCAGGTGAGTAACACTCGAAGCCGAGGGAGGAGCTTAAGACGCGACCAGGATAGAACTAAATGTCACTGATCAGAGCATGGTCGATAAGAGTATGGCCAGTTCGAGAGGCGCCATAGGATCAATAATAGACATAATGAGGGTATTAGGATTCTAATACGTGTAGATATGGACCAACATTCAACCCATCGAGGAGTCAGGTCTACAAGGGAGCTAGCTAGAAGAGCCCATATGAATCCCCTTTCTTAAGGGAAATCTAAGAGAATGAACCCATGAAGAAGTTTGTCATTCCCAGGTTCAAAATTTACGACGGGAAAATAGATCCCGTGGACAATGTTCAGTAATACAGACAATAGATGACCTTATAGAGCCATAGCGACGGGTTTATGTGTCAAATTTACCCTTCTATCCTACACGACGTAGCATATAAGTGGTTCAAAAATATGCATCATAAGTCGATCATAAACTTTAAGTCCCTACTAAAGGCTTTTACTGCTCACTTCATAACCAATAACTCCCATCCCAAGCGGATGAATTCACTGCGCACACCGAAGAAAAAGTTATAAAAGAGCCTTCGTGATTATGCCAAGATGTATTGGGAAGTCTTCAAAAAAGTCAAGGATTTCTCAAAGTAGGTTGTCATTGCATCCTTCAAAATTGGTTTGCCGACCACCTATTTGTTACACCAGTCCCTAACTAAGAAGGAAGCCAACCTTTTTTATGATCTCATAGATCTTATTGAGAAATATGTCATGGTCGAAGATATGGTTCAATCTAATGCAGGGGACAAGGGTCGAGAAAAGGTAACCAAAGGAGTATAAAAGAGTGATACTCCAAAGAAAGGGAACAAGAACAGAGGCAAGAACGGCTCTAAGAATGTGATAAAGGTTGACCCTTCCAAGGTATTTCAGACTGTTAATATAGTTTTCAAGGAACCTATTTAGAAGATAATGAGAAAGACTATGAAGCAAGCATTCATCAAATGGCCCAATAAGATGGGTGGCAACCTAATGAAAATAAATAATGCACTGAGATGCACATTCCACAAGGAGGGCGTCCACAGGACTAAAAATTACAAGGCTCTTAAGTCATACTTGTAGGAGTTGGCCCAAGTTGGTCACCTCAATGAATGCATACAAAAGAAAGAAGATAAGGTCACTGCTAATAGAGGACAAAATATGGACAACACCCTTGATCATGACATGGGACATGAGTTCGCGATGCTTCATCGGGCATAAGATCTTATGCAGATACAAGGGAATGCTGTTCGAATGGAGCTAAAAAAGGTAATGCTGTCATGGAGGTGTTTCAGATTGACCGTACTAAAACCCAAGCTAGTAAGCACCATTGGCGAGAGGATGTTAATTATACTATGCATATTATTTTCACTAAAAAAGATTTAGTCGAAGTGAGGACCCCACATCACAGAATTTCCAATTGGGACATTGGCAAACGTGTCATAGACCAGGGGAGTTTGTTATAGGTAATGTACCTGGAATTATTCCACAAGCGTAAGTTGAACCTAGATGACCTCAAGGAGGCCATAGTTCTGTTGGTTGGCTTTGCATGGAGAATCCCAATATCACTGGGAAAGATAAAGCTGCCAGTTAGAGAAGGTGAAATCTTTAAGATGATTGACCTCTTAGTGGTGGACATAGAGTCCCCATATCACTCCATCTTGGGTAGAGGCTGATTGCATGCCATGAGGGTTGTACCATCCACCTAGCACCAGAATTTTAAGTGTTTCATCGTGGTCAAAATTCATGGTGAATAGGATACTGCCAAACTTGCTTCATCGCGGCCATTCGCCCCAGAAAGGAGAAGAAGACGGAATTAAAGGATGCTCGGGAGGAAGCCTAGGAGGGGGATGCTCCTTATAAATATCAATTACGATACGACTGATCAGGGGTAGAGGAAACTAGGGTACACCCCGATGATCAGGTCATTAAAAACCTTGAAGAAGTTAGAGTCGGTGATAACTTGCCAAAGAGGAAATTTCTGATCGGAGCCAAACTCGTCGATCAAGAGAAGAAATAATTGATTGCATTTTTAAAAATCAATCTAAATTTTTTTTCTTGGGAGCCATATGATTTTCCAGGGATTGATCCCAATGTATCCTCACTACACCATAATAACTATTTCGTAACTAATAGATTATTTAATTTGTAAGTGTTTATAACACTTACAAATTGTTCAACGGTTTGGAACACTTACAAACGTTGTAAGTGTTCAAAAAACTGCTGTAAAATTTATGATTTTATATGTGCCAAAATTTGAAAGTCTTAAAATGACTCCAAAAAGTGTAATGATGCCATTTCCCTCCCTAACTATTTCCCTCCTCCAAAATTTCCTCATCTCGACTCTCCCTCCCAAAATTGCAAAACCTTCACAATCGTAAGTCCACAACCGCAAACCTTTGATCCGAAAACCAAAATTGCAAGACCAACAATGGCCAAATCGCAAAGATTTTTTGTTTTTGTTTTCAAGTCCCAAATCTTCAAATCCAAATCTCCACAGTCAATTTTTTTTTTCAATATCCAAACCAAAATCTTCAAATCCCAAAGCTTCCTTCGATTCAAGTATTATTTTTGTTTTCAAGTTGCAAAACCCCTACATCCATATAAAAACATATATTTACATCGATGCAGGTAGGGTTCACTCTCTAATTTTGTTTTTTTTCAATAGCAAACCGATAATGATCTCATAAATATATGTTTTTATATGGATAATATTAGGGCTACCCCGTTTTATTACCCCTCTTGTTACCCCCATCTTCAAAGTGTTGTACCTTTCTTTGTCTTTACTTATATGGGTCCCGCCAGGGTATAAAAGACAAAGCAAGGTACAACACTAACATGTCGGGGGTACCCAAAAGCGGTATCCCTAGTGTTACCCTTTTTTTATTTATAATTTTGAATGTTTATTTTATTTTATTTTGTTTTGATTCAAGTATATTTGTATCAATTATAATAGGGCTCTATTTTTGTTTTGTTCCGATTTAGGTATATTCTCTACATAGTCATATTAATAAATAATGTTCTAGATGTTCCTTATTTTTGACTTCGTAAGACGAACTACCATTGATTTATGTGAGATTCTTAACACACCCAATGTCAGATATGGTAATGGCATAAAAGGAATCATGAAGATAAGTTTTTTATTTGTTATTAAATTTATCTTAAATATTCAATAAATTATTGAACACTTTTATGCAAAGAGTGGTGGCAATTCATAAATAATGTAAATAATTTGACTGACATTCTAACGGAAAATATCATCAAACATTTTAAAAGGTGTCCATCATAAGCTCAAAAGTTTTGATTTGAAATTGTTGTCATAAAAGAGAGGCTAAAAAATATTCATAGTCAAATTTGAACTCTAAACGAGGTCAAAAGGACTATGATTATTTTACCACTTCCATTACTTTACTTTTTTCATGAATCCGTATCGCATGTGATAAGAAGCATGTTTTGTGGGCAGCTTTAACTCCATAGAGTAATTAATACATAGTTTGTTTTAATATGTTCTTTCATTTCATTAATGCAACTATTTTTCTTTAGAGTACTTCATGCATGGTATAGTGGATGGGAAAATGATGTCTTTACTTTTGGGGTGTTACTTTTGGAGATTATAACAGGACATCGAGCTTTAGATGATTCATAGAAAAGCCTTGTTCTTTGGGTATGTTTTATTTTGCAGATTATACCATCACAATATTGTCTCATATGTATTTGGTAGTAGCTAAGGAATCACAAAAATCATCCATGTGCCATTATCAACATCATATAAATATCCTCTAACTATCTATTTAATTTCACTTGTAGGTAAAGCCTTTTATATGATAGATAACAACATATAAAAGCGCTTGAATTGGTTCATAAGAAGTAAAACCTACAACTACGCCCTCTAAAATTGATACCTTTGTGAAATGTTTCCTTGATTATATATGTACTCTACAAGATTTGTATAATCTTTACTTTTTCTCCCCCATAATACTTTAAACAATCATCTGGCATTGACTCATCATCCGTAGACTCAAATTGAATACACGAATTATGGGACTGTTGCCACTTTAGAAGATGTTGCCACTTCAGATGAATGTGAATCGGTCTCTAATTTATATCACCATGCTGCTCATAGTATTAAAAAATTGAGCACATACCAAATTTTTTGCTTGATTGCAGCTAGGATAAGAGATAATCGTAGTGGTGATTGTGACACCCCGACTAATTAAATACTGGGTAACTACTCCTTTATTAAATTAATACAAAATGCCAAGTTGTTTCAGTTAATAGCATCACTGTCGAAAATATTTTAATAATTACTAACTGATAGACAGGGTTTTGCCGCGGCGCGAGAGTCACCTACGCGCCGGTCGTTTTGAATTCGGCTCACCTGAACTATACAAAAACCTAAATTACGACTACACTCAACGGGTGAGTATAGCGGTAAGTCGGGTATCGAGAATCCACAGAGACGAGTTGCTAGAATTCATATGATTTAATATTCCGAAATAAAAGTGTAAAAGGTAATTTTAACAAAAAGGAAAAGATAATAAAGAGAAAAGATTAAACTAGGCGAGTGTAATTAAACTATGTTAACAAAGTGAATAAAAACTATAGGTTGCGTCGAATATCCCTCACCCCGAGTTAATTAGTATAAAATGGTTACATGGGTCGACGAGTTATTAAGATCGCGTCTCGTTTCGACAGTTAATTAAATCAAGAGTTGTCACACCCCTAAATTCACATAAAAGTCTAATAAGATTTTGGTGTCAACAAATATCCCAAAAATTATGCACGCAAGGTCGTAAGCACGGAGCATACATGATATACCCCGTCAAATCCCCTAGGCGTAATAACTAGGACAACACACTCGAAATAGACCCGTAAACTCCATCACCAAAGCAAAGCAACACATCAACCCTAGGTGAGTTCAATCCGACAAAACCTAATTTAACCTAGCTACAAAGCATGGTAAATAGCAAGAAATAAATCAAAGAAAGTAAATCTACACTAGAAGGCAATAAATGGAAAGCAAGTAAATAAAGCAATAAACCTAAATTAGAAAGCAAGAAATGAACAACACAAAGCTTAAACAAAGAAACAACAATTAATAACAATGGAGGAGATAATGAATAGTGCTTACAATACCCAAATGGGTGCAAACCCTAGGAAGAGAAGCTCCACCCAAAAATCCCCTATCTCCAACCTAAAATGAAATATATCCCACAAATAAAAGCCCTCAACATTCTATTTATACCCCAAAACAAACCCCAAACAAAACCAAGCCAAAAAACCCAAAATAAGTCAATTTTCGTCCATATCTGATGGGACCAGTCGACCTCTATTTTGGTACCGGTCGACCGCACTTTTGGAATTTGCCTTGGACTCGAGGCAGCCTACTTTTCCACTTTGAACCAATTTTGACGCGTTGCACGGAAACGGCTATAACTCCCTCATACGGAATCGAAATGAGGCGTGGTCAGAACCGACGCGAAGCTAATTCAATTATCTACATGATTCTGTTTTTAAACCCTCCAAATTATGCAGTATGAAATTACCAAAATGCCCTTGAAGTAGCATTCGACGACGAAACTTCTCCGAAATGCAACCGAACCACACTTTTAGCGTTCAAATACCTAAAAAAGCACAAATAACCCCTGTAAAGTATGTATATATCCAAATCCAAGGTTGTCTTGTTAATGAGCATAATTATAGGCATTTAGGACCGTAAAAGTGCTAGAATGCATAAAGATAATTGGCGGAAATATGCAATATTCGATACGAATAACACCCCCTAACTTAAACATTGCTAGTCCCTAGTGATGAAACAAGCAAAACTAGTCCACGGAAGGAAATACAAAACGTATATATGCATCGAAATATAATTGCCACTTTCGTAGGGAACACGATTGCATTTAGCATATGCAATAAGCCGTTAAACCCCTAGGTTACCCTAGTGGACGAGTGTCATCTCGTGAGGGTTTTCAGGGATGATACCCACAAACATCATATGGTTTACTCAAAATATGCCCAAACCAACGTGCGACAAGCCCAACAATGGCGAAAAGGATTTCATACGCATTATTAGCAAAGTGAATGAATTCACACAAAAGTCCAAATTATTAACATTATAGAATGCACCTCGTAGAATTGAAACCTTAAAATGTGGGAGGGGAGCGAGCACATGCAAAGTGTGATTTGGCGAAAAACTTATATAAACCGGATAATCATTAAAGCAAGCATATATTCAATCCTCACGGGCATTACACTCATCAAGCGAATTCACTCGAAACAGGGAGGTAACACACGGAACATGCGGGCTAAAGAGTAAATATAAATGGAAACTAGGCCGCACACATGTCATAAAAGAAGAATGATATATAAAAACTAAAAAATGTAATCTCAATGAAAGATACCGCACATTAAAGGAGGCGAAATGCATTTTCACAGATTATCAAAACTATTTCAACTTTTAAATTACATCAACCTAAGATCACATAGGACTTGTATAGGGTTATAATGTAGGCTAGGCTTAGGTATGAAATGAAAGGAATGTATGTACGGATTCAAAGTGTTCGGGATGAAAACTCGGGATAATGGGAAAATGCGGGCAATATCAAAATTGGAAAACAAGTTCCAAAAAGGCATTAGATATATCATCGGGGAGAGTAATCAAAGATTATCAAACACTATACAACATTTACAACTTTCTCTTTCTTTTTCTTTTCTTCTTTTTCTCATTTTCTCTTTTGTTTTCTTTTGCTTTTTTCTTTCTCTTTTATTTCACTTTTTTCACTACTTTCTTTTCTTTACTTATCAAACTCTCATATGCCTAAATTGCAACCGACATCATAACAACATCATTCAATCTCAAGTAACATTCCAAACAAAGGTGTGGAAAGTGTATGTATGGTATAAAACTCCAATTTAGAGTTGGTTATGGGATTGGGGTTATGAAACGAAAGGCTATATTTAGGCTCAAAAGGGTTAACGAGGGTAAACATATAAGGGTGAAGTCAAGGCTAATATGGGTGATATAACAAAGAGGGCCTATGATCTTTTCACAAAGTTTACGCAATTCTCGAATCAAAACAATAGATGAAAATCATGCTCAAGTAACACATTTCAAGTATCAACTCAATTAATGAACGATCAAATGAAAGAATAGAGAGATTACCAACGAAATCAACGTTTTCAATGAGAAAAGAATAGTGTATACACTCACAAACGACGAAAGGTACAAAGCTTACTCGGTGTAAGTATATACAATGCAACAAAAGATTACCGAGTTATAAAAATCTTAAACCAAATCAATATAACCATAAAAGTGCATGTGCTCATGGGATTAAAGTTTAATTCATGAAGTTATTCACAATATCAATAATCGAGACTAAAGTCTAATAACTTCTAAAATCGAGAACATGCATCATTGGGTTGTCAATTGGATCGGGCAGTTATTGAAATTTATCATCGGAAACAAAGGCAAAATGCCCAAAAAGGAGAAAAAAGAAAGAAAATCTTTTTGAAATTTTTGAATTTTTCTAAGAAAAGCATACTAAGTAACTAACATGTGAGAAAAAACATGGACTAAATAAAGAAGTGGATAGAATATCCCACATCCCCTAACTTAAAACTTGACATTGTCCTCAATGTAAATTAAGAACCAAGTCAAAGAGAGGAAAAGAGCGATATTACCCAAAATTGGAGCGATCCCCATAAGAACAAGTCCAAATAATCTACAAAACAAGTTAGTACCGAGCATAGCAAAAACAAATAATAAAAAGTTAACTAATTACATTAGACTAAATTAAAAAGGAAAGAAAAAATAAAAAGAAAGAATAAAAAGCTAACTATATACAACCTACTATTTAGACTTCACACTAACTGTACACTAGAAGTCTAAATAGCTGAGGGTCCACTATAAGTACGATTTGACTTTGGAGGATAACCGGTGTACCCTCACATACAAGCATGCCTTCCGAAAAATATGAATTCCGTTTTAACAACGGAAGGCATGTGTAAGGCGGAAGAAATGAACCATCGCCAATTAAAAGTTTTGGAGGGACGATGGGGGGTTTGGATTGCACGGGTGACAAAAACAAGTGGGGACCGAGAAAAGCCGAAAATCCTCCCAAGGATTTTGAAGTTGGAATGGGAGGCGGCGCACACAAAGGCAAAGATGCGATCGTGGAGGGCGACTCGAGCAAGTACTCCTCATCGGCGATAGGGTTTAAAACATTAAAGTTCGAAACCGAATCATCGGATACTTGTTCCGGTGGGGTAATAGAGAATGAAAACGGGGATGAAAGAAATTCAAACTCATGAGATGAATCATCATCGCATGAAGTTGGAATTTCAAAGGAAATAATATCATTTTCAATGAAATGTTCTTCTTTGGGGGCCAAAGAAGAAATCATTTCATTGCAAATAGATATTACGTCATTTTCATCCTCACTTTCAATATCTATTACGAGATGGGCAAAGTCTAGAATGGCTTGTTCCAAAGTAGGTACAAGTACCTCATTTGGTTCAAAACATTCCTCGACTTCAAAAGTCTCGGAAGCAAAATCGTCGTCAGACTCAAATAATAAATCCAACTCATGTTCCCACGAACGATTTTCTTCCCGATAGCGATTTTCAATTTTCTCATTTTCATACATACGCAAGCCCTCACCGAATGTCATGGGTCGAGGTGCGGATGCATGAAAATGGGAACTTTGAAAATTACCATCGGACTTAAACGAAAACTCATTATTATAGGAATTTTGAAAACTATTCGAATTCGTTTCAAAATTCCTATTATAAGGAGGTAAAGGCCCAAAATCATTATCATCATCATCAAAATTCCAATAACCTAAATTTTGACTTTCGTTATACTCGCCCAAGGTAATATTTGAATTTGCAAATTTTTGGGATTCTAAGTATTCACCGAAAGTCATAGGTTTGCGAGAATTTTGAGAATTATGACAAGGATTACCGAAAGAATTGGAATAAGACATGCTTACCCCAAAAATGGCTCGAAGTGGCGGATTCCACGAAGTAAGTGCGCGCGGGAAAAATTCGAGCGTTTCCAAGTGCTCAAATGTGGAAGTCCTGCAAAAAGTTAGCAAATAATACAAATAGAAAGAAAATACTATGAAATACTAAATCAAATAAAGTCTAAAACAAACTCATCCCCGGCAACGGCGCCATTTGATAGACAGGGTTTTGCCGCGGTGCGAGAGTCACCTACGCGCCGGTCGTTTTGAATTCGGCTCACCTGAACTATACAAAAACCTAAATTACGACTACACTCAAAGGGTGAGTATAGCGGTAAGTCGGGTATCGAGAATCCACAGAGACGAGTTGCTAGAATTCATATGATTTAATATTCCGAAATAAAAGTGTAAAAGGTAATTTTAACAAAAAGGAAAAGATAATAAAGAGAAAAGATTAAACCAGGCGAGTGTAATTAAACTATGTTAACAAAGTGAATAAAAACTATAGGTTGCGTCGAATATCCCTCACCCCGAGTTAATTAGTATAAAATGGTTACATGGGTCGACGAGTTATTAAGATCGCGTCTCGTTTCGACAGTTAATTAAATCAAGAGTTGTCACACCCCTAAATTCACATAAAGTCTAATAAGATTTTGGTGTCAACAAATATCCCAAAAATTACGCATGCAAGGTCGTAAGCACGGAGCATACATAATATACCCCGTCAAATCCCCTAGGCGTAATAACTAGGACAACACACTCGAAATAGACCCGTAAACTCCATCACCAAAGCAAAGCAACACATCAACCCTAGGTGAGTTCAATCTGACAAAACCTAATTTAACCTAGCTACAAAGCATGGTAAATAGCAAGAAATAAATCAAAGAAAGTAAATCTACACTAGAAGGCAATCAATGGAAAGCAAGTAAATAAAGCAATAAACCTAAATTAGAAAGCAAGAAATGAACAACACAAAGCTTAAACAAAGAAACAACAATTAATAACAATGGAGGAGATAATGAATAGTGCTTACAATACCCAAATGGGTGCAAACCCTAGGAAGAGAAGCTCCACCCAAAAATCCCCTATCTCCAACCTAAAATGAAATATATCCCACAAATAAAAGCCCTCAACATTCTATTTATACCCCAAAATAAACCCTAAACAAAACCAAGCCAAAAAACCCAAAATAAGTCAATTTTCGTCCATATCTGATGGGACCGGTCGATCGCACTTTTGGAATTTGCCTTGGGCTGGAGGCAACCTACTTTTCCACTTTGAACCAATTTTGACGCGTTGCACGAAAACGGCTATAACTCCCTCATACGGAATCGAAATCAGGCGTGGTCAGAACCGACGCGAAGCTAATTCAATTATCTACATGATTCTGTTTTTAAACCCTCCAAATTATGCAGTATGAAATTACCAAAATGCCCTTGAAGTAGCATTCGACGACGAAACTTCTCCGAAATGCAACTGAACCACACTTTTAGCGTTCAAATACCTAAAAAAGCACAAATAACCCCTGCAAAGTATGTATATATCCAAATCCAAGGTTGCTTTGTTAATGAGCATAATTATAGGCATTTAGGACCGTAAAAGTGCTAGAATGCATAAAGATAACGGGCGGAAATATGCAATATTCGATACGAATCACTAACCACCTAGTATTTAAAAAGTAAGATGTCAAATTTTAAATTAAGTCTGATTAACATACAATAAAAGAATTACGAAAGAATATCATAACCATACACCATAAAGTCTCAATAAAGTAACCAACAATTAATAATAAGTCCGGAGGAAAACCCCTCACAAAAATCCCACCACTGAAATAAATAAAATAGTATATCCTGAATTAATTACATGCCAACAATCTGAATAACTGAAATATGAAATGTGTCTAATAGAAATGGGCGACATGCCCTACAAATGATGAAAACTGAATAGAGTCAAGACAAAATAAGCGTCTACTAGCAAGGCACTGTAACTTCCACAAACAGCTACAGCTCGTCACCTGAATGGAAATCCTATGTATGGTGTCCTTGTGGCTGGGCACCTAAAAGGTTTTTACAAAAATAGATTTGAAAGCAAACGGGTCAGAGCCCGAAAGTGGAGAGTATTTTAAAAACAGCAAGTGCTTTAATAACATTAAAACAAAGAATGCAAAATACATGTTAGGACGTGCTCTCACATGAAATACTCACCTCTCGTCTAATCGTGCACTCCTAACCTACAATACCCATCTAAGTGGTATTTATCTAACTAAACCGACATAAGTTTTAACCCATCTACTCGATTCACAATATGAATTCCCAATGTTATCACTTGAATAGATAGCTTTACTTAAACTCGGATTCTCAATTATTAGCATTACCATTTACTGAAGGTTATCCCCTTATTTATCTTCTCAAGGAGTTACTATAAATTATTCTCATAATTAAACATGACAAGTCTGTTTATTTAACCGTATATCATTCACATCATAAATATACAATACAAGCACCCCGAGACTAAGCTGCGGTGCACACATACTCTGCTATCCATCCCGGTACATCACGCACATAAGGATCACGCATTCCTAATCTCTCAAGAATCGTCCTCAGATATCAACAATCACAAACAATGGAGGCGAACACAGTCACATCACATGGGTCACGCACATACCTACGCTCCCATGATCAGCAGACTTATTAACTTCCCAATAAGTCCTTCTCTGACCTATGTCCTCGAGGTGCCAATCTATATCCCCCCGTAGGCACACAAAGAATAGATGGCCCTAAGCGAACGCAAACCTCCCGTGATAGCAAGTATGGTAGGTATGTCATACACATAAAATCATATACATATACTAAGCATAAACACGTATTAGTAATTACCATAATTTTATTAGTGGTATACTTTTCATTCTCATACCAACCTATAATGTTACACAATTCACATATCCCCGGTTAATACAAATATTTAAGCCGTCACTTATTCTCACATCGTAATAGTCACTCACGTCCTAATCCACAATTTTCATTTGGTTCAAATCATACTTCTATGTTTTACTCCTCAATATATCCAAAATATCCCAACTATATCAATTAGTCATCAAGGTAATGTTATCTCTACAATTAAACCAGGTTACGGGACATTAGAAATCAAATCAGGCCAAAAAGGCCAATCTGTCAACTCGTTAGAAGTCTCGTTCGAACGAGAGTTCATTCGAACGAAGTGGCCATCTAACGAGATCTCGTTTGAACAAGAGGCATCGAATGAACATCCCACTCGTTAGAAGTCAAACTGTCAACTCGTTTGATGCTCGTTCGAACGAGCTCGTTCTAATGACCTGGGCAGGCCTTCTAACGAGGTGACAGTTTAAGCCCAGAATTCTCCTATTTCGTTTTTCCCAATCTTCTTCACGTCTAATCTCATCTAAACATCATTCCAACAGCAGTTCAAGGTTTCTAATCATTCCTAAACATACTTAAGTCGTATAATAACATTTATATGGGGTCAAATCATCCTAAACCACATCTAATCATCAAATCTCCCCAATTTTTCCCAAATCTCATGAACATGAACCCTAGAAATTTAAAGTCATCAATAGACATAATTAAATCCGCTTTTGTGATATAAAAGATGTATTTCTATCAGAATAATCACCCAAACATAATTCTACATGCAATTTCCTTATCAAAATGTGAATTTCTAATTCCAATTCAATGGGTTTTTGTCAATCTCCCAAAACAATGAAATTTTTTATAAATTTCTAAGCATGGAAGACACATTCATTGTAAATAACATAATTAAATTACTTACCTCTGATCTTTCTCTTAATTTGGTGTTGAATCCTAGATGTAGGTTGCTCTCTCCTTTTCTCCCAAGGTTGAAGGTTGAAGATGGGGTTAGGGTTCTCTCTTTGGGAACTTCTCTTAACTTCTCATGAAACCCCCGTAGCCCTCTAATCAGTTAATTATTGGTAATGGGTTAGTGGGTCATTAAATTTTCTATTTTAAACTCCTAAAATTCGTTAGTCATAAATCCCAAAATTCCAAAATTACCAAACTACCCTTTTAAGTTGTCGGTGTGGCCTAAAAATGCCCCGGGACCCAAACTAAACCTCCGGCTAGTGTTTTCTGACTATTTCGATCCTTCCGGACACGTTGGCGCACTCAAAATGACCATACGGTTAATAAAAATAAAATTCACTTTTTAATTAAATTAAATATTTTCCTGACGCGACTGTCACGCGCGTCCCAACAAAATTTCCCATATTGCCATTTTCAGTCTCACAACAATTTTAATATTCTCAATATTCATATATTGCCATATATACGCATTATAATCAAATACCAACTCACATCTCGTTAGTATTTTATCCGGATTAATTCTCAATTAATACACATTTAATTCAATTAATCCCATAAATAAATATCACAAAAATACGGGGTATTACAGTGATGTCCGTAGATTCAAAGTGTGAAAGTCTTTTAGTCCTGTCAGTGGGTCGGATTTTAATCCTGATTCGATCATGTTTCTCCAGATCTGGATTGAATTTTAAAACTATTTTACCCCATTATTTGATTAAGAATCGAGTTGGAGATGTATTGAGGTAAATCAAATCTGTTAAGGAGCCGATCTGATCAGATTGAATATATAGCTATATATTATAAATATTGAATTTAAAGGTACAATTGATCTAAGCTATGAATCCAACTATAACGTATAAATTTAGTTAAAACATTTTAATACAATTTGATAATAATCGGATCTGGATCAACAAATCCTTTTCTTATCAGGATAGTTGCTAAGTTCTTGATTCTTTTAGTCTGGCGGGATGTGTCTCTAGTTGCCTCAAAGTGTGCCACTAGTGATTATAACCCCATATATATTTCCTCAAATTGAACCATATATGTTTCTTTTTGTTAGCCAGTCCCAATATATGGTAACAGTTTCAACTATGTTTCACCATCTAAGGTTCATTACACAAATACCACCCTCCTCTAAAGCGAAGCCAATTTCCATCCTATTTTAGTCTAAATAACCCAAGAAGAATTTCAGAGTATATGAGTTATGATAGAACATATGAAGCACCTGCTCCAATACACCTGAATTTCAAATAAGTTTGACTTCATAATCACAAGCCTACCTACATATGATATATGTCTAACTTACCTTCCAATCACAGACCCTGCGAGTGAACTTTTCAATAAGGGGCAGGCAGTCTCTATTTCGCAGTCTAGAGTGAGAGAACTAAAAGATAGTCTAAATTTTGTAAAGGATAAAGGAAACCACTAATCCTACAAAACATTCCCTTTTCAAGTTGATCCACTCGTGCATCCATCAGAGTGTTATTGCACTGATCTGACCTTGGGCAACCTCTTTTGTGAATGAATGATGATGCAATTTGAGTATGAAGGGTTTGATTAGTGGTCTTTTATAAATTACTTATATAATCATTTTATAATATAGGAGCTAAAGAGTTAGAGATATGGAGAGAACATTATCATTTAAAAGGTATATAACATATACAGTCCCTATGTTATTTTTGAGATTCTGATGTTATTCTCTGAGGATATATTCTACGAAATCATTATATCTACAACTATTCCTCTTTTTTTTCCTCATAAGTGGATGAAGCAGAAACTATTGTGTGATGATAAATATGTGATTTTGTTGTAAATTCTCATATGCCGAATGCACTATCGACGTTGCTTTAGCTAAATGCCACACTCATACATACTCGCAGAATGGAATGATGGCATTGTATTCACTGTTGAATGTGATGTCAATATTGTACCAATGTTGCATAACTTACCACCAAAAGAATGGCATTTTGAAGTTGACGTGAAATATTTGCTATTGATAAATGAATCTAGAACCGAGCCTCCCATCCTAATATCTACATTAACTAGTTTAGTGCCAAAGTTTAGTTATGTGCTCTTTGTTATGGCGTAACGATAAGGAGTAATTGATGTTCTTAAAATATGCTTGGTGAATGAATGATCAGTGTCACATCTACCGAGTAGTTTGTAGGATATGCCCAACACACCATTGGCCTCATAATTGTTTGTTGTCAACGTTGTATTCGCAGAACGCACCGTTGGCATCATACTCGCCAGAAAACAAGTATGACTATTGGCTCTGATCAACATTATCAGAATTTGTTATGATATGGTACCAGTGGTTGAAGATCCACCTAGATGCTCCCGATTTCGAATCTCGCCATCTTCGTTAAAATTCTTCACAAAAACAAACACGATAGATC
This sequence comes from Sambucus nigra, assembly GCA_949130495.1. Taxonomy (NCBI): domain Eukaryota; kingdom Viridiplantae; phylum Streptophyta; class Magnoliopsida; order Dipsacales; family Adoxaceae; genus Sambucus; species Sambucus nigra. The sequence continues at coordinate 197,685,823 of OX422212.1, forward strand.
CACCAAGTCTCCAATCATAAGCCCCCATTATTCAGTCTAACTCCTCATTATCGGTGTTCCTCTTTGGTTTCGGTGCTTTAAAGTAGAGTCAGCTATGACCGGTGCATTACAGAGAGATGAGGACTTTGCTTGTCCATACCGTACATATTTTTTATATATTATGTGGTTATGTTCTGGACACTTCCAACTTTACCTTCACATTTGGGAGACCTAAACGGACCTGAACCGAAGGTCTGTGTAGGTTTCCCATTTGCTACTGTTTTATTTTTCCTTTTCCTTTCTTTGTTTTTTTGCCCCAGAGATCATTCCTTTTGTTATGTTCATATAACGTATTATTGACTTTGTTCAGTTCTAAACCTTATAATGTGACATCAGTAAAGAGCACCTTGGTTCGTGAATGAACATTTGTAATGCTATCAAATTGTGTAATATCGAAATGCTTCACTTTGTTTAGTGATGATAACATTTATGCAATATCGAAATTCATCTAATTTAAATCTGTGGTCCTTTCTTTACAAAGAACCGAGATACAATAAGGTAAAATATTATAATTTAGGTCTCACGTATTTAACATCATAAATTTAAATTAGTGTAGCCGAAATGTTTATTTTGCCTATCTGCGTGTTCATTTAAATGAACTGCTAGAAAGTTAGTTTTTTCAACTTCTTAATTTTGCATCTTATGATTTTCAGGTGGACCTTGGGATTACCATTCAAAGAGCATGTGAAAATGTGACACAACCCTTGAAATTCTTGTATCCCTTGAATATTTGCATTAAAGAGAAAATAAAAGCTATTGCAAAGTCATATGGTGCCAGTGGTGTTGAGTACTCAGAACAGGTAAACTGCTTGATTACTATACCAATTCACTTTGCTTACTTGATCAATCCTAATATTGATATGTAAATAGTGTAGAGAATTATAGAAGATGCTTATTTTGACACTTATCTCAACTATGATCAATGTGAGATTAAATTTAAATATACTGATTTTTATTTTCTAATATTTTGTTCCCTTACAAAAAATTAATGAAGAATTTATTGTTTAAACGTATTACAAGATTGATATGAATTTTGAAATGACAAATGTTTTAGGTGGAGAGTAATGATTCTGTTTGGGGATAATTACAGTATATGAAGCACGAATATTAAATATAAATACAGGACTATAAATTCATATCTGATGCGATATATCAACGGATACGCATTGGATATGCAATTTTTGGTATCCTATTTTTTATTTAGTCCTTAATTTCTGGATACTTTGCACGCTTTGATACTTGCGGATAAATTTTGAGATATTGTTTCCCTATTTTTTCTTTATTTTTGAATTAGTGACCAATATTTTTGTGAGTTGTACTATAGAGTTTAGAGGTTAGTTGTGATAAAAACTTTGGTAGTAGAGGATTAATGACTTTTTGTTAGGAATAATTGTTGAATGCCGAATTAACAATGCAATTTATGGTACTGGACAACACTGTTTGGAGAAGGAAACAACCATTTCAGATTATAAAACCATTATGATGATTTTATAAAGACATGTTATCAGATTATAAAACAATCTCAAAGGCCAGTTTCCATCACTTTGTTGTCTACTTGTATAAAGACATGTTATCAGATTATAAAACCATTATGATGATTCTCTCGCTTTGGTTAGTGAATGACACTTGTGAACATTAGTAAATGCATAACTCTGCAGACACATAAACTATGTTTGAGGACTAAAGACTTGATACATTTATTTATTTATTTGAATAAATTGATCACGTTGTTATTTTCTTCTCTTCATATTTATTTGTATAAGCCAACTTCATCAGTGTTAACAGACCTTAATTGCTTACCATGTGATTTGGACATAAAAAAATTTGTTTATGTCCACAATCGCATAAAACTATTGCTAAATTTGACTTTCATGATATTACTCAGGTTTTTAACAGACTCTCAATAGTTGTCATTTTATCTTCTGCCGATAGGAATGCTGAAGTGGTAAAAGCTTCAATTTCATTTTTTATGCACTTGGAGAGTCATTTAGGGGCGAGGCGGTGAGTACTGGCAGTGGCCTCTTAAGGGAGCTAGTGACAATGCTCTTATCAACACGATTTCCTTGCCATACTAATAGGGTTGTGACACATGTGTATTTGGATACAATAACTAGATGCATGAAGTTTGTTAAAGAGAATACTCAATATATACCTTTGGTGTTCTTACTTCCTTTCTTGATGAGAGTGTTTGTTTATGTCGAACATATCATGAAGTATTGTATGAAAGTGTTTGGATATAATTGTTATGTTTTTAGCCGTTTTTATTGTTTGTTATATGTGATATTGGTGGTATGTGGTGGATAATTTTTTATTTTTTTAATATATTAATTTATGTAAGTGTTCATAACACTTACAAAATGAGCATTGTTTTCCTTACATATTAATATTTGTAAGTGTTATGCACCGTTACAAAAGAATGTATATATTTTCTTTTGCAAGTGTTTATAACCTTTGCAAATTAAAAAAGGTTACTGAATTTTGCAAGTGTTCTAAACACGGCAAATGAAAATTTTGCAAGTGTTTGAAACACTTACAAAATTTTAATATTCAAGTGTTCAGAATACTTGCAAAGTTTTTGTAACGGTTATTCGAAATAGATATGTATTCCGAATGAACACTTACAAATAACATTTGCAACGGTTTTAAACACTAATAATTTTTTTGTAATGCACCGATTTGTAAGTGTTTTAAACACTTACAAATCACTTGTTTTGGTGTAGTGCCTTCCATCGCTTACACATTGATCCGAACTTTAATTCAATCACTCAATAGGTCCGTCGAACAGTCCTCGAGAAGGCTAAAGCGGTGGAGAATGAAGTGGAAAATATACTGGATGCAAGATCAATTAGGAAATTCCAGTTCCCCAAATGACTATCCAACCCAATAGTGGTACGTGAGAGAAACGATAGTTGGAGGGTCTATATTGATTTCATAGATTTTAATAGAACATGTCCCAAAGATAACTTCCCACTGCCTAAAATTAATTAGTTGCTTGACACTACGAAAACACATGAAAGGATGAGTTTTCTAGATGCCTACTCTAGATACCATTAGATTCCATTATTCAGCTCCAACAAGGACAAAACGTCCTTCCTAACCCCTATTGGATAATAATACTATAAGGTTATGCTGTTTGTCTTAAAGAATGCAGGGGCGACATATCAGAGGTTGGTCACCAAGATGTTCAAGAGATATATGGGAGACATGATGGAGGTCTACATATACAATATGCTAGTCAAGAGAAAGAATTAGGGAGACCACCTCACGAACTTATCCAAGACCTTTGAGATCCTCAGGAAATATCGGATGGAACTTGATGTAAGTAAGTGTTCATTCGGTGTACATTCAAGAAAGTTCTTGGGCTATCTAGTCAGTAAAAGAGGAATTGAGGCCAAACCATATCAGATTGATGCTATCACCAGGGTCCAGCCACCACAGATGTTGTGAGATGTTCAAAATCTCATTGGTATACCCACAGTGCTCAATAGTTTCATCTTCAAGCCTTCGAAACACTGCTGACCATTATTTTATCTCCTTAAAAAGGACAAAGTCCTCATATGGAATGATGATTGTTCGAGAGCTTAGGAGGAAATCAAATCCTACCTAAGAAAACCACCCCTACTTTTGATTCCAGATGATGGAGACCCATTGTATCTTTAGCTTGAAGTATCAAACCACGTTGTGAGTCTGGCTTTGGTGTGTGAAAAATAAGAAGTACAACACCTAGTTTATTATGCTAGCAAGACACTTCTGGAAGAAAAACAATGTTATCTTCCCCTAGAAAAAATAACCTATACATTGGTGATCTCCTCAAGGAATCTGAAACATTACTTTGAAGATCACTCAATAATAGTGATCACTTACTAACCCTCAAAGTTATTCTTTGGAAAGCTGACCTCTTGGGATGACTCTCAAAGTGGTCAGTGGATCTTAGAAGATTCGATATCCACTTTCAGCACAAATCCTAGTAGACTTTATTGATGAATTCATAGGGGACCAACCAATCGACCAATAGAGAACAAAGCAGTCAATAGATGAGGAAGCACAGTGTAATGACTCGACCCTGTATGTTATGAAGCCTATAATTCTAAGGGATAGGTGTAGGAATCGTCCTCATCACTCCGATAGACACTATCATTAAGCAAAGGATGAAACTGGGATTTGAAGCCTCCAATAACGAAGTTGAATACAAAGCAGTGATTGCTGGCTTATGCAAAGCCCAATTGCTAAGGGCAAAGCACCTTTAAATGTTTGGTGACTCTAAACTCGTGTCCAAGTAAGTAAGTCGGGACTTCAACATAAAATATGATAGAATGGAAACCTACCTCGTCCTGGTAAGAGGACTTATGGCGGGGTTTAATAAGGTGGACATTCAATAGTTCCCCTAGGGGCAGAACAGTCATGTAGATGCCTTAACAATCCTGAGCTTAGCAGTAGACTCTGATCTAAGAAGAACTATTCAGATAGAGCTCCTCACCCAGCAAAGTATTGAATAGACAGTCATAGCTGAGCAAGTCCTCCTCACAAAAAAGGCCCCTAATTAGATGGATCCCATCGTCACCTCTCTACATAGTGACATACTTCCCGACAACAAGAGGTTGGCCCATCAGGATAGGGTTAGGGTTATCTATTTTTACCTCACCCCAGGGGGAAATATCTGTAAGAAGTCATTCACAGGCCCTTATCTCAAGTGTGTCCGCCCACATGACACCGAACAAGTACTTAGCGAGCTTCGTGAGGGAATTTTTGGGAGTCATGCAAGAGGGAGATCATTGGCCTTCCAAGCAATAAAGTAGGGTTATCGGTGGCCTCACATGCAAAAAAACACTGTCAGTTACGTTCGCAAATGTGAAAAATTCCAGAATCACTCTCCTATGGTCCACCAGTCAACTAGCGACCTGAAATCCCCAACAAGCCCATGGCCATTCGCGCAATGAGGACTAAATACCGTGGGGTCACTACCTATATCATTTAAAAACCATAAGTATCTGCTATTTGGCATAAATTACTTCACCAAATAGGTAGAGACAGAACCACTGGCGAACATTCGCGACTCAAATATGACTAGGTTCATCTAGAGGAGTATTATAACATGCTTTGGGGTACTCAGATTATCATCACTGACAACGGGAAGCCATTTGAAATTATCTTCTTTTAGAGTTTATGTGATGAGCATGGTATCAAGCACCACTTTAGTTCTTTTGCGTATCCCCAAATTAACGGTCACGCATAAACTTTTAATAAAATAATGGTCTGCGTAATAAAAGGAGGTTGGAAATAGATAAGTGTGCTTGGGTGGATGAGCTCCCTCATGTTCTCTAGGATTATCGTACCACTCCCAGGAGACCAACTAGGGAAACACCCTTTGTGCTCACTTACGGAATATAATCTATCATTTTGCTAGAAGTAGGACTCCATACTATGAGAATCACCTTGGTCAACCACGTCCTAAATGACGATCCATTATGCACTGAACTTGACTTAGAAGATGAGCAAAGAGAGCTGGCCATGATCAAGTTAGTTTACTATCGATAGTAACTAGACAAACGGTACAATAAGAAAGTCAATCCAAGGAAGTTTAGGTAGGAGTCTATGTCCTAAGGAAAGTCCTGGGTAGTGCTGTAAAACCATTGGATGGAAATCTGAGGCCAAAAAGGGAAGGAACTTTTAGGGTGAAAAGAAACGAACTTCAAGGAGGATATCACTTAGAGGCGCTAGAGGGAAGGGAGATACCAAGAGCCTGGGACACAGCCAATCTCAAGAATTTATACTTTTATTCTTCTTTATCTTTTGTTAGCACATCTAGTTTAAGAAATTTTTTATTTTCAAACTTATGTCTCTTGCAAGTTATTATTCAATGAATAAATGCCAATTGGCCCTCGCAATTTGATACTATATATTAGCTACTTAGGGTTTTAAGATCACATCTCAGTATTACGCACCCTTTCCAAATGATAATCATAGCAAAACTCTTGGGGATTATAGCAAGTTGTTCAACTTGTTTCAATCAAGGAATTTCACGCGTCGATTAGGCTTAGCAGTAATTGTGACAAGTGGGTAAAAGTGTTTCAATTACTATAACCCTCAAGTCTTTGTTGCAAACACAATAGACCTCATGAGTTACCCCGACAATAACAAAATCCCTACAGGGGATCCTTAGGCAACAAACCCAACTCAGGTTGGTCGTCAACTTTATTAGTCACAAAATGCTTGCTTAGAAAGATGTCCCATCAACCAAGTGCATTCTTTCCATCATCTCACTTAGGCGCCACAGGGAGTATGACGACACAACCTAAAAGGTAAAGTAGATGGAATGACACTACTAAGGCATATTAGACTGGGAGAATGTTCAAACATATATTCAAAAATGGCTAACACTTGTTCTTAATATCATTTAGTCGGCTGAAATACCCAAAATGATTAAACCCAAGTACTAATCCATTTAAATAGTAAAAGGCCTAAGATGGTCAATCAACATTGTGTGGTCGATAAAGATGTTGAGTGACTAACGAGCAACGTCTCTTTCTAGTCCACATATAAGCAATAATTATTAAGACATGTTTAGTCAGAACATGCTCAAAATGTGGAAAAAGTTAATAAATGAAGATTTCTAGTAATAAAATCATGAAATTACAGTTACTCAAGACCAAAATACACAAAGACCAAGTATGTCCTAGGATAACGAGCAAGATAGTCTGCAATGCACACTCTTCGCCTATCGTCTGGGTGTGGGAAAAAAACCTCTACATTATCTTCCAAGTAATGTACCAAGAGTTGGGCATGGATGGAATCAATTGGGATCCACTTGTCATTCCTCAAGAAAGGGTTATGGTGGCGAGCTAAGCACTCGACCTGGTACTTATACCACAGTCTAGACTCTTTAGGTGTTTTGACCTATCTAAGGGTGCTGAGCCACCCTCGAGCAAGATTAAGATACTTTGCCTCCTTCAACCTTGCTGGGGCATCAGTCCAGGCTTAGTTGTAACCATCTTCCTAGGTTTCTCTAGGTCCCATTCGAAACATGAGCCTCAGCTTTGTCGCATCTCTCTAGTGTCCTAAATAAATTACATATGCTCTTTAGACATGACCTTTTAGCTCTACGACCTCCTTCCTCGAAGCATAATTTTCTATTTGAAGGACTTCACCTACTGGGCCCACTTCACTAGCCTCCACGAGCTTGGACCTCAGACTGTTTAATTATATCCTAGATTGAAGCACCGATCCCTTCTATAGTTTGAAGATCATCCTTCATCTTGGCAACTAGCTCAGACTGATCCTTATATTTTTTGGTCCTCTTCTTCAGGGATTTACAGTCTCTCATAAATGCCTTGCGAGATTTCTCTCTGATATTGGGATCAGGGATCATCCACAGCCGTTAGTTAGAGAGAATATAATCCTCATCAGGCTATAAGTAACACAATAAGTAAAACCACAAGCATAAATCTGTATACATGGAGAGAGAAAATGGGCACAAATAAAGAAATTTTATCTTTCATTTCATTCCTATGGGGGAAAAGGCGAGTATAGTCAGAGAAGCAAAATAATTACAAGGCTTCAAAAGGTTGTTAAAAAGAAACTCCAAATCTAGAAGCCCTACTATTTCGCCTTCTCAACTTCAAAAATAGCTTTCCCCTTATGAATGAACCCTTACTCCCGGTCAGCGTTCACTCTGACCTTAGAAGGAACATCCTTAATCTGGTCGGTAGGCTGACTAGTACCTCCTTCTTCCTCTTTAAATGGATAAGGTCCAGGAGAATAAAGGCAAAAGAGATTAGAGTTAGGAGGAGTCCCCATAACTTTTAAGGCCTGGTCCCAACCCTTTTTAAAGGACACCTTTCTGCCATAGGCGAGTTGGATCCCGGCATCATCATATGCCTTGTTGAAGCCCTCCAAATAACTTCCATCTTCTTCCCAAGGGAGCTCCTCATCCAACTACAAAACCTTATTGCACAGACCCTGATTCTCCTTGGCCAGTTTTTCCTTTTCATCAACCACTTTCTTTTGGGCTGCCTTCAGTTCATAATAGGCTTTGGCTAACTTTTCTCTCTCTTACTCCCAAGCTAGGAGAGCATCAAAAAAGGCCTTCCTCTCACTCTCAAGAGCATTTTTAATCTCTTTATTACTTTTGGACTGATCATAGTGATCATCCAGAAGAGTTGTGATGTCAGACAAAAATGCACATAAAGGAAAAATAACAAGTTAGTACGAAAGAGGAAAAATACAGAAGAAAAAAAATTAATTAACAAGAAACCAAGAAGAGACTCATCAGGGCAACTACCACGAAAGATTTGAGGGCGAGATGGGATAATCCTAACCTCGCAGAGTGCTCGCGATCAGCAGAAAGAACTGTCCCCTTTAGTAGATTAAGGGTAAGGGAGGGGATATCACCCACGTTATCCCCCTCGGACTCAGCAAGATGAGAGGGGACAATAGAAGCCATTAAGACCAATTTCCTTTTAGCATATTCCCTCTTATTATCTATCTTCTTATCTTCTTCTTTCATTTTCTCTCTCTCTCTCTCTCTCTCTCTCTCTCTCTCTCTCTCTCTTTCTCTCTCCATTACACCAAAAATAGCAATTTGGCACACACTGATATTAAAAATCTGGCACAGTTTAAAACTGTGTCAAATTCTGGCACGGTTTAATGACAATCTGGCATAGTTTAAAATCGTGCCAAAATTTGGCACTGCTTTAAAGTGTGCGAAAAATGAGTACATCTACTTAAAATATAAATAACCTAAAAAATCATCTCCCTCCAATATTTTCATCTCCCGCACTCTCATTTTCACACAAGAAAAAAAAGAGTCGTGGACTCTCTCCCTCTCTCGTCTGGCTTGGAGAAAAAAAACCTAATTTTCACCACCGTCCAAGTCCACCGCCGCCCACCGCTTTTGACCACCATTGATCCACTCTCATCTGGTATAATTTTTATTTTTTTAACCCTAATTTTTTTCCTAATTTGTGCATTTTCGTCCTCACAAAAGGGGCTTTGTTAGATGAGACTTAGTGTTGTTGCCTAAAAGAATTTGTGTCGATGGTGTCATCGAGTCCTGCTTTACTCTTGATCGCTATTGTGTGGAGCTCAGTGTTGCTGCCTACAAGAATTTTTGGTGTCTTGATGTAGAAGGCCTTCATGTTGATCTTCTTCAAAGGTAAACCCTCGTGATTTTTACCATATTTTCTAGGGACATTTGATTCTATCCAGAAAAAGTGTTTTGTATAACAACTTCAATTATGATATTTCTCTTGGACTTCATATAAGAGTTTCTGAATCTTTATTCAAATGTAGACAACTCGGAATTTTTAAATATTTAAAATCTAATCTCATTTTTTTCCAAATAAAAAAACTATAATCTTATCTCTACCGTATTACAGGTGCGTGTCTGCGAGTATGGGTGAAAACATGTGTGTGTGATGGTGATATATATATATATATATATATATAAGGTTTTATACGTTTTTGTATATAACAGGAGGTGTTATACACACACACACACACACACACATATATATATATATATACAAAATGGATATTAACATGGAAAAAGATGAAGTTGAAAAAAAACGAGTAAATTTCATTTACGACGTGGTATATTTAGCATGTTAACGCAACTAAACAAGTGGTCCGATGCGTGGTCTGTGTACTTAAAAACAATATTTATATATCAAATAACACATAAGGGAGTCACGGGTGTAATTTCGGGATCGTCGGAATGGGTTTCGAAACATCCGAAGTTTTGTCGATGCTAATCGTAACGAAATGATAACTTTGTCGAGCCATCTTTCAACTAATTTTTGGCACTCCTCGGTTTGTCAAAAATAATGTCCGAGATAACCAACTTGTTTTCCATACATTGGATAACACATACGGGTGGTAGGTACGTGTGCGTGTTTACCGAGGTGCAGGTTTGAAGTGTCGAAAGTTTAACAAAAATAAGAACTTTTAGCGAACTTTGCAAACAAAAAACAACATTGAACTGCTTTAGCCAATTGAAAATGGCACAAGCTTAGAGTTAAGTAGTGATCCATTTGAGATATAAGCTTACATTTGATACCCTATTTAACAAATGCCCAAATTTTTCTGTTACAGTTACTCTCAGCTATATAGAAACCCAATTTAAACATAAATTCTCCAAACAACCCTCACAATATCATCAGACGACATCGGCACCTATAATTTGCAAGTAAAATCAATTTCTCTTTTAGACTAAATTTTATGGTTCAATTTGTACCATATGTTTTTCTAGGGTTTCCAATGAAATCACATCTAAATGAAATTTTATTTCTATTATATTTTTGTAAAGAAATTTGACCCCAATTTGTATTATCTTACTCACAAAGTTTCATCTTTGATTGCAGGTACAACTCAATCTTCTCAACTCTCAACTGTGTTCGATTTATGGTTAGTAGTGATGTATTATTTAAATTTCTTGTATATATGTGTATTTTTTCTATTTTAAAATGGGGTTATGTAGCATTTTGTGTTTTCTCTACTTTGTTTCAATTTTTTCAATGTTGCCAAATGTGGTTTCATCATAATGCTAAGTCCAAATATAGATTTTTACTGTTTATGTATACCGGTAAATGATCATGGAGATGAATAATAATTGATTGATTGAAATTTACACTTTACAATGTTCATAATTTATGTTGACGTTTGTAATTTAATCCATTGAATAGAATCGATGGCATTTATCCGAAATTTAATGTTATTATAAAAGCATACTGATGTGATACTCTTTATAACTTCCCTTGTTGTAACCCCTTAAGTCTTGGCATAATGTGATGTCGTGCGTCATACTAAGAGTTTTTGCTTTTAAGCTAGACTGCATGCTAAACTGGTAATAATAAGCCAAATTGACTGCCCTATAATGATCTTTAAGAAGACCCCCTCCACCCATAATACCATCAGAACCCATAATGCTACCATCCACATTAAGTTTCATCATGTTTTAGGTCGGTCTATCCCAGGAGCAAGCGACAAAAGAACCTTTATTTCTTCCCACCATAGGGAAGATAGAGAGGTGCTGAATAGAAATTTGTAATTTGAGTTTGAGCTGCACGATTTGGTCAATCATTTAGGTCATATACCGGATGATTCTAGATGCAAAAGGTTTTTTACCCTCAAATATGTGATTACTCCTAGCCTTCCATATATGCCAGAGAATAATAAGCGAGGTGAATACAGAAATAGTACCTTGAACAGATCATGCTTGCATTTATCCAAACAAAGGAAGTCCTGGAGATCATGCCTGCATTTAGCCAAATTAAAATTTATGGTTAAGTTCAAGACCCCCCCCCCCCCCCTTCCCCCATACTGTAGGGAATAATTCCAATAAGGTAGTGCAAATTAAACCAACACAAACATCAGGGCTCTTAGTTTTACCTTCTTCCCAGTCCTGCGCAACATTATCAGTAGAAGATAAATTCTAAACCAAAACTTCAATATGATCATCTATGTCAGGATTCTCAACTACAATAACCATCTCATCCAATGTCTTCTCATTAGACCCAGGTAGATTAAAAGACACTCGTATATTAGTTATACCACTAGCTAGCACATTACAGTTCTTAAATTTACCTCCTTCCCAGACTTGTTCTAGTTCTGTAGTATGTGGAGCATTCCCATAAAAAATAACAACCTTCTTAGAAGTTTTAGAAAACTCAACCATCCTTGTCATTTCCTTCGTAGTATATTCTGGAGGCGCGGGGAAAAGATTAGACGCATGTGTATTAATAACACTATTATCGCCAATACTGTCTACAATAATGCGGCTCTTAGATGTATTGACTTTTGTTATAGCATTCTTCTTAGGAGAGGTAAGTAACTGCAGTTATTCATCAATTGGATTAAGGTTATCAAATTTCTTAGTAACCCATACTTTAGTTGATGTACTACATCCACTGGTAGCGACCAATTTGAGCGGTGATCAGTTTTATATAGCAGCCTTTAGTGTGTGCTGTTATATATATAGCAGCCTTTAACGACCAATTGGATTAAGGTTATCAAATTTCTTAGTAACCTATACTTTAGTGTGTGCTGTTATATATATAGCAGCCTTATATATATATGCTATTATATATATATAACAGTACCAGCACATATAAGTGTGTTGTTATATATATAGCAGCCTTATATATATATGCTATCATATATATAACATCACACATATATGTGCTGATATATATATGTGTGTGTGTGTGTGTGTGCTATTATATATATATATATATATATACAACACTGCTGCTAAGCACAACGAAAGGCACCGATCTCATCACCAAATGAAAAATCAAGGGTCATTTGATTTTTTTCGAGGAATCATCAAGGCGTGTGACTAGTGGAAACTAATGTATGTCAACTGAGAAATCATCAAGGCGTCCTAGTTCATTTGTACACTAGCTTTAAGATTGCAATAGCTTCATATACCTTCAGACATTGATTACACAATATTACTTGTATTTTTTATATATGCATGCATGTATATCTGAATCTAAAGTAGGTTTTAACCCCTAATTGACTTTGATTTTTTCAAAATTTTATTTTAGGATTAATTTGTATCTGTGACTATTGTGAAGTTTGATTTGGAAATGATGTGTTGGTTCTTGGGTAACGAATGGTACGTAGGATGAGTATAAAAGTGTGAATTGAACAATTGATTTGATGGAGATGAATATACAATTATTGTCATGAGATTTTGATTATTTTCTCTATTAAGAAGTTGAGTATGAATTTTTATCTTTACTTATTAACCATTTGACTAATTTAAATGTAGGGTTTCCAAACTTCAGTACTAACATGTTGGATTGAACTGAACCACTACATTCATCGAGGTAAAGTTTTGAGTATATATTAATAGTTTTGTTATGCGTTTACTTAGTTGATGGTTTCATATTGACTTTTTGAAAAATCTACTTCCTGTTATTCTCAAATATGTTCAAAAGCAATTTCTCTTAAAAGTTGCAGTAGCATTTAATAGAAAAATGGTGTGAAATAGGCACGAAAAGTAGCCAAACGTAAAATGGCTTACTTTATGAGCTTATTTAGTTAAATTGGTGGAAGGGATTTGCTGGTGGTTTGGTTTTGGAATCTGCTGTTGCTATTGAGTTTATTTTAAATGTTAAAATAGGTTGGATTTAATGAATAAACAAACAAAACTATGTCAGAATTTTCTAAAATCAATAAACATTCTAAACTGATTAAAAATAAGTCGTTAAACGGTGAAAACCTAAACCAACACCCCAAACGTCCTCGTAAGAGGCACGAACACCTCGCACGGGACCAATGTAACTTGTAGGAACTGATCGCGTAGTCCCGGGTCTCCCGGTTTGAGAATATGACGATAATTTCAAAAATCAACACTTAGACTTAAAATCAAGTCGTTAAAGGGTGAAAACCCAAACCAGCCCCCAAACGACCCCGTAGAAGGCACGAAAACCTCGCACGGGACCAATGTAACTTGTAGGAAATGATCGCGTAGTCCCGGGTGTCTCGGTTCGAGAATATGAAGATAATTTGTAAAAATCACACTTAGACTTAAAAACAAGCCCTTAAAGGGTGAAAACTCAAACATTCCCCCAAACGACCCCGTAAGAGGCACGGACACCTTGCACAGGACCAATGTAACTTGTAGGAACTGACCGCGTAGTCTCGGGTCTCCCGGTTTGAGAATATGATGATAATTTGTAAAAATCACTCTTAAACTTAAAAACAAGCCGTTAAAGGGTGAAAACCCAAACCAGCCCCCAAACGACCCCGTAAGAGGCACGAACACCTCGCACGGGACCAATGTAACTTGTAGGAACTGATCGCGTAGTCTCGGGTCTCCCGGTTTGAGAATATGACGATAATTTGTAAAAATCACTCTTAAACTTAAAAACAAGCCGTTAAAGGGTGAAAACCCAAACCAGCCCCCAAACGACCCCGTAAGAGGCACGAACACCTCGCACCGGACCAATGTAACTTGTAGGAACTGACCGCGTAGTCCCAGTTCTACCGGTTTGAGGATATCACGATAATTTACAAAAATCAACACTTAGACTTAAAAATAAGCCGTTAAAGGGTGAAAACCCAAAACAACCTCCAAACGACCCGTAATAGGCACGAACACCTCGTACGAGACCAATGTAACTTATAGGAACTGATCGCGTAGTCCCGGGTCTCTTGATTTGAGAATATGATGATAATTTGCAAAAATAAACACTTAGACTTAAAAACAATCCCTTAAAAGGTGAAACCCCAAACCATCCCCTAAACGACCCCGTAAGAGGCACGAACACCTCACACGGGACGAATGTAACTTGTAGGAACTGATCGCGTAGTCCCGGGTCTCCCGATTTGAGAATATCACGATAATTTTCAAAAATCACAATTACTTAAAAACAAGCCGTTAAAGGGTGAAAACCCAAACCATCCCCCAAATGACCCCGTAAGAGGCACGAACACCTCGCACGGGACCAATGTAACTTGTAGGAACTGACCGCGTAGTCTCGGGTCTCCCTGTTTGAGAACACGATGATAATTTGCAAAAATCAACATTTAGACTTAAAAATAAGTCGTTAAAGGGTGAAAATCCAAACCAATCGCCAAACGACCCCGTAGGAGGCATGGACACCTTGCACGGGACCAATGTAACTTGTAGGAACTAATCATGTAGTCTCGGGTCTCTCATTTTGAGAATATGACGATAATTTGCAAAAATCACACTTAGACTTAAAAACAAGCCGTTAAAGGGTGATAACCCAAACCATCCTCCAAACGATCCCGTAAGAGGCACGAACACCTTGCACGGGACCAATGTAACTTGTAGGAACTGACCGCGTAGTCTCGAGTCTCCCGGTTTGAGAATATGACGATAATTTGTAAAAATCACTCTTAAACTTAAAAACAAGTCGTTAAAGGGTGAAAACCCAAACCAGCCCCCAAACGACCCCGTAAGAGGCACGAACACCTCGCACGGGACCAATGTAACTTGTAGGAATTGATCGCGTAGTCCCGGGTCTCCCAGTTTGAGAATATGACGATAATTTGCAAAAATTAACCCTTAGACTTAAAAATAGGCCGTTAAAAGGTGAAAGCCCAAACCAGCCCCCAAACGACCCCGTTCGAGGCACGAACACCCCGCACGGGACCAATATAACTTGTAGGAACTCACCACGTAGTCCCGAGTGTCTCGGCTTGAGAATATGATAGTAATTTGTAAAAATAACACTTAGACTTAAAAATAGGCCGTTAAAGGGTAAAAGCCCAAACTAGCCCCCAAACGACACCGTTGGAGGCACGGACACCTCCCACGGGACCAATGTAACTTGTAGGAACTAACCACGTAGTCTCGGGTCTCCCGATTTGAGAATACGACAATAATTTGCAAAAATCACACTTAGACTTAAAAATAAGCCCTTGATGGGAAAACCCAAATCAGCCCCCAAACGACCCCGTAAGAGGCACGAACACCTCGCACGGGACCAATGTAACTTGTACGAACTGACCATGTAGTCCCGGGTATATCGATTTGAGAATATGACTATAATTTGTAAAAATCACACTTAGACTTAAAAACAATCCCTTAAAGGGTGAAAACTCAAACCATCCCCCAAACGACCCTGTAAGAGGCATGAACACCTCGCACGGGACCAATGTAACTTATAGGAACTGACCGTGTAGTCCCAGTTCTCCCGGTTTGAGAATATCACGATAATTTGCAAAAATCAACACTTAGACTTAAAAATAAGCCATTAAAGGGTGAAAACCCAAAACAACCCCCAAACGACCCGTAAGAGGCACGGCCACCTCGCACGGGACCAATGTAACTTATAGGAACTGATCGCGTAGTCCCGGGTCTCTTTATTTGAGAATATGATGATAATTTGCAAAAATCAACACTTAGACTTAAAGATAATCCGTTAAAAGGTGAAACCCCAAACCATCCCCTAAACGACCCCGTAGGAGGCACGAACATCTCGCACGGGACCAATGTAACTTGTAGAAACTGACCGCGTAGTCTCGGGTCTCCCGATTTGAGAATATCACTATAATTTTCAAAAATCACAATTACTTAAAAACAAGCCGTTAAAGGGTGAAAACCCAAACCTTCCCCCAAATGACCCCGTAAGAGGCACGAACACCTCGCACGGGACCAATGTAACTTGTAGGAACTGACCACGTAGTCCCGGGTCTCCCTGTTTGAGAATACGACGATAATTTGTAAAAATCAACATTTAGACTTAAAAACAAGTCGTTAAAGGGTGAAAATCCAAACCAATCCCCAAACGACCCCGTAGGATGCACGAAGACCTTGCACGGGACCAATGTAACTTGTAGGAACTAATAGTGTAGTCTCGGGTCTCTCGGTTTGAGAATATGATGATAATTTGCAAAAATCACACTTAGACTTACAAACAAGCCGTTAAAGGGTGAAAACCCAAACCATCCTCCAAACGACCCCGTAAGAGGCACGAACATCTTGCACGGGACCAATGTAACTTGTAAGAACTGACCGCGTAGTCTTGGGTCTCCCGGTTTGAGAATATGACGATAATTTGTAAAAATCACTCTTAAACTTAAAAACAAGCCATTAAAGGGTGAAAACCCAAACCAGCCCCCAAACAACCCCGTAAGAGGCACGAACACCTCATACGGGACCAATGTAACTTGTAGGAACTGACCGCATAGTCCCGGGTCTTCCAATTTGAGAATATGATGATAATTTGCAAAAATTAACACTTAGACTTAAAAATAGGCCGTTAAAAGGTGAAAGCCTAAACCAGCCCCCAAACGACCCCGTTGGAGGCACGAACACCTTGCACGGGACCAATATAACTTGTAGGAACTCACCGCGTAGTCCCGAGTATCTCGGCTTGAGAATATGACAGTAATTTGTAAAAATAACACTTAGACTTAAAAACAAGTCGCTAAAGGGTGAAAACCCAAACCAGCCCCCAAATGACCCCGTAGGAGGCACGAACACCTCGCACGTGACCAATGTAACTTGTAGGAACTGATCGCGTAGTCCCGGGTCTCCCGATTTGAGAATATGACGATAATTTCGACTCCTATATGTAATTTTTTAGTTTGAGTAAATTTTTTTTTTGTAAATTACTGGGTTACTAATATCGTATCTTTTTTGTATCCTATTTTTTTCCAGGATGACAGTTTATCGTTGACATTTATTCACGTGGAACACACAAAGAACTCAATGGTTTACAACATGGGGTTTATTCATGATTCCATTTTTTTGTGTTATGGCCGTGCGGGCTTTTGTAGTTTTATTATTAACTTTTATGGCCGTGCGGACTTTTGTAAGTTAATTGTTATATCTTGTGGTTGTGCGGGCTTTATGTTAGGCAGGTTTTGTATTAGCAGGTTTTGGAATGTCCAGAAAATAGAGGAAACTCTGACCAATTTTTTTTGTCCTGTGAACTATTAAAGACTTGTAATATTTTGAAGTTTGTATGTACATTAGTTTATCAACAACGTGCAATATTTTTAATTTGTGAATTTTTGTGATTTTAAATAATTATTTTTTTTTCTTTTTATAAAAAAAATTGGCCAGTTCAAACCCGTGGCAAAAGTGTATCATATTTTGTCATGGTTTTTAACTGTGCCAAATTTTTTTAAACTGTGCTGAATCTGTCACAGTTAAAAACTGTGCCAAAAGTGTGCCAGAAATATCAAATTCTGACACGGTTTAAAAGTGTGCCAGAAGTGTTCCTGTTTGGCCAAATCTGGAACACTTTTGAGCCGTGCCAGAAAAAAATGGCTATTTTTGAACACCTGATTCTGGCACAGTTCAAAACTGTGCCAGATTTGATCTGGCACAGTTTTAAACTGTGCCAGATTCCTGTTTTTGGTGTAGTGCTCTCTCTCTCTCTCTCTCTTTTCCTCTCTTCTTCTTCTTCTTCTTCTTCTTCTTCTTCTTCTTCTTCTTCTTCTTCTTCTTCTTCTTCTTCTTCTTCTTCTTCTTCTTCTTCTTCTCCTTTTCTTTCCCCTTATCTGCTAGACTAGAACTTCCAGCCCAAGATGAGCCAATCTCAAACGTCTTTAAAGACTTAAGCCGATCAAACAGGGTTGTCTGATCATCATCATCAAACCTTAGCTTTCTCCTCTTAATAAGGGGAACCATATCTTTTTTTCTTCTGCCTGCTTCTCCTCCTCTTATTCTTATTCTTTTTCTTTTTCTCATTCTTCTTCTTCTTCTTCTTCTTCTTCTTCTGATTCTTCTTCTTCCTCCTCTAGCACAAATGGGCCAGAAGGACCAACTTCAGGATCTTTCAAGTTTGGGACCTTGTTGACCTGACATGTAATAGATCTTTTGTTCATATTTTTGTACTCAAGAAAAGAGGCTACCGACCTTGGATGTCATCCATCAGATAGACTTTCTTTTATATTCTAATCCTTCAGAAGCTCAGGAACATTGATCTCAGTTATATCAGACATTTGATTTTTAATGTTCACTTCAAAATAAAGGAAGAAGAACATCAGCAAGAGGACGGGAATCAAAAATAGAACAACACAATAATCTAAAGAAAAGAAGAAGCGACCTATATGGCCCTACCCAAAGTCTAGAATTATAGGGCTCGGGTGCATTTCACCCTCACGAGCAGGAGGACGTTGCTAATTTCTAGCAATAAACCATGGTCCCAGTAATCCTTGTAAGAATATGGGAGGTTCACCACTATTATCCTATCAGCCTTCCTGGTTTTCAAATACATCTAGCCATCATTGGTTTACGACCATTCCTAGCAGTAGCATATTTCAGCAAGGACAATTTTGTCCCATATAGGGTATTTATTCTATGTACCCCACTAAATATTTCTAGACGTTCGGGGCATATTGAATAGGAATAATTTCAAATATCTGAAGAACCTACGGAAGATATGGTTTGGGGGAAATGTCAAACCCCCCTGTGATATCAGAAGGGTGTGAATCTAGTGCCCTCCTTTGATGTCATGGACATTTTTAAGAAATGGGGCACCGTCGATCTCTACCCAATCAGGAATGTTATATGTCTTCCTAAATTTAATTATTGATATTTTATATAGATTTGATATGAACATATAAATAAACTAAGAACCCTAACTATAGTTGCAGAAAAATTAGAAGAAGAGGAAAACTGAGAAAATGGGAGCTAAACTTACAAGAATTGACAAAGCTCTGAAGAAAAAGAGAACACTAAAGAAGATGATTTCTGGAATGCTTAGCGATAAAGAGATAAGGTTGAACTAAGGTGATAAAGGAGATGAATCTTCGGTTTAAAACCCAACGCCAATGATGAACACGACATCATAGGACAATTTTTGGCACTTTATCTAGCTGCTCGGTCAGTGGTACCCTCACCAATTTACAAAAATTACAAGTATGCCATGGTGTTTGGCTCAGGGTGAGTGTATCACTGTGAGTTCAGCAAATATCTACAATAATTCCACTCCCGTTGCAAAAATAAAAGTTTCAGTTTGTAGTCCTTTAATCCATTAAAAATTATTGGCCCAATGTTCACAAGGCCCCAAATTTTTATGGGCAATTATGGGGACCCATTCAATACGGCTCATGAGAGTAGCCGACCATCCCGGATTGCCTAAAGTGTTGCCTGACCCAAATCAGTGTTTAATTTACTCACGTCTATTTAAAACACACTATAACACTTACGAATACATTCAAACTGGTTATTAACAATTCCGGAGATGATATTCTGGGACACCACGAATTATCCACGTGTTTTTTAGTTCCTTATACAACTAAACCTCTAACTTTTATGCATCTACAAATTGTAAACCCTGACCTGGAGCAAAGCGATGTGATCTCGAGCATTGAAAGATAATACAATAAAATATTAATCCCTATGTGGATGTAGGCAAATTGCCAAACCACGTATATCGTTGTTGTGTGTGATTTTGCATTATGTTCTTTATTATTGTTTCGTGGATCTTTATTATGATAATTCTGGTGCTCATAATAATTGCATGTGATTATATTTTATTATGATTCTACCATATCTACTCATGTTGATAATTAAAGTGTGTACATTAGTTGTTAATTAGGGATCCACATTGTTATGGATAACATGGATTATTTCTATGACTGACTTAGATCTCGATATTTTTGGAAAATAAAAAATTATTATTTATTTTTAAATTTAATTAAATCATGTAATTAATTTATCATACAATTTAAAAAATTTCTTTAAAATTTTGTTTTAATTAAATATTTGATTTGGGAAATTAAAATAGTGAGATCAGGTAATTTAATTCGTATAAGAAATTAAGATATTATTATTTATTTAATTCCGAAAATTAGAATTGAATACTATTTTAACAAAATGCCCTCAAGTTCAATATATTAAGTGGGAGAGGGGTTTTCAGAAGCAACCTTGCAGTCTCTATCGGTATTTTGAAAAGCGATGTGATTTATTTCTCCCATTAGCTTGACTTTCCTCCCTGACGGAGGTAGTTAATTATGATATTATGTGATTTTATAATTTTTAAGTGGCAGTTCTGTAAAATTAAGTGTCGGTGCGTTCGATTACCTCTACGGAAAATTTTACATGAGCAGATTCAATTTTAAGAAATGAATCAATGGTATAAACTTAAACAAAGTAGTTATATCCTCCCCGATGGAGTTACTCTAATTGAATGCGGAACTGGAAGATGTCGGGTATTAAAATATTTTGGTTAGAGATTTTTTGGACTTTCCGTAAAACATAATTCAAAGACATAATGTGTGCCTCATTCGCGATCATGTGATTTAAATCCCTATGAGAAATTTCATATCATTAGGTAACTAGGATGATCGAGGTGATTAAATCTTCCTAGAGGTAGAGGGAAACTAATTGAAAATTTAATCAAAAGTTAATTTCCATGTATATAATTAAAATTTTACTTTTCAATGACTATTCTCAAATTTTATAAATGGGCTCAACTTTTCTCTCACTTATGTCTGTGTTAAAAGTAAACATTTTGAGTTGGAATAAATTTCAAAGACTAATATAATTTTGGACTGTACTATTTATTGAGGACAATAAACTTGTTTTAACCTATGAAAGCCCTAATATGCCAATGAAATAGACTCCTAAAAAGGTATCCAAGCTTTTTAAGAATTGGTAGTTATATTATAGTTAGTAAACACCCATGTTAGCTGATGACACATCAGTTAAGGATCAACTTGATATGATCTTCCTCTTATATGAACTGTGAGTCTTTGGATTAGAAATTTATGGGGAAACCTAGATTAATTTCATGATCCATCAACTATGTGAATCCATTAAGAAATTCTATACTATTTCATAATTGGAGTAATTCGATGGTGGAATTGATTAATAAGATTTGGGTAGGGACAAGAACCATTAGAAGCCAATGCAAAGTGTTAGGATTGGAGAAGACCTCGAATTTTTTCCTGAAACGGTTGAAGAAAAATAAGGATAAGTATCATTACAATAAGTTGTGATTAAGAAATTTTATAATCATTAAGGAGCAGTGAAAAATCCAAAAGGCGTCTATTTTCACTGAAAGAAGTTCAAGCATTGATATCAGGGTATCTGATTCCCTATAACAATAAAAAAAAAATAAGGTAATGATTAATTCTATTTAAAGTAGAATTATAATTTGTGGTCCACTCTACAGAAACCTAATGTGCATATTAAGGTGCTAAAAATCACGTATTTAACTCTTAGCAAAGGTATTAACAAATGGGGTAACTATTTAATTGAGAGATGTTCATAATGATGGGTAGGAAGAATAATGTACTAGCATTAAAGGTAGGGAATCTGTTGAACCATGAATATGGTACAACCCATAAATATGTTAAAAGTGTAAAACTTAACTCATATCCTTACTAGAATGAGGTCAACTCAAGTATAAAGAGATCAACTGAAATATGATTAAGGTCGTCCTTAGGCATTATACTTAGCCTTGCCATCCTAGATAGTGCACGTGCCATTTTATGTCCACAACTAAAGAATCAAATAGTGGGATGATGTCATCAAAGCACTCACATAATATAAACAAACGAACATTCTCCTACCCATGTTTGTCCATGCTAACTTTATAATTATTTTCCCATTACATTATAAAGAAGGTATTTGTTTATTCTATAAAGACAAAACCCTTACATATTCTACTGGATTTCCTAGATAGGTCCACTAAAAAATACTTTCGCACTCTTATTTATGAGGGGGAGAAACACAAATAAAAGAAAGTACCCAATTGACTATCATACGAAGAGTGAGTGAGTGAGTGAGTGAGAGATACTTTAACATTATTACTGTTTGGGCAAAGAGAAGGAATGATACTACTCTGATACTAAATGTAACCTATGGCCTATGGGCATAGGATCATTCTTAAGGTTTGAACCACGTAACTCTATGTGTAATTTCTCTTATTCTTACCCATGTGTTCATACATCTACATTTCGTTCTTTATTTATTTATTTATTATCTAAGATTGGATTTCAATTAGTTAAGACAAATTCTTAAAACCAATTTTAGATGATAACAGAATGACGATGTCTCTGGGAATGACTAAAGCCTAGTTGTTTTTCACCCGATTACTAATTTATAATTGTGGAAAATTTAAAATTTTCAGTAAAATCTCCCAAATTTCATTGATAGTAATCTTGTTGATCGAATCAGCAGATTCACTTGATTTCTCACCTTAAATCTTAGATTTATTGTTCCATTTACTAATTATGTGTAAATTGTACCCTAAACACTGACTTCTACCCTAGTATAGTTTCCCATTTTCAATTTTACAAATATCCTGTCATATTCTAGTTTCTTATTATCGTACTCTGTTTTTCTAGGAATTTTTATAATAATGGCTAAACATCTAGAAAGTAGATGGGAAAAATAAGCCACAAAACCCTCCACCCATATTAGAGTAGAAGGATTCTTGCACACCATGGTTAAGAGCCAAGAAGGTATGCAGGAAAAGATGAGACTCACCAGAAAATTTTGGCCTTATAGAGTCGACTAGTCCATCCAGAACCAATTCAATTAACCCCGACTTTGGAGAAAAATCTATGTAAACACAAAGAATTACATATTCCTATCCCTATAGAGATAGGAAGTAAGAGAATCGATATAAATCGGTGAAAATACTAGGAGGTTAAATTTGGGATCTAATACAAGAATATTTGCTCAGATAAATGGGTCCAAACATGAAAAATCCTAATATAAACTAGGTAAAACCTTGAGCATGAGGTCAATTAGGTATGATGATGACCAAACATTCAGTCTAACATTCATGTGCCTTTGACAGGATCAAAATAGTACCAGTCTTTGACAAATTAGGAAAAGAGGGGCGTGTGCACATCCTCTTCATAAATGAAGCACAAGATGAGAAGATTATAAGACACAAATGGATGGTAGCTTGACATAAAATGTCAGAGCATTATCCAGATCCGAACAAGGTGGACAAAGAGAAGAGAGTTCGACTAAAAGTCATGGATGAGATGATAAAGATGCACGAATGGTTGAAGCCCAACCATAGAGAGGATCAATCCAAAGGATAAAAGATCACTTGAGCGAATAGATCAAGTTTACAAACCCACTCTAAATAGGGTTTGTGTAGGGAATTCCATTCACAAATTTTGTGATTAGTTATCCCACACCTATAAAATCCAGTTCGTCTGTGATCACTCCCAGGTATGAATGAAAATCAGATCCAATTTTTCATATCGAGCAATACCAAGCAGAATGCGACATATTTTCCATAGCTGATGAAATACGGTGCCGAGATTTTTCAAGCACTCTCACAGGACCTCCTTAGGTCTGGTATAAGGGGTTACTACGAGGGAAGATATCTGAGTTTAAATAGTTAGCCGACCTATTTATTAATAATTTCTCTTTCGGGGAAAAACCTGGTAAGGGGGTATCTCACTTGTTAAGCGTCTGTCAAAGCGAGGATGAAATGACTAGAGATTATATTAATAGGTTTAATACTGAAAAAATAAAAGTGGTAGACTATAAGCAAAAAGTATCCATCAAAATAATCATGAGCGCATTGTTGCCTGACAAGTTATACTAGGCATCAGCCAAGGATCTCCCAAACCATCTTTTTGACCTATTAGCCAAAGAAATAAAGATCATTGATGAAGAATAATCCATGGTTATAAAATGGTTCATCCATAAAAATCTTGAAGAAGGTAGTAGCTCAAGATAAAAGAAAAACCCAAAAACGGCCTCAAGGTGAAGACCGATAGGAGGCCATACTAGAAGTTTGACGAGTATACTCCTTTAATAATAGGGGCACACCACATCCTCAATTATATTTGAGGAAATGGTGAATTGAAGGGGATGGAGAAGTAAAAACTCCCATCGAAAGATGAAATAAGAACAAATTTTGAAGTTCCATAAAAATCATGGGCATGAGACTAGAGACTTCCTGGTCCTAAAAAATGAAATTGAATCCCTCACCAAAATAGGAAAGATAAATAAATCGATGGATAATATAGTAAAACACTATTGCATGATGATTGGAAGTCAATGAGAAGATTAAGATCACCTTGGGCAGGAAATAAAGATAAAAAAAGAGCTCGGGAGAACAAAGACGAGAAGGATATAAACCTCCTTATAAGGACCAAGGATCCCATAGAAGAACTTAAGATGATTTATCTAAGGTGAAGTTTCATAATAGGAGGGGATGCTAGTGGAGGTGATCCCGAAAAAAAGTCATATTTCAATGAAGCAAGAGCTTGTACCGATAAAAGAGATGTCAACATGGCAACTATAGTATGGATTCAGACTCATAAGGTCACCAAGGATCGACTTCTAATAGGATTTTCTAAATGTAGACCTCTCAGGGTTATTATATCCTCATGGAGACCCATTGGTAATAACCATGATGATCCAAGACAGGAGGGTAAAAAGAATTTTTGTACATAACACGAGCTCGACAGATGTATTATTTACGATTATTTCATGAGGTTGAAGTTGTTTACCATAAAATTAGAGTAATACCATTATCCTCGAATCATATTCTTAGTGAAAAATTATGCCCACTGAGTGTGATTGAATAAGAAGTTATTATTGAAACATGATCGACCTACGAAATAAATTTGATGAGATTCTCCATCTATGATAAGAATGTCTCATCGACCTGAAATATCATTTTTAGAATAGTGGGTTTGAAGAAATTTGAGGATTTAGCCTCAACTGTTCATCAATGTCTTAAGTTACCCACCAATTTCAGTAAAGGAGTGGTGAAAGGAAATTAAGAAACCAGGAAACTATGCAAAAAGGAAGAAATTAGTTTAATCGTATCCGATCGAAATGTTAGATCCTTGAGATGAAGATAAGTTGATTACTGGAGAAGCAATTGAGCAAACAGAGACAATATTCCTGGATGATGACAACCCTAAAAGGACAAACCCGATCAACTCGTCCCTTGA
The DNA here is from genome assembly GCA_949130495.1 of Sambucus nigra. NCBI lineage: Eukaryota > Viridiplantae > Streptophyta > Magnoliopsida > Dipsacales > Adoxaceae > Sambucus > Sambucus nigra. The sequence goes on from OX422212.1 coordinate 197,711,239, forward strand.
TACCATCCTTAAGAAGCAACTACATGACTTCCTAAGAGCCCAAAAAGTGACTTTTATTGGAGCCATGAATACATGTCTAGAATTGATCTAACCATTATCATTTACGAGCTTAATGTAGTTAAGAAAGCAAAACCAGTAAAGAAAAAGCAATGAGTGTTTTCAGAAGTGAAGAACATGGAAATTCAAGAAGTAGTGTCCAAGTTAACAGGAGCTGACTTCATGTAAGATGTAATGTATCCCATCTAGTTAGAAAACGTGGTAATAGTATTGAAGAAAAAAGATAAATGGAAGATGTTAATTGTCTTCACAAACTTGAGTAAGGCGTGGTAATAGTATTGAAGAAAAATGATAAATGGTGGATGTGCGTGGACTTTACACACTTGAGCAAGGCATGTCTGAAGGATTGTTATTCTTTCCCTCTAATTGATCAATTCGAATAAGACATGTCCTAAATATTATTATCCTTTGCCTCGAATTGATCAATTAGTTGATGCAATGGCTGGGTATGAACTACAGAGCTTCTTGGATGCATATTCTGGTTATAACCAGATTAATATGAAGCTAAAAGATAAATATAAGACCATCTTCATCACCATCCCAAGTATATTTTGTTATAATGTTATGCCCCTCGGACTAAAAAATGTAGGTTCCATTTATCAATGTCTGGCGAACAAGGTATTTAAGAAAAAATAAGGAAGAATATGGAAGTTTATGTGGACAACATGCTTACTAAGGGTGTAAATAAGATGACCACATCCAAGACATTGGCCATACCTTCGATAAGCTGGAGAAATATTAGATGAAGATAAATCCAACAATGTACATGTTTGAAGTCAGGGTTGGAAAATTTTTAAGTTTTATTATTAACCAATGGGGCATTGATGCCAACCCTGAAATATCAAAGAGGGTATTAATATACATCCTTATATATAATATCAAGAAGAATATCTAAAGCTTAACAATATAGGTGTAATCTTTGAACAAATTTTTATCTAGAGCCATAAATAAATGCCTCACATTCTTCAAAATGATTAAAAACTCTTTCAAATGGATGGAGGAATGGCAAGCTTCTTTTCTAGAGCTGAAAAATACTTAGGACCAACCCCATTGTTTCTTAGGACAATCTAAGGGGAAAAACTATATTTGTATTTAACAATGTCAAAATCAGCGGTCAGCTCAACTCTGATCAACAGTGATGATGGGATCTAAAATTTAGTATATTATATGTGCAAAGCTTTTACTGGTGAAGAAATACGATATTCCAGGATTGAAAATTTGGCTTTAGCTTTGATAACGACATCTAGGAAGATAAAGTAGTACTTTTAAGGCCACTTTATAGTAGTCTACATTGATTTCCCACTTTGGGCAACCATCCACAAACCTGAGAAATCTGACAGATTGATGGCATGGGCGTTAGAGATGGGTGAATATGAAATTATATATGAGACAAGAAGTATAATAAAAGACCAAGTATTAGAAGATTTCATTAAAGAATTCATCTATCAGGAGAAAATACCAACCGGAATAACAATTATTATTCTATCCGACCAGATCCAAAGACCAACTGAACAAACTATTGTAGTTTCAATCGAGCAGAACCAAATCGTAACGAAGTCATTATCTAAACCAAATTAGACTGGACGCATGGGATAATTTGCTACAAAACTGTTTAATGATGGTTCTTTAGTATAAAGAGACTTTAAGCTAGAGTTGCAAGTATGGAAGATATTAGTGGATGGATAATAGTGTCTAAGCGGTAGCGGAGTTGGTTTGATAGTCAACACACCTGATGGACATTACATATAATATATTATTTATTTCAAATTTGAAGCATCCAACAATGAAGCATAATACGAGGCTTTGATTGATGGGTTGGAGTAAATTTTATTACTTATAACCAAGTAGATAATGGCTCTTAGTGATTCATAGCTAGTGCTAAACCATGTGTTGGGAGAGTATGAAATAATAGAGGGAAACATATTAAAATATTTTACAAGTGTGGAATTTCTACTTCCAAAGCTAAAATCACTCCAAATGATTAGAATCCTCATAATTGAAAATAGTAAAGCAAATGCGTTATCTCGTCTGGCATTAGCCACCAGGGTCAATCCGAGGACGACTATACCTGCAAAAATCTTATTCAAAAGGAGCATTGAGTTCAAAAAAGTAAATTTTCTAGAACCCATCCTGATTGGTCCCTATTATAAGATACATGGAAGAAGGCATTCTGCTAGCCGATCAAAAGGGGGTGAGAAGACATCATTATAAAGAAACTAAGATTGTCGTGGATAAGGGAATGTTGTAAAAAAAAGGTCTTTCAATCTCAATGGTGAGATTAATTCACACTATAGAAGCGCCAAACCTGGTAAGAAAAATACTTGAAGGATCATATGTCACCCGCACAACAGGACGAACATTGGTGAAAAAAATAGCCATCCTAGGGTATTATTGGTTAGCAATGAGGAAAGTTATCAAGAATACTTGGAGAAGTGAAAAAATTGACAGAGATACAGAGTGATACATATGACAACGATAGCCGAGATTGTGCTAATCATATCACTTTATCCTTTTTAGCATTTGGGGTTTGGATCTGGTTGGCCCACTACCAGAGACCAAAGGAAAACATTCAAGTATCTGGTGCCAACTATAGATTATTTCACAAAATGGGTGGAGGCCGAACTACTAATAGAAATGACTTATGAAAAGGTCTTATATTTTACATAGAAAAATATAATAAGCAGTTATGGAATCCCCCGTGCTTTCATTGTTGATCACGGCACCTAGTTTGATAATGAGGAATTTTAAAATAATTACAACAAGGACAAAATCTAAAAATTACATTCATCATCATCTAATCCGCAATGAAATGGGCAAACAGAGGTCAGGAATTAAACTCTTCTAGATGGAATGAAGACAAGGCTAGAGTCAGCTAAGGGAAATTGAAGAAATGAAGTACAAAGCGTGGTACGAGTATAGGACAATAGCGCGAACAACAATAGGAGAAAAAATTTATATGTTGGTCTTTGATAGTGAATCCATGGCCTAATTGAGGTCGGCCTCCCAAGCCACAAGGTCCTCAATTTTTATTTCCCCAAGAGTGATTTTGCAAGAAGATTGGATTTAGAGATGATAGATGAAGTCAGGGTGGAAGTAGTGCCCAGGGGAGTAACCTATTAGCAATGAACAACAAAATTCTACAACAAAAGAGTCAAGACTAGTAAACTCAAGGAAGAGCACTACATCTTAAATATGGTTACACATAATTCCAGTAAGTTGGAAGAAAATTATCATGGCCCCTACCACGTGGAGGAAATCTTATGACCTCATACTTATCTTATTGAAAGTATAGAAGAGGAGATGTTCGAAAACCCTTGGAACTATGAACACCTTAAGAGCCATTATCATTAAGAAGTATTTTGGTTATTAAATAATAAGAAATTTAGTGTGAATTTACAATACTTATACGAGCAGAATTCATTACATAAGATTACCTATTACCCCTATTTCAACTTTATGATTGTCAAATTCCTGTTAGCATTTATTTTTAAATTCCTATAAAGAGACGGGAAAGAGGATTCAACCAAATATATCTCAAGGTATAAATAAAATCACATCCTTGAACGCTATAAAATTTTAGATTAAGTCGGATAAAGCCAACCAAATTGATTAGTGCATGTCTTTGACTGGACCAAAATATTATACCAGTGCACGTATTTGACTGCACCAAAATATTAGATCAGGTTGACTGAAAGAAATACTTAGATTAGTTTGACTAAAGTTAACCAAATTGATTAATGCACCTCTTTGACTGCACCAAAATCTTAGGTTAGCTTGGCTCAAGCCAACCCAATTGATCAAAAACATGCTCTTAATTTTTCAGAAATTATAGATTAGGCCAGTTAAAGCTAATATAATTAATCAATGCACATATTTGTCTCCACAATACATTCAGAAGAGGGTGTGACATCAAGATCCGACCACATATCTTCCTTAAATTATACAACTAAGATATTTCATCCTTGGGAAACTAATAAGCCTAAAGTGTTACGGCGAGATCCGATAACACAATAAAAAAGGCAAAGATATACTAGTAAAAACCCAAATAAAACTTTGATGCATGAAGAAAATATCTTAAATAGCATAATTGTAGTGATAATAAGCATATGAAAAGAGTTAAAATGTACATAATAGATAATTGTTTAGAATGTTTAGAAAGTTGAAAATGAAAGAAAAAAAAAGTTCGAGCTGAACAGAATAAACATAAGCCTCAGGAATATGGACAAGATCGACTTCAGCCATTGGAACATCTTCAGGATCCATGGGGTAAACATCAGTGGAAATGATATGGTCAATTTTAGCCTTAGCCTGGTATTCCACATCTTTACCTTCCATGACATTCATCTTCATTATCTCCCTCTTAGTAGCTAAGGCTTTAGCCTCGTCAGCATCGCCCTCCCAAGCTTGGACAATTTCGATAATGTCAGGGTAATATTTGACGACCCTCTTCTTCAAATCATAATATTCATCCATGAATATAGTCACCAAGTTGATGTTGTGCCCGATAAAAGCCTTGTACTTTCGAACACCTTTTCCTTCAATATGGGAAACGACTGCATTAGCCTTCTTAAGAGCTTCAGTTTCTACCTTAATAGCATTATTGACTTTTTAAGATACTCACACTCCTTAGAAAGTGATTCATTCAAACTCTTGAGCTTCAAATTGTTGGTGTTCATGTGTTCTTTTAGCTTTGTATTTTTCACCTCGGATCGGTTCAAATCTTCAACTTTCGCTATGAGCTTATCATCTTTCTACTTGGCCTCAACATATACCTTCTCATAGTTAGCCTTGGAAGTCTTTAACTCCTCTGAACTTGTCTCTTAGTGCCTAAGGAGATCGGTAGTGGCCTCATTCACCTCATTATAACCATTCTGGTATAGAGCTAATTTATCTCTTAGTATGATGGCACCCATCGCACCCTGAAAGAAGACAAAGAGATCAAAGCATTATAAAACATACATTTACAGAATTTTAAAAAGTATAAGTCCGATTATAACATACCACTAACATTTGGTGTTACACTATATTCCATAATTCATCAGCATTAAAACCCCTTAGAAACTTGAAGTCAGGGGCATACCCATGATAGCCGAGCACAACAGCAGGATTATTTATGTGATAAAAAATAGAATTTTTTTATTGGTTCTCAGTTGTTCCAATGGGATCATGTGATTGGGGTTAAAATTGAATGGATCCATTTAACCATAAGAAGTGGATGATCCCATGACATGGACTAAGCATCGAACAGGTGCCCCAAAAATGTGGACCCTTGCTCCACGGGATTTGTTTTGTTATTTTTTGGTATTAGGTTGAGTCTTCATAGTTCTATTATTACAGGATAGTGGACTGTCATCAGAAATAACTGCCTTCCCCTTTACTTTGGCTTTGGTGGCATCATCAATAGTGGTCTATAATTTAGTAATGTATTCAACATTCTTTCGGTCCTCAACATTGACCCTCTTCTTAGCATTAATATTATTTTTTGATCCGGTATCAACATTGACTTTCTTTTTCTTGGCCTCAATATTAAGTTTTCTCTTCTAGTCAATCTCAATAGAAGCATGATCAAGTGTATGAGTGGACATGCCTCATGAAGGTTCAACTAGAAAAGATGACAAACTGGGAGTCAAAGTTACACAAAAACATATCATTTAACAAAGTCAAAATGATAAGTAAGAGATGAGCTAATAAAAATACTTATACCTTTGCAACCTCCTAATCGGCTGGACCTTCCTATTGAACTGGTTCTTCCTACTCGACTCGTCCTCCTTATTCAGTAGAAATGTTTCCCTTAGTCACCAAGGTTATCTCATGAAATCTATGGGGAGAACCTACAAGAGGACTATAATATCCATAATTATTAATTTCCTTAGAGTGAAAATCCTCTCAAATTCAATTGGTATGGGATTACAAGTGTCCAACACCAACTGTTTTAGAATTATAAAATTTAAGAGGTCTCTTATTTAGAGAAAGTCCGAGAAAAAGGAAAATAAGTACATGGTAAGTTAGAGTAATAAATAAAATAGTAAGGTATATACCTATTTGATCTGACCCACTCCATTTGTGAGGAACACTACAAGATCTATTTTTCTAGTCAGCATGAAATTCCCAATCACTCTTAATGTATACAAACTGATTCTTCTAGACATGGTTTCTCATTTGACCAAATTTCACCATCGTTAGATCGCACTTTTGAGGGGAAAAGTAACAATAGCCTTTGGCTTTGGAATTATCCTTCACACCATACAAAAACCTAAAAATATACCCAGTCGGGTTATATGGTCCTGCTAGTAGACAATTGACCATAAAATGGACCTATTGGCATTAGGTGGAAGCGGGGTTGAAGCCACTCTATAACCTTTTAGAATAAACATTATGATCAGGTGAAAGGATAGTCAAAATACTAATTGCAAGTCCAAATTTGGAAACATATCTCATTGACATTGGGCCTATTATTGACCCTCTCATCACTGTCGGGCATTCTCAAGGAAATGTTAATGTTAATGTAATATTTATCCCTTAACTCCTCCAACACTTCATCAGCAATATCATAACCATGATTTTGAGCATCAGTAGTGGTTGGATCTTAAGAATAAGAGTTTCTTAAAGTACCCTCCTTAGTAGGAGGAATAACCACAAGAGATGTAGAGGCTCTAGGCCTTTCAGGCATAATTGTCTCTACATAGGCATCCAAGTTAACAATTGAGAGGTTGGACACTGTTATCACAATCTTCTCACCACCTATAGGGTGGTTCACTTCAAAAATACCTATAGTTTCTATGAACTCAGAAGAACTATGATCCAAACCTGGGGGATGTGGCATGGAAGAAATGAAAAAGGCTACTGTAAGGGTGTATATAGGGTGACCATGTTCGTCCTTAGTATGAACATCCAGGAGAGTTCTAGGGAATCTCCTAGCAATTATAGTATGGAGAATTTGCTCTAATTTCGCCAAATACTCTAACCACCTCTGGATGTGAGGCTCATAACTCATTAAGATAATGGAATTCTGATACAAAATGAAACCTATTAGAGGTAAACAAATATTTGGGGGGTTTTTGGTCCTAAAAATTAAAGGTATTGTCAAAATGAAACCCTAGAGCACCTTGAAAACCCCCAAGTCCCTAAAAATAGAAAATCCCAGGGTAACCAACTTAATGGCCAACTAAAGATGCACGATTCCCCAATTAAAGGATAAATTAGCAACATCACTAATAACTCGATGTGGAGAAGTGAAGAAATTATAGAAAAGGCTCAAATAGAAACCTTTGAAGAGAGACGATGGTATTTTAAACCTTAAAAAAAGTCAAAAAAGATTGTACGATGGGCAAACATGGCTAATAGATGGAGGAAAAAGGGAAAGGTTTGTTGGAAAAGAATTTCAAAGCAATGAAACGGTCTGAAATGGCAAAGGGGAAGAGTTTTTACCGAAAAAGAAGGGATTTCGAGAATGAGAATTTTTTTTCTCTACAGCGATTGCATATGGGATAGTGGAATTGGAAAGTTTAAAACAATTTGAAATTAAGTTTTTATATTTTTTAGGGGTAATCATTACCCCTATTAAATGGAACACGTAATGTCATTCCTGGTAAAACGCACTAATATAGTGCAGACTAACGTATACTACCCCAGGAATGTGTGCCATAATTGAACCAGATGCCATCCTAGGCATCTGACATGTAGAAAATTCATTTTTAAGCAAAAAAATGTACTAAGTGATGCTACTCGATGTGTTCCGAAGAGATCCAAGGATGACCAGAACTACAAAGGCTAAGCATAATTTCCAACATACACCTCACTCACTCAATGTTCTCAGTGCATACCCAGAAGACATAATACTCCAGAGAATTTATTGTACACTTCAATCACGAACAAAATCTTGGGGGCTTTTTGAATCATGAATATGGTACAAACTAGAAATTAGTTAGAAAAGTAAGACTGAACTCATATGCTTAGCAGAATTAGGTCGGCTCAAGTACTAAGAGATTGTCTCAGATATGATTAAGGTCGGACCTAGGCATTTTGTTCGGCCTTACCATCCCAGACAATGCACGTGCCATTATACATCCACTACTAAAGAATCAGATTGTGGGATGACATCATAAGAAAACTTATGCACTAGAACAAAAGGAACATTCTCCTACCCATGTTTGCCCATACTAACTTTAAAATTATTTTTCCGTTACCTTGTAAAGTGGGTATTTGGTTATTCAATAAAGACCAAAACCCAGACATATTCTAGTGGATCAGCTGGATAAGTCCACTAAAAAAATACTCTTGCACTCATATTTAAGAGGGGGAGCAACCTAGACAACCAGTCAATTATCCTACGAGGAGAGAGAGAGATAAAGAGATAAGGAAAGAGAGAGAGAGACTCTGACATTCTTATTGTTTTGGAAGAAAGACGGAACAATTGTACTACCCTAATACTATAGCTAAAAAATATGAATGTAGGCTCATTTTTTAGGGTTGAACCACGTGACTCTATATTTAATTTCTCCTATTCAGGCCTCTATCTTCATATATCTACCTTTTATTGCTTATGAATATGTTATCTCAGATTGGATCTCAATTAGCTAAGACAAAGCTTTGAAACCAATTTTTTATGATAATAATATTTATTTTTTAATTTTGGTGGAGACAAAAAGATAGATTTGAGAAATTATTTTTATGTACCTTGTTTTAGAGGAAATGTAATTTTTAGTTTCTAAGTTGGTTTTGAACATATATTCGATTATTTTAATATAATTAGTTTTATCTTTTATCTCTTCTCGTAAATTTGAAAATAATTTATACATTATAAAGACTATCTCACCAATACTGCTATCTACTAAAATGAATAATTCTAATTGACAATCATTAAAGATTAATTTTCCTTCTTAGTTGAACTAAATACAATTTGGCACTTAATCATAGGTCATTTTAATTTAAAAGGAATTAAAATATTGGTATAATAAAAAAATTGAGTTCACTGTAAGTGGAGGCCCTTATAGTTTGTTAATCTTATTAAGAATGTAAAATAACCAAGACACCCTTTATGGCTAAAGGTTATATATCCGAAGATGTATTATAATTGGATCATTATAATTTATATGGTCCTTTAACACTTCAGACAATAGGTGGTTATGAATAGTTTATTAATTTCATTGATGATTACTTAAGGTATAAGTATATTTACCTCATACACCAAAGGTCTGATACCTTTGATTATTTCAAAGTGTATAAGGCTATGGTTGAGCATATAATGAGATAAACTAATATAAAACATATGATTTAATTGTGAGAGTGTATACCTCTTGGGAGATTCTAGGAATCAATATTAGAGGTGTATATTATATCCTACTTGTCTTTACTGAGTACTCAACTATGAAATGGTGTAGTGGAGAAAAGGAATATGTCTATTTAGGTCTATGGTAAGTTATTTGAACTTTAACATTCTTATTAGGATTTTGTAGTAGATATCGTTATATACATTCTGAATTTAGTTCCAAATAAATTGGTCTTTTCAACTATGATGGAGCTGAAGAATGGGAAAAATCCAACTCTATAACATGTTCAGGTTTGGGTTGCCCATCTTTTGTGCTATAAAAGGAGCAAGGAAGTTGAAATTAAGAATAGAAGTATATATTTTTGTAGGCTTTCTCAAATATTCTAAAAGTGGTTTATCTTAAAATCCTAAGAACAAGAATTTCATTAATGGTGTCAATGTCTGGTACATGAAAGAGGATTATACAAAGAACCACATGACTAAAAGTGAGCTAGACTTATAAGAAATTAAAAGGAAACATTATATTATCAGTGTTGTTAAACCACTCATATAGGAATAAATACAATGTCATATCGATAATAATTTACCTAACTATAGTGAGATTATTATTGATGATCATGAAACACATGTCACTTATACTGGATCATAAGTGGAGCCACGTCGTGTGGGTGGGTTAGAGGACTTCCTAAAAAAATATTGTATTTCGGTGAACATTTCGATAAGATCGCAATGGAAAATAAACGAATTCTAGGAGCTATGTTGATGAATTACAAGACAATGAATTTTAGCTTTAAATTAAAGCTATGGATATTGAAATGGATTTTATGTATTCAAATCAAGTTTGGGATCTTGTATATTTTCTGGTGGGATAAAACTCATTGGACCCAAGTGAATCTATAAGATGAAAACATGGATAGATGGTGAGGTGGAAAAATTCCTAACAAGGATGTTTGCGAAAGGGTTTACTCGTAAAAAATGGTTAGATTATGAGCAAACCTTATGATCAATAGCTATGCTAAATTCTATTGAAATTATTTTAGTGTCAAAATTGTGTTCTTGAATACTAATCTTAATGATTGCATGTATATGATGCAAACCATGGGATTCAACGTAAGAAGTCCAAAAAAATGTGCAAGATTAAGAGGGTTTTTTATAAACTTAAGGAAGTGTAAAGGTCTTGGAACATCCGATTTGATAAGGAAATAACATGTTTTGGTTTTGATCAATGTCCAAATGAAACTTCTGTGTATAAGTAGCACGAAGAAAATGTGGTTGTATTTCTGGGACTTTTGTGGATGACATTCTCATAACTAGGAGCAATGCAGGTGTATTGTCTAACATTAGAGTGTGGTTGTCCAATCAATTCGATATGAAGTACTTAGGATAAGCCAACCAAATATTTAGGATCAAGCTTTTGCATTATCAGAAAAATTGGATGTTGGGCTTTACCAAATCCAATTATATTGATGATGTTCTCACAAAGTTTAGCATAAAAATTAAGAAATTATTTTGCTTGTAGGCATGTAATTACTTTGTATAAATATCAGTGTCTTAAGATACCCGATTAGATATAGTGGATGAGGAATATACCATATCCTTAGGAAGTGGGAAGCCTCATATATAATATATTGTGTGTTAAATCAAATATATGCTTTGTCCGCGGCATGGTTAATATATTTTAGCCTAACCCAAGTGTGGAGCACTAGACTGTAGTAAAGAACATTATCAAGTACTTGAAATTGACTCGATATTATATGTTTGTTTACTCAATTGATAGTCTTATACCTTTAGGGTACATACACTCAGATTTTTAGCCAGATAAGAATTCTAAGAAATTGACCTTATGATATGTGTTTACCTCAGAAGATGAAGCCATAATTTGGGGGAGTAGAATTCGATCACATATTATGTATTCGACCATGGAATTCGAATATGTTGTCATTTCAAAGGCAACAAAAGAGCTTGTTTGGCTTTAAAACATTCTAAGTCACTTGGGAGTGGTTACTTCAGTGTAGTACTTATTACACTTTACTATGGTAATAATGGATCATTTAAAACTCAAAAAACTAAGGACCCATAACATGGAACCCATTGAGCTCAAGTATCACCTGATTTGGGAGATCGTGCAAAGAGGCAACATCATCATGACCAATAATTCTTCTCATGAAAACTTTGCAAATCCTTTTAAGAGGATCTTACAGTATAAGGCTTTTGATAGTCATCTAGAGGGAATGTGTGTTAGATGCATAGGCACATGAGTTTAAGACTAAGTGGGAGATTATTGGGGATTTGGTGTTAAATCCTAGTTTAATGACATTTATTATTTATAAATATAATACAATCTTAGATCATTTTTTTTATATAAATAATGTTTGTGGGAATACCTTATATTTGTTGTATTAATATATTATGTATGTAGGTTAATTATACTTAGTAGAAATTATGGTGAGTTGAGTTTGACCTAATCATAGAATCGAAATTATAAGTCTAGTATAATTGAACAATTCATAACCTATATAGGGTTTATCATCCTATCGACAAAGCCATGTTTACAATCTTAGTAGTTTATCTCAATTAAGAGATCCTGTCTGATGGTTCGGTAGCTTATTTGATATTTCAAAGAAGATTGTACTAGTACATTAACAATGTACTGAACACGACCAAGGGTGATACTCGAGTCCAGGGGGTGCATATATTGTTAATTCCGACTATTATGAGGTTTAGAATATTCACATAATTATTGCATTGATTTGCTATAAGTGAGATTCAATATATTGGGTCTATAAGTAAGTTCAAAAATCATGGTGTGAATATGTCAAAGAACATATCCTGAATTATTATGCGTCCATGAGATATTTCGGGTTTTTATACCCCATGGATTAACTTATATATTTGATTCGACTAGTGAACCTGGGCAGCGAATTTTTATTTAGTAGAGTATCAAAGATCATATCCTGAATGATTATGCGTCCATGAGATATTTCGGGTTTTGATACCCCATGGATTAACTTATATATTTGATTCTATTAGTGAACCTGGGCAGCGGATTTTTATTTAGTAGAGTATCAGATAAGTTAAGTTTAAGATTATGCAATAAATAAGACATTGTGAAAATTAATTTATGGCACAAGGAATTTCAGCAAGCGGGTATTAAATACTTAATGAGAGTAATCACATTATGTGTAATCTAAGGCATAGCTATTTGAGAAATTTGAGATAATTAAATTGAAGTGGTGTTGTAATTATTTAGTAAAATTAATTATAATTAAAAATAAAACAAAATAAATTATTGGGGATAATTTTGGATCTTCATATTTTTATTTAAAATCCTATTTAATTATTTGTCGTGGGATCCTAGTATAGTATATACACCAAGTAGCAAGCCTATAACTTTTGGGGAACCCTAATTGTCCCAAGCTCACTCTAGGACACAGGTAGCTTCTTCTCATACGTAGCCAAGCTACACTTTCACACACATCACATGATAACACATCAATAACCAAACTACGTAAGCTATGATCTCGTTGCTGCACGAGTATTTAGGAGCAATATAAATTCCTTCTCATGAGCATAAGCCTCGATAATATGTCTCTTGATATATTATCCTCACAGATATGCATCATCTCTTATCCATAATCCATTATCTCTTATAACCCAAAAAAATATCAAATTATCTCAAAGTCGCAATCTCTCTCACACCCCATACAAACGTGAAAATACGTATACCCTAAACATAACCAAACTACATAGGCTTTGATGTCGTGAATACATGAGTACATAAACGGAATATCGAGTCCTTTTCATGAGCACAAGACACAAAATACGTGTCATGATATATTATCCCCCATAGAGATTCACCTGTCTCTTATCCCCTGCTTACTATCTCCTACCATCCAATTATATTTCAAAATATCTCAAAGTTACGACCACTCACTCATATTTATACAAGCATTCAAATATGCACACCCGAACACATGAGTATGTAGGAACTATACCAAGTCCTTCTCATGAGCGCAAGCCTCGAAAATATATCTCATGATATATTGTCCTTATAGAGATGCAATCATATCTCACACTCTATCTCATGCATTCCACAAATGAGATATCGAACTATCTCAAAGTCGTAATCTATTGTGCACCCCCATAAAAGCTTTCAAACACGTATACATAATAAATGTAACCGAATTATGTAGGATTTGATCCCAAGTCTCCCTGGGTACCCAGGTACAACACCTAATCTTTCCTATAAGCATGTGCCTCGACAATATCTCTCTCTCTATGTTATCACAAAAGAGATGCACACATCTCTCATATTACCTTTATATCTCTATTCAAATCTCGAAAGAGATATCAAACTATATCAAATCCTAGATCTCTCGCACACTTACATACATACTACGCAAGCACCCTTTTGTACCTGTATTAGTTAAGCAACGTTTCTACATTTCTCACTAATATCACTTTCCCACCTAATCACCTATCTACGTTTAACGGATAATCAACCTAACATATCTAAACCAATTTTAAAAACAACTAAAAAGTAATCGATTAGTGTTAGGAATGATAATAATCATATAATTAAGTAAACATAAAGAAAAAGTGGGGTACCTAACACCATCTCCACTCGTAACTCAGTTCTTAAAATCATATAACGAGAATCTTTGGACCAGCAAAAGATTTAAACCTTCCTTAGGATTATCATAAATTGGTATCTCTGAACAACCGACAAACCCCTTATTGCCTGGAACACACTTAGGCCTAGGCGTAAAACTAAGGGTGTGAGACTCAAACTGGACATGATGTCAAACATCTTATAGGGATAAGTTATTTACCCATGGTTAACCGATAAGCCGACCTCAGGGGGAGTGGAAAACTGAGACATAAGTACTCTCGAGAATCCACCATTGAACCTCGCACTAGTAGTTTCAAACGCTCATCGCTCGGGGCCTTCAATGTCAAAGTAGAGATTCTGCTAGGGATAACTCAATAGTACTCAACTATATTTTTTCTTCCTTTATAATATACTTAATATATCTCCCCTTCATAACTTAAGAGAACATAATTATCTTGATTTATATATTGTTTAAACCATATACTCTCAAGACCAAAAGCGTTTAGCCGAAAAGAAGTTCATACGTTAGAAAAGTCTTCCCACACCGAAAGAGCATTGTATTTCAGAAAAGTCACTTCTTCTTGAGGGAAGTTCATACTTTAGAAAATTCTCTTCTTAAAGTGAAGTTTATATTTTTGAAAAGTCTCTTCCCCTAATGGCTAGTCATATATGAATTCTCACTCTTTTAGCCCACCCATCTGGTATATAGAGAAACTTCTACCCTAATGCTGAAATTTTATTGGTAGGAAATGTTTGAAGTTTTGCTTAGTATTGGGGTATATCGAGTATGATTTCACAGCGATTCAGTACTAGGGTAAAGTGATTTCACATATACCTTAATGATTTCTCAATCTAAGGAGCCGGGGTATATCGTGATCCATGGAAATGAAAAGTGATCCACCGATCAGCAAGTCACATCTCCCTTTTGCATAAAAAAAGTTTTAGGGACACGCCCTATTGCACAAAAAAGAATAGATACTTACGGTTCATTCGATTTGATGAAAATTTTCAAAAAAATCATAAGATAGACAGATGCTAGTCCAAAATCCCTAAGACTCGAGGCTGAATGTCTTCCAATTTTAAGTGGAAGATAAAGAGTACAAATCTGCAAGTGATCGGAAAAACAAGTCTCACATATATTGGATTACCCTACCTATATTTTATTTTAAGAAAATAATATACCACAGTCTGTTACGTCTTCACTCCTAGCATAAAAAATGAGAGCTCAACCATATTTATCCAAATCCAACGGGAATCTATTTAGTTCTTCCCCTTAAAAGATACTACCAAACAAAAAATAAAATACCGTCCACATACTGTTAAATATAGATAAAATAGTTGCATCAGAAAATATCGTGCATATGTGAGTCCTTATCCTCTTATGTATTATCCTTCTGTCAGTACTTATTTTTGAAAAATCTTGAACAAAAATTACCTGACTTATTCTACAGTTTCTATCACCAGTAAACAAATTATATTAAGTTCTTACCCTTGAAACTTGAGTTCCCAGTCAGTGCGACTGATTAGTTTTCATCGTCGATCTCCCCACCCACAATTATTAAGTTTTATCTATAGTACACTCCATGTTTGCAAATGAAGATCATGCTACAATCGTAATAGAATAGGTTTTGAGATAACTTGCGAGCATCATCTCCTCGTAGGATACCTTACAGTCTGAGATTGGGGCATTAGTCCTAGCACAAGTCCATTTGCAAGAGGCCACTTCTATCATCAGAACTATATATAACTTACTTCCTCCCCCATCCCCAACACTGGTACACTTCCTGTGGTGGTTGTTAAGACAATACCCACTAATCCTCAGGATATTCCTTCACCAGTCCCAACATTGTCTCCCCTATAAACGCATGCGCCCCTCACTTACAAGTACCATCAGACCCACATGGATACTTAGAACCTTTCCACCAGTACCTTGAGTACCCATACACCACCTTCTAAGTCCCCAACAAGAAGAATTTGTATCTCCCTCACCAGCCAACGATTTTATTACCTAACCTCCAAATGTGGAGAAAAAATATGTCCAATCTGAATAGTGTCTCCTTTAGGAAGCCATTAGCAAGATGAAAACTATTGATGAACTTATGAACATAAAAAATATGTATCTCCATTCTAAGACCGATTATTGAAATTCAAGATGCCAATATTCAAAGCCTATAAAGGTCTGGGCTCCCCAACTGAACACTTATCAAACTACCACCATTAGATGCAAATCCGAAATGTAGGCCTAGAATTTCTAAAGAGTATGTTCTTCTACACTCTATCCGAAGGAGACCTTACTTGCTATATGTGACTGAAACCTGAAGGGACCGCCAAAACATAGAACTATGTATGTTATGTTTTATGAAGCAATACAAATATAAGGAAGAACTTGACGTCACTCGTAAAGACATGGAAATACAAAAGTAAGAGGAAGGAAAGATAATTGGCACTTTTGTCACTCGTTGGAGGGATAAATCCTATTAAATGGTCCCCCACCTGAAAACTTATTAGATATAGATCTTGATCATATACCTTTCTAAAAGAGTTACAAAATGAACTCGATCTAACCTAGATCCCCAACTTCAAAGCACTCAACCACATTGGGTACAAGATCGAGAAAAGTTTGATTGATAAGGCTACCAAACCTACTGAGTATTAATCTAAAAATAAGTTATCCGCACGTAGAAATTCACATGGAGCTTTTACATCTCATATCACCACCCTTATGGTTAGTACGAAACTGGAATCACTCCAAGTTGCCAATACTTCCCAAATTATGGTATCTACTACTGCACTTTTCCATTCAAGGCCCCCACTTAAAAATTATCAAGTTGTGCCTCTTCCTAAGGAGTTCAAATCTATGACCAAATATCTCACAGATCTTTAAGAACCCCTTATTCGAGTCTACGCCGCTCTGAAAACAGATGGTCACTTATGCCTCTGAAGCCTAAACGCCCCCTGTATTCCCTGATAAGAATTGGTGCGTCAGCTCCAATTGCAAGTTCCACCAATAAACCGATACCATTATCTAAAAATGATGGGCCTTGAGATTTTCAATCCAATATCTCATTGATGCCGAGAGCCTCATCCCCTAAAATAAAAATGTCACTAGAAATCCCTTCCATATCATCCCAAGCTTGACACCAATGCTCTTCACTCCCATCTTAAATATTGACATCCACCTTGATATTCCTCAATCATAAAAAATTGAGAATGAGAACACACTCCCAATTCCAAACATCCATCCATCTTGGTACACCATCACCTGCCCTGAAAATTATTAACAAAACTAAGCCCACCATTAACCATATAACATTTTTCATTATGGTCGTACACTTCCTACAAACTAATCACGTCAGTCTGAACTTACTATTGGTAACAGAATCCGTGCTTTTAAAAGAGTCAGGACTATTTATTCCTTCTCCAAAATAATTGGACTACCCAACCGAATGGGAGGAGACATATGAAAAATCTTTCCAATCCACTGAGCATATATCTCTCTCAATACCAATTCAGTCCTCCATATGGGGAGGATAAACCTTTGAATTCGGGAACCAATAATGGTACCAACTCATCGACTATATCTAGTACGATTTTGATTAACTCTATAAGACACATAGAGGAAGACACTTTTTTAATCACCAAAGATGAGTGAAAAAGACAGACAAATCAGGGAATATGATCACATCACTTAGAAATTTTGGACCCTTCACCAATTATTATACTAAGAGGAAGAACGATTTAGGTCCCACGTCGCTCAAAAGGGATTCCACTTGGAAGGCCATATTGAGGTATAACCCTGGTCCAATAGTATATGCTCAAAACATGAGCCTTCCTAGGAATATATGGAACCTCATAAGTGAAGACCAACGGGTCATGTCTGCCCGTATATTATTCTATATTAGGTATGATTGACATCGAGGTATGACCGTCCAGGAAAATTATTTGAGAAATGAGTCTCGAGTTCTCCCCTATGCTACCATCCATGTGATAAGAACAGACACCGCAGATGACATCGATCCTTATCGACTGATAGGTTCAAAGACTGAGCTACTATATGACCTTCAGCCTTCGAGTTTGACTAGGTCTACTATGACTAACTTCTCGAGCAGGGCATCGCATATTGCTTCAGCCATCTCTTGATCACTGGGGGTAACATCTCACCAGGTCCTAGAGATGAGTATGTCCTCTATCTACAAATATAAAAAATGATGAGAGAATGGTAATATTCCTAAAAAAGGACTCATACTCCATAAATAAGGACTTACATCCTTCGAGGATCCCATCATCTGGGATTACATGTTTGGGATCGAGTACAGAACTATCGCAAGCTAACCTGACCGACTAGAGCAGCATGAGCATCTGACCAATTGCATAAAAAGCCAATGCTTGACTACAGATAGTTTACAGTTAAGCCTCTTATATGGAGGGCCACCACTCAAGTTTTCTAACAGCAATGGGGAACTTAGGCACCCTAATGTCAAAATATACCAAAGCATCCAGCCTACTGGATGGGGAGACTTACCATTAGAAACATTTAACACCATATATGGGGATATAAAAACATGTTTACCCCTATCGAAGTCAGTCTACCTTTAGAAGATCCCATTGATCACTATAGTGAGATCAACCTGCTTGTTCTACAACTAGCATTTAACCTCTTAGGTTGCACACATAGTCACCCATGACTCACCACTACACTGATGTAAGACGAAACTATAGGAACACTTACCTGGTCGTCTCCCACATAATTATCGTAATAGAAATCTAAGATGAAATGACCCACTAAGGTCATCCTCAACCATAAGGTCCCCCTCTTGGAGGTACTCATGCATAGCTAAAATTGAATTGGTCAACCCTGCACCTATGGACACGTACATGAAATTTTAATAGCCTACAATATGTAGTGCCTTCACTGACTCATGCTAGATTTATCAAAGAAGTCTCACCCTGGGGCCAGAATATGCATAATTTACGTACTACTACAGAGACATCTTGTGTGAGGTCACTAGCATCGTAAAAAAGATGAACCTAGAAGAACCTGAAACCTCATTTGATAAGCAACAACATAAAAAGACTGCCTCTGATAACAATATCTAATTATGATCTAATCTGTTAGCAAAATCATCACTAAATACTCTAGATTTGAACAATTGAAAAATCCTAAAAATAATAGAAAAAGTCCCTAGCCCCACCCAAAACTCGGATATAGACATACGATGGATAGAAGACTCCATGTCGTGAACTCCCACTAAGAATCATAATAAGGCTCCCAAGATCCTGAAACAAGCCCCTTATCCTAGATTATACTAGAGTGATGGCCCCAAATCTAACACCGCCTTCCACGAACCTGCATCCTTGGATTAACTTCTATTTCATTTAGAGAAATCTCAACATAATGTTGATGCATAACCCATAATCTCTCTATACAAAGAGGTCCACTTCCTTTCCAGGTTGGATAGACACTCCACTTCTCAAAATCTAATCAATAAGGATAATGTTCCCTTAAAAAGTTATCACACTGCCTCCTCGAAAAAATAACAAAGTCCAAGAGCAGTTTCATCGGATATCAGCTAACATCGTCATCTGGGAGTTATTAGCTACATCGCGAGAACATCGAGCCACACTTGTCCACCTAATGTCCAAATCTTTTATGATTATGGACCTAACATGGGATAATATTTCAACTACCATTGGATCCATCACCATGCAATAACATATAATATTCTCTGATGAAGAACTCCCCATGAAAGGACGTAATCATCAATTTGCACTGCACATCACCACTGAGACATGTAACAAATTGTATCCTTACAACTGATAGCCAACGGGTCAACCATCAACTTATGCACCCTCCGTACTGCCACCAATCTAGGATAAACTACCTTAAAATTTATACCATCCTCTATAGCCATCTTTTCCTATGACAATACTTACCGATAAGTCCTAGGGGCCATCGTCTTCAATCTCATAATACAGCGTATCAAGTGTGATGTGGAGTTTTAAGTTCTCGGCGTCTAACCTATCTTTAACCATTCCCTCTAGACAGCCTTGATACACCTCGTGGGGGCATTACTATTATCACTTCACATGAAAGTTAGGTTCTTATTCCATACGAAGGTCATCTCAATCAAGGGACATGATGACTGGGCCACATATGCCAGCACTAGTACCATTCCCCTCCTTAATACCCACTGCAATACTACAAATATCTGCCTCAATGTGTTTCGTCCCACTAACTCATATGATAGAAGTCAGTTATTCACAGTGTAGCCGCCTAAATCATCCCCAAAGTGGGGTACATGTCGGGATTCAACCTCAAAAGAAATAAATAAAAAACATTCAAAGCCATTACATAATACAAGGTCCGATCTTGAGTGTACCCCTAATAGCAAAACTCCAAACCCCAATTGCAAATACCCCCATTAAGGGTGGAATGGTTATTTTTATTTCCAAGGAGAAGAATTTTCCTATCACAGACTCCACAAACTATAGTAGGATGAGGTAAAGAAATCCTTGTAATCGGGGATAGAGAACCTCTACGATGAAGGACTATACGTAGATTACGGTAAGATTCATAGGGTTAGCTATAATGAGCTCAACGTATCATGGCTCACCAAAAAGATAAGAAGGTCCCTAAACTAAAACCTGGACGGGGCTACCCTTGTTATTTCCTAATGCATTTGCCCTAGTTAGTGTCCTCAGATCTAAGCCTTATAGAATGTTTCCATAAATTGTACATTGCCTCGACCATTTGAGGTATCACCATAAAAACAAGATAATTAGTCAACATCCCTGAACTCAATATCTTCCTACGAGTACCATAATCAATATCCTCGCCCACTAAAATAACGCCTTCATTCGAGCCTCGGGATACAATCTACCATCCCTCTTGGGACTATCAATGGAATGAAAATAAGTCCTCTCCAAAGCACTCCACTAGACTGGCCACGTGATATTCCCAATAAAAGAGCCCTCTATAAATCTAAGGGGAAAATAGTCTAACTCAAAGAACACCACCTGCCCTATCCTCTAGTTTGTGTTAAGGTCCCAAAGCCCCCCAAAGACGACTTTAAAGGTCTTCGAAGGAATTTGGCGTAACTCATCACTAATACCACAAGAGTTGTAGTGCTCAACAAATACATATCGATGCCTATCATCTGGACATCGTTTGAGTCTTTCCTGTTAGCAGAAGAGTCCCCCTTGATCTCTTCTCTTAAAATATCCCTCTATAAAGAATTTTTTTATCGTATTATCAATGTTTCCTTCCTCCCATTGATGGATTAGTAAATAGTGATTTCCACTATTTTCCCTCGTTTATTACATGTGATGATTATGAATCATGCAATGGATTAGAACTCACACCTAATAATGATAACTCTGCGAGTTTAAAATACTTGAAACACTTATAAAAATTTGACCAGTGTTAAAATTGATGCATGTCTCCCAATGAATATGACGTAATAACCATAAACTTGGTCACTTCCTAAAACCTAAATATTTAGAATTGGGGTCCTCCCTTGATGAGAACGAACATAGAGATCTATCTCACATATCTCTTCGTCTTCTTCATAGATGTATTTGCTTGGTCTTATGCTGACATGTTCGACATCGATCCGACTATCATCATGCATGAGATAACCACTCCCTTGATAAAAATCCATAAAGAAAAGACTCCAAAAGTTGATGATTGAATAGTCCTTGAAGGTAAAGGAAGAAATGGATAAATACCTCAACATCGGTTTCATCTGCGTAATTGAATATCCCACTTGGTTAGCCGTTAATGTACCAGTACCCAAAGCTAGTGGAAATGTCCAAATATTCTTTCATTACAAGGATCTCAATCGGGAATTCCCCAAAGATAATTTCCCCTAGCACACGTTGACTTATTAGTAAATAGTACAACTGGTTACACACTTAAATCCTTTATCGACAGATTCATGGGATATAACTAGATAAAATGCACCTTTGTCATCAAAAGACACTGGGCTTATCATCACCTAGGGGAGTATCAAGAATGTAGGTGCACCTTACCAAAGAGTGACCACGACTATCCTACACGACCTCATACATAAATAAGTGGAGGTTTATGTAGATGGAATGATAATCAAATCCCAAGATCGATAATATAATACCCCGTAATTTTTCAGAATAACATATTACGACATAAGTAAAATTACTGATTTCGAATTTATTTTTAGAATAAATTAAATTGGGAGGATTTAAAATTTAAATGAATAAAAAGATTAATTTAAATAAACATTTATTCAAGGGTATATAAATATAAAACTCAATTGGACATAATGGGCTTGCTAGTGAAAAATAAATCACACATAAATAAATGTATGGGCGCGTCTTGTTTTAACATAATAAAATGTCTAAGTGAAAGAGAAATAATTGGGACGCATTTTGGAAAGCATTTAAAGGATCTTTTAGGTGTTTTAGACCATTAAAAATAGTCTCGGGTCAATAGTATATAGGTTGGAGAAATTTTGGGTTAGTTGGGTTACGGATTCTGGTCCATTTGGGAGTCCAAAAGTTGGGTTTTAAGCCAAACTCGGGATTAACCACTTTTTAGTGTTTAAGTGGGGGTAAACCACTCCCGCGTTATCATTCTAGAAAACCTAAATCAATAGTTAACAGGAGAGAATAGGAGAAGAGCCAAAAGAGAAGAAAAATGGCAAAAAACCAAGGGAAAATCAAGGGAATTTCAAGGGACCTTCTTCTACAAATCATTAAAGCAAGAATTCTCTTGCTTAATTTATGTTTTTCAATATATTTATTAATGCATGTAATGACCACTTAAATTTATGGGATTTTAGTTTGTATATGAATGATTTGATGATGAACAATACATGTACATGACTGATTTTTATGTATAAATTATCTAAGAAATTTAGGTATCATAAATCTGAAAATTGATGATAGCTTCTTTACGGTTTTTATAATTAAATTGGGGATTTTGATAAATTGAAATAGAGGATGTCCTTGTTAAACCATAGGCTGAAATTTGGTGTAGATTCCTAATAAATGTCTCTTATTGTAAATTAATTAAGGGTTGAGAGTTAGAAAACATATTAAATGTTTAAGCCTTGAACGGATATAAAATTGTGAGTTTAAATATATGGATTTTGGGTGATTTGTGGATGTAGAACTTGTCTTTCTGTATAAGCATTTTTGGGTTCGTATATAAATCTGGGAAAGATGTTGAGTCTGGGAAAGAAAATTGGTCGAGACGTAAAGTTGAAGGACGAAGGGGTTATTCGAATGACGTTATGGGTCGTTTGAGCTACATATCATGTCGCGCGATTGAGCCCCAACCTCTTTTGAACGATATGTAGGGTGTTATAACACACCGTTCCTTTACTGATTTGGTTGGGCTTTGGTGTACTGACTTGGCTAGGTTCCGGGTCTACTGTATATGAGTAAAAGGGGTTTGTTTACAGTATATGAGTAAAAAAGGGGAACTTAATTGGAGGAAAGTTAATATCAAGTTTTAGGAACAATAATATTAATGAGGAATATTAACATTAATGAGGGTATTGGGCCTGGGATTTTGGGTGTGAGTATTTTACGAATCCAAGTGAGTGGGTGGAACCGGGTTTGGAACAATAAAGAATTTATTAGAAATATAGATGTACCAACGTTAAGCAAGGACAATTGCAATAACTAGTTGGTTAAGTAATTATTTGTGGAATGGAATTAATAATTTATTAGATGGTAAATTATTATTAAATGGAAAAAATATTGTGGAATTTAGCTGGGATTTTTATGGTAATTATAGAGTAATTACATATACATATTATATGGGATAATAATAATATGTACCTGTGACACCCCGCCTAATTAAATACCGGGCGATCACTCCTTTATTAAATTAAATCAAGGTAAACAGTTCGTTCATTCTCAGCATCAGTGTCGATAAAAATAATTTTTCCAATTTAACACCCTAAATAATTAAGCTAAGTGTCAAAAACATTTTTCATACGAACTTCCAAATTTTAATTAAAGAAAAGATTTTTATTAATTCAAAACAACATTTCTACAATAGAGAATCACACCACGAAATTTAAATAAAACCATACATTCACCAAACGAATGTCAATAATATAAAACTAAAATCATAAACCATCCTGAAACAAATCCCATAAACAATACCGGAATAACTGAAATATAAAAATCCCCAACAATAAATGAAATGATGAAAAGGGCGACACGTGCCCCATAAATGAGAGTAATAAGAGTGGAGTCAATGTCGGAAGCCGTCTACTCAAGGGACCTGCAACTCCCACCTAAGCTACAGCTCGTTCTTCTCAAAGAATCCTAAGCAAGACGCCCCTGTGGCTGGGTCCCTGAAAATATACATATATATACACAGAAGAGAGAGAGAAAAGGAAACGGGTCAGGGCCCGAAAGTGTGTTTGATTTTAAAATACGTTAAGCAAGTATTTAAATTGATACAGGCCAATGCAACATCATATTAGTTCGTCTCTCTCTTGAGAAATACTCACCTCTCTTCTAATGTGCACTCCTATCGTACTAACCTTCCCAATGGTTCGTTTATCTTAACTTACACATATGTTTTCAAAACTGATAGATGACAATGTTATAAAAAGGTTACTTTCAATTTGTAGTATTCCTCTCGTTTTAGCTTAATTAAATTATAAGATTTCCCCGTGCCTTTTCATATTTTCACAAAACAAGTATTTAATAATTTGAGTCAACAACCATGTTCTACTTATCAAATCACAGTAGGCAGTTCAAAGTTTATAACCTCATATATATATAAACTACTCAAATAAAATATATATATATATAATGGCACCCCAACTAAACTATGGTGCGGGCATACTCTGCTATCCAATCCCCGTATCGCTCACATAAAGGGAAATACAAGTTCGGAATCACTCTCGAACTGTATTAACATATACAAAACAACGTTGAGGCGAAGCATAGATTCCAAGTCCAAGAGGTCAGTACATACCCACACGTCTCTTAGGACCGTCCGACTATCAATTTAATAGCCCGTACCTAGGATCTCTATCTTCTAGGGTACGATTCAATATCCCCATAAAGCAACACAGGATACGATCGTCCCAGCGCGGTAACCTCAGGGATAGCAAGTAGCGCGGGTACGTTTTTCACATGTATATAATATATGTACACACATTCATATAAATATACCAATTTCATCATATTAATATAGGTCACTCTCATTACCCATAATTACAACCTTTGTCCTAAATTTCACCTCATTAGTATAACGTATAAGGTTTCGCCTCTAACCTTAATTCGAAGGGGTTTTCTCACTAGTTATGGGACACTCGTGGGTTCTATCCATCCAAGTAATATATTCAGTAGGTAGACGTCTATTCACTAACGTGGGTATTCGTTGAAATCTCTCATTTGAAATACGTAGTTCGTCGTTCCTTAATTAACTATTCCTTAAACCCAATTATCATTTCATAATAAAGTTCTCAACACTTGATCATATGTCCTACTGGTCTCTCTTATATCCCAAAACATTTTATTTGAAATACCCAAGAATTCTTTCATGATAAATTAATTCAACTAATTAAACAAGGGAAATAATAGGCTGCCAGGAAGGGTCGATCGATCGACTACTGGGGTTCGATCGATCGAACCTTCGATCGATCGATGCTATAGGGTCGATCGATCGATCAAACAGGTATTTCGATTTCTGCAGAAGTGCAGTTACGGGTTTAACTAATATTCTTCATTCAAATCCATAATTTCCAACACTAATCGTCCCAAAACTTATACTACAATCATGGTAATATATTTCCAGATGTTTCTAACGTTAAGCATGCATATAACCATCATTAAACATGATTAAACAACCTAAAATCTCATCTAATCATCAAGAACCCTAAGTTTTATTAATCTTTTGTTCTAATCAGTTTTCTCCAGAATTTTCTTCTACAATAACATCAAAAATTTGTGGGTTTATCATCTACGTTACATAAGACTTCCAGTATATAATTTTAATCTTGTCTACATGCAAATTCCTATCACAAAGTGGGGTTTTCTTCCATAAATTATACTCATAATCATTCCTACACTAACATGATTATTGCACCAACGAAAATACGCAAGTTAAACACTTGCCTGGAATTTCAGAGGTCTGGTTTCCTGCTGATATTGGTGTGGTTGCGTTCTCCTCCTCGCGATCTACGCGTTGGTGGTGACGGTGGTGCAAAAGGTGGTGTTTTTGGCCTTGAATCACCTAGCAAGGTCTCTCCTCTCTTCTCCACTAGACGTCTTAGGGTTCTGAATGATCTAACCCTAAAAGGCTGACTTAAATGGCTGCTAAGGATGGCTGAAATTCGTGGGTTTAATTACCCTAGTTTGTAAAATGACCAAAACGCCCTCCCGGGTCACTAATTAAGCCTAAAAACATCCCGAGACCCAAACTAAACCCCCGGGTACACTTTTCTGACTATCTCGACCCTTCCGGGCGCGTTGGCGCACTCAAAACGACCATACAGACAACTCATAAAATATTTACTTTTATATCTCAATAATTAGTCCTGACGCGACACGGGCGCGTCCCGACTAAAATTACTAAAATTGTCATTTTCATTCACTCGTGACATTTACCATATATTACTATGCTCCTAAGTAATATTCAACAATTTCATATTATTACTAACTCACGTCACGTTAATAATTATAACATAATTAATTTCCGGATTTTTATTAAATAAATCCCCAAATTAATTATAGCATAAAAATACGGGGTATTACATACTTCCCCCCTAATAACGGAATTTCGTCCCGAAATTCGGAAAATAAGGCATACCTGGTAAAAACAACTCTGGATATCTCTCACGCATATCTGCCTCACGCTCCCAAGTGGATTCCTCCACATTATGATGTTCCCACTGGACCCGCACGAGTGGAACTATCTTCGACCTCAATCTCCTCTCACTGTAGTCTAGAATAGCCACCGGTCTCTCCTCGTAAGAGCTATCCGACTGCAAGTCGATTTCATCTATCGCAATGTGAGTATGGGCCATATCATCCCGAAGGTATCGTCTCAACGACGAGATGTGGAATACATCGTGGATGCGATGTAAATGTTCTGGCAAACCCAACCTGTATGCTACTGGCCCAATTCTCTCGATGATGGGAAATGGTCCTACGTACCTCGGAGCCAACTTTCCCTTCTTCCCGAACCTCATCACTCCTTTCATAGGAGATACACGTAACAACACTTGATCTCCCACATTAAACTCCCGGAATAATCGTTTCGCATCGGCGTAGCTCTTCTGTCTGTCTTGGGCTACCCGAATACGACTCCTGATTATCTCAATCCTCGCGGAGGTCTCCTGGATCACTTTTGGTCCTAATAACTTGTTGTCTCCCACCTCGAGCCAACAGGTTGGAGAGCGACAAGGCCTGCCGTACAAAGCCTCAAATGGAGCCATGCCAATCGTAAACTGATAGGAGTTATTATAAGCAAACTCGACCAGTGGAAGATGTGGCTCCCAACCTCCCCCGAAATCGAGGATACACATGTGTAGCATATCTTCCAATATCTGATTAGTACGCTCTGTTTGTCCATCTATCTGTGGGTGGTAAGCTGAATTCAGTCTCAACTCTGTACCCATAGCCTCCTGAAAGCTTTCCCAGAAACGCGACACAAAAATCTTGTCTCTATCTGACACAATATTCAGGGGCACCCCATGTAATCTGACAATCTCAGCGATGAACAACTGGGCATACTGACCCGTGGTATAATCTATCCTTACTGGCAGAAAATGAGCCACCTTGGACAGACGGTCTACAATCACCCAGATAGAATCGTGGCCTCGCTGTGATGTAGGCAACCCTGTAATGAAGTCCATGGAAATACTTTCCCACTTCCACGCAGGTACTTCCAACGGCTGAAGTAATCCCGACGGTTTCTGGTGGTCCACCTTCACCAGCTGGCAAGTAGAACATTTGGACACAAATTCAGCGATGTCCTTCTTCATCCCACTCCACCAGTACTGACGTCTCATATCCTGGTACATCTTATCGCCTCCCGGATGTACTGTAAATCGGGACCCATGAGAATGAGTCATTACCTCATGACGTAGCTCTGCTCCTTCTGGAACCACTAGTCTCCCATTAAATCGCAACCCTCCATCCGAACTAACAGAATAGGACTCAGTACCCTCGGCTAGAAGTCGTACAATCTGCTCCTGACAAAACGGATCTGTGGTCTGTGCCTGTATCACCCTCGTAACAATCTCGGGTGTGACTGTCATCACGGATATGAAAGAACGTGCTACCGCGTCCTGGTGACCCAACTCCTTCCATTTTTCTTTCCAGATGTCCGCTACATCGTCAACCGGTCTACGACTCAACGCATCAGCAACTACGTTGGATTTCCCCGGATGATACTGTATATCGAACTGGTAATCTTTCACAAACTCTAACCATCTGCGCTGACGCATATTTAGCTCTCGCTGAGTGAACAGTTACTGCAGTGACTTATGGTCTGTGAACAAACGGAATTTCTCGCCCAATAAATAGTGCCTCCAAATTCTCAATGCAAAGACGACCGCCGCTAACTCCAGGTCGTGGGTGGGGTAATTCTTCTCATGCGGCTTAAGCTTGCGGGAAGCAAAAGCTATAGCCTTCTCTTCCTGTTGAAGTACTCCCCCAAGTCCTCGTAAGGACGCATCTGTGTAAACCAGGTACTCTACACCCGGCTTCGGTAAAGCAAGGACTGGTGCCGAAGTAAGCTTGTCCTTTAGCTCGTCGAAATCCAACGGACAAGCGTCATCCCAAACATATGGTACCCCCTTGCGAGTCAGATTCGTCAATGGACCCGCTATTTTGGAGAATCCCCGAATGAACCTCCTATAGTATCCGGCTAACCCCAAGAAACTACGTACTTCCGTAGGTGTCGTGGGCTGCCCCCACTCCCTCACCGCTGACACCTTGCTCGGGTCAACTGCTATCCCCTGCTCAGAAACAACATGGCCCAAGAATTGTACCTCTCGCAACCAGAATCCACACTTCTCGTACTTAGCATACAACTGATGCTCTCGTAGGGTCTGGAGAACCTGCCTCAAGTGTTCGGCATGCTCCTCCTCGGAGTGTGAGTATATCAAGATATCATCTATGAAGACGATGACGAACTGATCCAAGAACTCTCTGAACACTCAGTTCATCAAGTCCATGAAAACGGCTGGGGCATTTGTGAGTCCGAACGGCATCACCCTGAACTCATAGGATCCATATCTCGACAAGAAGGCAGTCTTCGAAACATCCTGCTCTCTAATCCGTAACTGATGGTACCCCGACCTCAGATCTATCTTCGAAAAGAAAGTTGCTCCCCTTAACTGGTCGAACAGATCATCGATTCGAGGCAACGGATACTTGTTCCGTATCGTGACCTTGTTCAACTCCCTGTAGTCCACACACAATCTCAGTGAGCCATCTCTCTTTTTCACAAATAAGACTGGAGCGCCCCACGGTGAGGTACTCCTACGAATGAAACCCTGACCTAATAGCTGCTCAATCTGATCTTGTAGCTCTCGCATCTCTGCCGGAGCCATACGGTACGGTGCGCGTTTATAGGTCTCGTATCCGGCAATAAGTCTATAACGAAGTCTATCTCACGACTGGGCGGTAGGCCTGGTATCTCCTGAAACACATCGGAATACTCCCTAACAACTGGGATCGAATCCAAAGGAATCACAACCTCCTTAGAGGTATCCTCCTCAATGTAATATAAATGAGCGGTCGAACCTCCCTCTGGGCGAGGCATCGCCACTATAAACATCTCTTGCCCCGGAATGGCAAAAACAATGCTCCCACCGAAGCAATCAATCATGGCTCTATAAGATGCGAGCCAATCCATACCAATAATCACGTCATGCTCGTGCATGTCTAAGACTAGCATGTCTGCAGGCAATATCAAGCCACCAATCTCTACCCCTACTCCCCGGCATATAAAGAATATAAGCGACCCACTCCCCAATGGTGAGTCGACACACGTCACGGTGCTCTCTGCTGTGGCTAACAATCCTAAGGACTTCGCAAAATGCGTAGCTATAAAACAGTGCGTTGCCCCCGTATCAAACAAAACTTTACCCATATTACCATGGATAGGAAACATACCCTCAATCGCGGGTGGTGCCTGTGGAGATGCTGCCTGGTGGACGTTATAGACACGTCCGTACTGCAATTTCCCCTGCTGCACTGGAGCTGCTGGAATGGCTGGTAGGGCTGGCATCTGGGCTGGAGCTGGAAGGGCAGGTGGAAAGAGTGGTCTCTGCGGCTCATTACGGGCTCCCTGCTGCTGTGGGGCCCTATCGCCCTCTGGGCAATCCTGACGCTTATGGCCGTGTTTGCCAAACACAAAACACCGGCCTCTGAAATTACCTCCCCTCTGTCCCTGCTGACCACGGCCCTGCTGGCCGTTACCTCCACGCCATTGGCCCTGTTGGCCCTGATGTGCACGCTGTTGGCCTTGCTGTTGACCCTGCGGTCTGTGTTGGCCCTGCTGATTAGGCTGACCCTGATGGCCTTGCCTGAATCCCCCGAATCCCTGCCTAGAATCACCTGAACGGAATCGCTTAGCAGGGTCCCCCTGATGGGAACTCTGCTCGTGCTGACGAGTCTGTCCCTGAGTTGGTGCCCCACTGGCACTATTACCCCCGGTCCTGCCCTGCTGGCTGGACTCTCCTGTTCTCTTGCTTCCCTGAAGATGGAAGCGGTGATCCTGGCAATGTAGTAGCGCTGCATTGAGTACGTCAGTGAAAGTACTCAGGGATAGATTCCCAATAAGGTGCTGACGGATCCTCCAAGCTAACCCGTTGACGAACAGCAAAATTTTCTTGCTCTCAGTGGGTGCCTCATCCGGCACAATAGTGAGAAGTCTCGTGAACTCCTCCTCATACTCGGCTACAGTAAGGTTCTCCTGCTTCAGATTTAGCAATTTCCGCCTCATCTCAGTCTGCACTGCGGGTGGAAAGTACTTGCGGTCAAACCGCTCCCAGAACATCTGAATAGGTATCATGTCCCTCTCCTCCAAAGTAGTAGTGGACTCCCACCACTGTAATGCGGCTCCCACCAGTTTAAAAGAGGCCAATAGCTGCTTCTGCACTTCGGTGCACTCATACATACGGAGGTGCCGCTGGATGTCCTTCTTCCATTGGCTGACAGTAATAATATCGGAGCTACCAGAAAACTCAGGGGGATGTGCTTTCTGAAAAGCATCCCGAACCCTCTCCCATGCAGATGGAAGCTGTGTTGGTACTGGCACCA
Organism: Sambucus nigra; assembly: GCA_949130495.1. Taxonomy (NCBI): domain Eukaryota; kingdom Viridiplantae; phylum Streptophyta; class Magnoliopsida; order Dipsacales; family Adoxaceae; genus Sambucus; species Sambucus nigra. Next base: position 197,742,462 of record OX422212.1, read on the forward strand.
CTGCCTGGACCTGTGGTGGAGCTTGCTGAATCACCGCTATCGCGGCATTTACCGCCTGAGCAACGATGGCGGCTACCTCATTCGCATTCATAGTGCCTGGTGCCGGAACTGTTGGCTGGTCGGCTTGGGCACGCCTATCTTTTGGAGCACGTCTCGGAGGCATCTGAAACGTGAACAAGTTTATTAGTCTACAGTAATCAACAAATCTCGAATAGCTGAAGACTTAAACGTAAAAGCAAGAATACAACAGTCCTAAAAATAGGGCTCTATGGCAAGTAACGTTAAGCTGAAAGCGGAATAAGCCGTACAGATCCTATGGACACTAGAACCTGATGCTCTGATACCACCTGTGACACCCCGCCTAATTAAATACCGGGCGATCACTCCTTCATTAAATTAAATCAAGGTAAACAGTTGGTTCATTCTCAGCATCACTGTCGATAAAAATAATTTTTCCAATTTAACACCCTAAATAATTAATCTAAGTGTCAAAAACATTTTTCATACGAACTTCCAAATTTTAATTAAAGAAAAGATTTTTATTAATTCAAAACAACATTTCTACAATAGAGAATCACACCACGAAATTTAAATAAAACCATACATTCACCAAACGAATGTCAATAATATAAAACTAAAATCATAAACCATCCTGAAACAAATCCCATAAACAATACCGGAATAACTGAAATATAAAAATCCCCAACAATAAATGAAATGATGAAAAGGGCGACACGTGCCCCATAAATGAGAGTAATAAGAGTGGAGTCAATGTCGGAAGCCGTCTACTCAAGGGACCTGCAACTCCCACCTAAGCTGCAGCTCGTTCTTCTCAAAGAATCCTAAGCAAGACGCCCCTGTGGCTGGGCCCCTGAAAATATACATATATATACACAGAAGAGAGAGAGAAAAGGAAATGGGTCAGGGCCCGAAAGTTTGTTTGATTTTAAAATACGTTAAGAAAGTATTTAAATTGATACAGGCCAATGCAACATCATATTAGTTCGTCTCTCTCTTGAGAAATACTCACCTCTCTTCTAATGTGCACTCCTATCGTACTAACCTTCCCAATGGTTCGTTTATCTTAACTTACACATATGTTTTCAAAACTGATAGATGACAATGTTATAAAAAGGTTACTTTCAATTTGTAGTATTCCTCTCATTTTAGCTTAATTAAATTATAAGATTTCCCCGTGCCTTTTCATATTTTCACAAAACAAGTATTTAATAATTTGAGTCAACAACCATGTTCTACTTATCAAATCACAGTAGGCAGTTCAAAGTTTATAACCTCATATATATATAAACTACTCAAATAAAATATATATATATAATGGCACCCCAACTAAACTATGGTGCGGGTATACTCTGCTATCCAATCCCCGTATCGCTCACATAAAGGGAAATACAAGTTCGGAATCACTCTCGAACTGTATTAACATATACAAAACAACGTTGAGGCGAAGCATAGATTCCAAGTCCAAGAGGTCAGTACATACCCACACGTCTCTTAGGACCGTCCGACTATCAATTTAATAGCCCGTACCTAGGATCTCTATCTTCTAGGGTACGATTCAATATCCCCATAAAGCAACACAGGATACGATCGTCCCAGCGCGGTAACCTCAGGGATAGCAAGTAGCGCGGGTACGTTTTTCACATGTATATAATATATGTACACACATTCATATAAATATACCAATTTCATCATATTAATATAGGTCACTCTCATTACCCATAATTACAACCTTTGTCCTAAATTTCACCTCATTAGTATAACGTATAAGGTTTCGCCTCTAACCTTAATTAGAAGGGGTTTTCTCACTAGTTATGGGACACTCGTGGGTTCTATCCATCCAAGTAATATATTCAGTAGGTAGACGTCTATTCACTAACGTGGGTATTCGTTGAAATCTCTCATTTGAAATACGTAGTTCGTCGTTCCTTAATTAACTATTCCTTAAACCCAATTATCATTTCATAATAAAGTTCTCAACACTTAATCATATGTCCTACTGGTCTCTCTTATATCCCAAAACATTTTATTTGAAATACCCAAGAATTCTTTCATGATAAATTAATTCAACTAATTAAACAAGGGAATAATAGGCTGCCAGGAAGGGTCGATCGATCGACTACTGGGGTTCGATCGATCGAACCTTCGATCGATCGATGCTATAGGGTCGATCGATCGATCAAACAGGTATTTCGATTTCTGCAGAAGTGCAGTTACGGGTTTAACTAATATTCTTCATTCAAATCCATAATTTCCAACACTAATCGTCCCAAAACTTATACTACAATCATGGTAATATATTTCCAGATGTTTCTAACGTTAAGCATGCATATAACCATCATTAAACATGATTAAACAACCTAAAATCTCATCTAATCATCAAGAACCCTAAGTTTTATTAATCTTTTGTTCTAATCAGTTTTCTCCAGAATTTTCTTCTACAATAACATCAAAAATTCATGGGTTTATCATCTACGTTACATAAGACTTCCAGTATATAATTTTAATCTTGTCTACATGCAAATTCCTATCACAAAGTGGGGTTTTCTTCCATAAATTATACTCCTAATCATTCCTACACTAACATGATTATTGCACCAACGAAAATACGCAAGTTAAACACTTGCCTGGAATTTCAGAGGTCTGGTTTCCTGCTGATATTGGTGTGGTTGCGTTCTCCTCCTCGCGATCTACGCGTTGGTGGTGACGGTGGTGCAAAAGGTGGTGTTTTTGGCCTTGAATCACCTAGCAAGGTCTCTCCTCTCTTCTCCACTAGCCGTCTTAGGGTTCTGAATGATCTAACCCTAAAAGGATGACTTAAATGGCTGCTAAGGATGGCTGAAATTCGTGGGTTTAATTACCCTAGTTTGTAAAATGACCAAAACGCCCTCCCGGGTCACTAATTAAGCCTAAAAACATCCCGAGACCCAAACTAAACCCCCGGGTACACTTTTCTGACTATCTCGGCCCTTCCGGGCGAGTTGGCGCACTCAAAACGACCATATGGACAACTCATAAAATATTTACTTTTATATCTCAATAATTAGTCCCGACGCGACACGGGCGCGTCCCGACTAAAATTACTAAAATTGTCATTTTCATTCACTCGTGACATTTACCATATATTACTATGCTCCTAAGTAATATTCAACAATTTCATATTATTACTAACTCACGTCACGTTAATAATTATAACATAACTAATTTTTGGATTTTTATTAAATAAATCCCCAAATTAATTATAGCATAAAAATACGGGGTATTACAGTACTATTATGTATTTGTGTGGACATACCAATATTTGTGGACTGTCCTATCGGTTCGGGGGTTCGCGCGTTCGGTTCGGGTACCACACATCAGCACAGGTGGGCTTGACGATGTGTAGGTCATATAGGTATTACGTGGAGGCGCATTTATGAGAGGTAGGCTTTGACACTGACCCTTCTTATGTCACTGTTGAGTATGGGTCGTGTACTGGTGTCATGCGTAGGGAACGCCCCCAAGTGATGTGTTTTTTGTGATGTCCGCTTAGGATAAGTAATTCCTCTGGACTTATCGATAGCGCAACAATTAGACACTAACAATAGATGCCTTTGTTTGTCAAATATATAAAGGACATACATATACTTACCCAGACTTTATATAGGGCGAATTTAAATGTCTAAGAATGTGGACATAACTTATAATTGTGATTCTTTAATGCATAATAGATATTATGCCACTTATATGAAACTTGACAGGCTGCGATATTACGGGTATTAGTAATTAAATGTAGTAGGTATGCTTAATCGTTCAATTAAGTACAAAATTCATTTTTATTTAATTTGACACGTTGTCATAGTTATTAATTGGGACTTGTTGGGACACGAATGATATCACACTTAGATGAGGAGTGAGGTGATAAACGCATGTGAGTGACGAAGGGGGAATATTTATTTTGAATCGACCGTACTATTACATCATAAATTAATTAAGTTAATTCTTGCACACCTCGTGCTCTGCCCAAATTTAAATATTTTTCCCCAAGTTATTTTCAGACAGGGATAGAGGGAATGTTGTTGTACCAGCCTTGCGATCTCTCGTGCTTAGCAGTTTTTTAAAATCTATTGACTTTAGCCTAGGTTCTTTTCTGCCAGAGTTTAGTTATTTTATTTGGGAATATTTGTACGGGCATAAGCCCGAGATTTATTTTTTTATTTACATTGTACTGGAGTTGTGATTTCACTTACTATTGGACTTATTATTCAGTTGGTATTGCTTCAAGTTTAATTATTGTCAGTGAAATATTCATAAAATTTAAAGTATTGGCCTTTATACAATAATATTTATATTACGTTGTACTGAGAATGATATTAATTGATCGACAAGCTCCATCTTCAGCGTATAGATCCTGGCCAGCCTTTATGTGAGAAAATGGGAGTTGTTATAGTTGGCATCAGAGCATGATTCTAGTGTCCTTAGGATCTGTGTTTGAGCTCGTTACATTCTACATTGCGTTCCTTGATATATAGATCCATATGTTTAGGAATCATTGTACTCTTTGTGATTCGTTACTAATACAACCTCGTTTTCTTTTAAATGGAAAATGGTATGAGAAGCAGACCGAGGCGTTCCAATGCCCCAGCCAGAGAGGAGGGGGCCCAGCAGGAGCCACAGAAATAGTCACCTCTAGCCCCACCTATGGTAGGACAGGCAGCGATCGCCACTATTATGGCCGAGGCAGTGGCCACCGCCATGGCAACTATGTTCAGGCATTTTCCACCATCGCAACCTCAGCAATATCCATTACACCCATAGTAGGCGGTGCTACCAATCCAAGTACTTTGATTGATTTGGGACAGAGCTAGGGAGTCCTTCACTAAAGGCCAACCACTATAATTCGCAAGAAGTTCAGATTTTCTAGTGGTGAGTAGGGGTTGTCAGAGAGATATTCAGTGACACTTACGGATGGTAGAGTGTACACTCGTGCATAAGCATATGTTAGCGTCATTTCGATTGGTGGGGGGCGTACTTTAATTGTGGGAGGCAATTATGATGGTTGTTGATAGGGACAGTGTTACCATAGATGAGCTTTGGGAGAGATTTGAGGGGAAGTATTTTCCTCAGGCAATGCAAACAAATATGCAAAAGAAGTTCATGGACCTTAAGAAGGGGAGTCTTACTGTGGCAGAATACGAGGAAGAGCTTACCACTCTTTCCTATTTTGCTAAGGAGGATGTGAGTACAGAGAAGAGGATGATAGATAAGTTTATGTTAGGGACAGCCTGGCCACGCACATCAGACAGTCTGTATTGGGGAATCCGACTTTTACTAGATATAACCAGGTGGTGAATGTTGCTTTATCTCATTGCCAGGATCATAGGTCATTTAAAAAAGATAAGGGGAGAAGAGACATCGCTCCGAGACGTCCAACCAAAAAAGTAGGGTAAATAGGAGTAACATCCAGGAGGCGTAGAAATCTTAGGGTCCTCAACCTTCAAGGCAGCAGAAGATACCTAAGGGTTTCGATAATGGAAATAGACAGGGCCGAGAAAACTATATCTAACAATAGAGAGGCCACCAGAGCCAAGGGTATTAAAATCAGGGACAACAGGGGCTACATACAGATAGGCACCAGTTCCAGGGAAATTACTATGTTTGTGGTGAGAAGGGCCACTTTGCGAGGAGGTGCCCTCGGGGAAATCTAGCAGCACAAGAGTCAGGGGGACAACGAGGACACTAGGCACCCTAGGGGGAGTGCCAACCATTATAGGTACAACCGGTGGTGGTAGTGCCATCCGCTCCAGCACTACTTGCTCCACCGCAGGGATAACAGCCGCAGCTGCAGTACGGGCGCGTATATCACCTCGCATCAAGAGAGGGACCAACACCAGCATAGACGGTAATGGTATGACCCCAAATTCTTTTATTTTATAGGACATGCTTAGTTTTGTACTAGTGCACAGTACTCCATAGTAGATAATATTTCATTTGCACATTAGGGAGGGTAGACTCCAGTTTAATTAAGTGATTTACCTTGTTTCAACCCCGAGTTGAGGGATAGGAACCTATAAGGCTTGTTGTGTAAGGGTATGGGAATTTACCTTAGGAGAACTTAACCTATAGAGTTGTGTTGATTTTTACGAAAACAGATTAACAATTAATAGTCAAATGTAGTGTGACTAACTGACATTAATGTTTATTTTCATGGTGGAAAGTACTAAAGGAATCATGACACCTTGAGTTTTAACATGGATAAACGAGCGAATATAGGGCCTGGAGAGCCTTATAAATTTAATTGATAACATTATAAACATGGGTCCTGGATTGGAGGATCTCAACGATCGACAATGCTATAAAGTAGTGTATCAGGAGGTTTCTTATTTGTATTTCACTTGCGAGACATCCCACGCATAAAAGTAGCAAATGTCGGGAGCTGGGAGATGTTAGACCCTAGGACATTTTGGATTATTGATTATAGTTTAATTAAATGGGTATATTCATTGGGATTTAGGGTACCCCTTTGGCAATATAAGACTTTAGTCGAGAACGGACAAAAGTTGGAATTTATATGATTACTGCATACATTTATTTTTATTTCTATTTTCTTTTAAATCTTGGGTCGACGGATTTAAATAACTGACTAATCCATACATTAGTGTATCGATACGGTTCCTTGTTTCGATTTTTCTTGCGAAACGTCCCATGCACCAAATTGGCAAAAGTCTGGAGTTGAGGAAAGTTGAATACAAAGATCATTATGTTCTTTCTCATGTACATATATGGTGGTATACTTGGTGCATGGATATGCTTGGTATGAATGGTACAAATGAGATGTATATGTGCCATCCATTTTCTTAGTGTTATGTGTGTGTACATATAATGTGGAATATATATGAACACCGTAGTGGTGTTATGGTAGGCTATGGGTGAGCCTTTTCTTTTACCTCATGGTATATGAGTATTGGCTAATTGAATGTAAAAACTTGGGTTAATCACTAGGATTAAAAACATAAGGTTGGGCTTTATGGAATTTCGAGGACATAATTCTGTTATAAAGGGAGAAGAATGTGACACCCCCTAATTTTTCAAAATAAAATATTATGACATTAATAAAATTAATGATTTCGAATTTATTTTTTGAATAAATTAAATTGGGAGGATTTAAAATTTGAGCGAGTAAATTTTTTAATTTAAATAAACATTTATTCATGAGTATAGAAATATAAAAATCAATTGGACTTAATGGGCTTGCTAGTGAAAAATAAATCACACATAAATAAATTTATGGGCGCATGTCGTTTTAACATAATAAAATGTCTATGTGAAAGATAAATATTTGGGACGCATTTTGGGAATCATTTAACGGCTAGTTTAGGTGTTTTAGACCTTTAAAATTAATCCAGGGTCAATAGTATCTAAGTTGGGGAACTTTCGGGCTAGTTGGGTTATGGATTCGAGTCCATTTGGGGTGTTCAAAAGTGGGGTTTTAGGCCCAACTAGGAATTAAACACTTTTTAGTGTTGAAGTTGGGGTAAACCACTCGCCCACTATCATTCCAGAGAACCTAAATCAACATCTAACGGGAGAGAATAGGAGAAAGGCCAAAAGAGATGAAAAATGTCAAGAAACTAAGGGAAAATCAAGGTGATTTCAAGGGACATTCTTATACAAATCATTAAGGCAAGAATTCTCTTGCTTAATTTATAATTTTCAATATATTTCTTAATGAATGTAATGACCACTTAAATTTCAGGGATTTAGGTTTGTATATGAATGATTTGATGATGAACAATACATGTAGAGGACTGATTTTTATGTAGAAATTATCTTAGAAATTTAGGTATCGTAAATCTAAAAATTGATGATAGTTTCCTTAGGATTTTTATAATTAAATTGGGGATTTTGATAAATTGACATAGAGGATGTCCCTGTTAAATCATATGCTAAAATTTGGTGTAGATTCCTGATAAATGTCTCTTATTATAAAATAATTAATGGTTGAGAGTTGGAAAACATCTTAAATGTTTAAGCCTTGAACGGATATAAAATTACGAGTTTAAATATATGAATTTTAGGTGATTTGTAGATGTAGAAGTTGGCTTCTTGTATAAGCATTTCTGGGTTCGTATACCGATCTAGGAAACAAGTTGAGTCTAGGAAAGAAAATTGGGTGAAGGTGTGAGGTTGAAGGATGAAAAGGATGTTCGAACGACATTGCGGGTCATTCGAATGACATATCATATCGCGCGAACAAGCCCCAACCTTGTTTAAACGACGTTTATGGTTTTCTGACACTCCATTCCTCTACTGATTTGGTTGGGCTTTGGTTTACTGACCTTGCTGGGTTTTAGGTCTACTGTGTAGTAGTTAAAGGGGTTTGTTTATAGTATATGAGTTAAAAAGGGGAACTTAACTGGAGGAAAGTTGATTGAAAGTTTTAGGAACAATAATATAAGTGAGTAATGTTAACATTAATGAGGGTATTGGGCCTAGAATTTTAGTTGTGAGTATTTTATGAGTCCAAGTGAGTGGGTGGAACCGGGCTTGGAATAATAAAGAATTTATTAAAAATACAGATGTACCCACATTAAACAAGGAAAATTACAATAACTAGTTGGTTAAGTAATTATTTATGGAATGGAATTAATAATTTATTAGATGGTAAATTATAAATAAATGGAAAAAATGTTGTGGACTTTAGTTTGGATTTTTATGGTAATTATAGAGTAATTACCTATACTTATTTTATGGGATAATAATATTTACTATTATGTATTTGTGAGGACATACCAATATTTGTGGACTGTCCTATCAGATTGGGGGTTCGCATGTTCGGACCAGGTATCACACATCGGCACAGGTGGGCTTGAAGGTGTGTAGGCCATATAGGTACTACGTGGAGGCGCCGTCTACGGGAGGTAAGTGTTGACGCAAACCCTTCATATGTCACCGCTGGGTATGGGTCATGTAAATGTGTCTTGCATAGGACCACCCCCATTTTATGTGTGCTTTGTGAGCTCCTATTAGGATAAGGGATTCCTCCGGACTTGCCTATAGATCACGAGTTAGACAACAACGGTAGATGCTTTTGTGCGTCAAATATATAAAAGGACATACATATAATTTCCCAGACTTTATATAAGGTAGATTTAAATGTCTAAGAATGTGAACATGAATTATACTTGTGATTCTTTAATGCATAATAGATGTTATGCCACTTATATGAAACTTGACAGACTGAGAAATTACAGGTATTGATAATTAAATGTAGTATGTACGCTTAATCATTCAATTAACGACAAAATTCATTTTAATTTAATTTGACACGTTGTCATAGTTATTAATTAGGACTTATTGGGACATTGATGATATTGCACTTAGATGAGGGGTGAGGTGTTAAACGCATATGAATGACGAAGGGGGAATATTTATTTTGCATTGACTGTACTATTGCATCATAGATTAATTAAGTTAATTCTTCCACACCTCGAGCTCTTACCCAAATTTAAATATTTTTCCCCCAGGTTATTTCTAGATAGGGATAGTGGAGCTGTTGCTGTACCAGCCTTGCAATCTCCCATGCTTAGCAGTTTTTCAAATCTATTGACTCTAGCCTAAGTGCTTTCCTACCAGAGTTCGTTGTTTTATTTGGGCAGATTTGTAAGGACATAAGTCCAAGATTTATTTATTTATTTACATTATACTGGAGTTGTGATTTTCACTTGCTATTGGATTTATATTTAGTTGGTATTGGTTTAAGTTCAATTATTGTATGTGAAATATTCATAAAATTTAAAGTACTAGCCTTTATACAACAATATTTATATTATGTTGTGTTGAGAATGATATTAATTGATGGACAAGCCCCATCTTAGGCGTATCGTGTCTGGCATCCCTTAGGTGAGAAAATAGGGATTGTTATTGATAAGTACACGTCCCGTAGTAATTCCCTTAATATCGTGTGTGTGGGTGGGGCAGGGTGGGGGGCTGTTGTGTGTGTGTGGTGGGTGTGGTGGGTGGGGGTGGGGAGGGGGGGTAAGGCAAAGTCCCATAGTAATTCCCTTAATATCGTGTTTTGATGATTCTATGAGATAATATATATTGTTTCAAGGTAAACTCATTGTAGATAAAAACATTCACATAGTAAGATTAAATTGAATCCATCCATAGATTCTATAAATACATCCACTAAAATATAATTAATAAATGAAACATACTTGATTTGCATAAATGAAATTAATGCTTTTAATTGATTTGCACTTTATCATTTTCACTATAATTTTAATTGTGTAGTTTAAGATGAAAGTAAATTAATAATCAATGCCCATTTCATATGAAAGTAGGATTGCCCCTCATTGTAAATTAGTGAATTAATAATTGTATACGTTAATTGTTAGTTTAATTGATGAAATAAATTAATTGAGTAAATGAATTAGGAGTACGGGATACACATTTGTTGTTGACATTATTGTTGGATTATTTTGTTTAGTAAATGTTTGGTTTTTTAGTTTTAAAAGTGGCATGACCACTGGATTATTGTCCATATGGGGGTGGGATTTTTCAACTTTTTTTGAAAATTACTTTGTATATCAAACAATATATATATATAGTATGATAATTAAATGAAGCATACTTGAAATTAAATATAGTGCGCATAGATACTAGCCTTCTAGTTCTTATGCGTATGCATTCAATAGCCTTTAGACCCGTTCGAGAGTCATTACCCCTGTAATGAGATCTCTCAAATTGTCCCATTTGGACAGTTTGAGACTGTATAATTTCTGTATAATATTCTTAGTGTCTTAAAGTTGTTACTTTTGGAGGAAGTTTTGCAGTCGTATCTTAATGTTCTCTGGGTACATACTAGATTGACAATTGTGACTGTTATTTCAATTGATTAATTGAAATAATACTCGCACCTGCCAATCTACGTCGTGTACTTGGAGAACTACGGGGATATGCTGTCGAATTTTTTTCAAATCGTAACAATGTGAATGACATGTTAAGTATATTACAGAAAAATGTGGTCTTGATTGGGATAAGACCACTCACCCTTTAGAGGAGATGGAGGAAATAGAAATTAAATAATGGGATAATTAAATGAAACATATTATAAATCTAAGTTTTGTTTCACTTTAATAGGTGTTTAGTTGTGGTAGCTGTGATGGGATATCCGAAACACAAAGAGTGGATGGGTGAGACAAATAGAATGGGGGATGTGTTTCGCAGAGGTGCTAACGAATTTGTGAAATATGCAAAGAGATGTCATAATGATGAAGAGATTTCATGTCCGTGTGCTAGGTGTAATAATGGTAAGGTGTTTGAGTGGAAAACAGTTGAACTACTTTTGTTAAGATCGGGTATGCAAGATAGTTATCGATTTTGGAGTTTTCGCGGTGAATTGAAAGTTCCTTTTGTCCCCGACCAAACTTCACAACAACCTTCAATAAGTAGAATAGATGTAGAAGGGGACGACGTAGATCATAATATATTAGAGGATTTAGTCGATGATGCGTACGGAGTTTATGAAGCAGAGGAGAATGAGGTTACTGATGATGTAGAAGATTCAAGTGCTCGTGAAGACAACACGATAAAACTTTACGATGACTACCAAAGTTTAAAATTTAAGGCGATCCAACCGTTATACTCTGGCTGTGAGAAAGATCTAACAACTTTACATGCCATAGTTGGTTTGCACAGTTTGAAGACGCAATACGGTTTGTCTAGCAATAGCGTGACGAGAATTCTGAAATGGGTGAAGGGCTTATTACCCAAGGTGAATACACTTCCAAATAGCTATCCTATTATGAATAACAGTTTGAAAGGTTTGGTAATGGAGTATAAATCGATTCATGCTTGTGTGTATGACTGCATACTATACCGAAAGGAGTGAAAATCTCGATCGTTGTCCGGTATGCGATGAACCTAGATATGTCCAATCTACTAGTAAGGAAGGCACAAGCTCAAAAGTGCCTCAAAAAGTATTGAAATATTTTCCCATTGGTCCTAGATTAAAGCGATTTTTCAGAGTACCATGGATTGCAGAGGCAATGACTTGGCATGGTAGGGAAGAAGTATGGGGTAATATCATGTGTCATTCTATTGATTCTACTACCTGGAGGAGGATGGATTTTGAGTATCCCGATTTTGCTCGAGAATAACGCAACATTCGTTTGGTTATATCAACAGATGGTTTCAATCCAAATCTAAGCACCAATCAGAGTGTATGGACAGTGATCCTAGCCCCACTCAACCTCCTCCTTCACAGTGTATGAGACCTGAATTTTCAATAATGACTTTTACCCCCAACTCATAGTTTCATATCTGAGAAAGGTTCCAATTTTTTATTGGGCGGGGTTGAACATACGCTACCGCCGAGACAACTTTCGGGTTCAGAAATTGAAAGTAAATATTCTGAATGTGGCCCTAATATGCCAGGTAAGAATCCCAAATTTAAGAACGTCAAGCATAAGAAGACCCCAACTGGGAATGAAACTGAGACAAGAAAGACATGGTCTCAGAGGTCAATTATATTTGACTTGCCTTATTAGAAGAATAACCCAGTGTGCCATGCATTGGATGTGATACATGCACAGAAGAACTTCGCTGAACATATTGTGGATACTTGCCTTGGGTGGAGTCATTCGAAGGATGGAGAAAATGCACGAAAAGACCTTAAATCATTACAACTTAAGACAAAACTATGGTTGAAAGAAGATAGTAGGGGAAGGACAATAATTCCCCCTGGTGTGTTTACTTTGACGAGTGGGGAAATGAAGGTGCTTCTAGGCACAATATATAATTTTAAGGGCCCATCTACTTTTTCGTCCAACTTGCAAAGGATTGTGAATTATGGTACTTATGATTTACACAAGTGTAAGTCCCACGATTGGCATGTGATCATGCAATTGGTTCCTCTATTGTTTAAGCACTGTTTCTCCAAGCACAAGGATTTGCATAGAGCTATTATGCAAATTAGTATTGCCTTCTCCCTCTTGTGTGAGAAGGTAGACAATCGGGAACACATAGTGGCCGCAAAATTGGCGGTGATCGAAGGGATTTGTGTATTGGAGAAGTACTTTCCCCCATCATTCTTTGACATAAGTGTTCACTTGTTAGTACACCTATGTGATGAGGCACTTCTTTGTGGTCCAGTTAGATATCAGTGGATGTATCCGCTTGAAAGATTAATGAAAGTTTTTAAAGATTACGTCAAGAATACGCGATACATTGCATGATCAATTGCAAAGGAATACATCACCGTGGAGTCATCAATATATACTCGATAATATATGCCTGACTCGACCAGCGTTGATAACACTGAAGAGTTTGTCGATGATGGTGGTCATGTGATGGGAAAACGAGTGAAATTAACGAGTTTACAACATGAATAAGTAGCTCATTATCTATTTGACACACATGAAGATGTCGAAGAATGAAAAAAGTAAGTTTCGATTATTATAATGTTTAACACTACTTTAGATTATTTTATACATGATTAATTTTGTAATATACAGAAAATATGAATCTTATGAGAACAATAAAAGACGAAAAACAATGGTACAATCAGACAGCGAATTTGGGCTGCGGTTGACACAAAAGGTAATTATAATAAAAATAGTCGTTATATAACGTTACATTACACTCAGATTTTACCACTAATATTGATGATGCCAGAATCAGCACCACCAGATAAGGTGTTTTCAAGCTCAATCTAAGAACAACAATGGCATCATAGTTATGTAGAAGGTAAGAGAATGAGATGAGGGGAAGAGGAGAGAGCACCAGAATATAAGTGGTTCAGCCTAGATTGGCCTACGTCCACTGTGTGTGTGTGAATAACCTCACTCCAATAAGGCACTAATGGCCATGGATACAATCTCTCAAGCTTTCTCTCTCTATTGTGTATCTAGACAGGGTTTTAGCTAGGGTTGAATATCTAGGGATCCTCCTGCAAGGTAGAGGATGGCCTCTATATATAGTACCTAGGGGTGTAATGTACCCTCCATGCATGCAATGAGCATGTGTGTGTTTGCCTCACCAATATGGGAGTTCCATCTGTCACTGTCACATGTAGAGAATGATGATGCCATATTCCCCCCACGTGTGGGGAATAATCTTTGTTGTAACTGATTTGTGTCCACGTGTCCTTATCCAAATGTCAGCAGATGCTCGGCTATCGCGTCTGGTGTATGACCTCGGCCTTGGAGAGGCCGAGGTTGGTGATTCTTGGTACCTATTCAGTCCGAGTATTCCATGGAGGTCTCAGCCTAACCCCAGCCGAGATAATGGACAAGGTCGGCCGGAGACGAGGTTGAGCTAGAGTGTTTGGAGTATCGACTAATGTCTGGACAAGGTTGTTGGTGGCTTCTTACGACCTCGGCCTGTGCCTGGCCAAGGTTTCCATTCCAAGGCATACGTGAATGGAGAGGCTCGTGGTAGTGTCGTCCTAGGACGACCTTGATATGGCCGAGGGGTGATATCGCGTGTCCAAGACATGCCCAACGTCGGCCACAATATCGACCGAGGTTGGTGTCTCTAGGCCGAGGTCACACTTGGAGCATATTAATCACCCCCAGCCCTTAGTCATATGTGAGTGCAAGTGACTAGGGGATTACCACACCTCCGAGGCCTGTCTATTACAAGCCAATACTTGCTTGACACTTGTCCAATGCTGGAACATGCTTGCTTGGTAGGCGTGTGCTGTCAGCCGCCCTTTAGGGCTCCCAAGGCAATGATAAGCCTTGGGAATCGTGCCTACTTATTTATAAGGGTTTTGAACCCTCATTTCTTCTTCCTTCTTCAATTCCCTCTCCTGCGAACGCTTTCTCCCTCTAAAAGTCATTTCGAACAAGATTCTACTGCAGAGGTCTTTATTGGTGGTTTTTTCTGAATTTTCATCACTTCCCCTTGTTGTTTCATTTCCAGGTATCTTCTCCCCTTCATTTTCTTTGCTTTTTCCTTCTGGTTTGCATTTTCCAGTGAGTTTCTGAGTTTTTCGACGAGTTTCTGAGTTTTTCGGCGAGTTTCTGAGTTTTCCGGTGAATTGTGTTTGCTTTGAATTTCTTGGTTTGATCTTTAGATTCCTTTGTTTTATCAACCAGTCTTGTTTGGAATTTTTGGAGTTTAGGAAATTCCCCAAGTGTAGTGTCGTCTTCTGATGCTCAGACCCTTATATCAGCTTTTTGAGGAGTTCCCCTCTCTTAGAGAGAAGACCTTAGAAAAGATTAGGCAAATAGAAAGAGCACAGGAGGAGGCTCGTAGATCACAAGAGTTTCCCATTAGACCCATATTTCCACCACCTCTGAAGGTGATATACCCTAACCCCCCAGAGTTTTTTTATCAGACAGAGGTTCCTGCTGATCCCATACCGATGTCTGAGTTGGAATCTTCTACCTCAGACCCCATGTCTGTGGATTCCTTTCAGGAGGCCATGGACTTCACACCTCGGCACGATCAGGCCCCTGATCAGGCCGAGGTATCCAGTCGAGCCTCATCCCATAATTGCTCAATCACCTCATCCTCTTCCTCAGAGGTTGAGATTCTTGAACCGAGTGTGGCCATTCCACCACCACTTGACGCCATCCCTCTGTCGGCCGTCACCGAGGTAGAGTTCGCTCAGAAGTTCCCGAGTAACCCATCAACATCTGCTCCGGTCGACATTGAGTTGGATGATGATGAGGTTGAGAGCGATGTAGAAGTCTCTGAGGAGGCCGAGATCGAGAGTACTAATATTGAAGTAGACCTTCTCTGCTTCATATATTTGTATTCTATCAGTCCCTCAATAAAGCTTAGGAGACCTCTGAGGGAAGATAGGGCTTATCATGGCTGAGATGACGAGATCTGCCTGTACGAACAGATGTTCAAGTTGGGGTTCCGTCTGCCCATTCACCCCATTATCAAGTCCATCCTTTCTTATATTAATTTGGCCCCCTATCAACTCTCTCCTAATGCCTGGAGAGTCCTAATAGGGTCCATAGTGTTATGGAAGGCTGTCCACCACTCAGACCTTCCTGTTCAGGTCTTCGTAGGTTGCTACGTCCCTTCCTTAGCCAAAAATCATCCGAGATACTACCATTTTGTAGCTCGAAAGCCTGAGAAGAAAATGCTTCACGTGACTCAGACTTCCAACCATAACTGGAAGCCTCGGTACTTCTTTGCTTCAGGGCCATGGGAGTTTGGCCCATGTGTTCCCTCGTCTAATCTGGAGCAGAGGATGCCTCTGAGGTTGGGTAAGGTCACCATGTCTGCTAGATCCGACCCTGGCCTAAGTCTACAAAACCTCCAGAAGGTGAAAGCCCTTTAAGATCAGGGGGTACATGGTCTATTTGTCAGGTTCGAACACTTGATGACTCCCCACTACCTCTCTGGGACAGGTCTAGGTGGAATTCCCCTTGCCGAGCTTGGTAAGCATTTTTGTTTTTTTTGAAGTTTAACCTCTTAATTTACTCATATCTTCTTATCTAACTTAGATCTACTAACTTTTTGGCGAGCGACCAAAGGAAATTCCAAACGAGCTTTGGGAGATGGCTGCACTAAGCTTGATGAGACTCGCTAAGAAAGAAGGCCTTAACACTCCTCCACCAGCTCCCTCTGCCTCTAAGCCCCCAGCCACAAAGAAGAGGGCTCCAGGGGGTCATGCCCTTGAGGATCAGAGGTCGAAGAAGAAGACTGTCGACGCTGCCATCCCCATCTCTTCAGTTGACGCCCTGTCGGCCCGTCTGGATCAATTGAAATTAACCAACAGTGTAGTCGGCCATAGCCTTCAGGCCCCGAATGTCGTCTTCTCTGTAATGATAGAGGTGGACAAACGCTTCTTCAGGTCTCTAGACACCCCATTGCTGGTTGAGTTCGGCCTTCACAGAGCCGTTCAGGTATGATTTGATCCTTCTTCAGAAATTCTTCTAAGTGTAACATCTAATTTTTCTTTAGCTTATTTATGATCACTAAATGTGCAAGGCTTGACAACCATGCACCATTTGTCCAACTGGACCCTGAGGAAGCTGCCCCTCATCTAAAAGGGTCAAGAGGCCGAGGAAGTCCAGAGTACTCTGAACGCAGAGATCGAGCGCCTCAAGTCTGAGCTGAAGGACTCTGAGAAGAAGGTGAAGGGGTTGGAGAAGGACATCTCCCAGCTCCGCAAGGATCATGCTGCTGCACTGAAGGCTAAGGATGACATTCTGCAGCAGAAAATCAACTCAGCTGTCAGGGTCGCCCTTGATGACGCCTCTGAGAAGATAATTGCTGACTATAAGTCCTCTGATGAGTTCATGGGCTTCGATTTTAAATACCTTAAAAGAGGTATCAAAGCCACTATTAAATGGGCTGACGTCAGGGAGAGAGAGGACGGCACTCTGAAGGCCTCTAATTTAGTTGGTCTCGGCTTTGATGATCCTCAATTAGCCCAGGCTCTTTAGGAGGTTGAGTAAGAGAATGCCGCTCCTGCCGAGACTGCTACATTGGAGGTCACCGAGGTTGGAGGGGCAGACCATCGTATGATGCGGCCGAGGTGACTAATCAAGCCGAGGATGTCAACGCTCCCCTTTCAAACCCTTAGGATTTTTTTATCATTGTTTGTAACTCATTGTATTATGGAGTTTCTGTAATCGTTGAACATATTATTTCTGAATATATATCAACCTCTGATGAGGACCATCTTCACTTTATTTTCATTGAATGTCATGTGATGCTTTTCATTCCTAGCTCATTAATTTTCCTTCTTAGTTTCGTTGCAATGATGTCTGCTAAAAACAAATTTATAATGAGCTTCAACCTCTGAAGCCCTATTTCTAAGCTTGTCCCTTTGCAATGGTCTTGTTTAAACTCAACCAATGATCCGAAGTTCAGACCTCGTCACCACTTAATGGTGTTATGAGGGTCTGAAGTCATCACCTATGATATTATTCGCATGTACCATCTTCACCAAATTAATGATGTTATGTGTCTGAGGTCATATAATTTATAGTGTCTGACCTCAGGCCTTGTCACCACTGAATGGTGTTATGAGGGTCTGAGGTTATCACCTAAGATGTTATCCCCATAATAAATCTTCACCAAATTAATGATATTATGTGTCTGAGGTCATCTAATTATGGTGTCTGACCTCAGACCTTGTCACCACTAAATGGTGTTATGAGGGTCTGAGGTTATCACCTAAGATGTTATCCCCATAATAAATCTTCACCAAATTAATGATGTTATGTGTCTGAGGCCATCTAATTATGGTGTCTGACCTCAGACCTTGTCACCATTGAATGGTGTTATGAGGGTTTGAGGTCATCACCTAAAATGTTATCCCCATAATAAATCTTCACCAAATTAATGATGTTATGTGTATGAGGTCATCTAATTATGGTGTCTGACCTCAGACCTTGTCACCACTGAATGGTGTTATGAGGGTCTGAGGTCATCACCTAAGATGTTATCCCCATAATAAATCTTCACCAAATTAATGATGTTATGTGTCTGAGGTCATCTAATTTATAGTGTCTGACCTCAGACCTTGTCACCACTGAATGGTGTTATGAGGGTCTGAGGTCGTCACCTAAGATGTTATCCTCATAATTAATCTCACCAAATTAATGATGTTAAGGGTCTGAGGTCATCCCATTATGGTGTTTGATCTCAGACCTTGTCACCACTGAATGGTGTTATGAGTGTCTGAGGTCCTCACCTAGGATGTTATCCCCATAATTAATCTCTGATCTAAGAATGAAGCAAGAACTGCCATGGGAACTGATATTTATTAATAACCTCTTCATAATAAGATGGTATATTTACATAAAACTCTATGAAACATCATATGTAATATCTCTTTAGGTGATCGGCATTCCATGGGTTAGTGAAAGGTTCTCCTTCTAGGTTTTCTAGCCTGTAAGTGCCAGGCACAACCTCTTCTGTCACATTGTAGGGGCCATGCCAGTTTGGGTGAAGCTTATTGGCTTTCTGTAGGGTCTTCTTTAGCACTAGGTCTCCCACTGCAATGGATATTTACTTCACCTTCTGGTTGTAGGATTTCGCTGCCCTCTATTGGTAGGCTGCTTGTCTGACCTCTGCATCCTCTCTTCTTTCTTCGATAAGATCTAGGTATAGCCTCCTCCCTTCCCCATTATTTTCAGGGTCATAGGTCTGAATCCTATGAGTTGGGAGCCCTATCTCCGTTGGTATGACGGCCTCTGAGCCATGTGCCAACATGAACGGGGTTTCACCTGTTGGTGTCCTTGCAGTGGTTCTGTAGGCCCATAACACAGCGTAGACCTCTTCAACCCATCTTCCCTTCGCATCCTCTAATCTCTTCTTGATCCCATCCAGGATAGTTCTGTTTGTGACCTCGGTCTGGCCATTTGCCTGAGGCCGACCAGGAGATGAGAAGAATTGCTTTATTCCTACTCTTAGGCAATACTTTTCTAAAGAGGAGTTGTTGAACTGGGTCCCATTGTCCGAGATGAGAGTGTTTGGGAGGCCATATCTGCATATGATATTCCTCCAAATGAACTGGAAGGTCTTCTGCTCTGTGATTGTTATCATTGGCTCTACCTCCACCCACTTTGAGAAGTAGTCAATGGCAACTATCAAGAATCTATAGCTGTTGACAGCTCTTGGCAAGGGTCCTACTAAGTTAATTCCCCATATCGCAAATTGCCATGGAGAAGAGATTGACGTCATAGGCTGATGGGGTTGATGAGGGATAGTGGATAACCTTTGACATTTTTCGCACCTCTTCACGTAGTTTGCAGCGTACTTGGATAAGGTAGGCCACCAGTACCCCTGAGTGATGATCCTCTTGGCTAAGGGCCTTCCCCCTATGTGGCTAGAGCAAGAACCCTCATGGACTTCCTGTAAGACCCTGGAAACTTCTGTGGGATGCACGCACCTAAGGAGAGGCAATAGAAATCCCTTTTTGTACAAGACGTCTCCTATCATCAAGAACTTGGCAACTTTATATCTTAATTTTCTCCTCTCTAATTTGGACTAAGACAGCTCTCCCTCTTTTATGTATCTGACGAGCGGGTCGATCCATGAGTCTCCTAGGTTCAAATTGTGATAAGGGTTACATACCTCTTCTTCCTCGATGGTTGCCTTTCCTAAGACCTCGATCGGAACGGTCCTTCTAACATCTGTCTTTATTGCCGAGGCCATCCTTGCCAATGCATCTGCGTGGCTGTTACTTTGTCGAGGCACTCTCTTCAGTTTTGCCTTTTCAAAATATTCCAACATCTTTCTAACTATTTCCAGGTACTTCGCCATCCTTTCATTTTTGGCCTCATAGACTCCCAGCACTTGATTTACAACTAACCCTGAGTCGCTGTGGAGTAGGAGTCGTCTTACACGAAGAGTCTTTGCCAATAAGAGACCCGCTATCATGGACTCATACTCGTACTCGTTGTTTGAGGCCTGGAAGTTGAATCTCAAGGCGTATTCAATGTTGGCGCCATCTGGAGTCGAGAGTATTAGCCCTATACCGCTTCCACTATCACAGGAAGAGCCATCAATAAAGAGGCTCCAGACGTCTGTATCTGATGAGAAGACCCCTTTTGTCATAACTCCTTGCTTGAAGAGGTATCGATCCTCTTCGTTCTCTTCTATTCTGCTCCGGGTTTTGCCTGAGATGACCTCTTATCGATCTCGAAAGACGTTTGGCGCCGTCTCTTCCGAGTTTTGGAAGACACTACGGTTTATCTCTTCGGCGTCCTCTAGGCCTTTCTCTGTCTCGGCCTCTTCCCAGGTGAATTCTGCAACAAAGTTCGTGAGGGCCTGCCCTTTGATGGCTGTCCTAGGCTGGTAGGTAAGATCATATTCTCCCAACTCGATGGCCCAAGTCATCAATCTCCCGAACTTCTCAGGTTTATGCAGGACCTGCCTTAGTGAGGAGTCAGTGAGGACTACCATGGAGTGAGCTTGGAAGTAAGGCTTCATTTTTCTTGAGGCATGTATTAGGGCGTAAGCCAACTTTTTCATACGGGGATAATTTTATTCAAACCCTTGAAGGGCCTTACTGTTGAAGTATACAGGCCTTTGGATCCCATCCTCTTCCTGTATGATGGACGCGTTGATGGCTGATTCAGAAACTTCCAGATACACAAACAACCTTTCTCCTGCAATGGGCCGAGACAGCAATAAGGGAGACCCTAAGTAGGACTTGAGTTGGTTGAAGGATTTTTCACACTCTTCACCCCATTGGAAGGCCTTTATTAAAACTTTAAAGAATGGGAGACACTTGTCCATCGCCCTAGAGACGAATCTGTTAAGCGCATCCACTCTCCCCATGAGTCTTTGGACATCCTTGATACTCCTAGGAGTCTTCATGTCAAGCAACGCCTTAATTTTTTTAAGGTTTGCTTCGATTCCTCTCTGGTTGACGATGAATCCCAGGAACTTCCTGGCGCTTACTCCGAAGACACATTTCGCTGGGTTGAGTTTCATCTTGTATGAGTCCATCACATCGAAGGTCTTCTCAAGGTCTGCTATATGAGTGCAAGCTTTCAATCTTTTTGTCAGCATATCATCTACATACACTTCCATGGTCTTACCTATTTTCTCTTTGAACATCTTATTGACAAGACGTTGGTATGTTGCCCCTGCATATTTCAGACTGAAGGGCATCACTTTGTAGCAGCACGTCCCCTTATCGGTAATGAAGGTTGTCTTCTCTGAGTCTTCGGCATCCATGAAGATTTAGTTATAGCCTGAATACGCATCCATGAAGCTCATGAGCTCATGTCCTACTGTAGCATCCACCATCTGATCTATCTGAGGTAAGGGGTAGCTGTCTTTTGGGCAAGATCTGTTTAGGTCAGTGAAATTGACACACATTCTCCACTTCCCATTGGTCTTGGGCACGATGACCGCATTTGATAGCCACTCCGGATAGGTAACTTCTCTTATAAACTCAACCTCTTCTAACTTTTTCACCTCTTCACGGATGACGTTGTATTTTTACCTGGAGTAGACTCTTCGTCTCTGCCTGATAGGTCGGGCATCTTTGGTTACGTTGAGCTTGTGACTCATCACCTTAGGATTGATGCCATGCATATCTGCGTGACTCCATGCGAAGACACTCTGCCTCTTCCTGAGGAAGTTTATCAGCTCTTCCTTGATTTTAGGATTAAGGGCTTTGCAGACCTGGATGGTTTTTTCCGGATCGTCCTCATTGAGGATGATGGATTCTACCTCTTCCACGGCCTCTCCCTTCTTCAATTTTGTTTCATCTCTTGGATCAAGAGTGTCAATGCTATAAGTGGTGGTGGCCCTCTTATGGGCTTCTCTCTCTTCGGCCGAGTTGAAGTAACATTCTCTCGATGTGGTCTTGTCACCTTGCACTTCGTCTACTCCATAAGGAGTTGGGAATTTTAGCATCTGATGGACCGTTAACGACACAGCCTCGAACTCCCTAAGGTCCACCCTTCCTATGATAAGGTTATAGGCCGAGAAGACACTCTCGTCCATCATAAAGAAATTAATCCTCCTGGTTAATCGCTTAGGCCATTCGTCACCCATCCGTACGTCCATCTCATACATGCCCAAGGGGTGAACCTTTTCACCACTGAAGCCTATCAGGGGGTGGTGATAGGGGACCAGTCTTGATCTACTAAGGACTAAGCTCTTGAAGCAAGGCCAAAACATCACATCTGTCGAGCTCCCCCCATCCACGAGGATCCTCTGCACCTCATATCCATGCACCCTTGTATTTATGACCAAAGGGTCATCATGGGGGGCTAAGATACCTTTGAAGTCGAGTCTGGAGAACCCAACTACGAGGGTGTTCATGTCTACTTTCTTCCTCTTCTGTACTGTATCGGAAGACGTTAGATTCACAACTTCAAGCTTGGCCACTGATTTGGCCTTGGCTACATGGGCCTTTCTATCAGCTACTTCAGATCCACCACCTGCAAATCCTTCGCATATTGTGCCAACACCAAAAGAGATCATACCAACCCTCTTCACCGGGGTGTTGTCATTCTTTGGTGGGAGATCCGGATCATCTTTATCATCACCTTCTGAATCATCGTCTCTTCGGGCCGGGATGTTATCACGGCATCTGTCATTCCTCCTTTTCTTATGGTCGTCTCTTCCACTCTTAGGAGCCTTACCGTCTACATATTTTCTCAATTTCCTAGATTTTAACATCTTCTCAATCTCATCCTTCAAAGCGAAGCATCTATCTGTGATGTGACCATGATCTTGGTGGAACTCACACCATAGGTTTTTGTTTCTCTTATGTGGTGGGGCTTTCAGCTTCTTTGGCCATCTCAGAGCCCTGTCACTCTTAATCTTATTGAGGATGTGCTCACAGCTCACAGTCAGAGGAGTATAGTGAGCGAACTTGTCATCACCCGATCTCTTCTTCCCATCTTTCTTTCTTTGGGACTTTCCACTGCCACCGCGATTCTCATCCTCATACTTGGTGGCCATTGTCTCTTCCGCATTCATTACTTTCCCTGCGGTTTCCAGCAGCTCCGCCATAGACCTAGGGGGCTCTTCCGCCAGTTTCCACAATAGCTTCCCCTTCTGGAGACCTCCTATAACGACGGTCATGGCTATGTTCTCTTCATAATCTTCGACCTCCATCTTTTCTTTGTTGAATCTTGCTATGTAGTCTCTTAGGCTCTCACCCTTGGCCTGCTTGACATACAGCAGGCGGGTAATCTTCTTTTGAGGCCTCACCCCAAAGTAGAAGTTGTGGATGAACCGATCAGCCAAGACTTTGAAGTTCTCAATTGATTTCTTCGGAAGGGAGGTGAACCAACTATGTGCAGCCCCTGTTAAGGTCCTAGAGAAGGCTCTACACTTAATTTCATCGGGTATCGAGTAGATGTCTACTGCCGATTGATACATCTCGATATGATGCACAGGGTTAGTGCTGCCATCATACTTTGGAGACACCGTAGGAGGCTTGAACTTAGCTGGGGTTGGGAACCCCAACTATCCTAGCCACAAATGGGGACCCCTCTGAGTAACCCCTTTGTAATGGGTCCCTGCCTTTAATGAGTTCTCCTATATTCTCCTCAAGGCGTTGGATAGAATCATTCCATGGTCTTCGACCATCGACTTGACCGAGGTTATCCCCTGCCATCTCCCTGGGATGGACCGAGGCTTCCCCTGCCAAGACACATTGGTTGTTGACCTCTTCCTGTTCCCTGCCTCTTCTTTCACAGTGTCGGCCTTGGTCCGGCCGACCCTGCCTGTTCCCTCTCTGAGAGCCTGCTGCGCTCCTTGATCTCGACAGTCTCTGTCTTAGTTCATTTATCGGGCCCAGTCTCTCGAAGGCCGACCCTCTGCTCAACCTATCAAAGGCTGACCCTCTTTGTTGGACCTCTTCACCTCTTCGGCCGACCCAACCTTGACTTTGCCTAAGAGGTCGTACAGTGTTATTCAACACCTCATAGGGCTCCCAGCAGTCTTTCAGGGCTTCTTTCGCCTCTAGATCATCATACCTGTCCTCTGGGCAAGGGTTTCCCTGCCTCCCCAGGCGCAAGCTCCTAGGGTCAGCAACGTTCCTTCTCCGCGGGGGTGCAGGCTGGTCCTTCATTGGTGCCTGGGGTGGTCCCCTGGTGTCAGGATGAGGCTGAATTACCGCCGGAGTGATCATGTCCGGTGAGACTCCAGGTGGCCTCATCATAGTTTGGCTGAGCTGTGCAAATTGCTCTTGCATGGCTGCTTGTGTTGCAGCTAAAGATCTCAAGGCTACAGCTACCTCCGCCATTTAGGACTGGGGGGGCGCCTGACTGGAACTAGGCCCCCCGCCCCCGGGCAGAGGAAGAGGCGATGGTAAGTCTGGTGCCATATGTTAACACTATAGAGCTTGAGTAGCAGATGAGCTTAGTACCTTACAGGACCTCTTTCAATGGTGAAATAGCTCCGCGCTAGGGGGAGGCCTGGTCCACCACCAGAGTCTTCGGTGAGGTTAATCAGAAAAAGAGTAAGAGATAGATTCTCGTTCCCATAGACGGCGCCAAAATGATTATGCCAGAATCAGCACCACCAGATAAGGTGTTTTCAAGCTCAATCTAAGAACAACAATGGCAGAATAGTTATGTAAAAGGTAAGAGAATGAGATGAGGGGAAGAGGAGAGAGCACCAGAATATAAGTGGTTCAGCCTAGATTGGCCTACGTCCACTGTGTGTATATGAATAACCTCACTGCAATAAGGCACTAATGGCCATTGATACAATCTCTCAAGCTTTCTCTCTCTACTGTGTATCTAGACAGGGTTTTAGCTAGGGTTGAATATCTGGGGATCCTCCTGCAAGGTAGAGGATGGCCTCTATATATAGTACCTAGGGGGTATAATGTACCATCCATGCATGCAATGAGCATGTGTGTGTTTGCCTCACCAATATGGGAGTTCCATCTGTCACTGTCACATGTAGAGAATGATGATGCCATATTCCCCCCACGTGTAGGGAATAATCTTTGTTATAATTGATTTGTGTCCATGTGTCCTTATCCAAATGTCAGCAGATGCTCGGCTATCGCGTCTGGTGTATGACCTCGGCCTTGGAGAGGCCTAGGTTGGTGAGTCTTAGTACCTGTTCAGTCCGAGTATTCCATGGAGGTCTCGGCCTAACCCCAGCCGAGACAATGGACAAGGTCAGCCGGAGACAAGGTTGAGCTGGAGTGTTTGGAGTATCGACTAATGTCTGGACGAGGTTGCTGGTGGCTTCTTGCGACCTCGGCCTGTGCCTGGCCGAGGTTGCCATTCCAAAGCATACGTGAATGGAGAGGCTCATGGTAGTGTCAGCCTGGGCCGACCTTGATATGGTCGAGGGGTGATATCGCGTGTCCAAGACATGCCCAACGTCGGCCACAATATCGGTCGAGGTTGGTGTCTCTAGGCCGAGGTCACACTTGGGGCATATCAAATATAATTAATTTATCTATATTCTCAGCTCCTAAAGACTGGTGATGTGATATCAAGGCTTGATCATCTAGCCACTGGACCCTTGTTCGTGGCACAAGAGTACAAAAAGTATCGATTGAACGGTTACATTTTCGGCGCTAAAGTGTACGAGGAAAGTACAAATGTACAGAACTCGAGAATTTCATACAAGGCTCTTACTTTCTTTCGAGCGAGCATAAAAGATAAAATCCTTTTTGAAGCTGAAATGACTTACTGTGGTGTAATCCAAAATATATTTGAATGGGATTATATAAGCTTCAAAGAGGTTGCATTTTACTATGATTGGGTAAGAGTTGAGGATAAAAATGCTTGTAAAGTTAATCCTGTCACCAATTTGATCATGGTTGACTTGTCAAAGTTGAAGAGCAACGACCACGTGAGCGATGAGCCGTTTGTTTGTGCATTTTAAAAGGTTAAGCAAGTGTTTTACTCGGAGTATATCAACAATGAGCCGTGGTCAATTGTCCATCACGCGCCAAGGCGTCTGAATAATAGTGTGGATGACTTGGCTGCTCCTACCGAATATCAATCCATTTTTTATGATAACTCGAATTTGAAATAATTTTTCAATTTGTAATAAATATTCCAATTTGTACCGAAACATCCATTTTTAATGCTTTTAATTGATTTGCACTTTATCATTTTCACTCTTGTGAAGTGTGCGTGTGTGGAGAGGAGATTAATACATAAATATTCTAACTACATCTAAGTTTTGTTTATACTAATCCATGAATATACTCTTCTTACCTTTAATAGGTGATTAGTACATAGTTATTTGGGGTGTCCTATTTCTGGAGAGGAGACTGAATCTCTTCGTCTATCTGAATACTAAGAAATGCCATAATCCTATGGAGTGATGTTCTGCAAATTCCTCCCAACCGTTGTGTAGCCAAACATCACCAGTTGAAGTTGTCAATTCCACTTTCCATACCCCACCACTTAGAACCTCTAGCAAAACATGGGATACCATTGGAAGGTGGAATTGACAACTTCAACTGGTGATTTTTGGCTACACAACGGTTGGAAGGAATTTGCAGAGAATAAGTCTATAGGATTATGGCATTTCTTGGTGTTCAGATATGAAGGGAATTATAATTGACACGATTGCCCAGGGTACATTAGTTGGAAGGAGGTGCCATATGAGCTCAAGTTAGCTGTTTGGGTGACACCATAGGTAATGTATTTATATTTGTATTTATATTTATATTTATATTTATATTTATATTTATATTTATATTTATATGTCGATTTCAATTTCAATTTCGATTTCGATTTCGATTTATATTTATATTTATATTTATATTTATCTATATTTGCGGGGCGAATACTAATTTTACTTTTTTTTATTTCAGGGGACAGGGAGTGGCTCTTCGAAGGAGAAGGGAAGGATAAGGAGGTGCCCCCGAGCATCGCGGTACAAAATCTCTTTTCCAGCTAAATAGTTTGTAGATTTCAGATAATTGATGGTGATGTGGTTTCTTCTTAAATAGTTTCTATTTTGATTGTATATTTTCATTATCTCTAGTTTATTTGGATATATGATGTTTGAACATGTACAACGTTGCTATAAGAGGTACAAATATACTGCTAGGTAGTGGCAGTGGCCATACTGTCCAACAGATTTTTGTTAAATTCTGCCCAGAATTGTCACGGTTATTTATCGTGACAAGTTCGTGACAAAAGTTGTCACGGATTTGTCACGGTTAATGACCGTGATAATTTTTTTAAAAAAGGTCAAGGCTTTCACACGGTTATTAACCGTGACTAAACTTGTCACGGTCAGGGACCGTGACACGACCGTGATAATTCTAACGAACTTGTCACTGTCAATGATCATGACACGTCCGTGACAAAAAAAGTTGTCTCGCCCCGAATTGTCAATGTCATTGACCTTGACAAGTTGAACTTGTCAAGGTCAATGACCGTGACAATTAGGCAGATTTGGTGTAGTGATACCTCACACCTAATTCTAGGACCTAATTTGTTTTTAATTTTTTAATTTTTCTCTTCAAATTAATCTTCCAATCAAACCATGATAAAAAAAATTAGGTCAAAATACATTTTGTAGCTATTTTTTAAAAATTCACAAAATTCTATTGGCATAAACCCTTATAAATAAGGTATTTTCAGTAGTTTTTTGTTAGATTTTTTACAAATAGCCACAAAATGTATTTTGACCTGATTTTTTAAACATGGTTTGATTAGAAGGTTCATTTCAAGAGAAAAATAAAAAAATTGAATTTTTTTAGAATTAGAACTAACTATGATGTATGGGCCTAGAACTAAGTTTATATATATAATATAATAGATTATCTAAGCTATTGGCAATGGTCAAATCATTTTAGGTCTTTGAAAGAGTAGCTGCCGGTTCAAATCAACAAATATGTTGTGTGAATCTAGGCTATACATGCCTTATCCGAACCTGATTACAAATTTCATTGTAATATAAAATACTCATCCCAAGTAAAGAAAATTATGAAGGGAATCCATATAAAAATGAAACAAAAATATATATATATATATAAGGAAAACTTTTATCATATATTAATATCTACAAAACTTTGAATTAAATATTCACACCTAAAACAAATTATCATAACATATTTTATACCGTCTTTGTATGAGATATTTATATTTATATATCATAATATATCTATAATTTTTATATGCATTATATACGATAAAAAAGACTATACATACTAATACAAGACATGAATAAGTATACGTGAAATAAATATATGGAAGGCAAATAAATAAAGTATGTAATATATGTTATGAAAAGTATTGGAACCAATTAAAATATATGATACGAAAAATATTTTTTTTAATCATCAAAATAAATATATAATACTAAATTAAAATGTACAATAGTTACAATGAAGAGATGATAAAATTTTTGTTTAACATTCTCCCCCTTTTTAATATTGACAAACAATGATTCACAGTGATCAGTAAAATGAATAGATTAGGCATAATCAAGTATAATCACTGGATCACAAATATTTCTCCCCTTTTTGACATTATCAAAAAGTTTTTTTCATAAAGCCCAGATGTCAAGAGTAATACGCAAGGCTCCCCCTATCAAAAACAATTTATACATAAGATGGAATCATGAATTAATATAGGCATATAATTTATTTAAACACGAGATAACATTCAGAATAATGATTACATAAATAAAAGTTAAATCTGCATATTATTAACCATTTTACAGATATCCTTAGAATAACCTTTAATTGTGATGAGATGTGTTCAAAATATCCTATTTAAAAGTATATACAAATATATCAAGGTCTAAGATTTGAAATTAGAATTAAACATTGGATTTGAGATATTTTCAACCTAAGTAAAATCTAGACATGCAAATAGAACAAATAATTTAGACACATTGCATGTTGTGCATTTACTTTTAGAGAGGTAAAACTATGTGATCATAAGTTTCTAAGTGAGACGATGCAAGATTTCTTGTTTCTCTCAACGTTTATCAAATTAAACGCCGATATCTGTAAACCCTAGGTTATTTTCTTTGGAGGAGCTAACCAAGAAGTTGAAGATGATATTAATCACTCATAAACACCGCAATAACTCTTCTTCTTCTTCTTCTTCTTCTTCTTCTTCTTCTTCTTCTTCTTCTTCTTCTTCTTCTTCTTCTTGTTGTTGTTGTTGTTATTATTATTATTATTATTATTTTCTTCACTCTCTCTCACTAGTTTGGGTTATAGATATAAAACCTTAAACTATATTTTTCTCTCTACAACTCCCTCTCTTGTCTCTCTAAAATGAGTTAAAAAACTTTTCATCCAAGAGATTAAGTGGGTTAAAAAAGTTATTTACATAACATTATAGAAATTAGTAACAGGGGTATACGGTAACACAACTCTATTGGTCGGGTAAACAGATACACATATCACTAACTACTTTGTTATATTAAAAGGTTGATCAATGACCCTGGTTTATCATCATGAATGTGAGAGCCACATATTTGTGTTTCTTTAAAACTTTTGCACAAAAATACATTTTTATTAATTAAAAAGTGTTTAAAAATTTATTTTAATTTACGGAAAATTATTGAAAAATAAGGAAATCATATTTATAAAAATATAAACACTAAAACCAATCCGAATTATGAAATTTTCTGAAATATAATGAATTACTAAAAAATACAAAGTGCGAGTTTGAATCCACTTGTTCCTATTTTTACCTTCGTACCCTTTCTTCTAATTTTTGAATCGTGCTTGACTCTTCAATGAGTCTAAATTTAATGAGGAAAGATAAGAGTGTATCTTACCAAAACTATAAAATGTTATGTCAATGATATCCAAACTTAAAAAAACAAAATTAGTATGGACATAATAACCTAGGGAATTCCTCATAATTTGGGTGTTCTATCTTTTATCTCAACTAGTGTGTAGTTTACTTTCTCAAATTCTTACTGATTTATTTTCCTAATTCTTTCATTTGTGCCTTTGTCAATTCCATGACAAAAGGAGGACAATTTTATTAAAGAGAGAAAGGGGTTATGATAAAGGGATTTTCCTAAAGGGAGATAGATTATGAGTAAGGGGATAATTAATTTGTACCAAAATAGAGATAACTATTAGCTAAGGGAAAGAAGCTTGTGCTCTTAGGTTATACTTTTCATATTGTCCTTTTTAGGGGGAGGGATTTTATGTAAATATGTTCGGGTAAGTTTAATAATGAGGAGTATATTTAGCATTTTGTGATTTGATAAAATATTAACATTTCCATATCTTGCATTTCATGTTATTCATATCTTAGTATGTTTTTAATATGTGACAAGAAAATATGTACAAATTCTCATTGAAGGTTGTTTGGTCATCTTCTTTCATTTGATTTTTGTAAATGTTATTTCTTCCATTTGTTCCTTTAGTCAAATGAGTTTTTTCATGGGTGATTGATTTATTTCATTTGCTTATGATTTTTCGTTCAAAATGATTTGACACGAAATAGATCAAAGGGAGATTATGAGAGCATATGTATGCTCAAGTTCCCTCATCTTATTCCACATAAAACCCCAATTTAAGCCTTAGTCCAAGAGGTCTCTAGAAGCTTCACGTTCACGATTTTAAAATAGGACTTCACCATAGCTATATCACGATAGAACTTAGATTTTATCACGATAGAACTTAGATTTTATCCAACCTAGTCCTATATGCGACCTTAGCCGTTGACTCTTCGTGTCAGCGAAAAAGTCTTCTCTGTATAGAACGGACTCGTGAGCGTGAGAATTTGATTAAATTTTAAGATATTTATATCAATAACTTGTCAAAAGACATGCAAAGACATATTAAAAATTGGGGGCATCCAACTTGAATTTTGAGTGTTCAACACTTGAGTTATATCCCACTTGTCTTTTACAATTTTGTATATAATCTTTGTTGTTCATTGATCTAATAATGAGAAGAGAAAAATATAAATATTAGGAAACGTTTTTTTAGATTTTAAGAGAAAAAAATATTATTCCTACCTCGTTTTGTTCTACAATTTCTTTGTTCATTCTTGAATCTAGAAAGTCAGACTTTCATAATCAAGCTAGTTTTGTCAAAATAATGTTATAAATATTTTGTTAATTATTATGGTCTTCTTTCAAGATTGAAATATACTTTGTAAGATATTTTTGAGTGAGACCAAATATTTTCTATGCCATTAACCAATAAGGCATCCTCACATATTCTAGATGCTAGTCCTTGGATTCTTTTAGTGTCGATTAACTTTTATCAAAGTTCATATTCAACTTTAAAAGAAGATTTTTTGAAAGGTTAGAATGCACATTATCAACGAGGTTGACACATGTGATGTGGTGAGTGATATGAGAGAGATCCATACTTGATCTCACTACTAAAAGATGAAAAACGTTGGTTATGGAGGTTGTGTGTTACCGCGTCTAGGGGAGATTCAACTTTGCAAGTCATCTCTTCCTTGTTGTAATACTTCACCTATAGTAGTAAAACGTGTCGGTTTGGTTTGAGATTTTAGGATAAGCTATTGCTTGAATTTGAATTTAAAAAAAAATATTTTTTTAGTTTTATAACTTGTGTCATGTACTCTCAACACAAAATTTATGGAAAAGCTAAGTGTCATTCTTTAAGAATAAATAGGGAATTAATAAGTTATAAATCTTGGCAAATCTGAAAAAGTACGTAGTTTGCGTATTGAAACTCCATCAATTTTTTAAAACTAAAAGTTTCCTTGAAGATAAATGGTTCCTTGATGCAGTGTCTCACAAGATTTCACTTAAAGAGTCCGAGGAAATAGTGGGAGCCTTTAAGTTTACAGGAGAGAAAACATAACAACATTATCCATTTTATCGTCTAAGTAGAGGTCATAAAAATCAAAGATGAAGTTAGAATTATCTTAATACAATTATAAGTTGTCCTTCCTCATTAGATGTGCACATAAAAGACCTATCCTCATAGAGAAAGTATTTCCATTCACCTTGGATAAAGAAAAAAAAACTCTTCCAGTAGTTAATGTTTTTTTTTGCATTTATTTAACCAATTTGTGATCTGGCTTTCGAGGTAATATGTACCAATATCCCAGAGTACAAGTGTGATCCTTCAAACCATAAAAGTATGAATAAACTCAATTTAATATCTTGAACACCTTTCTATCTTCAAGGGATCATGAATCCTATGATTACCCTAGGTATTCCCTTTGTTATATAAAAACTAGAAATACAAAAGCTAATTTGGAAAGACTTTTTGGAAAATGAAAATATTCCTTCCCAAAGAGGTCATGAACCCTTTGTATGGGCTTGTCACCATCATCTTTATGTTAGTTGGGATTCAATAAAAGTCATATATTTTGGAAGTTGTGATTTAGACACTGAGGCGGGTTAGTGAATGGCGTGTAATTTTGAGGGGTTAGGGGATTCATCATCAAATGATCCTTATTCTGCTAAATAAGAATTAGTTACAATTACAGGTTTGTTACTGGTAAAAGGAAAAAAAGGGTGTTAGAAAGTGGAATAAACAATGATCTTGGTGGACTCATTAAACGCGATCTCGTGAGCTTTATGTCTCAAGTTAGATGTTAAAAAGAGTTGTCTTACACAACTCTAAGTTTGGTTACTTAATTCATTTATAAAGTTAATTTCTTCATAGAAATATCGTAATTGAAACCCCTTTGAAGATTAATTTGTTAAAATATAAAATTATTCAATTCATACCAAATTCAATTTTACTCAATAAAAAATTATTTTTTCCCAATTTTCACACCAAATTCAAATTATTGGATAATTAAATCCAATTAATCAAAATGAAGTAAATTTTTTAAAATTTTCCAAAATATCAATTAGATTCATTTTTTGCGAGGTTATTGCGAATTAAATAATGCTGCAAATAAAAAAGGCAAACATGAACAATAAACATAGACATTTAGAGTTGAAACCCTCATGAGAAAAAAACTCTATTGCACCCTTGCCCAAAAAAGTGCACTGGTACTTATAATGTTTATAGGTAAAGTGCAGCGGACTTTACCTGATTTTCTATTTTGATCACTAAATGTTTTTTTGGCGGATATAACATTCTAATTTCATTTTTTTTCTAGAAAGTTACCACCGTTAATACATAGTACCGGGGTATCTTGTGGAAGTGAGGTATACTATTGACTTGGCATTTAATTGTAAAAAACTTTAGAAATTAAAAACTATGATGTGGAAACATTATTTCTCTCACTACCAAACGATTAATGTAACCCGTCTCTAACAACCCAAAATCTTAACACCATCTCCATTCCCAACTTTAGATTCAGTGATCTAGCTTAATTAGTTATAAAACCCAATTCTTCCAACAACATTTGAAAGAAAATCATAGATTTGGGAACAAAACCATCTCTTTCAACATTATTCCTTCAGGTAATTACGTAGTAAACCATATCCAATGATCAACAATATTTAGTAATATTCTGATTCCTCTGCACGTATCAGCAATGAGCTGTTCGCGATCAACACAACTTTTACAACACGGGGAACTCATTTTTCAAAGATCTATAACCAATACACGATCTATAACCAGTACATGATCTACCCCTGCCGAGAAAGATGATAGGTCTACCATGAGTGGGCTATAAAGAACTTAAGGAGGTTGAGTTTGGTTTCAAAAGAATAAGGGAGAAGGTCCAGGTACTTCGAATCATAAAATGACAGGTCATACCGTTCAGGGGATATCCCTCAGAACCAATATCTTTGATGATAAATAGACTTTCTTCGAAGAGAGGTCGAGCGTGATGTAAATGCTGAGTAAAGGTTATGTGTTTGATCATTTAAACATATGAGCATTGAGAGGGCTATACTGAAGAGATCCCACGGGTCCTAGAGAGCGTAAAGAAGAATAAAAATAGTCTATCACTAGAGGAATAGAGTGCTCGACAAGACCTAAGAGAGTTTCATGAGGGTCGTCCCGAGCCGAGAAGACTTCTAATAAAAAGAGTTAGGCAGAGAGTTGAGGCCAACTTTCCCTTGAAGATCGTTTGGGGGAATCTCTATATCACAGAATCCCTTTCACAGAGGTTTCATGAAAATGTATCATTTTACCCCATCAATTGTGAATTACCCTACACCCGTAAAGTTCGAACTTCCCGTGGTGACCCCGAAGTATGATGGCAAAACTGACTTGGTGCTGCATGTAGAGTAATACCAAGCCGTCGTTAATATTTATTCTATTCTAGGTAAGATGCGTTACTAATCATTCTCCAACATAATCACGGGATCCACGCAAATTTGGTACAATATTCTCTGCGAGGAAAATTTCAAGCTTTTGAAAGATGGTCAATCATTTCGTCAGTAATTTTTTCTTTGGAACCAAGACCGACAAAAGGGAGGCTTATTTTTTTAGCGTCCCTTAAAATGAAAATGAGACAACTCAAGAATATATCACTCCTTTCGATAATAAGAATCTAGAGATGATGGACTACGATGAGAAGATAGCCATCGCAACATTGATGAGTGGTCTATTACCTAGAAAGTTGTATTGGACATTTTTCAAGGAGCCACCCACAACGATGACTAAGTTATTAACCAAGGTCGAGAAGATCATGAATGCTAAGTAAGCTATGGTTACTAATGAATTAAGAATCTCCAAAGGCAACACTAGAAAGATTTTATAAAATAAGGAGCCAAGGCACGAAATCAACATGATCTTTCTTTCATGTAACTTCATTGCAGGAGGAGACGCTGTAGGTAGAGATGAAAGCCTACCTCAGAAGGGTTATACTCACATCAGACTAATGAATCTGACATGCACAGTGGATACTCTCCCCAGGAAGGTGAATAAAGATCACTTAATAGTTCGTTTCTGACCTATTTGGCGTACTTTACACACTCCTACTTTTATGAGTATTTTATTTCCACCTGTGAATTTAAATTATTAATTTAATTGGGAAAAATTAAATTCGTTTCGATAAATATTAATTAGTGAGTTTAGGATTAATGATTATTATTATTTACTTATAGGTAATAATTAAATAGCAATGTGAATTATTATATACTCTTTTAGGAGTGAATAATGATGAATTATTATATTATGTCGATAGAGAGTTAAATCATCAGATTTAAATAGTTTGAGGGCTACTCGTACTATACGTACGTGTCAAGCCCGATTAATGAGATAGTGGAATTTTTTTAGTTTGCTGACTCGAATAACCTTTTTGACGGCATCGGTGGTCGGGAATGGGTCGAAATAGTCCAAAATAGTTAGCTAGGGTTATAGTTGGGTTCGGGGGGGGGGGGGGGGGGGGGTTAATCATAGTAGGACCCGTATGTGTGTCTGGTTATCTTTTTACCTTTAGGGATACACCTAAAACGGAATTATTGTGTGATTATTAAGTATTTAAGGTTAAGAGGGGCGGATGGCAACCTCATTCTAGGATTTTTCTTATTAGATATTATGTGAGAAATTAAAAAGAACAGAAAAGAGAAGAAAACTTAGAGAAGCGAGGAAGACCATCTCCGAAAATCAATTCATCTCTACGAGTCGAGACTTCAAATTTTAATCTAGTAAATAAAGTGCTTACTTACTTTAGATTTGCTATTTTCTACACTTAATTATGTTCATGATTAATTAGTAATCAATGTGGTAATTAAAAGATAAAATCTTTGGGAATTAATTGAAACGCATTTATTTGTGTTTAACCTATGATCATAATGAATAATATATAAGTTAAGAATTCGTGACTTAGTTAAAGGAATATGTATATGAATATGAATATGAAGAATATTGGTATGGCGTGAGATCAATGAATTTCAAAGATTGATTAATTCTGGGTTGAATGATTTTGATTAATGATTAGGAAACCTTGAGTTTTGATGTTGGATTTGGGTCTGAATCGGTATTAAAATGCTTATAGGATGATCATATATAAATGTGGGATCTTAATATGTTATTTTAGGAGGATTAGGACCTCCATTGAAGGGTTTGGGAGGAGAAAACTCGAGGTTGAAGAAGAAGGGCAACCCAACGAATTGAACCAGTTCACTAGGGGAGAGAATCGGTTCGCTGACTGAACCGATTTTGTCTTCCAGTGACCGGTTTGGTTTACCAATTTTTTACTGTTAGTATTTGATAAATGGGCATATAGGCTTTCGGGGTAGATTGGGATTACCAAGGAACATTATGAGGGGCTTGTATATATTTTAGGCCAATGTTTAGATGGGTTCGAGTGAGACAAAATGGATTTCAAGTGCATGAACACTTAATAGGGAATTAGGAATTCAGTTCGGACTTCGAGATTGGTCATATTCATAAAGATCCACTAATGGTCATCTTCATTGTGCACAAATGTACTACTCAAAGGATTTTGGTTGATAATGGAAGCTTGATCGATATCCTATTTTATAACTGCTTCAAGATATTGAAACTATTTGAAAGGATCTTGCTAGCTTACGACCACCTATTTATAGGTTTATTGAAGATAAGGTGTACACCCTTAGAACCATCGAGTTAGAATTTACGACATGGGTATAGCCAACCTATAATATGCAAGTGATGAAGTTTTTCATCATGGAAAAGGAAACGACTTTGACCTAAAACATCATTTCGGCAAGGGTAGGTTTGAATAAGTTCGAAGGGACACATCCACGGTGCATCAGGTAATAAATTTCCCCACTAACTTTGGAGAGGTTTAAGAGAAAGGTAATCAACTGGTATTTGAGAATGTTATATCACCTCAATTAAGGAGCGCGAGAAGCTGACCGTAACCTACCATATTGAAACGCTCGTTCCCAGGGATGGTGAAAAACTTATGAAGGGCGAGGAAGACAACTAGATTGAATTCGTATATGTAGATCATCTAGTCCTTCGACCCAAAGATGAATAAGGATATCATATATTTTCTTAAGAAAAGGCAAAGTTTATTCGCGTTGAGCCAAGAAGACAATCCTAGTATTGACTTAAAATTTCTCTGTCACAAGCCCGACATAATTAAAGATGCCAAGCTAGTAAAACGAAAGCGAAAGTGAAAAAACTTTGTTGAAGAACGGAATGTGGCCATTAAGGATGAAATGGGTAATTCAAGAAGGCCAAATTCATCAAGGACATTAAATATACAAGTTGTCTCTCAAATATCATAATGGTGAGTAAGAACAATAGAAAGTGGTGCATATGCGTCGAATTTATGGATCTGAATAAGGCTTATCCTAAGGATTATTATCCTTTACCATGAATTGATCAATTGGTTGATGCTACACGTGGGCATGAACTACACAACTTTATGGATGCCTATTTAGGGTATAATCTAGTCTTAATGAAGCCATATGTTAGAGAAAACACCTATTTCATCATTTTGGTGTTACGGTCCACAAACGAGTGGGCGTTGCAACACAAGGGGCTCTCTTGCATAACGGTGAATGTGGGAGTACTTGTTTCCTATCCTGTTATGTCCCCTCGAAGTTCGATTATCGGTTCGACATTTGGGTCATTGATTTTCCCCCAGATATAGTTTAACATCGTGTCCAGTTTTGGTGCACGCCCTTGGTTATTATTTCTTTTGTGTGGGAAAATGAGGTTTTGAAGGTTGTTCATAATTGCCAATTTTTTTTATATAAAAACAAATAAAAAGGTTCAGTTTAGACCTTTCGGGCTAATCCTAAGGTAGGTTTTAAAGTCTGCGGTTGGTCCAGAGATTCTTATTGTATGGGTTTGGGAATCGATTTACGAGTGGAGAAGGTGTTAGGCACCCTAATTGTTCTTTATGCTTAATTAATTATATACTTGTTACTACTCTTTACATTAATTGATTACTTTTTACTTATTTTAGAATTTGTATAAAGACCTTAGTCTGAGGGTCTCTTAAAATGTAGACAGGTTCTTAGGTTAAAAAAAATATAGTGAAAGGTGTAACAACGTCACTTCAATCGGTGAAACTATGCAAGATTGCTTGTGCATGACTTTGTGCTTATGTTCATATAACAGGGGGTTGTTGATGTAATCTGAGAAAAGGATAGGCTTTTAGACAACTTGATATATTTTCCATGTTTTAAGTAGATATAGATAAAGGTTTAGGAGATGGGAGCATCTATGTTGGATAATATATCAAGAAAAGTATTATCGAGGGTTAATCTCACGAAAAAGACTTCGTATTATGCCTAAGGACCCAAGGGGATTGGGATCAAATGCTACGTAGTTCGATTGTATAATTAGTGTATATTTATTACAGTTTTGTATGTAGGGATATGTTTGTGGGGTCCCGCCTTGAGATAGTTCGATATCTCATTTTAGTTACCTAGGTGTAACGGTTGAAAGTCAATAGATAGGTGCATCTCACTTATCATGAGATATATTGTCAGGGCTCGATATCTTGAGAAAGACTAAGTATTTTGCCTACGTAACCACGTGAACTTAGGATCAAAGCCTACATAGTTCAGTCATAAACTTTTTCCAACGTGATGTGTGTGAAAGTGTAGCACTTGTCTTAGAGAGGGTAAGGATTATTTATGGATGATCAGAATGTAAGTTAACCCTAAGATAACTGATATTTGCATATGATATTATTATCGTCGGGTGATCACTATCCGGGAGTTATTTTCCTCCAGACTAGTTTGGGGTTGTAGCATTAAGGATATTATGTTTTAGACATCCTCAACTAGGGAGGTAAAGGTTGAAGTCAGGGGAGTTTGGACTAGGGACGAAGACATCCTTAGTAGATAATATGCCGAGAGAATATATTATAAGGCCTGGGCTTCATGTGTTTAACCAGTCTAGCCCCTGCATACCCATGAGGACTTAGGATCAAA
Source organism: Sambucus nigra (assembly GCA_949130495.1). NCBI lineage: Eukaryota > Viridiplantae > Streptophyta > Magnoliopsida > Dipsacales > Adoxaceae > Sambucus > Sambucus nigra. The sequence goes on from OX422212.1 coordinate 197,781,612, forward strand.
GGCAACATAGTTCCAATAAATAGGGCATATTTATGGGTGTAGGCAACGGTATAACGGGTATACAAGGTACACAATTATAGTATCTATGGATCATACTCCTTAATATTGAATTTTTGTTGTGTTTCATTAATATATTTATATGTTAAGACTCGATGTTGTTCTTACGTACTGAAAGAGACTTGGGATCAAAGACTTCTTAGTTTGATTATATAATTGGTGTATATGTGTTTGCATGCTTATATGTAGGGTTATGTTTGGCAGGTTCTTCCTTGATATAGTTTGATACCTCATTTTATTTATTTACGTGTAATGGGTGGACGTAGAGATAGGTGCATCTTGATGGAGACAACATATCTTGAGATATATTGTCAAGGCACAAGATCACGAGAAATACTCGGTATTACACCTACGCAACCAAGATGACTTAGGATGAAATTCTACATAGTTCATCCGTACACGTGTTCCAACATGATGTGTGTGCAAGTGTAGGACTTGGCTTGGAGAGGGGGGGATGGGAGTGGTCCCTAAGATCACCGATATTCACATATCATATTATGATTACGGGGTTATCACTAGACAAAACTCAATGTCCTTCATACTATCTTGGAAGTGTGGTGATAAGGATGTCATGTTTTAAACATCCGTCTCTAGGGTGGTAAAGGTTTAAGTCGGGGAAGTTTGGACTGGGTATGGATACGTCCCTAAGAAATAATACATTAAGAGAGGTATTACAAGGCTTGGGATTCCTGAGTTTAGCTCAGTATTGCCTCTACGTATCCAAGGGGATTTGGGATCAAAATCCAACATAGTTCTAATGAATGGGCATATTTATCATTGGAGGCAATGGGATTCCATGTACACGAGGTACAAAATTACTATATTTATTGATCCTAGTCCTTAATATATCATTTTTGTTGTGTTGGATTGATATATTTATATGTTAAGAAAATATGTCGATCAACTATCTATGTTTACAAAGTATTTGTATAAGAAAAATACATATTCAAGGTGTCGTCTCCTAGACGGGCTTTGTTTGCTCGGAGAGGTGGTGAAAGTTCTCAAATTTTATACTTTAGCCTACAAAGCTTTGGGCTGGCATAACTCAATAACATTTTCCTAAAAAAGGTTTTAAAAAGTATGTTTTTAGTTGATGTATTTTAATAATGGCATTTTATTAGCATGTGTTTAACATATGATCATGTCAATATAATACACAAATAAAGGTTATGGATTAATAACTAGGCTTTTGAAATACAAACATTATAAATTACACAGTCGCCCCCCTAAATGAGGCCCTAAATGAAGGGATGGCTAAAGAACATTAATAGGTATGTACATTTTATCACAGTATATATATATATATATATATATATGTGTACATTTTATCACAGTACACATATATATATATATATATGGAGTATCGCACCGAAATTTGTGCAGAGGTTTTTTACCCACGTGGTGAAAGTCGATTTTTTCTTGGGACGTGTCCCTTTTTTGAGGTTCTTTCAATCCAGTAGAGATTTGTTTAGAAGTTATAGATTTTGCGAATTTGGTGCTGAGGTTCGACTCGATTTATTTCTCAGATGCAACGTTTTCTAAGTACGATCCTTTTTACGGGACTCGAAAGTGACTTCGCATAAGTACGAGCTTTCCTTTAGGGTAAAATAACTTTTGAAATTATGATATTCTTCAGGAATTTAAGAACGACCTCGAGTATCTTGAACAATTGAGGGAGAACAAGTTGAAAAAATTGGATCGAAGTCAGGTTTTAGGATGCTTTAAAATGGTTAATGTGGTCCTTAATTTATAGGGGTATGGTCCCATCGGTTAATCGATCGCTTAATGGTCTTGAGTCATCGATCTTTGGCAAGTGACACATGCTCGGTTAATATTAGATCTTCAAAGATCTTGAAATTATGATTTTCTGGGATGGATAACCGATTGGTTTTCTATGGGAAAACGTTTAATCGATCGGTTAACGATTTAAAGGGCCTCTAATCAATCGGTTAAAGGCCGTAGAGGGTTTGTTTGCTTTTCTATTATTTGTATTTTGGACCTATATATTTTTTCTCTTAGATTTTTGTACCCCTTTAATTTTACTTATAGGGTTTGAAAGTTGATATATTGAGTGGGTTCTTTCGAATTTCGTGCCCAGAGCTTATTTATGCTAGGATGAGGCATCCTTGAACGTCCGATCGAAATGTCCAAAGAGACAGTCGACTGAGAGTGCACATGTGTATACTCTTCATCGAAATTAAAGGACTCTAGAAATAGATTTTCCTATTTGGGAAGAGATATGGGTTCTATGGGTAGAAGTTTGAAAGTTTTGGGGAGAAAAAATGGGTATTTGGCAAGTTCTGGGGGCTTTAACCACCCAGTTAAAGGTGGGGTGTGAAGATTCAAACGATCGGTTAACTATAGGGGAATGGTTATCCGATCAATTAATCACTCCAATAGACTAAACCTATTAAATGTAGTTTGAGGTTTTTATTCTGGGAAAGCTAGACTCTACATCATTTAGCAACATTCGTTCTTGCACCATCATTGTTTTCTTTACTTGAAATCACTGTTTTTCATCATATTACGTCCTCTTTGTGAGATCATGGACCGTGGGAGTGGTTCCAGCTATGGTATGCCGAATGTCCCTTTTCTTTTATCTTTGTTTGAGAGTCTTCCCATAGGCACACAAGCATATTATTCTATAGTACTTACTCCAGCGATCAGGAAAGACATGATATCACTCTCATTCGATCATATTGCTCCCTCTCGTCCTAAGGTGGGCTGTTGTATGATTCTGGTATTATCGTTTATGTTTACAGTAGTTTCTCATAGTGAAGACCAGTTTGCCTATATTCTCAAGAGGGATGCAACTTTTAGCTTATTGGCAATGGCTTTGGATCCTTCCCTTCTGAATAACATGAGTTTTTGTGTGTGTTGGCTTTTTTAGTAGGTATTTTTTGACAATGACCTGCTAAGGGAAATCATGAGGCGTTGGTCATCTAGAGTTATGACAACTGACTTCTGAAGTATCAAAGGATGTGGCGACTAACTGTTTGCATTTGTCTACAGGCCTTGTTCAGTGTTCGGATGAATTAAGTCCTTCGGTTGGTGCCTCTCCTTCAGAGGTAAGTTTTTGGGTACCGCACTCGAGGGCTAAGAGTGTAAGTTATATTGGCAGACGTCTAGGAAAGACGCCCCTCATATGATGGTTTAGTGGGGATAGTGTTTTTTGGTGGGTCTTTTAGGTGGGATATTATGTAACCTCCTTAAAAATGCATTTTTTTGGTTTTTTGGACACACTAGGGTATATAGGTAGTAGTTTCCCCTAGAAGGAACATGAGGAACCACCGATACATTTTTTCTTTGAATGACTATTACCGTTCTATGCATATATGTATATAAATAAGAATATCCCCTCTTTTTAGTTTTTTTTTGTATATAATGTTTTTGGCTTTTCATTCTTCTATTCATGAATAATGTAATTATGGACATAATCGGGCCGAAGCTCTTTTATTCATGAATGATGACTTTACTCGTTCCATTGATAATACTATGGGGGTTCATTATTCATGTCTTGAGCCCTAACCGAAGGAGGTACATCATATGGTAGGGTTATAACATCCAGTACACGGAGGTAGAGGTCGATCTTAGGGATACTGACTAGTCATCATATATCTGTAGTGGTGCCTTGGGTGGCTGAGGCGGCGTACTAATTATGGAAGCATTCAACGATCGTTAAGTCAGTGGATCAAACATGGCTATTAGAGTGGTCTCATCAGGAAATAGTGCGGGTAATCCCCATTTAGGCTCTAGCTATGATGTCCCTCTGTTGTTTGCAGTAACCCGTGATACGTTGATTCCAACTGTATTGACGTTGTGGATATTCCTGTAGTCCATGTATAACCCTTCTTCCTAGAGGATTTTCAATGCAGGTTGTAGGTATCTCTTTATTTTGTCCCACCATGGCTCAAGGATCCCGTGATAGGGGAAATCCTTTCCATAGAGAAAAAGTGTTGATTCAAACCTTTATAAGGGTTTTTGAGGTTACTTACTATGGCTTTGTTGTTAGGGGTATACTCAAGATCGGATATTCCCTTATTTTTCGTAGAGGTGCCGACTTTGAGGTTCCCTATTACTTCTTTTCGAGTCCAAACATGGTCATGTATACCATTTTTTGGATGATTCAGGCGATTACATTGTGAATAACTAGCTCATTCTCTATCAAGTTACACTATAAGAAAAATGGGTTTGGGGGATGGCTAAAATCCGTACCTAAAAGCCAAAAATTCATCCAAAAAAAGAATTTAGGATGGATTTTTCCGCACTAAGTTTTAATTCATGGACTCTTTACATTTAGCATTAGGGACAAATTTTTTTGTCCCAAAAGGTATTCCCATGAAAAAATTATCACTATTTCACAAAAAATATGGACAATTTACCCATACCTAATACTACTCAAAACAACAATTAGGACGGTTTATAAACATCTCAAAATGTATTCCCAATTGATACAAAAATGGGCATTAGGTATGGTTTCTAATCGTCAAAATTGATAAAAAAAAATTGGCATAAAAATCATATTATTATACACTGCATGGCGCTATAATAAATTATGTGTAATTTGTATTATAAGTCAAATCATCTAAATACAAACGCAATATATCAAGTTCATTAATTGAAACACCTTTCCAATAATAGAATACGATTATAGTAAAATAAAATATCCAAATATAATAGTTAATCAAATCATCAACTCTTTACAATTTTTTTAAAAATCGACAGATTCTTCTTTGTTTATATATGAAAACCAACATGTTTAATCATTACAAAAGCCACACAACCATAAAAAAAATTAAAAACAACAGTCGCGAAGGTCAACAACAATAAAAAAAAAAATTAACATTGAAATGTTATCTAGCAAAAAATATAAGACACAAAACAAAGAATATATCAGTAATCAAATAATGTTTAAAATTCTATTAAGGAAAAAAATGCATTTTCACTCTTTGACGGCATGTTTTAAAGCCAAAGTCTAAATATTTACAAATAATCATCATATTCTCAAGGATGTCTCAAAAAATAGGCAAGGGTCGTCGCATCGATGCCCGGATGCGACGAGAAATATGCAATGGTTCCTGGAACAATCTCGACGTGTGCGGGTAAAGAAGCTTGTCCAGTATACTAGATTTAAGTTAACGAATCAGAACATATGGACTATGGTAGGAAAAGTCATGGAGTTAGTAGATACCGTGATAAGAAGAAAAGTTAACAAATCTTGTTTACGAGAAACTAAATTGGTCGATGAGAAATCTAGAGAAATAAAAAATACAGGGTTTAAATTATACTATATAGGAAAACATAAAAATAGGAACGAAGTTGTAATAATAGTAGAGAAGAACTTTAAGGACAATATCGTAATTATTATTAGAAAATGTGATAGACTTATACTTGTAAAATTGGTATTAGGTGAAAATATAATTAATATTATTAGTGCTTATACACCCCAAGTAGGATTAGATGAGCACACTAAAGTACAATTTTGGGAGCAAATGCATGAACTCATTCAAGAAATACCCATAGGTGAGAAAGTATATATAGGGGGAGATTTTGATGGCCATGTAGGAGAATATTGCGTAGGATATGAGATAGTGCATGGAGGATATAATTTTGGAGATAGGAATGATGGGGGAGAGTCTATCTTAGATTTTTCAATGGCTTATGATTTTGTACTAGTAAACACAAGAGTCTTGAACTCTTAATAACTTATAAAAGTGGAACGCATAAGAGCCAAATAATTTTTTTCATTACTAGAAAAGGAGACCGATTAACGTGTAAAGACTATAAGGTTATACCAGGACAGAGCTTAACCTCACAACATAGGATACCGATGTTTGATATAAATATTAAAAATCAATCACGAGTGCGAAAAGTGAAGATTAACTCACGAACTAGGTGGTGGAACTTAAAAGGAGAGAAATTAGAACTATTTAAAGATAAATTATTAAATGAAGTAACATGGAATACTGAAGAATAGACTAACATGTTTGGAAAACTATACAATTATGTACATGGGGACCTAATCATGCATCTACATTGTGAGGGACCATAAAACTAAGGACGTTAAATAGTTATAAAATTTACACAAAGAAGTCATGCGATAGGGAAATATTAAGTATAGTAGAAAGGAAGCATATAGATAGGTAGTGTTGGTGTCTACGTTTGGTTTGCTGATTTGAATTAGTCTTAGCTTAATTAAACGAATAATTATAATCATAGATAAAATAATAAATAAGTGAGCTAGAGAGAGATGAGCAATAAAGAGAAGGACACAAAGATTTACATAGTTCATCCTAATGAGGGGCTTGTATCCACGGGTATAAGGTCACTATTAGGGTTTAGTACATGCCTCACGTGAACTCTCTAGGGTTTAGATTGACTTATTTCAGTTTTCCTTAACTAGGAGAGGTGGCGAGCAATTATAGTAGTTGGAAGATGAAGAGATGGAATACCGTTATATATTAGGTATTTATATCTTTACATTATAATTAGCAGTTGGATATTCTTCACATGCATATATATGTTGATTGTTGAGAGACTCACGTTTGTCTGTTCACATTACTATTTGTTCATCTTCTTAGGGGTGGTCGGCTAGCGTGATGACCATAGAGATAATGGTGCCAACCACATTTTCTTGTTATTTATGGTCTCACGGAGTATGATGACATGTGTCACCTATTTATTGGTCCACTTAGTTATGTTTTTTAGGTTAGAAAAATGCTGCCAATACTTCGTTCTTGATTGGAGTGATTTATTGACTGAAAGAATGGAGTATTATCTGTCAGGAGTTGCTTGAACATTTGGAGACGTATGGTTGGTTGCCGACCTATGGGACTTATAAATCTGAGACTATCACTTTGTAGTGGTGGAAATTTTATAAATAGTAGCAACAATAGTGAAATGTCCAAGGGCACACTGGTCATTTTAATTTTTGGATAATTAAGACGTTGTTAAAATGCAAAGTAGTGGTATACTTAATCATTTCAACTTTTGTAGCTCAGGGGATATCCCAAGTGCTATAAAGAGTAATTTCCTTCTTCGTTTCTCTCACCTTGCATTTCAAATTCATCTTTTTATTATCAAGCTTTCTATTCCACCATTTATGAGAAAACTATTAATGTGTTCAGTTTCACATTAAAAGCTCCTTTCTCCTACTTTTCTATCCTTTCTTCTTTATCAAAATGGTAAATATTGTGGATGATAGTTCTTTGGAGACATTTAAAATAAAGTATAGGATTTAAAAATAGGTAAAAATAGAGTTTGTAATAGGTCTTTCTCATTAGAGGGGGATCTTTAGATTTATTACTGAATCTGGGGTGACCTTCCCTCCCAATCATTTATTCCTAGAATTTTGCCAACATTTGGATGTGGTCCCAAACCAAATGCCTCCCAACACCCAAAGATTAGTAAATTGGGTTAATCGCATTAATGTGCGATTTGGAATCCACATAGGGATAAAAGAATTGATGTTTTAGTACAATTGGGGAACCGTAAAGGTTAACATTTAATATCTGAAGACCAGATACTCAAATAGGGCTTTGGTACTAAATATGCATGATTCTAATAAGAATTATTGGGATTATGGATTGATAGTAAAGGATTGGCACCCTTGTCCCAAGGGCGAAGACTAAAATGGGCCCCCATTGCCCTCAGGAGGGATAGGGCAAAGGTCAGAATTTGTTTAATCTTATGTACTTTATCTTTATTTTTTCTTTTAGCTAATCCTATTATTAATTATACTTTGCCTTTCGTTTTGCAGAGATGAGAAATAAAGATATCCCTTATTCATCTGAAGTCAATTTTGTTGACTTAAAAATTATCTGATCTATCTAGTAGAGAATAAGGAGATGACCCTTGCTCGACATCTATTATGCTTGATTGTAGAGTAATATTACCTCCTTCATTGCTCTTCCTATTGAGGACATCCCTTCAGCTCCCATTGACTTAGAGTATCCAACTTCATCATCTTCGGCTGCTAACTTGGAATCGTCTCCTTAAGTAGAATGAGATTTTTTAATTGGAGGCACATCTTACTCCTTCGAGTCTCTAGATATTTCCATCGTGCCGACCAATATTTTATCTCCATAGATGGTGAAGAGAAAGATCCCCAACCTCCTTACCGGTTCTAAATATCCTCCTCCTACCGAGAAGAGAAAAGAAGATATTGGGTGTTCTAATCTCCCTTTGGTGATTGATCATGCTATAATAAAGACCCAAGAACCTTAGTTCAAGAGGTTAAAAAAGGGTCCATCTTCCCCCTAGTTTCTAAAAGAGAAAGATCAAGCCGACCAAGTCCATAGTGGTACCCCTTATGTAGAAACCCCATCACGGTACCCCCTTTCGCACCTCTTTAAGTCCTTAACACTCGTACATTCACCATAAATCCTAGGTCATACGTCGAGTACTGATTTCGAAGTCATTGAGTTCTCCCAGACCATGTATGACTCCGATCAACTCTCCAACCTGAGCAAAGCTCGATGAAACCTCGAATGGACGTAAATCCGCCTTCGAATGATACATTTCATCCGCGAATCAGCCTCACAATCTATACAAACAATCTGTTTTAATTCGAGTACTGATCAAAAAGCTATCGAGCATTATCGGGCCTCATTTGATTCTGGTAAACTCTCTAACCTAAGTGAAAACCAACAAAATCTCTAAGGGCTCTAAATTCTTTTTTCGATGGTCCGTCCCATGCGTGAATTGTCCGCACAATTTGCATGAATGATCTATTTTACTTTGAAGGGCCACTGGCTTTTTCGGGCCCCATTTGACCTCAACCTCAATTAACTCTCTAAACTGTGTGAAGATTAATGAAATTTCTAAGGGCATTGAATTCCATTTCTGACGGTCCATGCCGTACACAAATTGGCCTCACAGTTCAGATGAACGATTCATTTTTCTTTAAAACCCTTGTCTAGAGACCATCAAGCGCTTTAGAGCCTCATTTGACTTCAGTCAACTCCCTAACCCGGGCGTGGCTCAAGGTATTCATGAAAGGATCTAAATGCCCTTTCCAAATGTCTCTCCTATGTTCTATTCGAACTTACGTTTATATTTTATGCCTGTTTTTGCAAAAATCCATTTTGGACTGCTTATAGGCACCCCAATCACCCTAATTTTCCTTACCTAGTAAGGCAGGCCCTATGCTGATAGGCATGAAAGTGGCCATACCGATCGCCATCATCTTTACCCTAATTTGCACTATAAAAAGGGCCATGACCTCACCCTTGGAAATGTGATACATCAAGAATATTACATATTTGCGCCCTTTATCTTTATGCATTCTAGCACTTTTATATTCTTAATGTCTATATTTATGGTTGTTAACTATACAAGCTCGGATTTGGACATATATATATTTTGCAGGGGTTAATTGTGCTTTTGTAGGTATTGGAACGCTAAAAGTGAGGTTCAGTTGCATTTTGGAGAAGTTCCATCGTCGAATGCTACTTCAAGGGCAATTTGGTATTTTCAAACTCACTATTTTTATGTAATAAAGTTACCAACATGTAGATCATCAAATTATCTTTCCGTGGCCACTGACCGTGCGCCATTCTGACTCCATATGTGGAAGTTCTGGCCATTTTTAGAAGGTTTCGGTATTTTCTTCTACTTCAAGGGCATTTTGGTAATCTCATACTGCATAATTTGGAGGGTTTCAAAACCTAATCATGTAGATAATTGAATTATCTTCGCGTAGGTTCCGACCACGCCTCATTTCGATTCCGTATGAGGGAGTTATGGATGTTTCCGTGTAACGCGTCAAAATTGGTTCAAAGAGGAAAAGTGGGTTGTCTCCACCCCAAGGCAAATCTCAAAACCGCGGTCGACTGGTCCCACACATGAGGTCGACCGGTCCCATCAGATATGGATGAAAATTGACTTATTTTGGGTTTTTTGTCTTGGTTTTGTGGGGGGTTTGTTTTGGGGTATAAATAGAGTGTTAAGGGCTTTTCTTTGGATATATTCCATTTTAGGTTAGAGAAATTTAGGGATATTTGTGGAGTGCCCCTCTCCTCCATTTTCTTTGGTGTATCCATTTAAAGTAAGATCCTATTACTATTCATTGACTCTTTCCTTTCGTTTATGCTTTGTGCCCTAGTTTTTCATGTTTTCCATTTATTTCAGGTCTAGTTTAATTTGTGTAGTGTAATTTAATTAGTTGGTTTATTTATGTTGTTTATCATGATTAGTGTCTAGTTTAGTCTAGGTTGTGTCGGGTTGAAGTCACCTAGGGTTGATATGTTGCTTTGCTTTGGTGATGGAGTTTACGGGTCTATTTCGAGTGCGTTGTCCTAGTTATTACGCCTAGAGGATTTGACGGGGTATATCATGTATGCTTCGTGCTTACGAACTTGCGTGCATAATTTTCGGGGTATTTGTTGATGCCAAAATCATATTCGACTTTTATGCCAATTTAGGGGTGTGATAACTCTTGATTTAATTAACTGTTGAAACGAGACGCAATCTTAATAACTCGTCGACCCATGTAACCATTTTATACTAATTAACTCGGGGTGAGAGATATTCGATGCAACCTATAGTTTTTATTCTCTTTGTTAATCTAGTTTAATTTTCCCTCGCCTAGTTTAATCTTTCTCTTTATTATCTTTTCTTTTTAGTTAGAAAATTATCTTTTACACTTTTATTGAGAAGTATTAAATCCATTAAATTCTAGCAACTCGTCTCTGTGGATTTTTTATACTCGGACTTGGCCGCTATACTCTCTTTTTTAGTTTAGTCATAAGTTTAGATTTTTGTATTGAGGAGATGAAACGAAAACAACGATTAGCGTCTTGACACACGCTACTTTTCACCCTTAATCAAAATGCATCTCTTTTGGCAGTCAGAAAACATTCTCCTTGAATTCAGAGTCTTCCCTTTTCTAAAAAATCCATTTTCCAACCTTCCCTCACCTCACTTCCTTACCTCGCTTATCCATACACCTCATCCTATCATATTACCCTCACGCCTCTTTTAAAATCAGCATACTTACATTTTAAATTCAGTGACAAAGATCTATCAAGGAGGTCCATCCCTCAATATTTTCTAGTTTTATTCATTCATGCGATATTATTCATTTTATTCTCATTTTATGATACAATCTAGTTTTGTTTATTATCTCACATCAAATAATCTTAACTTTTTATTATTAGTATTGCACACAACTTATTTTCATAAAAACCCAAAAAAGACAAAAAGAGGATTTATTCATAAATTTCAAAAGTAAGACTTCCATTTTCCCACATTTTTACACTTAAACACACGTCTCCCCAAAAACACACAAGAGGAGTCCTATATTTGGATTTATGGGTTGAACCGGTCCCTTATGCTATTTTTGAACTACGTGGACTTTGATGCCCCTTGGGCTACATAGGCGTCTTGGGCCAATCCCAAGATTTGAGTTCTCCCCTTTCATTTTATATCTTTCATAATATATTGTATCTAATTTTTTGAGTCTTGGACTGCTACATATCTTTGTCTCGTCCGACGTGCACATTCGCTCCTCCATAGAAATTCATGATTCGATGAACACTTATATCATATTTTTATTATTATTTTGGGTACACTCACACGATGAGTCCTCTCCGTCCATTCCATGGCGCGATTCAGATAATTCCACTCTTCTCTTACTTATATTATACACGTGAACACACACATCATGGTAAAAAATAATAAGATTAACATAGCCCAAGAGAGACCGAAAGATCGGAATGGGTGCCTAACACCTTCCTATTTCGTAACTTAGTTTCGAACCTTCGAATTGCTCGATTTTTTATGCATAAATTTAAGATTGATGCCGTTCTCTCGAGGAGGTGACATTATTTTTCTCGTTTTGATCAAAATAGGCTAGAGACTCCATCTCTTGATGTTAACCACATTTGACAATGACTAACTTTATATCCAATGCTGGACCACAAAGATGCCAACACGAGTGGTGAAAAGAGGACCTACATATCCTCGAATCACTCACACGCGCTAGGATAAAAAAGGGAAGAGAGAGAGAGAAATATGGAGAGGGGACCTTCTTCCTCCGCTCGTCCTAACTTCAAGGCCCACGTCTGCGCCGGAGGAATTCACCCCTGATGGCCATAATGACGACTCCACTGGGGACGTGATATATGACTAGACTCTATTTATACATGCGTGTTATTCTTTACTCTCATGCTTTTATACATGTGCACATATGCTCCCACTTATATGGATGTTCTAGAGGACTAGACTTTTTGTATGTTTATCTTTTGCTCATTTCCACCATGTGCTCTTCTCGTGTATATATCACTCTTTAATCATTTATACATTCTTACCACGCTTCACCTTATGCCCACTTGTATATATTCTTCATGCTCACATCACACACTTGCACTTTTATATAGTTTCACCTTCACTTACATGCTCCACACACCACTTGTAGATTATCCATGTTTAGCTTCAATAGAACACACTATGACTTCTCTTCCCTGCGTATATTTTCATGCTTACTTACACATCTCACACACCACTTGTAGATTATCCATACTTAGTCTCACTAGAACACACCTTCATTTGTATATAGTCACATGCCTTTTCACTTACACCATTCCCATGTCACTCTATCACCTTACACACCCCAGTCACTTGTATATTCACATGCTCCCCTATCACCATGCTTATTGTAGTTTTCATGCCCCATGTTAGCTTTAGTTTTCAATTCATGCTATTTGTAAATTATCCCTCATGACGATATTAATTCCCTTATTTAGCAGGCAAATAAATCTCTATAAGATACTAATCAAGACTCATGCATTTTGGTACACTACATCACCAGAGCATGGAAATATTGACTAAAATTTTATCTTGCACTTGGGCGTCACTTCATGATGGGTTCAATTCCTAAGGTCAATTCCTAAGGGAAATACTAATCAAGTCTACTTGTGTTCTTCTAAAGTCAATTTGGTTGCTGATCTGATCTCTAATCTAGCTGATAATGTTATTTCAGATATTCAATTTCTTGAAGTGCCGAGTGTCCTTAACAAAATTAGAGGAGCTTTAATTCTAGATGCTCAAAGTTTTCCTTATTGTTAAAGTCTTCTCTTCTGAATTATTGTAAGACATTTAGAGAGGGCTCTTCTCTCTATTTGATTAATAAAAAATTTATTCTTTGAAAAAAAAATTCCTAAGGGGCGCAGTTAACCTAAGCGATATTATTCTCACCTTCCATTTCCCTTGTACCTTCAATGTATATCGAATGGTTCCCCTTGCATCGCACCGCTTCACCGTTCTCTTGACAGGAGGCATATAACAGGGAACTCGTTCATGTACATTGAGTATATCAAATTTGGTCTCACATTTACCATCCCCACGAGGTATATAGTGAGGCAATTCATGTACACTCATGTATATCAAATGGCTTGTCCACACATACTGATGAATGATTGCCTTTATAGTCAAAAGGTGTATTCTGAAAGTCATGAAAAAGGGGGGAACCCTTCCACTAACCCACAAAATGTATAAATCTCATATAGGTGTCAGCCATAGGACACTCATATTAGTTTTGCCAATTTCCATGTGAAACTCTATCGAAATTTCTGATCGCCATACCGCCCAAATTTTCTCACTATTTTTCCCTTTCTTAAAATAGGACCCTATCCGTGAGCTTGAAAATAAGTAAAATTTTGCCTTATATTTTATATCCTATCCATTCCCCATGCTCAGGTTTTGCCCCATATTTCTCATATCTAGGAAAACATAATACAAGGGGAACCTAATAATAATAATAATCATGATGAGGTTTTCCCTTTTTCCCTATTTGTTAAAAAAATCAAAAATACCAAAAACATTTCTCCCTTTTTCCAAAATTCCAAAAACATACTCTATTTTCCTTCAAAAATAAACCAAAATCATTTTTTCCCTCTCAGATCAATCATATACCTGACTTTGGCCGGGCTCCCTATTGGCTTCGGTCTTTTATCAAACCACCATGAAGCTCCACTGCTTCCTCTTCTACTTCAATCGAATTGGGATCTACCTCGGGAAGTGGTCTATGGAGAACACAAACCAAGTACCGAATCTCTAACCAGACTTGATAGCCATCCTACCCTAACTTAATGCCAAAATTGACAACCTTCAAATTGATGTATAAGAGATGCAGCAACATCGAGCTAAGACTCCTAAAGCTCATTAACCTGAGATCCTCTTTCGTCGTGCCATGGGTCCACCTGCCCCCGGTTCCGAAAGAATACTAACATGCCTTGTGTGCCCCACCTGCAAATGGGATGCCACACGTACAGCCCTCAATTTTGAACCTTTCCTAGCCAGGGGCTAATGTGCCAGTGCCTGTGGACCCTAAAGAAGAAGAAATTAACAAGGTTAAGTAAGACTTAAACTATTATCAAAAACTTTCACCACGTCAAGATATTCGTAAAATTCATGGAATACACCCACATGTCTCCCTACCCTAAGGCTAGATTACTAGAAAAGTTTAAGATGTCGGACATCAATAAGTTCGGGGGTAGCAGGCCCCTAATTGTGCACCGACGTAACTACCACCGAGCCATGACCCTTCGTAGGGCTTCAAAAGAGATAATGGCTAGATGTTTAAATACACCTTGAAAGAGAGTTCCCTCCAATGGTTCATGTCTTCATATCCCAGTATAAATACAACAAAGATCTAGAGTTCACACGCAGAGACCTAGAGTTGCAAAAGAAAAACCTTGGGGAATCAGGCAGTAGCTTCATTGGGAGGTGGAGAGAGAAAGCCGCCACTATGACCAACAAGCCCCCCTCAGAGGAAGAAAAAGTGAGCATTGTGAAGAAGAACTTACTACCTCATATCTGGGAATCTATGGGAGGACAGTACTTCCCGCACTTTCGATCCCTCCAAGAGGTTAGTTTGGAAATTAAAGAATGTATTACCAAAGTAGATTTTGAACTAAAAAAGCTTATATCACGGAAGTGTGAAAAGAACGCCAATGCCTCAGTCTCAATCATTAACATTATATCCTAACCCTCCACTTCTTAGGCACCTGAAATTTGCCCTAATCCTATCATAAAAGAATATACTGAACTCCATGCTCCCCTATCAAAGGTATACCAATCCCTGCAAACTCAAAACCTCATTAAATCATTAGAACCCCGGCCATTACCAATCCTCTTTCCTCACAGTCCACACCACTGACCAAAGAGTTCACCTCAAAAATGTAACCAAGTCCGTATAGACTAGGGCATTATTTCTCCTCTAGCTAATTCCAAACCCAACACCACTAATAAACCTCTTCCGCACATGGAACATGATCAAGTGCCATCTTTCTAAAAAGTAACCCAAATTTTAATCCATATACCCAAATTGTGTCTATCAAATTACCCATCCCAACCATAATCTCACTGAAACCTCTCAAAGTCTGCCCATCCTTTCTCTTGTATCCCACAAGCTTTGTTGGCCAAGCTTTTTTGCTCCTCACGTGAGCCTCTATTTTCATTCGCACCTGATCAGAGGAGGGAGGCATGGAACTTCTTGCAATATTATATCAACTTCAAAGGCTTGGGCTAAAACTACATGTGGAGATGATCATTAACTACGAGATATTTAGTGGCCCATTCATGAAATCCTGAAAGTGGGCACGATAGTTAGATGAGTGGGTGCTACCTGTAGAGGAAATCAGTATGGATGATGTCGTGCATATCATATCAGATATGTTTCTCCATAAATAGGGGATATAGAGCATCCCTGAGTTGCTCATAGCCTTGAAACTTCAAGGACGTATGGTCCTCTCACTTATACACTTCCATGCTAAGTGGGAAGATCTATGTGACGATAGTGTGGAGGTTATTGAATGCATCAACTACAATTAGTAAGAGGACATCGTCTCCACATGATGAGGAATGACATTAATAGCTCAGATGATGAACCGAACCATGGAGAATCCAGTTCAGTTACCAACTTATGTGGGATGATATCTTTCGAAGAATTATTAGGGGAAACCAACAAAGTGTCTATGCAGCACGAAGTAAACGAAGTTGTTCTTCCTTGCCTATGTTAACCACATGACCCAATTCGGGAGATATTACAAAGATTCGATTCACCATTCAATAAAAATAGATAAAGGAAAAGGAGTTAACGAATAGCTCCCAATGCTAGAAATGATCGTTGAAGAAAGTAATGTTCTCAACCAGCTAAAGAAAACCCAAGCCAACATCACCTTATGGGGACTCTTCATGGCCTCCCAGTTGCACCAAAATGCTCGATAAATATCCTCATAAGATCCATAGTTTATCCCTTTACCAGTCCCGAAGAGGCTGTAAATATAGGTTGATCCTTGACCTCTACCATACTCCCCTCTTTCTCTGAAATAGAAATCCCAAAATTTAGCCCTAATGATAATTATACTCTAAACATCTTCGTCCAAGTTTTAAGGAAGACAGTCCCACTATCACTTGTACACAATGTATCCACTCTCAATGTTTTTCCACTCAGAACCTTCAACTACCTAGGATTGAAAGTCAATGATTTTACTCCCACATTTGCCGCCTTTGTTTGCCTACGACAACACCCATCGGGAAGTGATGGGTTTTATAAAGCTTACACTAGGGGTTGGCCCTATCAATTCTTTGATCGAGTTCCAAGTTATCAATAAACCTACCTATTTTAATCTACTCCATGGATGCCCATGACTCCTCAGTATTTGAGGAGTATCTTCCTTTCTCCATGATAAACGGAAGTTCTTCACTAATGATCAGGTCATTAACATTCTTAGGGATGACGACAGTTCCGATAGTTCCAGTACTAGCAACCCGATACTAGAGATTAAACATAGGGTCCAATGACATGCTCCTCTCCAGCTTCAGAATCAATCCACTCCCTATCCCAGTGGTAAACAATTTTAAAGACCGAGTTTGTCTAGAACATAACCCTCACGGAAATGTCAATGTAATCCAGATGTTCAAGAATATGCACTTTATGCTCGGAATAGGGCTAGGATGATGCCAGCATGGAATCCTTGAGCCTCTAGTCCTAAAGAAATCCTTTCCCCCAAGTAGTCTGGGATACTAACCTTCATCGGATGAACTCAAAGCACTCTGATAAGCATGTCATAAAAGAAGCCTGGAAAATGAAAAGACTATTTTAGGAGACTCTCTTAATGGAAGACTTATCAAAGAGGTAGGAGACTTTGGTTTTGTGGATTCTCCAAGCAATGGTATGACCCCGTTGAGAAAAAGAAGGAACTGGGCCTAAAAATATTTTTTAGATGGTAGCACCTGGGGTGAAGAATGGAAGCACAAGGTGAAATCTTTGAGTAAGGGAAACATGGAAATCACTGATAATTCTGAGGGGAGCAACTCTAAGGAATCCTTTGACGTGTAGACACTGGGGGTGAGTATTTACATGATTCACCAAGTTGTTGCGCAGTTATACCCATTTGACAAAATCACAACTGCTGAAGTACCTCTGCTAAAGTGGCATTCCATAATGGTCCCACCTGTTCGAGACCAGCCAAACCCTGTTGTTTATCCCATTCTAGGAACTTTTTCAATTTCTGATGTCAATGTAAATGTGGCCTCTTTTGACGAGGTACTCAATGTTGTATTTCTCGAGAATGAAATAAACAAATATTCTGAGTATCTTGATGCACCTAAAATTAATTACATTGATTTTAATCAAAAATTTGATGATGATAATTTGGTAAATGAATAATTCTTAACTGATCTCAATAAGGAAAAAACTGAACAACATAATCGCATTCAAACTAATGATGATGAGATTGTTGTTAGTAATCTTAGTTCTAGTAGCCATATGAGCGAGATTAGGATAGGGTCGACCCTCAATAACCATAAGGGGCATAATTCGAAGAGTTGTTAAAGGAGTTTGTGCCATCTTCACATGGTCCTATGATGAAATGCCCTACATTGACCTAGAGATAGCTCAACACGAGATCCCCATATTCTTATAATGCAAACCGACCAAGTAAAAATTAAGGAATCTTCGAACGGAATGGTCCCTCAAAGATGAAGAAGATGTAGTCAAGCAGCTGAATGTGGGTTTATTTCGCATAGTCGAATACCTTATATGGCTTACAAACCTAATCCTCGTGACGAACTTAGGAGGGAAAGTCCGCATGTGCATCGACTATTGGGATTTGAAAGAATCAACCCTGAAGAATGATTACCCATTACCCAACATTGACATGATCGTGTACAACATGGCCAGTTACGCTCTCAAATTGTTTGTCAATGAATTTTTCGATTATATATAACCAGATCAAAATGCACCCTGACCACCAAGAGAAAACTACCTTAATCAACCCCTGGGGGATTTTCTTTTACACTGTCATTCCATTTGGGCTCAAAAATGTCAGGACTACTTACCCAAGGGCCTCCATAACCACCCGACATGACCTCATTCGTAGAGAAGTCAATGTCGATGTTGAAGAAATGATCATCAAGTCCAAGACTCGGTAAGGTCACACCCCCGCCCTGAGAAAGTTCTTCGAACGACTACGATAGTACCAGATGTGTGGCCCAACCCACGGAAGTGTATCTTCAGTGCCACTAAAGGGAAACGCCTTAGATTCATGGTCAGTGAGAAAGGAATTGAAGCAAAACCTTCCAAATAAAAAGCCATACTTGAGACACCACCACCCCAGACAAAGCAGGAATTTAATACATCAGTTGATTCATCAGCCAACTAACCTCTATCTGCAAACCCATTTTCAAACTTCTCAAAAAGGATGTAGCCAAAGTTTGGGATGAGTCATGCCAAGAAGTCTTTAACAAATCAAGCGATACCTCACTCGACCTTCGGTGCACATGCCTTTGCAGCCAGGTCTCCTCTCTTTATATACTTAACTATCACTGATACTGTAGTAGGGGATTTTGTAGCCTAATACATCGAAGAATCTCACAAGGAAAGTGCAATCTACTATGCTAGTCAAAAACTAGTCGGGTACGAAGTCAACTACACTGCCCTGGAGAATGCATGTACCGCCCTGGTCTGGGTCACATAGAAACTATGGCATTACATGCTTAAATTTTCCATCAGACTAGTATCTCACATGGATTCCATAAAATACCTACTAGAGAACCCACTCTATTAAGACGAATGCCTTGTTGTTTGATGTTGCTATTCGAGTTCGATTTGTGGACATCACACAGAAAGACATGAAGGGGAGGGCCATCTCTGACTTCCTTGTCGATGATCCTATGGAAGGAACCGAAGTTTGGGTCTCTGAATTTCTATATGAAGACATTTTATGCACCATTTATGAGGATCTCAGGTGGCATATGTTCTTTAACGGAGCTTCTAATAAGAAATGATAGGGAAATGGGATACTCCCGATCGCTCTTGATGACTATCACATTGATACGGCGGAAATATTGCGTATTTCACCCGTTAACCTACACGTTATTAGCCCCCTCGGGTATCTTATTCCCTATATTTATGCTCGTTAACCAGACAACCCTCGGATTTCTATGATATCATGTTTCGCAGGTGTTAATTGAGCTTTTGTAGGTATTTGGATGCTAAGTGTGAAGTCCGGATGCGTTCCGCTCGATTTCCGTACACAACCGCACGCGCAAGGGCATTTTAGTCTTTTGATAGCTTGGGCACCTGGCCCGACATCTACACGGAAGTTGTAGCTCTCCTCGCTAGCTTCGCGTGGCCGCGAACGGTGCGCGATTCCGATGCATAACGACAAAGTTACGGCGATTGGAGTGACGTTGGATTGTATGCCAAAACAGGGAGGATTGCAGGCTGCCCTGCTTGGTCGATCTATCGACCATAAGGGTCGATCGATCGACCATTCTTATTTTTGCCACGAATTACACTGTCGATCGATCGACCAAAGGGGTCGATCGATCGATCCCCTGTTTTTCTGCAGATATTTTCTTTTCTTTTCTTTCTTCTTTTCTTTTATTTTAACTTACTATAAAAGCAAATTTTGTTGTAATATTCAAATATAATTAGTTTCATACGTTTTTAGGTTAGTTCTTAGCTAGGGTTTGGGGTTTTTGCTTGGTTTGGCTTCAATTCTCTTAGGTTTGACACCCCATTTGGATTGTAAGTTGTATTATTCATTACCCTCACCATTAATATAGTTTGTATTCATTATTTCCTTGCTTTCTAATTAGTTTACATGCTTTAATTCTTGCTTTCTTAGTCTAATTAGCATAATTTAGTTTAACTCACCATGCACCCTTAGATAAATAGGGTCGGGATTTCATTTCCGCCATTTTCGGGCCCCGAGCTCCGAAAACTAGGTTTAGTGCAAAATCGCGTTTAATTGAAACCGCGCGTATCAAAGTTGGATTGTTAAGCGTTTATCTTTCTTTGTCATGCAACGTTAGAGTTTATAGCGACAATCCGAGTTTAATCCGCGTGCGACCATTTTTCAATTAAATGTTTAATCTCGCAACTTTGGCTTAAATTCCTTATTGTGTGATGTTTATGCTTAATTGGATATGCTCGATTAGATTGCTTTCGAGCCTTAACTCTAGTTAGTAGTTGTTTCGATCCGTTTGGTAGAATGCGATCCCGATCCTCGCTTTACTTTAATTTAGCGTAACTTCTCATTTTCCTTTGTCACCATAACCACCTATCACCTTTTACACTTTTATTCCTGAAGTAATTAAACAATTAACATCTGAAATTTAATAACTCCCTGTGGATTCTCGATACCCGACTTACCGCTGTACTTGCTTGTCAAGTATAGTTGTAGTTTAGGTTTTCTTTGTATCGCGGCGGCGAAACACACGACGATTGTGTCCTCACACGAACACACTTTTACCGCCCGATCACAAATTGGCGCCGTTGCCGGGGATTTATTGTTTTAGATAGTAATTGTTTTCTGATTTCGTAGTATTTTTCTTTTCCTATTTGTATTCTTTCTTTTAACCTTTCTTGCAGGATTTGCATACTTCGAGCGCTAAGAAACTTCTATTCGAGGTTGCTCACGTTCTTTCTTGGATTCTCCATCTTTCAACCACGAGGTAATCATGTCTTTCTTTTATAGTAATTATGGTTATTCTAATGATTCATACTTTGGGGATAGCTCTCAAGTTTTCCATTTCCAAGATTTTCTTGAAAATGAAAGACTTGAAAACATTTATCGAAATGAAAATCGTAATTGGGAGCTTGAGTTGGATTCATTATTCGAATCTAATGACGATTCTTATTTCATTACTTTCGAAGACGAATTTCAAACAAATGAGGAGTCCGAGGCTCTTGAGCCGAGGAAGCCTACTTTGGAAGAAACTTTTCTTCTTTATTCCCAAGGTTTGGAAAGCCTAAATGATGCTGGAATGAGACTTGGTTCACTTTGCGATGAGATGAATTCTTATGCACAAAACAACGAGGAGGTGGAAACTTGTGTTTCACCTCAATTCTTCAAAGAATTTCTCATCGAGTGTGAATCTCTCTCCCTCGAAATTCAATCTCCTTCCGACGATGAGTCGATTGAGATTGAATTTGTTTCATCACCATATTCGTTTTCCGTCATCGGACCATTAGAATTACCGGTTGATTCCTGTGAGTCAGTAGAAATTAAAACTTCTACACTTTTTGCCGACGAGGACTCTTTACCGGACTTGTTTTCGATGGTTGTTGCCCCGATGTGTGCACCATCTCCCATTCCAATTGAAAAACCCTTGGGAGATGAATCGATTTTTCTTGGTCCTCAAGTGTACTTTTCCCCCTTTTTATCCAAATCCCCCATCGTCCGCCTAGAATTTCAAATTGGCGATGGTTCATTTCTTTCACCGCCCACATGCCTTCCGTTGTTCAAACGGAATTCCTATTTTCCGGGAGGCATGCATGCTCGGGAGGGTCCACCGTTGATCCTCCAAAGTCAAATCGTGTTTTGGATGGACCCTCAAAAATTTCGACTTTTGGTATATAGTTAATTGCGCATTCCGAGTGTAGGTTGTATATACTAACTTCTTTATTTTTGTTTTTCTTGATTTTAGCCTAGTGTAATTAGCTAAACTCTTTTTATTTCTTTTCGTATGCTTGGTTCTAGCTCTTTTGTAGGTTCAACGGACTTGAATTTGCGGAGATATGCGCCCCGGCACACATTTGTTAAGAAAACAATCAAAAATCACAAAAACATTTTTTTTCCCTTTGATATTCACACACGCATCCTCATGCAATTTCATTTGTTTTTATTTTTCTTTTATTTTATTTTTCATTTGTTGTCGTGATTATGCGTGTGCGTTGCTCGTGTACATATTTTTATTTTCTTTCATTTTTATTTTTATTTTCTATAGCCTAGGCCTTTTAGGTGTGTATATCTAGGCCTATGTGTATTTTATTTTTATTTTATTTTTATTTTGATTTTTCTATTTTTGTTTCATATTCTTATGTGTATATATATATATATATATACTATATTTATATTTATTTTCTTTTTATACCCCATATTTGTCCCCAAATTGCATCTTTCCCCCCCACTTTAAATTTCCAATGCAGTGAGATTTTCCTGCTTGGTCGATCGATCGACCCTTGGGAGTCGATCGATCGATCGACCAGTTAAACCGAAACTGCTCCTTCATTTCTCCCCTTTCTTCTTATTTCTCTCCTCTCCTCTCAATACGATTTTGTGCCCTATTTTTTCCCCTCACCAAATTCCTTCATTTTTCTTCCAATCACTGCATATCCAAGGTATATTTCTACTTGTTTTTCATGATTTTGTAGTTTTTGGTAGAAATGTGTCACAAATTATACTGTTTAAACCCTAGTTTGACATATTGTTGGGAATGTTGGTGTTTCCCCTGTTTTCGATTTGTTCCAACTGAATTTATGCATTATTCTTGTTATTAATCCACTCATGAACATGTTTTGATTGCTGCATTGTTGGTTGTTCATGAGTGGGGTGGTTTTGTTGGTTCAAACTTGGCATTTCTCACCCTTAGTGCACATTGCGCACGCCAAGTGTTCGCCAAAATGCCCAAAATAGTTTTCAGTGCATTTTTTGGCGCACACTTGGTTGATTTTTACTCGTTGTCGTATTCCGACATATTTTAGCGCAATGTTGCACTTTGTTACCTCGGTTTTGGGCACTCGCACCCCATTTCAACTCGTACACTAAACTAACCATTAATTGCGCTTACAATATTTTTTTTGTATTGCTTAATTATTGTTTTGTAGGTTGAAATGGCACAACCAAAGAAATATAACTCCACTGTGTGCATGCCCACCTTGGGTTTCGAGGGTTTCCGTTGCAAGAAAGAACGGGAATGGTTTCAGGCCTATTTCGAGACTGCTCAGAGGCCGTTGGCCTACAATCTTGCCTGGAAGCTTGAGGATTTGCCGAGTGAGGCGCGCGTTATTCTGAGGCGCCAGGGATGGGAGACTTTTCTCGCCACTAATGGGCGCATTAATGAAGAATTGGTTAGAATATTTTATGCGACATTAGTGGTGGTGAAAGGTGACGGGCCGACCACTTTTGAGGCCATGGTTCGAGGGGTGAGGGTACCTTTCCGCTTATCTGATTTGGCGGCCTTCATGCATGTACCGAACCCCGAGAACGCTGTCAGTTTAACCGATGGGGATGTTTTTGGTTTGACGACATTGATAGAGAGCCTTGCACCGGGTGAAGAATGGAAGAGAATGGCTTTCCGCTCGGCTGCAATGGAGGACCTACCGAGACTGATTCACTACATCAATGTCCACTCCTTTATGGTGACGAGCAACCGATCTGAGGTGCGTCACAAGCACGCCGCATTTATCTACGCACTGATTAATAATTTGGGCAATATCAGTTTGCCCAACATATTTCTGGATATGATGTGTGCTACTGCCAAGGAGAGAGCCAAGACATTTTCCCTCCCTTTTCCTGCCCTCATCACTAAGATTTGTATTTCTCATGGTTGCCCAGAGTTAATCGCCGACCGCAAACATGATCCACTCGGGCTTCTCACACAGGCCAACATCACAAGAATGCTGAAGCGCGAGTGGGGGCAACCGGCGACGAAGAGGCAGAGGGCAGAGGTTGCTGACGATATGGCTGAGGAGGAGGAGATTAGAGAGATGGAGACTGGTGAGGGTTCTCACGTGCCACATACAGAGGATGATGCCCGCTTTGCGGCATACCAGGCCGTGCAGGACCAGCGCTGGGAGGAGACCCAGCTCAGGTGGGCGACTTGGGAGTCGCGCTTGGACCAGTTGCAGGCCGATCAGCGGCAGCAGTGGGCTCAGCAGCAGGCTCATCAGGAGCAGTTTCAGGCCGAGCAGCGGCAGGAGTGGACTTTGCAGAGGCAGGCCAGGGCACAGAGTAGACAGGAGTACCGGATGATGCAGCGGATGATGAGAGATCTTTATCTGCAGCGCAGTGATTCCGACGCGCCAGTGCCTCCTCATTTTCGGGACCCCTCCGATCCTAGTGGTTCTGGCCACTAGGCTGTTGTTGTGCTGGGTTTCATTTTTGTATTTTGGGACCGGATAGTATTGTACTTTTTATTTTATTTTTATTTTTATTTGTATTTCTTTTATTTCAGAAGTTGTAATGTATTAAGTTATTTTGTATTGAACTTATGAAATGAGAAATGAAAATGTAGTTTGTGGTTGTTTATTGGATTTTGATGTGTGTGACCTTCCATTTTATAAAATCAACAAGTTCACCATCAATTTATCTAGTATTTGCACTTCAGCCCTCTATGTTATTGTGACTTGTGACATAGATTCTCTTAACTTGATACATCGGTATATATTCTTCATATGCTTAGTACTAACTTGTTTTGCAGCTTCATTTGGACTTGTACTTATGGAGATCGCTCCACGTGTGGGTAATATCATTCTTTTCCTAGCTTTGTGTTGTGTTCTTTAATGGACGCATTGGGGACAATGCAACATTTAAGTTAGGGGGTGTAGGATATTTATCCATTTTGCTGTTTAGTCCTTGGATTGGATTACAATTTAGTTACAAAGCATGTTTTTGTTAAAAATTTGAAAAATTTCAAAAATATTTTCTTTCTTTTTTCTCCTTTATTGGGCATTTTGCCTTGTTTCCAATGATAAATTTTAATAATTGCCCGATCAAATAGACAATTCAACTATGCATGTTCTCGATTTTAGAAGTTATTAGATTCTAGTCCCTAAATCATTAATATTATGAATAACTTCATGAATTAAACTTTATCCGTGAACATATGCACCATTCTTGTTATATTGAATTGGCTTAAGATTTTTATAACTCGGTATGCTTTTGCTGCATTGTATATACTTACACCGAGTGAGATTAGAGACTTATCTTCATTTGTGAGTGTATACACTATTCTTTTCTCATTGAAAATGTTACAGTCGTTGGTAATCTCTTTATTCTTTCATTGACCGTTCATTAATTGAGTTCATCATTGAAATGTGTTACTTGAGCATGATTTTCATATGTTGTTTTGACTCACGAATTGCGTATACTTTGTGAAATTATCATAGGCCCTCTTTGATATATCACCCATATGACCTTGACCTCACCTTTTATATGTTCCCTAGTCAACCCCTTTGAGCCTATATACTAGCCTTTCGTTTCATTACCCAAAAATCCCATAACCAACTCCAAATTGGAGTTTTAAGCCATATATATTACCTTACATACCCTTGTTTGGATTGTTGCTTGGAATTAAATGTTATTAATGTTGTGTGGTTGCAATTTGAGTGTGAAAAGAGTAAGAAGTGTCAGAAAAAGAAAGTAGTGAAAAAGAGAAAGCAAAAAAAAAAAAAAAGCAAAGAAAACAAAAGAAAAAGTGAGAAAAAGGAAGAAAAGAAAAAGAAAGAGAAAGTTGTAAATATTGTTTGTAGTGTTTCAATAAGCTTTGATTACTCTCTCGATTGTTATATCTATGCTCGTTTGGACATTCTTGTCCAACTTTTGATATTGCCCACTTTTTACATTATTCTGAGTTTCATCCCCAAACACTTTGAATCCGTACATATACCTTTCATTTCGTACCTTAACCTAGCCATACATTACAACCCTAGTACAAGTCCTATGTGATCTTAAGTAGATGTAATTCAAAAGTTTAAATAGTTTTGATAATCTGTGAAAATGCATTTCGCCTCTTTTAGTGTGCGGTATCCTTTCACTGAGATTGCAATTTTTATTTCCTATATAGCGTTCCTCATTCGTGACATGTGCGCGGCCTAGTTTCCATTTACATTTACTCTTTATGCCCGCATGTCCCATGTATTACCTCCCTTTTCATAGTGAATTCATTTGTTTAGCGTGATGCCCGTGAGGATTGAATATATGCATGCTTTGATTTAGTATCCGAGTTATTTAAGTTTTTCGCCAAATCATGCTTTGCATATGCTCACTCCCCTTCCACATGCTAGAGTTTCGATTCATTGAGGTGCATTCGATAATGTTAATAACTACGAACTTCTCATGCGAATTCGTTTGCTATGCTAATAACATGTCGAAATCTTGTTCGCACTGATGAGTTTGTCTTACTTGATTGGGCATATTTGGAGGAAACTTTATGATGTTTGTGGGTTTCATCCCTGAAAACCCTCACGAGACGACACTCGTCCACTAGGGTAACCTAGGGGTTTAACGGCTTATTGCATATGCTAAATGCAATCGAATCGCCCGCGAAAGTGGCCTTATCTTTTTATTACTTTTATACCATACTTTTGTACTCTCTCCTGTGTTGGTTTACAAGTTCTTCTTGTTGCATCTTATTTCATTGCTAGGGACTAGCAATGTGTAAGTTAGGGGGTGTGATACGGCGGAAATATTGCGTATTTCACCCGTTAACCTACGCGTTATTAGCCCCCTCGGGTATCTTATTCCCTATATTTATGCTCGTTAACCAGACAACCCTCGTATTTCTATGATATCATGTTTCGCAGGTGTTAATTGAGTGTTTGTAGGTATTTGGATGCTAAGTGTGAAGTCCGGATGCGTTCCGCTCGATTTCCGTACACAACCGCACGCGCAAGGGCATTTTAGTCTTTTGACAGCTTGGGCACCTGGCCCGACATCTACACGGAAGTTGTAGCTCTCCTCGCTAGCTTCGCGTGGCCGCGAACGGTGCGCGATTCCGATGCATAACGACAAAGTTACGGCGATTGGAGTGACGTTGGATTGTATGCCAAAACAGGGAGGATTGCAGGCTGCCCTGCTTGGTCGATCTATCGACCATAAGGGTCGATCGATCGACCATTCTTATTTTTGCCACGAATTACACTGTCGATCGATCGACCAAAGGGGTCGATCGATCGATCCCCTGTTTTTCTGCAGATATTTTCTTTTCTTTTCTTTCTTCTTTTCTTTTATTCTAACTTACTATAAAAGCAAATTTTGTTGTAATATTCAAATATAATTAGTTTCATACGTTTTTAGGTTAGTTCTTAGCTAGGGTTTGGGGTTTTTGCTTGGTTTGGCTTCAATTCTCTTAGGTTTGACACCCCATTTGGATTGTAAGTTGTATTATTCATTACCCTCACCATTAATATAGTTTGTATTCATTATTTCCTTGCTTTCTAATTAGTTTACATGCTTTAATTCTTGCTTTCTTAGTCTAATTAGCATAATTTAGTTTAACTCACCATGCACCCTTAGATAAATAGGGTCGGGATTTCATTTCCGCCATTTTCGGGCCCCGAGCTCCGAAAACTAGGTTTAGTGCAAAATCGCGTTTAATTGAAACCGCGCGTATCAAAGTTGGATTGTTAAGCGTTTATCTTTCTTTGTCATGCAACGTTAGAGTTTATAGCGACAATCCGAGTTTAATCCGCGTGCGACCATTTTTCAATTAAATGTTTAATCTCGCAACTTTGGCTTAAATTCCTTATTGTGTGATGTTTATGCTTAATTGGATATGCTCGATTAGATTGCTTTCGAGCCTTAACTCTAGTTAGTAGTTGTTTCGATCCGTTTGGTAGAATGCGATCCCGATCCTCGCTTTACTTTAATTTAGCGTAACTTCTCATTTTCCTTTGTCACCATAACCACCTATCACCTTTTACACTTTTATTCCTGAAGTAATTAAACAATTAACATCTGAAATTTAATAACTCCCTGTGGATTCTCGATACCCGACTTACCGCTGTACTTGCTTGTCAAGTATAGTTGTAGTTTAGGTTTTCTTTGTATCGCGGCGGCGAAACACACGACGATTGTGTCCTCACACGAACACACTTTTACCGCCCGATCACACATCCCCATTTCTATCAAGATAAACTTCCCTTGCACCAATAACATCACTAAATACAAGGCATTCACCATAGGGCACAACATCTCCCTTGAGAAAGTAATTAAGCTTATAGACGTCTATTGGGACTCCGCCCTCATTGTCAAATAAATTCTCAAAAAAAGGAAAGTAAAGGACGAGAAGATCCTACCTTTCGACACCAACCTTCAACACTTGCGTTCCCGAGAATTATACAACATGAACTATCCCTAGCCCTTCTCTACCTAGGGCATATACATCATATGGAAGGTCACTCCCAAAGCTTCAAACGAGCACGAATTCGTCCTAGTCACCATCGAATACTTCATGAAATGGGTCAAAGCCAAGTCATATGCAATATTGAATGCAAAGAAAGTGGACAAGTTTATCCGAAAGAATATCATATGCCTATATAGGTCCCATGAGTTGGTATCAAGTAATAGACTCCACTTTGAAGATGAGGTAATAGAATTAGTCAACAAATATGTATGCTAAAGACATAAATCTTCGCTCTACCAACCCTAAAGCAACGATGTTGTCGAAGTTGCCAAAAAGAGTCTCAAAACCACCATCAGTAAGATGATTAAAAGCTGTAGAGACTGGGCAGACTGGATCATATACCCTCTGGGGCTATCGCACCTCTATCAGGACACCTACTAGGGCTACTCCTTATTCTCTAGTATATGGAATGGAGGCGATTCTTTTCGTCGATCTAGAAGTGTCTTCTCTGCGTGTCATGATCAAAAGTAAAGTCAGTGAGGAAGACTAGCATTAGAGTCACTACGACAAACTCTCACTCCTAGATGAAAAGAGACTCAAAGATCTATACCACATATAGGAAAGTCAAAGACCACGATGTCCAAGAAGGAGACCATCCCCTCAAATAAATTATAGATTCCATCTGAGACCCCAAAAGTAATTTCAAACTAATTCGGAGCAGCCCCTACATCGTGAAGAAATCTTAGTAGGCAGTGCTAATATGCTCACTGATATCGACGGAGAATAAATGACACGTCCAGTCATTCTGGACCATCTCAAGATATTCTACCCTTAATCCAAACTCTCCCAACATATCTCAAAGGTCTCGCTCTCGCCTTGGGAAAAGGTTTGAATTTGTTCCTTGAGGGAGTTGGTGCAGTGGGTAGGGAAGAACTTCTTCAAGAATTGGGCTTGCATGTCATGCCAAATCCCTATAAAATTTGGAACCAAGGACTAAAGCCAAGATTTAGCTTTGTCCTTGAGAGATAATGGAAAGAGTTTAAGTCGTGTAACATCAAGCAGATAGTTTTGATCACTAAAGGTAGTGCACACTTACTTAAACTCCCACACATGTAAGTATGGTTGCTCACTTTTCATGATGTGGTATGTGGGTAGAAATTGTTTCATCCCATTTTGAAAATGGAATTACGCAGCATTGTATGGAAAAATGATGAACGACGGAGAGGTGGTCCTCTTCGGTTGTAAGTAATCTCTCATTGGTCGATATGGAGGCTCGACCTCTCTTCGGATACCATGTTCACTTTGATTATCGCACATTATGGTGGAATTAGAGTGGGCTCTGAAATGTGAGGAGGTAGATGGGGTAGGATATGGTCTCCAATAGTCTAAACGGTCGTTAGACGATAAGGATTCTAATATGGGATTAAAAGTGATATCGCTCGCGTCTTGCATTTATGAGAGATTTGGATTAGTTTCAAAAACCATGTGACGCGGTGACCACGAGGAACGAAAAAGTGTATAGAGAACGTCATATTACCTAAATTTATTTCCAATCCCCGATAACAGCGCCAAAAACTTGGTTCACTAAAAATATTATGTGATTCAAGCACAAATCATTCGCAACAAATGATAACCAGGCAAGTGTGAAATCGTATTCCACAAACACTGAACTCTCCTAAGAGAGTGAAGATGGGATATAAGAAGTTCGCTATACATCCCAAAAGGAAAGTGTAAAGATGATTTGTTTCTTTAAGTGGTGAAATTAATTAACCGTTATCCTAACATACGTTGAATTAAAAGTGAAAGAATTAACAACAACGAATTAATGAAACAAACTAAGAAAATCTTGAGTTTGAGAGATAGAAGGGATTAAGGATCATACTCCCACCTTGGATTTGCTACGAAGATGATGGGACTTGGTTTTAAAGTGCATCTAATCGAACATAAATAATTAAGTTTGCACATCAACCATATAGAGACCAAACTAATCAATAGAGGATTATGGGTTAATTAGTTATGCTTCTAGATGGGTTGGGGTTGTAATAAAGATTCAAATACTACCCTTACAAGATAAGAGAAGTTAAGAAAGTGGGTGTATGAGGGTACTTTAGATTATAGATGGAGGCGTAACCCCTTTTTGAGTATGGTAATGACAAGTTAATTAGCCCAAGACCTTGGATTAATAATAGGGCATGCAAACACAGATCCAATGTAGATGAACTCGGTTTAAACTAGCAAATCTCTCGTGTATAACTCAGAGAGTAGCAATGAAACTTAGAAGTAACTTAGCTAGAGGAATAGAGAAGTAAGCACCCTAGGTACACCTTGGTAGGCAGGTAGAAAACACACCATACGCCCTCATCAATCTCTGTCAAGTATTAAAAGCTTTGTAATAAATAACAATGGTGAGTGAATAAAAGACTCTCGTTTGTAATAACTCCCTCTCTCTGGTGTATATCTCCAGTAATAACTCCATAATTCTCACAAAAGATCATATATCTCTTCGAGGGTGGTTGGGGTCCTTAAATAGCCCCCCCACACCATCCCCGAGGCAACTCAGTCATTAAAACTATCAAAGACATCCCTCATACTTTATGTCATAACATTAAATGTCTGATGTACTAGTTGTCTCCACGTCATAAACATTAAATGCCAAGACATGCCCTTTGCCTGACCACTGTGTGTCAGGGGAGGGGGCTGTTTCGCAGAGGTGGCTCACCAACTGCCTGACAACCCCAAATACCACGGTGGTTTACTCAAGTGCATATCTAACATTGTTTAGCTGGCTAGTGACATCACCTACAGTAGATGTGACATTAAGTAGAGGATTGTTTGGTTCACAGCCTAACGCCCGATGGAACTCCAAGCTGCTCCTCTTGAGGTTCCACGGTCAGGGTTCTTCGATTTTTTACCAGATGTATCTAAGATGGTCAGGACAAGCCCCGACGGTGCCTTACTTCTCAATTCTCCACACCAAGTCCCTCTAAAGTTCCCACAGTGAGGTCATTCGATAGAGCGTGAAAGCTCTCCCAGGCCCTGCCAAGCCTGGTCTCTCGTAAGTACCTTTTTACATTAGGTATTTACATATTTACATTATAATTAGCAGCTAGATATTCTTTACGTGCAAATGCATGGTGACTATTGAGAGTCTCACTTGTGTCTATTCACATTATTGTCTATTTATATTCTTGGAAGTGGTCGGCTAGAATACTAACCAGAGAGATAATGGTGCCAACCTCATTTTCTTGTTGTTTCTGGCCCCACGGAGTATTATGACAGGTGTCAATGTTTTATGGTCCACTTGGTTGTGTTGCTTTAGGTTACAATAGTTAAGTTCTCTTGATTTATCTCTAGCGGCATCGCCACAACGGTGTAGCTAGAATTCTAGTTACGACACGCAATATTGATTTTCGATGGTAGAAAAATTATCCCTAGTGGATTAATCATTATAGTGTGTTGGGACCCAAGTGAGCTGGTGATGCATACTCGAGGGGACACTCTTGCATAATAGTGGATATGGGACTGCTTGTCTCTCTTCCTGTCGTGTCCCCCGAGTTTGGGTTATCAGTTTTACATTTGGGTCATTAACTTTCCCCTATATGTAGTGTAGAAACCACATCTAGGACCCTCCTAAGCATCTCCTTAGGTCGTTAGCACTTTGTCATACTCCGAGTACTGATCTAGAGGCCACCAGGTGCTCCCAAGCCCCGTTTGACTCCGCTAAAATTTCTCGCCTAAGAGGAATATTAAATAATCTTTAAAGGGCTCTGGATCCCTTTTCCAATGGCATGCCCTGTGCGTGTATTATTTGGACAAACGGTCTGTTTTGCTATCAAAAATCGATCTAGAGGTTACCGGGCGCTCCCGGGCCCCGTTTTGACCCCAATCAACTTCCCCACCTGAGATAAATCCCAATGAATCTTCTAAGGTCTTTGAATTCAACTTCCAACGGTCCGCCCCTTATGCAAATCAGCCTTACGTTTTGGACGAATGATCCATTTTCCCTTAAAAAATTGATACGAAGGCATGGGAGCTCTTCGGCTCTATTCGACTCCCATTAACTCTTTAGCTCGAATGAGTCTGAATGAATCTTTAAAGGTCTCTAAATACCCTTTCCAAAGGTCTGCCCCATGCGTGAATCACCCTCAATGTACGGACGCACGACCTATTTTACTCTGAATCGGGCACTTACGGGACCCATTTAACAATGGTTGACTCTCTGAACCAAACAAGAATGAATAAATCTTTGAAGGTATTTGGATACCCTTTCTAATAATTCATCTTGTGCGTGAATTGGCCTTATGGTTCGGACGAATGATCCATTGTCCTTTGAGAATATCTTGTCCAAAAGATCGTTGGGCACTTTGGAGCCCCGTTTGATCACAGTCAACCACAGAACCTGGGAGAAGCCCATTGGATTCTTAAAGGCCTCTGAATACCCTTTTCAACGGTACGTCTTTCATGTGATTCGGACTTACGGATTGCATCATACGATCGTATTTTTGAACAATCTACATGAGACTGCCAAATGGCAAACCCATTTCTCTGCCTATCGGTAGTGTGTCTGGGGTTGCTTGTCGATAGGCATGTCAAGGACAATGACGATTGGCACCCCCTTAACCCTATATAAATGGGAAATGAGCTCACTTTGAAAGGCACCTTAGAAACATCCCTCTCAATAATCTCAGCAACATTCTCTCAAATTCAGCGTGGTTTCTATATTAAAACCCCTCGCCCACATTCCATTTCCATTATTTTCTTACCCAATTTAGCAAATTTCCTTCCCTCTCCTCCTATCACCTTTATCCACTTGCAAGAAAAGCCCTTCACCAATCAATATCAATCTTAAAGCTTCCGAAAAAGGTCCAAATCTTTCACTCTCTCTTTAAATTTTCTTATTTTCGCATTAGTTATTCAATTCTTACTTTAGCCTTTCACCTTTATTAGTTCACACATATTAATATCCCACTTTTTTTATTAGTAATATTGCATATACTATATTTTCTATAAAAAAAAATAAGTAAAAGAGGGTTTTCTTTTAAATTTCAAACGGGGATTTCTCACTACTTTTTCTCATACTAAAACATCCTTTTTCCACACACACCCATGTAATAATATCCCCGGTTGGATTTTTGGGATAAAACCCACCCCCGTATTGCATGTGAACTACGTGGACTTTGATGCCTTTTTAGGCTACGTAGGCGTCTCGGGCAAATCCCGAGTCCTAATAACCTATCTTTCTTCGTATATTATTTCCATTGATTCCTATTTGTGATTCATGCTCACGTGTTGTCAAATTTATATCATCGTTCTTATATAAACGATCATTGACCTGAAAAATGCACACATTATATTTTTTAATTACTATTTTGGTAACACTCCTATGGATGACCTCACTATGCCTTTCTCCATGACGCGAGTGGAGTACGTCCATTATCCATTTATATATACACGCACACACACTTCACGGAATTATCAAGGAGAATAATGACACATGCCCATGAGAGACCGAAAGGGTGTGATGGGTTCCTAACACATTCCCATTTTGTAACTTAGTTCCCGAATCCTTGAACTAATTGGTTCAACAAGCATCCGTATGTCTTTGATGTTGTTCTCTCGAGGTGACAACATTTCTTGCATGTTTTGTGCAAAATAGGTTGGCAAATCTATCTTTATACATCACCTCACATTTGATGACGACCGAAGCACCTTGAAAAAGGGGGAGAACCCCACAACTGCACGCTTGTGCATGCTGACTCAGGAGACAGGATGGCCACTTGTAGTTTGACACCATGTCCAGTTTTTTGTGCATGCCCCTATTAAGCATGACTTTAGTGTGGAAAAAAGGGGTTTCGTAGGTTGATCAGAGTTGCCAGTTTTTTTTATATAAAAATAAACAAAAAAAATAGTTTAGCCCTTTTGGGTTGATCCTAAGGCATGTTTTAAAATCTTCGAGTGGTTCGGAGATCCTGTTGTGTATGTTCGGGAACCGGGTCCTGAGAGGGTAAGGTATAAGGTACCCCACTTGTTTTGTATGCTTCTTTAATTCTATGCTTATTATTTCTCTTTACATTAATTGATTATTTTTTAGTTATTTTAAAACTTTTTTAGAGACCTTATCGTGAGGGTCCCATAAAATCAAGATAGGCGATTAGGTTGGAAAACGTATAAATTATAGGAGTAGGAACATCACACCTACCAGTATAGGTACACAAGATTGCTTGTGAATGACTCTGTGATTGTGTTTGTATAATGGTGGCCATCGATGTTGACGTGCTACAAGGCTCGGCTTAAGATATTTTGATCAATCATTTTGTTTTAAGGAGATATAGAAAAATGGGTAGGAGGTGGGAGAATCTCTATGGAATAATACAATATGAGACATATTATCGAGGCCCAACTTTATGAGAAAGACATGGTATGGCACCTACGTACCGAAGGGGATTTGGAACAAATACTAAATAGTTTGGTTACATAATTGGTGTATACGTGTTTGTATTCTTATATATAGGGATATGTTTGGGGATCCTGCCTTGAGATAGTTTTATATCTCATTTTAGTTACTTAGGTGTAATGGATGAAATTCGAGAAATGGATGCATCTCTATGGAGACAACCTATCACGAGATATATTGTCAAGAATCGAGTAAATAAAAAAGACTCGATATTGCACTTATATACCCAAGAGAACTTGGGATCAAAGACTACATAGTTTGGTTGTGTGCATGTTCCAACGTGATGTGTTTGCAAGTGTAGGACTTGCCTTTGAGAGGGGAAGGGTTGTGTATGGTGGGTTAGAATAGGAGTTAACCCGAAGATCACTAATACTTGCATATCATATTATGATCATCGGGTGATCACTAGCCGAAAGATATTATCTGTCGGACTAGTTTGGAGCTTTAGCATTAAGGATGTCATGTTTTGGAAATCCTCAACTAGGGACATAAAGGTAGAAGTTGAGGGAGTTTGGACTGAGGATGGAGACATCCCTAGTAGATTACACACCAAGAGACATATTATAAGTCTCGGGCTTCACGACTTTAGCTCAGTAGAGCATCTACGTACCCAATGGGAATTGGGATAAAAGACAATGTAGTTCCAATAAACGGGGCATATTTACAGGTGTAGGCAACGGGATACCGTGTATACAACATACAAAATTATGATATTTATATATCCTAGTCCTTAGTATAGCATTTATTTTGTGTTGGATTGATATATTTATATGTTTAGAAGATACATTAAACAAATATTGATATTTTAAAAAGTATTTGTATAAAAACACGTATTTGGAGTGTCGCCCCCTGGACGGGCTTTGCTTGATCATAGAAGTGGTGAGAGTAGTTAGATAGTAGATTTGGCCTACAAATTTTTGGGCTGACACAGCTCAATGGCACTTTCCAGATAACGTTTTGAAAAGTAAGTTTTTGTGTTGATTTATTTTAATCATGGAATTTGATTAGCATTTGTTTGATATATGAGCATGTCAATACAATAGAAAATAGAGGTGTTGGATTAAAAGCTATGCTTTGGAAATATAAAGGCTATAAATTGCATACCCGTTCCCCTAAACGGGTCTGAGATAAAGAAGATAAACAGGTGTGTATAGTTTATCACATTACATATTTGGGGTATTTCCTCGAAATTTGTGCATAGGAAAGTTGACTTCTTCCTCGACGCGTGTCCCCTTTTTTATGTGTTTTCAGTCCGGCAGAGCTTCTTGTAGATGTGTGAGCTTTTGCGGATTTTGTGCAAAGGTTTGACTCGGTTTATTTTTCGAAGGCAAATTTTCAGAAGTACAAACATTTTTTGGGGACTCAGAAGCGACTTCATGAAAGTACAGACATTTTTATGAGGGGAAATTGACTTTTTTAAAGTAAGAGATTCCTTGGGACTTTCAAAATTAGCTTGAATATATTGGCACTCAAGGGATAAGAAGTCAAAAAAATTAGATTGAGGTCGGCTTTGGGGATTTTTTAAAATGGTGGATATGGACCTTTATTTATAGGGGCTGGGACCATCAATTAACCAATCGGTTAACGATTTTCGGTCGTCGATCTTTGCCTAATGCAAATGACCTTTGGCAGGTGCACATGCACAACTGATATTAGATATTCAAAGATCTTGAAATAATGATTTTTAGGTTTGGATAATCGATCGGTTATTTGTGGGAAAACGATTAACTAATCAATTAACTATTCGGGAGGCTTTAATCGATCGGATAAAGATTTTAAAGGGGTTGTTTCTTTGTTGTTTATTGGATTATTTTATTTTTATTATTTTCACTTTGGTCCTGTATACTTTAGCTTTTTTACCCCTTAAAAATTTATTGTAGGTTTCAAAAATTAGTATTTTTCGCGGGTTCTTCTGGGGTTTATGCTCGGGGCTTATTTATGCTAGGATGAGGCATCCTCAAATCTCAATTGCAGATCAAGGTATTTATAATCACCATCCGAGACACGTACAACTACAACGATACGTCCTTTGGACTAAAAATGCTAGAGTAACATAACAATGGTTAGACAATTTTTTTTAAGGATATGAGTAGAAACAACACGGAGGTCTACATCATGCCATGCTAATCAAGGGTAAATAAACGGGTGACTATATACACGACCTCGGCTAAAATATTGATGTAATAGAGGTGTACCAAATGAATTTGAACCCATCCAAGTATTTCTTCGGTGTGCGAGCAGGAAAGTTCCTTGGGTTCATTGTCAACCATTGATTATTGAATCTAACCCCAACAAGATAAAATCACTCATAAACATTCAACCATCGATCTTTAAGAAAGAAATTCAAAGACTGATTGGTTGAGTCATAGTTCTGAACAAGTTCATGTCACGGGCCACATATTGATGCCATTCATTCTTGAAGGTTTTGAGGAAAAACTTTGAATGGAATGGTGAATGAAAAAAGGCATTCTTCTCCTCTGCACTTCGGGACGATGTTTAGGGAGATGTTGTACTTATACTTGTAGTCTCTGAACTAGCAGTGAGCTTGGAAAAGTGATTCATACATTTGTAATGGAAAAGTGTTTATTACATACCTTTTCACACTAACAGTGTAACCAAAATGACAACAAAACAACTGATTTTTCATATTAACATAGTTACATGAACCTTCAAAGTAGGAGCTTAAAAAATATTATCATCAAGTTAATATAATATTAGGCACTTATGTACATATAACAATATATTGTTAGGCACAATAAATTCCATAGCCCTCAAATTATGATAATTGGATATGGTAAAAAAAACTCTGGTACCCTAATTGTTGTTGTAACATGGTTTTTTAAGTAAGTTTAATCCACAAATTTAGATGATAAATAAAATATGGGTCATTTTTTTATTGACCTATAAACTCTTAGGGCCTCCACACGTTCTATATAGTGTCTAGTACTAAATGAGTAAGAGTGAGAAACTTTAGCAACTAAAGAAACTCATATCTAATTTAATATAAAAGCATTGTACTTAATAAACAAAAATAACTAATTAGTTGATGTTAAGCTTCTTGTTTTTTAATTGGTTCACGATAAATAGTTATGTGGCTCGAACATATATGTGGTGTCCAAACCTCATTTTATAGCAAATGAAAATATAAAAAAAAAAATTGATTGGAGGAGTAAGAATCTATAAACATTAACATGTTTCCACGTGTAAGTAGATAATTTTTCTTCAAAAAAAATTTATGTCCATCGTAACTAAAGGTTCTATAAAAAAAACAAAATAATGAATATTAACACCTTTTTCCATTCCTATTCATAGTTCTATACTACTACACTTTACTTATTTTAGATTTTTATTAATTCTTTCTGTGAAGGTAATAAAACTGCTAAAAATTGCAAAGTGAAATGAGATCACTACTATCATATATGCAATTAAATCTTCATTGTGGCATTTCATCAAATGGTTCGTAAATAGTAAACTTGAAATGGGAAGTTTAATGGGCAAATGAATAAAAAAATTTACCAAATTGACAGAAGGTAATAGATAATAAAATCATCACAAATGTTTCAGGAGACTAAACATCTTCTTAGGTTTCTTTATATCTTGTTAGCTAGTGCACATTTCCTCACCTTCCTAGCGCTCCTTCCTGGCCCACTTTGATTGTTAGGTATTGTGAAAATTCTCACTGATTGATTTGAAACTAAATCTTCTTAATCTTCCCATGTAATTGGTATTCCCAGAACAACTTATTCATAGGTGGACACTTCAAAAATCTAAACAATCTAGAAACTAAAGTTTTAAGGAAAAAAATTATGAGCCAATAAAATGTAAATATTTGCTGGATTTCATAAACAAAATCCATCTCTAATATATTCATATCAGGGAAAAAATAGAAAAATAAAAAATACAATCAAAGCTCCTTAGAGAGTGAGAGAGTGAGAAAGATTGAATTACTCATATATTTAACTCTCCTCCACGTGGAAGGCTCCTCTTTAGAAACACGATTTTTAAATATTTATATTAAATCCTAAAAGGCATTTCACTTTCTAGTCTGATGCGATCAAGATGTTAAGTATTTTTGGTCATTAAATGATGGAGGATGAATGTATAAGGTTGTAGATGTTGTGAATGACATTATTAGTGGATTTCCACATGTAAAAGAGAAATTAACTTGTACCACATCAATTTTACGAGATAAGTGAGGAGATGACCCTTGTGTATAAATGGAAAGATCATACTCCCATTATTCACACATTATTGAGTAAAAAAGTATGTTTTCATTAGCCCAAACGCTCCTATTTATCAAATACCTTTCTCACATAACCAATTTCTTAACCTTCGTTTTAAATTCTCTACTACTTCACTCTTTTTAACGCAATTGCGAGAACTCTCGTTCAGTTACAGTTTTTTTAACATGTCTAATCCCCAAAATGATCCTCTTTTGTAAGTAAAAACGAAATGTGGATCTCTTCTATATGAACTCCAGATAATATGGGATGAGGTTGGTGAGTGTGATGGTGAAAGAGACAAAATGTTATATGAGCTTGAATAAGAATATCTAGAGGTATATAAAATAAAGTTTAACCTAGAAAATAGGTGTAGAAATCAGCTCAAACCGACAATTGCTGATTCTAAGGCAGATCTTGTTGCCAGTAATGGGAAAGAGACCAGTAGATATAAGGCATTCTGATTAAAATATTGGAAGTTTGGAGGCAGAACTTCGAACCGTTCTTCCTAAAATAGAGGAGATGGGGAAGATAAAATGTGAGAGGAGAAATCAATTCATTGAGGTTCTTGAGAAAATGCATAATGCAAGGAATGAGATTTCTAGGTGTACAAGTTATCCTACTCCCAATATGGTCATCGATGAAACTAATTTGTCTTTAAGAAAGCTTGAAGAATTACACAAAGAGCTACAGTCACTCCAAAAAGAAAAGAGTGATCTCCTTAACCAGGTTTTAGACCACATGAACACTTCAGATGCACTGTACTCAGTGCTTGATATTGATTATAATCAAATAGTTAATGACATTAATTTAAGTTTAGGCGAGTCTAAAGGAATGAAGAGCATCAGTAATGATATTGTTATGGGATTATCCAGTGCAGTACAAAGACTGAGAGAGGTTAAACTACAAAGGATGCGACGGCTCCAAGATCTTGTAAATTCTATGTTGGAGTTATGGAACTCGATGGACACACTAATAGAAGAGCAACAAATGTTTCAGAATGTTACTTGCAATATAGTTGTTTGAGAACATGCGATAATAAAGCCAAATACATTATATATGGAATTTAATAATTATGTTGAGGCAGAAGTCTCACGGTTGGAGGTGTTGAAATCAAGTAAAATGAAAGAGTTAGTTTCAAAGAAGAGGTCAAAACTAGAGTAGATTTGTAGTAAGATGCATATGTTTCCAAAATCAGATAGTATAATGGAAATAGATATTGAAGCTATTGAATTTGGAGCTATGGACCCTGCTTGTGTCCTTGAAGAAATTTGTACGGACAAATTTCTAATTGAGTCAATTTGTATGTGTTGGCTTAATTTCAGAAAAAACACTTTGAGTCATACGATAGAAGTGTGGCTAGTGACCTTTCAAGCCTAAGACATGTTTAATGAAGGCGTAGCGGCCAAGTTAAGTAGATCACATTGCAATGAGATCGCATAGCTATGTCGTGTTTCATTCCTTATATGGTCATCAACGTTCCAAGGATCTCTCAGGTATGAATGCATATATTATTGTTGAGCCTTAAAAATTAATTATTGGGTGTTATAAATTTGTTAGTCTAATTTTAAAATAACTTTATATTGAAAAATATTTTATTTTATTTTACTGCCATTGTAACGACTTTTCCAGGTGGTTAGAAAAAGTTTTGGGCTTCGTTCGAACGACTTCTAATGAGGTCCATTTTTTGTTTGCCATGGCTTCTCATTTCGATGTCTCATTTATATCTCATTCGAACGAGAAGCCTATATCATCCGAACAACCCTTTATTTTATTCGAACGACCGGAGTAGTTTTTTTAAAAAGATCAGTTTTTCATGCAACTTTCTCCATAACTCCCCACCACTCTTTCCCAACTATTTATGTAGTGTGGGAGAGTACTTTTTGTACAGAATTTTCCATCCCTTTGGAGAGAGATATCCTTACAAAATTCAATGAGAGTTTTGTTCAAGATTGATGAGTCGATTTTCAAATCAAAACTCAAATTTACACCCGATTTTTTTTACCCAAGTTTTAACATACATATGTATTTTGAGATCAAGTTTTGGCATCGAGATTATCATTCTTTAGATTATTAACAATTGTATCTTGCGAAGGATTCCGTGCTTATAGGTTCTGATAGACTGTACTCTGTATGCGTGGTGGTAGCAGTTCCCCATCGGTGGACTCCGTGACGTAGATGGACTCATGTGTTGTCACTAGGCAAAGGTTGAAGGAACGAAGAGCGTCAAGGCTTACGAGGGAATCGAGTTGTTGTGTAAGTATTCTATCGTGTCCTTTTCTAATTTGTACTTAGTGGACTTGTGATCAGGCTGTCCGAGGTTTTTACCGTTATAGGCTTTCCTTATACATCGGGTGTTGCGATTTTTTATTTTATCATGCAAATCACACCTAGATGCATGCTTAGGTTAATAAAAAAATTGTCTTAACCACAAAAATGGTATAATTAGTGCTTAATTAATTTGGGTAGTTTTAGTTTACTTTAATTCAATTTTGAATTAAGTTTGTTTAAATTTTATTTGTGTAAATTTGAACTTGATTGAATTTATGTTTAAGTAGAAATTAATTTGAAGAAATTAAAATTTAGAACTCTGAGAACCATCTCATACTTTCAAATTTGTATCAGAGAAGGTTTAACAAATTATCATGCAAGGTCCTTTTAGGTTTTAATATGAAAAAATTATCATTTTTGAGGTTTGTCGTTTTACATTGTTCTAACTACACGTACAGAAAAGCACATGTGAGATCAGTACTTACGTCGAGGGTGGTCCCTACCAACGTGTTTAGAAGGTGAAGTTTGTGTTCATACACCCGTAAAAAAAATGGAGTGAGGATGAGCATAAGCTATCAAACTATAATTCACGTGGTTTAAATTATCTTTTTAATGTGATCACACCGGAGGAGTTTCGCTATATTATGACATGCAAAATGTCTAAAAAGTCTTGGGACACACTCTAACTCACCCATGAAGGTTCTATTGTTGTTAAGGCTTCCAAACTCCAATACCTCACCACTCAATTTGAAACCATTAAAATGGATGAGAGTCGATCCTTTGATGAGTGTTATGAAAAATTGTTCGATATCATTTACACATCTTTTAACTTGGGAGAGAAGATACCCAACAATCGTGTCATAAAGAAACTTTTGAGGTCATTGCTTGAAAGGTTGTTTCCAAAACTGACTGTTTTGAATTCTCTAAACACTTTAAACTCATGAAACTTGAAGAGCTTGTAGGTGACTTACAAACCTACGAACTTTACATATTTACCTCCTAGGATGTGAAGAAGAAGGATCAGGGCATAGCTTTGAAGGCCCAGAAGAAGGAAACACCTGTTTCAGATGATGAGTTTGGCATCGACTCTGATGATATGTCTATGTTTTCTAAGAAGTTTAGAAAATTTCTTAAGTTTAATAAAGATAAACTTAAAGGTGATTATAATAAATTTGAGAAGTTGAAGTATAACAAAGCCGAGAAACTCCCTAAAAATCGTAATGACGATTTTAACAAGGATGAGTCGAATAGATGTTTTGGTTATGAGGGTTAAAGCCATAGGGCAGATGAGTGTCCCACTAAACATAGTAGGAGGGTGAGAAATAAAATTGCATATAATGACACCTTTAGTGATAGTGAATCCGAAGAGGGACCCGATTCCTACATTGAGCGCAACTTCACTACGTTCTTTGCTAGTCATGCCAGTTTTGATGAGAAATATTTCCCTAAAGATAGTTCCATGCATGACACTTTAGAGGCCATTGTTTGTGAATCCCAGATAACTACACCAAAAAGGTTAAATTTTCACCTTTGGTCTAGCCAGCCTTATCTAGGTCATTGACCGTGACAAGTCCATGACAAGGGGTTATCACGATCATTGATCATAACAAGTCCGTAACAAGTACTATTGCCACGGAATTGTCACGATCAAAGACATTAACAAGTCTATGACAACTCTTTTAATAAATAACCCTAGCGCCTCTTTTTTCCCACCATTTCCTTTCCCTCCATTTTCTCTCTACTGCTCGAGCGACCATTCTCTCTCTCTCTCTGCATTTCAGGTAAATTTTTCTTCTCTCTCTATTTCCTTTGTATATGTGTGTGTGTGTGTGTATAGGATTGCATGTGTGTGTAGGGTGTGTGTGTGTGTATTGATGGGTGTATAAGTGAGTGTGCGTGTGTGTGTGTGGGTGGGTGGCCGTGTAGGTGTGGGGGTGGGGGGAGTGGTGAAAAGTAGGGGGCTGGGTGTGGGGGTAGGGGGTGTGTGTGTGTGTGTGAGGAGGGGTTTGTGTGTGTGGGTGGGGGGGAAGTGCAGGGCGAGGGTCATGTGTGTGTGTGTGTGTGTGTGTGTGTGTGTGTGTGTGTGAATTAGTGTGTATGATATTGAATTAGACGATTCGATGTGCCCCAGACTTATAACATAAATTTCATTGGTATTGATATCGAATTTGAATTGAATTGAAATTGAACGAAATTGAAATTGAAAATGAAATTCAATTTCAATTGAATATAAAAACTGAATTTGAATTGGTATTGATATTGGTGTAAATTGGTATAAATTGAAATTGAATTGGAATAAAATGAAATATACTTTAAATTAAATGAAAAATACTTTAAATTACATAATTAAATGAAACGTACTTTAAATCTTTAAATTAAATACTTTAAATTAAATAAAACATACTTTAAATCTTATGCGTACTTTAAATTAAATGAAACATACTTTAAATTACATAATTAAATGAAATCTCTCAAATTGTGATAAGACAAAATTAAATGAAACGTACTTTAAATTACATATAGTCTGCATAGATACTAGCTTTCTAGTTCTTAGGTGTACGCATTCAATAGCCCTTAGATCCGTTCAAGAGTCATTACCCCGGTAATGAGATCTCTCGA
The DNA here is from genome assembly GCA_949130495.1 of Sambucus nigra. Taxonomy (NCBI): domain Eukaryota; kingdom Viridiplantae; phylum Streptophyta; class Magnoliopsida; order Dipsacales; family Adoxaceae; genus Sambucus; species Sambucus nigra. The sequence continues at coordinate 197,825,595 of OX422212.1, forward strand.
ATTGTCCCATTTGGACAGTTTGGGACTGCATAGTTTCTGTATAATAATATTCCTAGCTGCTTAAACTTGTTAATTTTGGAGAAAGTTCTGTAGTCATATCTTAATGTTCTCTGGGTACATACTAGATGATGCGATGTGAAGTGTTATTTCAACTAATAAATTGAAATAACACTCACACTTCCGAATCTATATCGTGTACTTAGAGAACTATGGGGATATGGGGTCGAATTTTCCTCAAATTGGAACAATATGCATGAGCTATTAAGTATAATATAGAAATATTCGGTCTTGAATGGGATAGGACCACTCACCCTTAAGAGGAGATGGAGGAAATAGGAATTTGAAAGCAAGAATAAATTTACATTAATTTAACTTCTAATATAACACTTTCTTCGGGGGGTGAATGCCTGCATGTATTCTCATTTGAATGAAAGATATAATGGTTATGTAACATTTATAACTAATTTAAATTACATATAGTGCGCATAGATACTATCCTTCTAGTTCTTATGCATACGTATTCAATAGTTGATTGTTTATACTAAGGGGAACAAAAAGTTCACACTTTTTTTATACTAATCCACGAATATACACTTCTTACCCATAATATGTGATCATTTGTAGTAGTTGTGATGGGATATTCTAAATACAAAGAGTGGATGGGTGAGACAAATAGATTAGGGTATGTGTTTTGTAGAGGTGATAATGAATTTGTGAAATACGATAAGAGATGTTATGATGATGAAGAGTTTCTGTGTCCGTGTGCTAGGTGAAAGAACGGCAAGGTGTTTGAGTGGAAAACAGTTGAACTATACATTTGTTAAGATGGCGTATGTGAGATAGTTATCGAATTTGGGTTTTTCACGAGTAACCAAAAGTTCCTTTTATCCCCGAAAAACCTTTACAACAACCTTCAATAAGTAAAATACTTCTACAAGGGGAGGATGACAGTGTAGATCATAATATGTTAGAGGATTTAATTGATGACGCGTATGAGTTCAAAAAATGGAAGAGAATGAGGTAACTGACGATGTACAAGGTTCAGTTGGTCATGAAGATATCGAGATAAACCTTGAGGATGACAACCAAAGTTTAAAATTTAAGGCGACCCAACCGTTATACTCTGGAAGCGAGAAAAATCAAACAACTTTACATGACATGGTTGGTTTGAATAGTTTGAAGACCCAATATAGTTTATCTGGCAATATCATGACATAAATTTTGAATTGGGTGAATGGCTTGCTATCCAAGCAGAATACGCTTCCAAACAGTTGTCCTACTATGAAAAGTAGTTAGAAAGGTTTAGGAATGAAGTATAAATAAATTCATAATTATGTGTATGACTGCATACTTTACCGAAAGGAGTATGAAAATCTCGATCGGTGTCCGGTATGCAATGAACCTAGATATGTTCAACCTACTGTAAAGGAAGGCACAAGCTCAAAAGTGCCTCAAAAAGTGTTGAAATATTATCCCATTGGGCCTAGATTAAAGTGGTTTTTCACAGTACCATGGATAACTGAGGAAATAAATTTGCAAGGGGAAAAAGCAAGGGATAATCCCATGTGTCATCTTATTGATTTTACATCTTGGAAGAGGTTGAGTTTTGAGTATCCCGATTTTGCTCGAGAATAGCGTAACATTTGTTTGGCAATGTCAACAGATGCTTTCAATCCATTTGGAAATCTAAGCGCCAATCTGAGTGTATGGCCAGTGATCCTAGGCCCACTCAACCTCCCTCATTCACAGTATATGAGACCTAAATTTCCGATGATGTCTTTATTGATAAGTGGGCCAAAGGCACCAAATGAGGACATCGATATCTAACTGGCTCCTTTGGTCGAAGAGTTAAATGAGTTGTGGGAAAAGGATGGGAAAGTATTTAACTCTTTTAGAAAAGAAGAGTTTACGATGAAAGCTATGTTAATGTGGGCAATTCATAATTTTCCCAACTTATGGGACCTTATTCAGTTGTGTAGTACATGGTTGGGTGTCCTATTTGTGGAGGGAAGATTGAATCTCTTTGTCTCCCCGCTAGTTCAAAAAATGTTAACCATTTCCATAGGAGGTATTTACCCCTCACTCATAGTTTTAGATTCGGGAAAGGTTCCATTTTTTTACCAAGCGGGGTTGAACATGGGCTACCGCTGAGAAAACTTTCAGGCTCAGAAATTGAAGTAAACCTTATAATTGTGGCCCTAATATACTAGGTAAGAATTATTAATTTAAGAATGTTTAATATAAGAAGACCCTAACTGGGAATGAAACAGAGACAAGAAAGGCATGGTCTAGGAGGTCAATTTTATTTGACTTGCCTTATTGGAAAAATAATCGATGCGCTATGTTTTGGATGTGATGTACGTAAAGAAGAACATCGTTGAACATATTATGGGAACATGTCTTGGGGGGAGTCATTCGAAGGATGGAAAAAATGCACGAAAATCCCTTAAAGCGTTGAAACTTAAACCTCAACTATGGTAGAAAGAAGATAGTAGGGAAAGGACAATAATTCCCATTGGTGCGTTTATTTTGACGAGTGAGGAAAGGAAGGTGCTCTTAGACATAATATATAATTTTAAAGTTCCATCTAATTTGCAAATGATTGTGAATTTGCAAATGATTGTGAATTATGCTACGCATGACTTACATAAGTGTAAGTCCCACGATTGGCATGTGATCATGCAATTGGTTCCTCTATTATTTAAGCACTATTTCTCCAAGCACAAGGATTTACGGAGGGCTATTATGCAAATTAGTAACCGCTTCTCACTTTTATTTATGAAGGTAGTCAATCGAGATCACATAGTGGCCACAAAATTGGTGGTGAACGAAGTGATTTGTGTGTTGAAGAAGTGATTTCCCCCATATTTCTTTGACCTAAGTGTTCACTTGTTGGTATACCTATGCAACAAGGCGTTTATTTTCGGTCCAGTTAGATATCGGTGGATGTGTCCGATTAAAAGATTGATGAATGTTTCCAAAGATTACATCAAGAATACACGATACATTGAAGAATCAATTATAGAGGAATACATCAGCGTGGAGTCATCAATATACACTCAGGAATATATGCCTGATTCCATCAGCGTGGATGACGTTGATGAATTTGTCAATGAGGGTGGTCATGTGATGGGCAACCGAGTGAAATTAACGAGTTTATAATATAAATAAGTATCTCGTTATCTATTTGACACACGTGAAGATGTCGAAGAATTTAAAAAGTAAGTTTAACTTATTTTAACTTTTATATTATTTTAATTTTTATACATGATTAATTTTGTAATACGTTCGCCATGATCTTGGCAGAAAATATGAAGCTTGTGAGAACAATAAAAGATGAAAAACAATAGCAGAGTCAGACAACGAATTTAGGTTGTAATTGTCACACAAGGTAATTATAATGAAAATGGTTGTAATTAAATGTCACATTATGAGAAAGCTTTACAATTAACCTGATTAATTTATCTGTATTCTCAGCTCTTAAAGACGGGTGATATGACATCAAGGCTTGATCATCTAGCCACTAGACCCTTGTTCATAGCACAAGAGTACAAAATGTATCGATTGAATGGTTATGTACTTGGTATAAGGCTGTACGAGAAAAATACAAATGTACAAAACTCGAACATTTCATACAAGGCTCTTACTTTATGTCGAGCGAGGGTGAAAGATAAAAACCTCGTTGAAGGTGAAATGACTTACAATGGTGTAATTCGAAATATATTTGAATTGGACTATGTAATTTTCAAAGATGTATTTTACTGTGATTTGGTAAGAGTTGAGGATAAAAATACTTGCAAATTAGAATATGCTTCTCACTTTTATGTGAGAAGATAGTCAATCGAAATCACGAAGTGGCCGCAAATATAACGGTGAACGAAGCGATTTGTGTGTTGGAGAAGTACTTCCCCCATCTCTTTTTGACATAAGTGTTCACTTGTTGGTACACCTATGTGACGAGGATCTTTGTTGCGGCCTAGTTAGATATCGGTGGATGTATTCGTTTGAAAGATTGATGAAAGTTTTCAAAGATTATGTCAAGAATACATGATACATTGAAGGATCAATTATAGAGGAATACATCAATCTACACTCGAGAATATATGCCTGACTCAACCAGTGTGTATGACATTGATGAGTTTGTTGATGAGGGTGGTCATGTAATGGGCAAACGAGTGAAGATAACGAGTTTGCAACATGAACAAGTAGCTCGTTATCTATTTAACACACATGAAGATGTCAAAGAATTTAAAAAGTAAGTATAAATTATTTTAACTTGTACATTATTTTAATTTTTATACATGATTAATTTTGTAATACGTTCATCATGATCTTTACAGAAAATATAAAGCTTGTGAGAACAATAAAAGATAAAATTCAATGGAATAATCAGATAGCGAATTTAGGCTGTGGTTGTCACATGAGGTAATTATAATGAAAATGGTTGTTATTAAATGTCACATTACAAGAAAGCTTTACAACTAACCTAATTAATTTATCTGTATTCTCAGCTCTTAAAGACGAGTGATGTGACATCAAGGGTTGGACTATGTAAGCTTCAAATAGGTTGTATTTTATTATGATTGGGTAAGAGTTGATGATAAAAATGCTTGTAAAGTTTATCCTGACACCAATTTGATCGTGGTTAACTTGTCCAAGTTGAAGAGAAACGAACACGTGAGGGATGATCCTTTTGTTTGTTCTTTTCAAAAGGTCAAACAAGTGTTTTACTCAGAGTATATCAACAATGAGCCATGGTCAATCATCCTACATGCGCTAAAGTGTCTAAACAGTAGTGTGGATGACTTGGCTGCTCCTATCGAATATCAATCCATTTTTTATGATAACCCAAATTTTCAAAAAAAATAGATTTGTAATAAGTATTCTAATTATTTGTAATGACCAGTGGTTATATTATTCTAGTGCTTTAATATAATCGGACGACAATTTAATGCTTTCTATTCATTTGTACTTTGGTTATTTTAATGCTTGTAATAACCAAAGGTGTATTCGTCTATTGCTTTGTTATTATTAGATTTGAATCAAAATTGGCTTTATGGTTAGTGAATATGTTAATTAGGATTTTAATCAATTTAAGCATTAATTCAAAGTCCGTAGAGTGTGTGTTCAGGGGGGGATGCAGTGTGCATGTGTGTAAATTGAATTTGGTATTGGGTTTTGGTATTGGTATAAATTGAAATTGATATAAATTGGTATTGATATTGGTATAAATTGAAATTAATATTTTATGTATTGTTATTATCGGATTTGAGCATTAATTCAAACTCCATATACATGCTTGTACTAATACTAACATTTTTTGCAGAAAATGTCTTCATCCCAGTGCGATAGCGGAGGCAACGAGGGCATCTCGACCAGTAGGCCCCTAAAATGGGGAAAATCGGGGTCAATCGTTGAGAATAAGATGACATTTTTTACTAGATCGCTAGAGTTACTTAAGGTGATCATGGGCCCGGGGAACACTAATTGGAGGGTCGTGCCTAATGATCTCAAGATTAGCATCTGGGGGGTACTACAGATAGTGTATTTATATTTATAAGCAACTAACACTTACTTTCTTTTTGGTTTGTATTTGTTTGATAAGAACAATTAGGCCTGCCCCCACATGTCTGCGAATCAATGTTGGAACAATTAAGGGATCAATATAAGACATGGATGAAGAATATATGGGCATGGTACTTTGGGAAGACCTGGGAGTCCATTCTGAGTGTACCTGACACCTTTACCCTAAAGGAGCCGATCTTATCGGCACAGTGGAAAAAGTTTGTCGACCATGAGATCGATGAGCGGAAATTGGCATCTCGCCAATTGAGGAGGGAGAACCGGGCGAAAAAGTTGGACTTACACTACTCCGGGCGGACATCTTATGTCGAGGTAGAGCACGGGATGGTAAGTTTTATATTTTTCTTTAATTTTAGTTTTATGTTATTCTAATTTAGAATTATTTTACATTACTTACTAATTCTGATTTATTTGATTTTAGGAGACGGAGAGTAGCCCTGGGGGTACTCTATATAAGCTTGATGCCTATGAGGCAATTCGGACGAAAAGGGCAAGGACAAGGAGGTGTCCCTGAGCGTCGCAGCCACGATTGTAAGTTATAAATGTTTTTTTTAATTACATTATAAATTTTTATTTACTTAATTAACTAATCGTGTACTTTTTATCGTTTAAGGAAAAGCTTCAGGAAGTGCATGAGTCACAGTCTGATACCGACAAAGCATCTTTAGCTACGGACGCACTTAGCCAAGTGCTCAGGATAGATCACAAGGGGAGGAATAGGGGGTGAGCTCACGGGTGGGGAAGTCGAGGATCATCATAATGGAGACAATCAAAGCCGGGTTAAGACAAAAGGTGGACACACATGATGATAAGCTATCAAGGTTGGAGGCGACGGTTCTAGATATGTACGCCTTCATGAAGCGTTAGTTGGGAAAAGGGAAGGAGAAGGAGAAGGGTAAGGAGAATGAGGTAGAGATAGACTAGGACGTCACTGCTTCATCTCCGATACGCATAGACTCGCTGCCATATCATCCACTTCCCATTTTATCTCCCTCCGAGCAGCTTATGTCAACAATCGGTTGGTAAAGTGTGTCTCTAGTCGACATATATTCTAGTGAGCGGATAGTGAGGGGGTTGAGGGACACGTCCTCCCTCCCGAGTATGCTGGTTCATACACATCCCCTCCAAGAAATTGAGGCAATGGTGTTCATCACGCATGTGGTGATCAAAAAGGAGAACTCACCTCTTTGGTTGTGTGAAAAATGCGACGTTCAGCGAATTGATGGACAGGTATAATTTTGTTATAACAGGTACAAATATACTACTGGATAGTGGCAATGGACATACTGTCCAATAGTTTTTTTTTAAAATTCTACCCAATATTGTCATGGTAAAAAATCGTGATGAAGAAACTTAATCACGGACTTGTCACGGTCTTTGACCATGATATTTTTTTTGCTTTCTCACGGGCTTGTCACGATTTTTTACCATGACAAAACTTGTCAAGCTCAAAGACCGTGACAGGACTATGACAAGTCTAATGAACTTATCACGGTCTTTGATCATGACACGTCCGTGATAAAAGGACTTGCCGCGCCCAGACTTGCCACGGTCAAAGACCCTGACAAGTTTGAATTTTCATGATTTTAGACCCTGAAAAGTCGACTATTTTAGTGTAGTGAGTATTTGATGGTAAAGAGAGTGGAAAAAAGAATGAGAATGAAGAACATGAGGAAGTGAGTGAGCTCCAAGTTTCCTTCCGTGAGTTATATGCAGAATCATTGAAATTGAAAAAGGAAACCTTGAAGTTAGAATCTAGGATAAAAACGTATCGTAGGTAATGATGAAAGTGTTTTAATTGAGGATCTTAGGGAAAATGAGAGGACTCTTCGAGAGAAGCTAAAGTATGTTGAAGGTGAGATATATAGTCTTCGAGGTTTAATAGAGGCGATAACGAAAGATATTCTTGAGTTTGAAGAGACTAGGAGTTTACTTGAGTCTGGGATAGTGGAGCTTGTAGACAAATTGAAAGACTCGAGTCGTGTGAAGTTTGATTTGGAGCCTAGATTAGAAAAATTGGATAAGTTGTTAGGCACCATTCAAATTAAAAATAATAAGTGTGGTATTGGCTTCAATACTCAAAATACTTTTGCTAATAAAGCCAAAACCATAATTTTGAGAGAATAAACTAAGAACTCTAGAAAACATCAACCTTTAGGAAATAATTCTCATCGTGCGTTCACTTACACACATTACGATAAGAAGGGTCACCTTAGAAGGTTTTGTTTCGATCTTAAAAATGATCCTAAGGAGTCCAAGGGTAGAGTCACCATGGTTACAAAATCCCAAGAGCATCACATTACACCTATGTGGGTTAGAAGCTCCGATTTGGAGGCTTTGCATGATGGACTTTATGATTCTCATTTGCTTGCACATGATACTTCCCATATTAGATTTAAAGGTTGATTGTGATAGCTTTATTTACATACACTAGTTGTGCTTCATGATATATTGTTGCTAGTTGCATGTTTGTTAGTAACATTCTAGTGTATGCTTCATTATATATATTTGTATGCTTCATTTTATATATTTGGCTATAATTATGACAAGTGTGTCTTTTATATTTTGATTCTTCATTTATTGTATCCCGGTAAAAAATAAAAAAAGATTTTGTTTGTCCTTTGAGTTATCTTTGTTTTAAAATTTGTTTCATAATTTAAAAACTCAAAAAGATTTTTTGTTGGATATTTTAGCTTTACACATTTATGTGGCATATCCTTATGTTTGAACACTGTATCACTCCATATACATATGGCTAGAACTTTTGGTTATGAAATTCAATTCTTATATTTTTCTTTATCATGCTTGCATGGAGTAGTTTGACTTTGATTTTCTTAATGGATTCTCTTTGTATATGCCTCCGCAGACATATGCACGAGCTCTGTTCAACTTTAACTTCACATGTAATATTTTATATAAGTGAGAAGTTCTCCCATCAATTTTGTTATCTACATGTTTTATAACTAAGGGGGATTTGTGCATGTAAGAACCGTTGTCCGTGAGCTTTATTTGAATTGTATTAAAAATAGATAAGGGTGCACGGGAAAGGGCTACGAAAGGAGAAAATCTCCTTTGTGGGAAAGCCATCGTTAGTAAAAACCTATTGAAAAAATTAAAGGCGATACAAATAAAAAAATTACCAAAGGCCATATAGTTTAGTTTTTTTATCTTTCAAAAGAAATAACTTCAAAGAATTGAGAAAAAAGAAAATAAAAGAAAATATATAATATGTTTATCTTTTGAGGGTGTTTAGTTGAAGATCAACGGGTTTGCACAATGAATCCTAGGTATGCTAAAATGTCATAAATCCATTGATTTGTATAATCATCAAAATTCTAGGCTTGTGCGCATATGTTTGTTTGTTCTTTTAATTAACTTTATCTTATCACATGAGGCTAAATCTAAGTTGATAAAGTTTTGCGATGAAATAGAACTCCGTAAACATGTTTTAAGTGAATATATCTAGCTCACAGCCCTTCACTCCGTTTACCACATGTTTATTTAGACACATTTATGCCATATGAGTGTGGAAAGATTATCAAGTTTAGTGTCTTTTGTGGTGTTTATACCTATATATGGGATTATAATTCATTGATATCTTTTGCATATTTATATATATGCTTTCATTTGTTTTCATTCTTTACTTTTTCATTTGTTCCTTGTATGTTATTGATTCATATCGGTATCTTGTTGCGATTTTTCATTGATATCCCATTCTTATCTTAGTACGTTATAGTTGTTATCTATTTTTCTTTATGTGGATTAGTTGTTCTTGTGTGCCATGCTTCTTTGTTGTTTCTTGTATCATTATACAACAATTTATAATATACTAGTTTTTCCTTATGATTATCCCTTGTTTCACTTAAGGGTATAATTGTTTATACTAGGGAGAAATTAATTATTTTATGCACCTTAGTCTTTGCATATTCCTGAACAAAAGGGGGGAGGAATGGTGTTTATCTCTTTTCAATTAGGGGAGATTTTTTTTACTTAGGGGGAGACGTCCTTAGTTAGGTCGACATTGCTAGACAAAGATGGAGGATTTAATTATGAAATTTATATTTTTATATTCTCTATTCATTTATGGTGTGTTTAAGTGTGCAAGTTTGTAATCAAGCGAAAAATTTTAATGCAAACAAAGCTACTTAGAGTATGTGTCAGTTAAGCATCCGTACTTTTTCTTTTTAGGATGGGCTTGAGTCTTTTAGATAAGCTTGATGGCCCATAGGTATTTTATTTTTTGGTTTTGTCCCGAAATAGCCAAAGGGGGGAATTGTAAGGAAAATTTTCCAATTGAGTCAATTTGTATATATTGTCTTAATTTCGGACAAAACACTTTGAGTCATAGGATAGAAGTTGAGTTAGTGACCTTTCAATTTTATGACATGTCTGCTGAAGACGTAGTGGCCAAGTAAAGATATCACATCGTTATACTGTATTTCATGCCTTTTTTTATCAGTGACATTTCAAGGATCTCTCGGATATGAATGCATATATTATTGTTGAGCCTTGGAAATTAATTATTGGGCGTTAAATTTTTCTAATCTAGCTTTAAATCACTTTTTATTTTTGTAGAAAAATATTTTAATTTTGTGATTATTATTAAAATGACTTTTCCACGTCATTAGAATGAGTTTTGGACTTCGTTCAAATGAATTCTAACGAGGTCCCTTTTTAATTTGCACTGACTTCTCACTATAAATCTCGTTTCTATCTCGTTCTAATGAGAAGACTATGTCGTTCAAATAACCCTCTATTTTTGTTCGAATGAATGGAGCAGTTTTTTCAAAAAGATCAGTTTTCATGCAGTTTTCTCCATAACTCCCCACTACTCTTTCCTAACCATTTATGTAGAGTCGAAGAGTAGTTTTGCAGAGACTTTTCCATATCTTTAGAGAGAGAGAGGTCCTTACAAAAGTCTATGAGAGTTTTTTTTCTAGATTGAGGAGTTAATTTTTAAATCAAAACTCAAGTTTACACCCAATTTGTTTTGATCCAAGTTTCAACATAAATATATGTTTTGAGATCAAGTTTCAGCACTAGGATTATCATTCCCTACATTATTGAGAATTTTTTCTTACGGAGGATTCCATGTTCGTAGGTTCTTATACAGTGGTCTCCTTATGTGTGACGATAGAAGTGCCCCATCGGTGGACTCATGTGTTGTCACTAGATAGAGTTTAAATGAACGAAGAGTGGCAACGCTTGTGAGGGCATTGAGTCGTTGATTAAGTATTTTGTTGTGTCCTTTTGAAATTCCGTACTTAGTGGACTTGTGGATAGGTCGTCCGAGGTTTTCCTCATTGTGGGTTTTCCTTGTACATTAGGCATTGTGGTTATTTATTTTATCTTGTAAATTCACATCTATATGCATGCTTTGGTTAAAAAGATAAAATTGGTTTAACCACAAAAATGGTTTAATTGGTACTTAATTGATTTGGGTAGTTTTAGTTTACTTTAATTCACTTTTGAATTATGTTAATTTTTTTTATAAATTTGAATTTAATTTGGTTAGAAATTAATTTGAAGAAATCAATATTTGAAATTGTGGGAACCATCTCACACTTTCAAAATTGAGCTTCAAGTTTCTAAAGTTATAGAGGAAGCTTTTAGCATAAAAGAAATACTTGAAAGGGTTGAGAAGTGAATAGCTGCATGTGAGGACGAATGTTGGCTGGAGGAGTATAATAAGGATGATAATCGATAAAATGTCAGATGATGTGGTCACCTTACTCTTAAGCGTGCTGAGAGGTCTCGGATTTTGAATTCTAAAATTCCAAGAATGGTGGAGACATTATCTACGAAAGTCACCGCATGGGAAAATGAAAGAGGCATTGAGTTAACTTATGATGGCATTCGACTTCTTTCCATGCTAGAAGAGTATACTATTTTACGGTAACAAAAAGAGGAGGAACGAAAAAGGTAGAGGGACCAGAAGAAACTTCAGGGACATTAATCGCAGAACAGGAAAATCTTTTTGGGATAAAAACCAAGCTCTATATAGCCCCATAGTAGAGAAAAGGGTCCAATATTGTCATGTGGTGGTGCAATGTTACAAACTCCTAAAAGAAATAGAAGACTTTCACATGGAGGGGCAATGTTACAACTCCTAAACCTAATTCGTTTCACTCCACAAAAGCTACTCCCAATACTTGCCAAACTAAAAAGAACGACAATCTTCACCATAATAATAATCTCCATAGGGATTATGGGTTTGCATCTCTAGCAGTTGGAATGAGAGTCTTGGACATTACTGGTCTTCCTGCGAAAAAACACTCTTTTGGCTCAGTAAATGTTGCTCGTGATGTAGACTCACCCATGTTTCACAAACCCTTCTCACCCATATCTTCCATCGAATCATCAAAGTCCAACATAACAAACTTATTAGAAGGCGCCTACAAAAAACACAACGAGGCATTATAGAAAAATATAGAGAAGTTTATTTACATGATCTTTAAGATCTTTAACATCATCATAATCACCTAATAAGTATGTGAAAAGAGAGATAATGTAATACCTCCTTTCATCGTCATGGATGTGATGTCGCTTTTTGTCGTCATTGATTGTCGTCGGTTAGACCACCTTAACAATCGTTCCACTGAGAATTTTGGCTTCTCTCTCCTTGCCTATAAACCTTAATATGTTTATTTCATGGATACCTTTTAGATGGAAGTAAGGCATCTATTTATAGGTGGAAAGAGGGCCTAAATTCCAAAGGTCAATTAATCTCAACCGTCCATCAAGGTAGAGATTTAATTGGAATTTTAACTCCTTTTAATATCCATTTCATTTTTGGAATATGAACCATTTTGTTAGGAAATAACATATTGTAATTAAAAATCAAAGTACTAATGACCATATTTCGAGGAAGGAATTAAAACTATTAAGTAACCCAAAGGTTAATTAATAATTTCCTTACAATCTCCCACTTGGTCGTTAGGAGAATCCATTAATGTTTTTAATTAAGAATTATAAGGCGCTCATTATATGCTAAATCCTTCAATATTTGGTTTTCATAAGTTCCTTGGCTAGTCCAGTAGTCAGTGGGAGTCATGGCGATCGCGTATCATTATGTAACATGATTCATTCCGTGTAGTACGTCATCGACGACCTTCTTAACTAGGCCACAATTAGGAGTTTACATAATGGTCCCATAATGTCTTAAAGAAGACAATTTTCTATTATAATTCATCCAATAATGATATGTGTACATAATGGAAAACATAATAGAATAGATGTATAAGTGTTATTAAGATCTCAATAAATGCCAAGTACATGCATAATAAATTGAAGAAAAGAAATAACTACGAACTATCTTTAGGACCCATGCTTTCAGTACGTCCCTGAAATGTCTTTAGAGGTAGTCCTTTTGTAAAAATATCTGCAACCATGAGATTTGTGCATGTGTGTTCAATGACAACTTTTCCTCTTCCCACATCTTGCTTCAGTGAAAGATATTTAAGATCCATGTGTTTGGATCCCTTAGATATCTTGTCATGCTTGGAGAAAAAGATTGTGGCCACATTTTCACAGTAAATAGTTAAGGTCTAAGAAACAAAACTCAAAGCTTCCAACTCATAGACAAAATTCCGTAACCACGCTCCTTAATTCGCATCCTCATAACATGCTATAAATTCAGCCTCCATAGTAGATATGTAGATCAATTTGGACTTCTGACTTTTCCATGATATTGAACATCCAGCTAGGAGATACATATAATCAAGAGTACAATGTCTAGTGTTATGACATCCACCAAAATTTGAATCTGAAAACCCAACCATCTGTAGGTGAGCTGATGTCCTATATATGAGCATGTAATTCCTTATTCATTATTTGCATCTTTCCGATGAGCTATTCCTGGGTTACTCTGAAATCTACCCAGTGTGCCAACAACATAGCTAATGTCAGATTTGGTACAAACATGTGCATAAATCAAACTTCCCACTAGATAAGCATAAGGATAATTTTCCATTTCTTTACGTTCCAAGTCATTATGTGGACATTGTCTAAGATCAAGCTTATCTCCTTTCTACATTGGAACAACACTAGAAGAATATGGCATCATGCCAAATCTCTCTTAGAACTTTGTCAATATATACTTTCTGAGACATTCTTAAAATTCCAAGTGACCTATCATGGAATATTTCAATTCCTATCACATATGAAGCCTCACCCATATTTTTCATTTCAAAATTCTTAGAGAGATGATTCTTAGTCTCATGTAATATACGATGATCGTTGTTGGCTAGTAATATGTCATCAACATACAATACCAAAAATATGAACTTACTCCCACTGATCTTGAGGTATATATATGAATCAATTAAGTTTTCTTTGAAACCAAAGTTCGCAATGATTTCATCAAACTAAGATACCATTGCCTCGAAGCTTGTTTTAGTCCATATATTAATTTTTTAAGTTTGCAAACCATGTCTTCCTGACCTTCGATTATGAAGCCTTGAGGTTGACGCATATATACTTCCTCTTGTAAGTCTCCATTAAGAAAGGCTATTTTGATATCTATTTGATGTAACTCAAGGTCATAATGAGCTATTATTTCCATGATAATTCTAAGAGAATCTTTTCTAGACACAGGAGAAAAAGTCTCAGTATAGTTGATGCCTTATTTTGATTAAAACCTTTTGCTACAAGTTGAGATTTATGTCATTCAATATTGTCATTATAGTCGCGCTTAGTCTTAAAGCCCCACTTACACCCAACTGGTTTGTGTCCTATTAGCAATTGAACAATGTCCCAAACTTAATTTTCAGCCATAGATTTTAGCTCATCCTCAATGGCATCAATCCGTTTGCAGTAATTAACATCTTTAATGGCTTGTGAATATGAAATTGGATATTTAGTTATCCCAACATCAGATTCTACTTGGTAAAGCATGTAATCATCGAAAATAACAGATTTCCTTTGACGATGAGACCTCCTTAATGCCGGTTCCTCATGTGTTTCATCCATATATTCATTGAAGATAATCTCATCATGGAGTTATTGATCATCTATTAGGCATTCCTCATTGCCTAAAGGTTTAACAATGGGGGGATTTCCAATGAACTACGAAATTGAGGGTAAAGGAATATTTACCCTAATTTCCTGAATTATCACATAATTAATTTTAGTACTTCCACTAATTTCGGCATTCTCATAGAATCTGGCATTATCCATTTCAACAATTCTTGTACTATGGTTAGGATATTAAAACCTATATCCTTTGGACTTATCGAGGTAACCTATAATGTTACCACTGACCGTTTTGAAGATTATTTCTTTTCATGTGGGTTGTAAGTTCTAGCCTCAGCTGGGCATCCCTAAATTTGGAGATGTTTTAAACTAGGTTTCCAACCTTTCCACAGTTCAAAAGGTGTCTTTGAAAATGCCTTGCTAAGAACTTAGTTTAATATATAAATAGGTGTGCGTAGAGTATCCATCCATAAGGGTGTAGGTAAATTAGCATGACTCATCATAGACCTAACTATTTCCATATATGTACGATTTTGCCTTTCAGCTACACCATTTTTCCATAAAGAACTAGGTGTCATGTATTGAGAGAAAATTCTAAGATTTTAGAGAAGTTTTGCAAAAGATATAGGGTGTTCTCCTATTTCATCATACCTTCCATAAAACTCATCACCTCTAACTAACCTTATGATCTTCACTTTTCTATCTTGTTGCCTTTCGATTTCAGTGATAAACACTTATACAGCATCCACGGATTGAGATTTTTCATGCAACAAGTATACATAATAATAACGTGAATAATCATTGATACAAGTAATGAAATACTTCTCCCCTCCAAAGGTTAGAACATCGAAAGGTCCAGAAAAATCTGTATGTATGATTTTAAGAAGTTATTTACTTCTTGTGGCTCCTTTTTTGGCATGTTTAGTTATTTTTCCTTTAATACAATCCCCACACACTTTATGATTGGTAAAATATAGACTTGGAAGAATTCCATCTTTAACCAATCTCTTGATCCTATCACTGGATATACGTTCCAGCCTTTTATGCCACAAGATATAAGAGTCGTTTTTATACAACTTACGCTTTGTTCCAACGTTAGAATGCAGTGTGAGATAAGTTTCAAAAAATTAACTATCAAGATGAAATTTATAAAGGCCATCAATTAAAATTCCAGAACCAATATAACTTAAGTTCAAAAACAAATTAAAACAACCATCTCTATGATGAACCAAATAACCAGCTTGATCAAGTTTACTAATTGAATCTAAATTACAGGAAATGGAAGGAACATAAAGAGTTTGAAACAAATCTAAATAATATTCATTCTTCAAAATGAGATGATAAGTGTCAATGGCTTCAATTTGGACTTTGTCTCGGTTTTCCATGAACATAAAGTTTTCACTTGGGCTTATGGTTCTAGTCGTAAGGAAGCCCTGCATTGAATTAGAAACGTGAACGTTAGCACCGGAATCAAGCCACCAAGTTTTAGAAAAAACATAAGTAAGGTTTGATTTAAAAAAACATACGAATCCCATAGGGTTACCTTTCTTTTTGAACCATTATTTACGTTTAGTGCAGTCTTCCTGAAGGTGTCCAGGTTTATTGCAAAATTTGCCCATGTTGTCATCCTTCTTTTTCTTCTTCACATTGGATTGATTAACATCATTATTTCTGGACGGTGCACTTTTATGTCTTGAATTCTTCCTTTTCCCATCTTTAGATGATCCATCTCCTTGGACAATATGTGCAACCTTAATACCTTGTTGATTAACCTACCATCCTCTTGAACTAGTTTATTAGCCAACTCATTCACTACCCACTTATCCTTAATGGCGTTATGATTGAGATGGAAAGGTCCACACTGAGTAGGTAAAGAGTTCATGATAAATTGTATGAAAAATAAATAATCCACTGTCATTTCCAAATTCTTTATCTTAGCAGTAAGGTTCGTCATCTCAATGACATTATCATGCATTGAGCGATTGCCATTAAATTTCATGGTTGTAAGATCTGCCATAGGTTTCCCAACAAGGGATTTATCTGCAATCTTAAACATTTCTTCTATTTCTTTCATGTAATCCTTACCATTGTCAAGTTTAGGAAGTGATGTATCGATATTGCTTGCAATTATCGTTCGTAAAAACATGATGCTCAATCTGTCAGACTTCTACCAAGCTTTATGGAGAGTCTTTTCCTCATCAGTACTTGTGTCTATAAGTGTAACTGGTTTTTTAATATGAAAAGTAAGATCCAATTCAAGTATCCCCAAGGTAAACTCAATTTTCTCTTTCCATTTTAAGAAGTTGGTTCTCGTGAGAATAGGGACATATGATGCATATGAAGCCAATTGAGTAGGAAAAAGGGCTGAAATTTAGATATACAAATTTTTTTAACAAGGATTTAAAACTTTAATTAACACACAGTAACATTTGAATATTTTATGACATGAAAATAAGATGCTTTTGTGGGTATTCATCACAAATTTAACTTAA
The DNA here is from genome assembly GCA_949130495.1 of Sambucus nigra. NCBI lineage: Eukaryota > Viridiplantae > Streptophyta > Magnoliopsida > Dipsacales > Adoxaceae > Sambucus > Sambucus nigra. Next base: position 197,842,643 of record OX422212.1, read on the forward strand.
TACCATTAATGGTCATAATATTCAACATACATAATTGAGTGACGTGCCTATTTAATTTTAATAAGGTATATGTGGACATCCTTGGTTTACATATGTACAAGCACTCCTTAATTGTTGTTTCAACACATGATTATAGTATACATGTGGGTAACTAATTGATATGTGTTAAATAAACAAATTTAAACATTATAGTATAAATAGAGGGCTAATTTGGAATGGGTAATAATAAGGATCATTGTGGTGATACCTAACCGTAATAATACAATTGCATTCATCAAACAACTTAATATGAATATTGGTGCACATGTTATTATAGAATTCCAAAGGCCATAAAAGTACAGAATTGTAAAATTCTTGAATAGCAAAAGGTGTACAATCTAAAATTTCATAAGTCTACAATGCCAAAAACATAGTCTTTTAAAATTCATAAATTTCGAGAATTTGAAATGACATAATTTCTAGAATTCCAAGAGGTCATAAAAGTTTGAAAATTGCATAATTTAAAGAATTCTTAAAGGCATTGTAGCATGAATTCTAAAATACATGGTAGCATGAATTCTAAAAGACATAATAACATGAATTCTAAAAGACATAATTTCAAGCAAGTAACCTAGCCCCATCTGACGAGGCTGGTCTTGGGTCATACACACTTTACATAAGTTAATGACATAAAAGCGGTGTTTGGGGTGGCAACCCTTGAATTCTTTTTTGGATAGTGCCTTAATAATTATGAAAAATAAAAAACTTAAACTATTTTAATAGTCATGACAAACAGGAGATAAATCAATATTGTTCAAACAAATTATGAAGAAACAAAAAACATAAATTATTTTAATAGTCAAGAAACATAGTTAATTTACAACTGTTTATCATAGTTATATGGAGATTCATATATAACCTATTTTATATACAATCATGTGTTTCTAAACATCAGCTCTGATACCACATGTAAAATAGTTTATTTACATGAACCCTAAGATCGTGAACATCATGATAATCACCAAATAAGTATGTGAAAAGAGAGATAATGTAATACCTCATTTCATTGTCATGGATGTGATGTCGCTATTTGTTGCCGCGGATTATCGTCAGTTCGACAACCTTAACAGCCCTTCAACGGAAAATTTTGGCTTCTCTCTCCTTACCTATAAAGCTTTCTATGTGTATTTCGTGGATACCTTTTATATGTAAGTAAGGAATCTATTTATAGGTGGAGAGAGGGCCTAAATTCCAAGGGTCAATTAATCTCAACCGCCCATCAAGGTAAATATTTAATTTTAATTTTCACTCCTTTTAAATCCATTTCATTTTTGGAATATGAACCATTTTGTTAGGAAATAATATATTCTAATAAAAAATCGAAATACTAATGACCATATTTTGGGGAAGGAATTAAAACTATTAAGTAACCCAAAGGTTAATTAACAATTTCCTTACAAAAACTACACCATGTATTCGTCCTTCTAATATAGCTTCTGTTGCAGAGGATGAAAACATGACTCCTAAAACGATGACAATAATTCCTTTTGTGTCCTTTACACCAAGGATATTGGTCCCAATGTAGACGGTTATGACCCAAGCTCCTCTAGTTCTTTCTAATGCTACTCTAATTAACGATATTTATGAAGATATTGAATACTCATTTGAGGAAAGAAGAGCTGGTTTTGTGCTCCCAAAAACATATCCCAGGACACTAGATTATAGTGGATCAATGTTGGGTTGGTTAATTTTAAAAGTGGCATGACCACTGGATTATTGTCCATATGGGGGTGGGATTTTTCAACTTTTTAGAAAAAATTACTTTGTATCACGAACAATATATATATAGTATGATAATTAAATGAAACATACTTGAAATTACATATAGTGCGCATAGATACTAGCCTTCTAGTTCTTATGCGTACGCATTCAATATCCCTTAGACCCGTTCGAGAGTCATTACCCCTGTAACGAGATATCTCAAATTGTCCCGTTTGGACAGTTTTGGACTGCATAATTTCTGTATAATATTCTTAATGGCTTAAAGTTACTTTTGGAGGAAGTTCTGTAGTCTTATCCTAATGTTCTCTAACTGTTATTTCAATTGAGCAATTGAAATAACACTCACACTTGCCAATCTACGTCGTGTACTTAGAGAACTACGGGGATATGCTGCCGAATTTTTCTCAAATCGTAACAATGTGCATGAGCTGTTAAGTATATTACAGAAAAATGAGGTCTTGAATGGGATAGGACCACTCACCCTTTAGAGGAGATTGAGGAAATAGAAATTTCTATAATAAATTGAATTTGAATTTGAAATTTAAAAATTGAATATAAATAAGACATAATTAAATGAAACATACTATAAATCTAAGTTTTGTTTACCTTTAATACGTGATTAGTTGTGGTAGCTGTGATGGGATATCCGAAATACTAAGAGTGGATGGGTGAGACAAATAGAATGGGGGATGTGTTTCGCAGAGATGCTAACGAATTTGTGAAATATGCAAAGAGATGTCATAATGATGAAGAGTTTTCGTATCTGTGTGCTAGGTGTAAGAATGGTAAGGTGTTTGAGTGGAAAATAGTTGAACTACATTTGTTAAGATCAGGTATGCAAGATTATTATCGATTTTGGAGTTTTCACGATTGGCATGTGATCATGCAATTGGTTCTTCTATTATTTAAGCACTGCTTCTCCATGCACAAGGATTTTCGGAGGGCTATTATGCAAATTAGTATTACCTTATCACTCTTATGTGAGAAGGTAGTCAATCAGGAATATATAGTGGCCATAAAATTGGCGGTGACCGAAGCGATTTGTGTGTTGGAGAAGTACTTTCCCCCACCATTCTTTGACATAAGTATTCACTTGTTGGTACACCTATGCAACGAGGAACTTCTTTGTGGTCCAGTTAGATATTGGTGGATATATCCGTTTGAAAGATTGATGAAAGTTTTTAAAGATTACGTCAAGAATACGCGATACATTGTAGGATCAATTGCAGAGGAATACATCACCGTGGAGTCATCAATATATACTCGGGAATATATGCCTGACTCGACCAGTATTGATGACACTAATGAGTTCCTCGATGATGGTGTCATGTGATGGGAAAACGAGTGAAATTAACGAGTTTGCAACATGAACAAGTAGCTCGTTATCTATTTGACACACATGAATATGTCGAAGAATGGAAAAAGTAAATTTCGATTATTATAATGTTTAACATTATTGTAGATTATTTTATACATGATTAATTTTGTAATATGCATAAAATATGAAGCTTGTGAGAACAATAAAAGACGAAAAGTAATTATACAATCAGACAGCGAATTTAGGCTGTGGTTAACACAAGAGGTAATTATAATGAAAATGGTTGTTATATAACGTTACATTACACTCAAATGTTACAACTAATATAATTAATTTATCTATATTCTCAGCTCTTAAAGACGGGTGATGCAACATCAAGGGTTGCTCGTCTAGGCACTAGACCCTTGTTCGTGGCACAAGAGTACAAAAAGTATTGATTGAACGGTTACGTTTTTGGTGCTAAAGTGTACGAGGAAAGTAAAAATGTACAAAACTCGGGCATTTCATACAAGGCTCTTACTTTCTTTCGAGCGAGCACAAAAGATAAAAACCTCGTTGAAGCTGAAATGACTTACTATGGTGTAATCCGAAATATATTTGAATTGGATTATATAAGCTTCAAAGAGGTTATATTTTACTGTGACTGGGTAAGAGTTGAGGATAAAAATTCTTGTAAAGTTGATCATGTCACCAATTTGATCAGGGTTGACTTGTCCAAGTTGAAGAGCAACGACCACGTGAGCGATGAGCCGTTTGTTTGTCCATTTCAAAAGGTTAACCAAGTATTTTACTCGGAGTATATCAACAACGAGCCGTGGTCAATTTTCCAATACGCGCCAAAGCGTCTAAATAGTAGTATGGATGACTTGGCTGCTACAACCGAATATCAATCCATTTTTTATGATAATTCGAATTTTAAATAACTTTTCAATTTGTAATAAATATTCCAATTTGTACCGAAACATCCATTTTTAATGCTTTTAATTGATTTGCACTTTATCATTTTCACTCTTGTGTAGTGTGCGTGTGTGTGGGCATTAAGGGTAGGGGTGGGGATGTTTTGGATATTTAGTAACTGTACATATTACGAGCTAGATGCTGTTATTTTGGAATTCAGAATTGAGGTGTTTAATAGTAACAATTCATTTCTATTTGTAGTAATTGTACATATTTGCATGTCTTCTTCTAATTCATTTTGATTTGTACTAATAACATTTTTTACAATAAAAATCTCCTTCAGGTATTAAGACGAGGATGATGATGCTGGTTATGATGATGTCGTCTGGGCTCGGTGGTAGCGGAGGCGACGAGGGATCCTCGGCCCCTATGCTCCCCAAATATGGCAAATTGGGGATGGCCATAGAGAACAAGTCGGGGCTATTAGCGTGATCCCTCGAGCTGGTAAAGACGATCATCCTTCCGGGGTACATTAGTTGGAAGGAGGTGCCATATGAGCTCAAGTTAGCTGTTTGGGTGGCACTACAGGTAATGTATTTATATTTATATGAATATTTCAATTTCAATTTCATTTTATATTTATGTTTATATTTATTCGCAACTAACATTGTATTTGTTGGACAAAAACAATTCAGCCTGGATCCAAAGTTACGCGATTCCGTCTTGGAGCAGTTGAGGGAGCAACACAAGACGTGGAAGAAAAATATGTAAACTCGGTACTTTGGGAAGACACGAGAGTCCGTTATTCGAATGCATGAATCCGTCCCGTCGAAGGAGCCGATCTCATTGGCAAAATGGCAAAAGTTCGTTGACAATGAGATCGGGGAGCGATAATTGGCATCTCGCTAATCGGGGAGGTAAAACCGGGCAAAAAAGACGGACGTGCACTACTCCGACCGGACATCTTACGCCGAGGTGGAGCATAGGATGATGTTAAGATTTAATTTTTCTATAACTACAGAAATATCTTTATCTGCATTATTTTACTTTGCGAGGCCGCTAATTTTACTTTATTTTATTTCAGGGGATAGGGAGTGGCCCTGGGGGTAGGCCACATAGGCTCGATACTTATGTGGCTCTTCGGACGAAGAAGGGGAAGGACAAGGAGGTGTCCCCGAGCATCGCGACCACGATTTTAAGTAATCCGACAGTTTACTTTTTGTTAATTATGTTAAAAAAAATTATTTACTTATTTTACTAATCATGTGCTTTTTGTCGCTTCAGGCAAAGCTTAAGGAAGTGCATGAGTCGCAGTCTGATAGTGATAAGGCATATTTATCCACAGACGCACTCAGCCAAGTGCTTGGCTCTGATCGCAAGGGGAGAACAAGGGGGATGAACTCGCGAGTGGCCAAATCTAGGATCATCAGATTGGAGACAAGTGACATCGGGTTGTCTCGAACGGTGGAATCGCATGACACGAAGTTGTCCAGTTTGGAGGCGACGGTCCAAGATATGTTCTCATTCATGAAGCGTTCATTGGTCGAAAAACACAAGGGTAAAGGGAAGGAGAAGGTGGTGGAGGATGAGGTACAGGATGACGAGAATGTAGACCTCGATGTTTCATCGCCGACACGTGCAGACTTTGATGATCCACTTCCCTATTTGGATCTCTTTGACCGATCGATGTCGACACTTAGTTGGCCAAGCGTGTTTATACTGGATATATTTGATGGTCAGCGGATAGGACGGGGGCTGAGGGACCCGAATATCGTCTAGGGTGGACTAGTTCATGGATGTGAGCTTCAAGACATCGAGTCCAAGGTACTCGTCACGCATGTGATACCCGAGAAGGAGAACTCCCCATTGTGGTTATGCGAATAATGCGGCACGATGTATATCAGTGGGTGTGTCAATTCGTATATCATGTGGCCTACTCACCTCCTCAGATTTAACATTACCCAAGACATGTAGTGACATTATTTGAATTGAATTGTTTTTAAGTTGGTACATTTGAATTATATTTGGATTATATCGTCTGCATATTATCTCTATTTTGAATGTATATTTGCATTATCTCTATTTTATTTGGATATATGATGCTTGAAAAGGTACAACGTTGCTATACAGGTACAAATATACTGCTGGGCAGTGGTAGTGGCCAAACTGCCCAGCAATTTTTTTTTAATTCTGCCTAGAATTATCACGATCATTAACCATGATAAGTCCTTGACAAAGAAACTTGTCACGGTCATTGATCGTGATAATTTTTTAACCATTGTCGTGGGTTTGTCACGGTCCTTAACCATGACAAACTTGTCAAGATCAAGGACCGTGACATAACCGTGACAATTTTAACGAACTTGTCAGGGCCAATGACCGTGACAAGTCCGTAAGAAAAAAACTTGTCATCCCAGGAATTGTCACGGTCATTGACCTTGATAAGTCCAACATGTCAAGGTCAATGACCGTGATAATTCGGCAGATTTGGTGTAGTGATCTTTGACCATATTGTAGGCAAATGCCTTGGGGGAGTCATTCAAAGGATGGTGAAAATGAATGAAAATCCCTTAAAGCGTTAAAATTTAAGCGACAACTATGGTTGAAAGAATATAGTATGGGAAGGACAATAATTCCCCCTGGTGCGTTTACTTTGACGATTGAGGAAAGGAAGGTGCTTTTAGACATAATATATAATTTGAAATTTTCATTTTTTTTTTGTCCAACTTGCAAAGGATTGTGAATTATGCTTCCCATGATTTACATAAGTGTAAGTCCCATGATTGGCATATGATCATGCAATTGGTTCCTCTATTGTTTAAGCATTGTTTATCTAAGCACAAGGATTTACGGAGGGTTATTATGCAAATTAGTATCTACTTCTTACTTTTATTTATGAAGGTAGTCAATCGAGATCACTTAGTGGCCATAAAATTGGCGGTAAACGAAGCGATTTGTGTGTTGGAGAAGTTCTTTCACCCATCTTTCTTTGACATAAGTGTTCACTTGTTGGTACACCTATGCAACAAGGCGCTTATTTTTGGCCCAGTTAGATATCGGTGGATGTATCCATTTGAAAGATTGATGAAAGTTTCCAAAGATTACATCAAGAATACACGATACATTGAAGAATCAATTACAGAGGAATACATCAGCTTAGAGTCATCAATCTACACTCAGGAATATATGCCTGATTCGATTAGCGTGGATGACGTTGATGAGTTTGTCAATGAGGGTGGTTATGTGATGGACAAACGAGTGAAAATAACGAGTTTACAACATGAACAAGTAGTTCGTTATCTATTTGACACACATGAAGATATCGAAGAATTTAAAAAGTAAGTGATGATGTAAAAAATTATATTATCTCTAATTAATCAATCATAGATAAAAATAAACAAGATAAAAGATTTTTAAAGGAGTTCAGCCTTAAAGGAATGGCCTATGTCCACTGTTTTGTTATTGCTGACTGTTTGGGAATTCTCGATTACAGGTTTTTACCAAGAAATTTCGAGTCCCCTTACAATGAGGATAATACAATGTATTTATAGCCCTCAGGGCGTAAATGTGAAAGGGTAATACATAGTTGTCCAATAGGCGTATACATCTGTATGATAATAATGAGCATTTAATGCGCAGTCGATTTGTTGATTATTCGGACATTAATGCTCTGTACAAGATGCAGCTCGGACCGCCTGAGCTACTCGAATCGCCTAAGTAGCTCGGTCTTCATGATTTGCTCGGTACAGTAAAGTTCCTCGGAGAGCACCTGTTTGCTCGGAGTGTCTGAGTTGGTCGGGGAGGTTGAGTTCCTCGAAATCAAGGTATTGTTCAGAAATGTTTGTAAGTGTCATGTAGATTGACACGTGTCTCCACTTAACTGATCCACGTCAGCAGACTAAATTTGGTATCAACAGAAGCCCCAATGTTTCACAGTTCGAGGTTGAGGAGTGTGGAACATTCTTCTTGAAACATGGAGGGATTAAATAGTCATCCTAAATTTTAGGTGTGTTTTCCTTGTATTTAATTTTCCTTTCATATTTATAGAATCAGACTTTTTTGAATTTTTCCCACTGCTTTGGTCTCCGTGCCTTTTTATCCTTTTAGCCGTCGGTAGCGCAAACGTCTTTCTTTGTAATCATTATTTTTACCCCTTCCCAAGGTAAGGTATTTAAGCATTGTCGAAAATCCTATCGTCTCTTACTTTTTCAAATATGTATCTTTGATCTCTCCATTTCTTCTCCATCGTTCGTTATCAACTGATCTACCTTTCTTTTGTAAGATCTTCTTCCTTCTCTTTTATTTTTTTTGTTCATCATGGTTTACCTTATTGAGTCACTTGATAAATTTCGTTCTGAGTTTTCTATTCCTTCCTGAGTTATATTGAAAGAGCTTTCTGAGCCTTCTGACTATTTTCGTTTGGCTGAGGGACATTGGTTCCCTAGTCTCTTTGTGGCCGAGTGTGGTTTTTCTTTTCCTCTTAATCCTTTATGTTTGGAGTTCTGTCAGTATTTCGACGTTGTTCCTGCAAAACTAGCGCCAAATACTTGGAGAATAGTTAATGGAGTCCATAGGTTAAATCAACTCCATGGAACCCGCTTAGGAATCCCAGAGATTATGTTTTGTTATAGATGGGTTGTCAGCGATAGTACTTTTTATTTAAAAACTAGGTTTTTAAATAGGGCTTTAGTTGTAAATCTTCTAGATGCCAATAGGGATTATTTTGAGCATGGAGTTGTCATGAAAAATTGGCAACATGCTCCATTAAGTGGAGATGCTGTTTATCAAGGTCCCAGGTGTCCACCTTATGGCAATGGAATAGGTTATTTTTATTTCTTGAAATCTTACTTTCTTTGTGTTTGATAAAATGTATCACTGATATTTTAATTTTTTGTTATTGGCAGTTGACAGCAAGAGAAAGTCTCCAAAGGAGACAAAAGTTAATTTAAAGCATCTGAAACTTATCTGGAGTTTACACCAGTCTGTTGCTGACGAACATATCAGATCAGCCTCGTATTTGCTTCAGTACAAGAGTTACAATTCTTTTTTTACTGCTCGTCCAGTAATAAGTGACATAGAACTAGCACCAACTTCTGAAGATTCCTCTTCTGAATCAAATCTTCCCCTTAGTATCAGAATGAAGAGACGAAAAGTTCCTTCATACTTTGACAAATCAGACTCTGCCAATGTGGAGGCAAAAAGAAATAAGCAGGATATCCCAGAGCAAGGGACAAAGAAAATTGATGCACCCCCTCCTGCTGCTGCTAAAAAGGTTGCCGAGAAGCCCCCTGTGGCCCCGAGCAAGATTGTAGTTATTTCTCCTCCAAGCGAGGTTATAGTCATTTCACCGACCAAGACAACATCCTTGGTCGAGAATGTTCCTGCTCCCACGAGGAAATCGAAGAAAAGCTCCTCAGATAAATTGGCTGAATCCATCTCTTAGCCTCTAACTGCTAGAAGTGGTGTTCCCACTTTTGTTGCCCCGAGATCTGCCATGGGCTCTGTGAAGTCTTGGATTATCCCCAAAATCCAAGGACTTGAAGATACTCTTTCTCAGGATAGGGTTACCACCTTGGCAGCCCAACATATTGCCTCAGTAAGTATTACTAATCTAAACTTTCACTTTTCAAATATTATGTACTTGCACTGAATTACAATTATTTTCTTTTTCCAGTTGGTAACTTGTTTCAACACCATTTTGAAAAAGGATGAAGCTATTAAAGCTTCGAGCTCCTCGTCAGGTGTAGAGGAAGATTTTGTAGGTCTGACACAGTCATTAAAGGATTCTTGTCAGAAGTATGACGAAGATAAAACTTCTTTGGAAAAGCAATTAAAAGCCATCGACCAAGAGAGAGAGAAAGCGGTGGAGGCCTCTCAAGAGTTGGAGAGGAAAATGAAAGAAAGTGAGAAGAAGAATACTGAGCTTGAGGAAAAGCTCAAAAATGCTGGAGAGCTTGAGACCAAGCTTAAAACTGCTGAAGAGGAATTGGACAAACTTCGTGAAGCTGATCGTCAGAAGGAAAAGGCAGAAAAGAAATTGAAAGCTGCCAAGGAACTTCTATCTGAGAAGATTTCCTCGGAGAAGGTGAAGAGGAAACTGGCTGTTAAAAAGTCCTTCAGTGCTGGCTGGGACAAAGGTTGGAACAAAGGCCTAGTTGCCATGTCCTCTCAGTTAGATTTTGCTAGCCTCAAATTCTTTAGAGACGGATGGATTGCTACTCTGTAGGAGTTAAAGGTCTCAGAGAATTCTGAGCTGTTTCAACATCATGTTCATGGTCCTCCTCCTTCCTCTGAAGAATCTTCAATGATGGTTGGGGATCAGGTCCCTACTGTTGAACTTCGCTATGAGCCGCCCCAACCAACTATTACTCCTACCGAGAAGCTTTAATCTACCAGTACCTTTGTCGAGAAACCGCCAATATCCTCCGAGCAACCAGCCTCCTCATCTCAGCCTTCCGAGGAAGTCGCAAAGCAGAAGGAGAAGGTGTAAAGTTGCTCGGGCTTTAATTTTATTATTTCTTTTGAATGTAACCCTGAACCTTGTACTTGCCTTTTGATGAATAAAAATTTAAGTTTTTGTTGTTCATGTTGATTTTCTTCATCTTGATCTGCCTTTATCATTTATTAATCCTGTTTATGGCTTCTCTTTGCTAGTTTATGGCCAGGATGGAACTCTTGTCAGCTCACGATACTGAGTTGATGAAAAAATGTAATGAATATTTCAAAGCTGGCCATACAGATTTGGATGAGTCACAAATTTTTGGTATCCTGGGCTCAGATGCCTCCGAACAAGCAGTGGAGGCTTACCAATATATGAAGTTTTTGCTCGACCGAGCTATAGGCAATAATGTGGCTTATTATGAGATGATCGAGGATCTTCAAGGAATTATCACAGACCTTCAACAGTAATATAAGGAGTCTTCTGCCCTTTTGCATCAGGGGTATGAGAAAAAGTATCAACAACTAAATGCTGACAAAGGATATGATAAGTTAGTCTTTGCTTATGATTTCAGGGAAAGGACTTTGAAGACTGAGGGTGAAGAGCATAGGCAGATCGAGAAACTGCTGGAGCAGGAAAACAAAAGGAGAGATTTCTCAGCTGAAGTCTGCAGTATCTACCTCGAGCGCTTTGGTCCCTGTCAACGACGAGGGTTTCTCTTTCTTTGAGGTCGAGAATGCCAACTTTAGAGAGGAACTGGAAACCTTAAAAAGGATTGGACCTTCTAACTATGCTCACGCCCGAGCAAGAACTTCTCAGGTTACTGTTGAAGAACAAAGAACTCAATCAGCTTTGGAGAATCAGGCCTTCCAGTTAATGGAGAAGAATCAAGCATTAGCTGAGATGTCCAAGAAAATTCGGAATCTGGACGAACAGCTCTCTGCACAAAAGTCTTCCTTGGAGAGTAAAGAACTTTTAACGAAGAACCTCCACGAGCAACTAGAGAGGTTAACCTATCAATTCCATAAGCATCCGAGAGAGTTTCGGATGGCTGGTTATAATGAATCCCTCTACCATCTAGATGATCAGATCTAAAATATAAATAATGAGGGTTACAAGCAAGGATGGCTGAATGCCTTGGGTGTGCTGCAGTTGGAACAGGGTCAGTATTTGTGGGATTACTATGACCCTGGGTTGCTCGAGTTGCCAGTGCCACCTTTCAAACTGGATATGAGTTGGATTCCTGCTTGAGCCATTCCTCGATGCCTGATTTCAAAGTATCTCGGTGACTACAGTCTTCATTCCAATTTCGAGGTATCTCGTCCTGAACACCTACTTGATCGGCCCTTAATAATGAATGTCAGGATGCTCAAAGATCTAAATTTCATCAATTCCTCCTATGCATTAGACGATCCTCCCGCTGGTGAAGAACCTGTTTCAAAGGCAGGGGGGAAAAACCAATAGAATAGGATTCTTGATGTAACAATTTTTCTATAAAATATGTATTTTGTTCTGGTTTTAATGAAAAACTTTTAGTTTTCTTTGCAATCTTAATTGTCATTGTCTTTGGAAATATTTTGTATGACATTTCTAATGAATGTGCATGTATATCTGTTGAGAAGATAAAGATATTTTGTGCTATTATAAATTGTCGACCAACTAGAGTTGGTGAAAATTTATTGTTGACTATCTGAATTGATTATCTGACAACCAAGCAGAGTTGGTGATATTTTATTCCCGACCAACTATAGTTGGTGGAGTATCAAGAAATTTATCACTTTTTAATTTTAAGCCCTGAAATGACTTTCATTTGTTTACCCAACTGTTTCCGACCAACCGGAGTTGGTGGTTTTTGTTCCCGACCAACCTTAGTTGGTAGATTTTTATTCCCGACCAACTTTAGCTGGTGGATTTTCTTCCCAACCAACCGTAGTTGGTGTTTCTGGGAAATTTTTATTCCCGACCAGCCTTAGCTGGTGGATTTTCTTCCCAACCAACCGTAGTCGATGTTTCTGGGAAATTTTTATTCCCGACCAGCCTTAGCTGGTGGATTTTCTTTCTGGGCTTGATGCGTAGTGTGTAGCACTAGTACTCCGAAAAAATTTCAACAAAAAGAGAGAATTGGGCGAAATATCCAAAACTTTATTCATATTGAAGAAAACTGCATTACATAGGGATTACTGATAATATTTTCACAGATGCTCTGCGTTCCATGCATTCTTAAACTCCTCTCCTTCTAAGGTTTCAATTCTATATGTCCCTGGTCGAACAACTTTTGTTACTCTATAGGGCCCATGCCAGTTAGCTTCTAGTTTGTTGTGCTTTTGAATTACTTTCTTTAGCACATAGTCTCCTTCTTTCAGGTTGCATTTCTTGACTCTCTTGTTGTAGAACAAAGCTGTCCGTTGCTGGTAGGCAGCGTTTCTGATTGCTATTTCTTCTCTAACTTCCTCGAGCATATCCAAATCTAATCTTCTCATCAAGTCACTGATAGGGGATTTGAAATTCAGCACTCTGTGTGTGGGGAGAGCCAGCTCGGCAGGTATAACAGCTTCACTTTAAAATGCCAGCATATATGGAGATTCTCCTATGGCTGCTCGTGGAGTAGTACGATAAGCCCACAGTACAGAATGCAGCTCGTTGATCCAATTTACCTTTGCATCATTTAATCTTTTCTTCAATCCATTCAGCAGTGTTATGTTTGTCACTTCAGTTTGTCCATTTCTTTGAGGGTGGCCTAGTGCAGAGTGGGTTTTCAATATGTTCGACTGATGACAACAATACGCAGCAAACTCCTCATTGTCGAATTGGGTTCCATGGTCTGTGATGAATGCGTGAGGAAGACCATATCTACAAATGATGTTCTTCCATATAAATTGATACACTTTATCATATGTCATATCGATAAGGGGCTCGACTTCCACCCACTTAGTAAAGTAATCCACTACGACGACGAGATATTTAAACCTTCCTCTAGTCGTTGGAAGTGGCCCGACCAAGTCAATTCCCCACATGGCAAATGGCCAAGGGTAAGTAATGGGTGTCAACAATGCTTGGGGAGTTCTTCGGATAGTGGAGAAGCGTTGACATTTGTCACATTTTTTTGCATAGGATATGCAATCAACCCTCATGGTCGGCCAATAGTATCCCTGCGTCATTATCCTTTGCAGAAGTGTCCAACCTGCTACATGGGCTCCACAAGACCCTTCATGGACTTCTTCGATCAAGTCTTTCATCTCGGTGGGATGTACACATCTCTGCAAGCCAGCTATAATTCCTCGTCTATATAAAAAACCATTGGTCAACACATATCGAGCAGCTTTAAACTTTAGTTTCTTGGCTGCGAGTTTATCAGTTGGTAAATACCCTTCTTCAATATATGCTCTGATGGGATCCATCCAAGATGGTCCTAAATCAAGGGTAATAAATCTCATCATTAGATCTTCATCTATGCTCTGACTAGCCAAGACTTCTATTGGGATTGTTCTTCGTAGCTCGGTGCGTGTGGCTGAAGCTAAGCGAGCTAAGGCATCTGCTCTGGCATTCTCCAATCTTGTTATTCTAATTATTTGTACTGCCATCAGACTTGATAAAATCTCCATTGCTTTTTTATGATACTTGATCATTAATTCTCCTTTGGCTGCATATATCCCCAATATTTGATTCACAATTAGTTATGAATCACTGAATACAACGACCTTCTCTGCCCCCATAGTTTTTGCTAAATTAAGACCTGCAATCATAGCTTCATATTCAGCCTTATTATTAGAAGCCTTGAATTGGAAGCGCAGAGCATACTCCACATCGACCTCATCCGAGCTGTTCAAAGCAATCCCTGCCCCACAGCCTGTAGTACAAGATGAGCTATCCACATATAGATTCCATATAGGTACCTCATCTTCAAATTTTTGATCGGACAGAGTTCCTCGGTGGAATATTTGCTACTTCCTTTTATCCCCCTCTAGCATTTCTTGCTGCTCGTCGACCATCTTCTCTTACTCGCCGATCGACTTAAGTTGATCAAGGGTTAAATTTGATGATCCTGTAACATCCACAGGTTGGTCGGTGTGCAGCTTTTGCTCCTCGGAGGTATCAGGATAAGTGAGCTCTGCTATAAAATCTGCTACTACTTGCCCTTTTAGCGACGATCTAGGCTCATAAACTATGTCATATTCACCAAGTTTTACCTCCCAGTACATCAATCTCCCTGATTTTTTTGGTTTATGAAGAGCTTGCCTTAATGGCATATCAGTATACACAACTATGGTATGAGCTTGGAAGTACGGCCTCATTCTCCTACTCGCCTCGATCAATGCTAGTGCCAACTTTTCCAATCTTGGATATTTGATCTCTGCTCCTCGGAAGGCTTTGCTAGTGTAATAGATTGGTTTTTGCACTCCATCCTCCATTCTTATCAATGCCGAGCTAACTGTATTCTCCGACACTGCCAAATATAAGTACAATCTTTCCCCCATCACTGGCATGGATAACAGTGGAGGTGCTCCCAAATATTTCTTCAATTCTTTAAAAGTCTTCTCGCATTCGCCATTCCATTCAAACGTTTTTCGAAGTGTTTTGAAAAATAGGAGACATCTATATGTTGCTCGTGATACAAATCTATTAAGTGATGCAACTCGCCCAGTGAGACTTTGTACTTCCTTCTTCGTCGTTGGAGATTGTAGTCTTAATAGAGCCCTGATATTCTCTGGGTTTGCTTCAATTCCTCGTTGGTTAACAATATACCCGAGGAACATGCCTTCTCGCACTTCAAATATGCACTTGGTGGGATTCAGCTTCATTTGATATTTATCTAGTTGATCAAAGGTATGACCCAAGTCAATTATATGGTCAGCAGCCCTCTTGCTTTTCGTCAGCATATCATCAACATAAACTTCCAAATTGCAACTGATTTGTTCAGCAAACACCTTGTTCATCAGTCGCTGATATGTTTCACCTGCATTTTTCAAACCAAAAGGCATAACATTATAATAATAAGTTCCCCTAGGGTAATGAACGAGGTACTCTCCCTGTCTTCAGGTTTCATTTTAATCTAGTTGTAACCAGAATAAGCATCCATGAAGCTCAACAACTCGTGTCCCGAGGTAGCATCCACTAATTGATCAATTCGGGGAAAAGGAAAATAATCCTTTCGGCATGCCTTGTTAAGGTCGGTAAAGTCTACACACATCCTCCACTTGTTGTTTTTCTTCTTCACCATTACTATATTTGCCAACCAGTCTGGATATTTGACATCGTCAATAAAGCTAGCTTTCTGGAGCTTCTCGACCTCCTCCTGTATGGCTTGGTTCTTCTCGGGGCTAAACACTCTTCTTCTCTGCTTCACTGGCTTGATCTCCTTATTCACATTGAGCTCGTGACATAAGAAATTTGGGTCTATTCCTGGCATATCCTCATGACTCCAAGCAAAAGTTTGTTTTCTTCTTTTTAGGAAAACTATCAATTCCTATTTTAGTGAGGCATCTAACGACGAATCTATTTGAGTTGTTCGTTCTGGGTTCTCGTCGTCCAAAATGATATTTTCAGTAGCTTCCACCAGTTGACCTTTCACGAGCTGCGACTCGTCTCTAGGATCCAATGTTTCAATCTTGGCACCTTCATCCACTTGATAGGTAGTAGTCTTTTTCCTAGATTCTTCCAGTTCTTCTTGTTCGGAAGATGAGTAGTAACATTCTCAAGCTACTTTTTGGTCACCCTTCACAACTCCCACTACAAAGTTGATTGGAAATTTCAGGCATTGATGTACAGTAGATGGTACTGCTTTGAACTTCTTCAATCCTACCCTTCCCATGATGATATTATAAGCTGACTGGACATTCTTATCCATCACAAAGAAACGTACTCTTTCTATTCGACAAGAAGGCCATGTACCGATGAACATATCCAACTTGATCGTCCCAAGTGGAAAAACTTTCTCGCCAGCAAACCCGAGGAGGGGCCTGTGATAAGGTTCCAACTGAGACAACTTTAGATTTAAACTATCGAAGCATGAGTAGAACATTATATCCGTCGAGCTACCATTATCCACCAGTACTCTTGAGATTATTACTTCCTTCATCCTCATTTTGATCACCAGTGGATCATCATGAGGATATAGTACACCTGCGAGGTCGTTCTTGGAGAAACCGATGACCAGTTTTTCTTTGTTCACCTTCCTCGGGTGATCATCTTCAGCTAGATTTATTCGTTGAATGTATGAAAAAGATTGAGCCTCATTGAGGTAAGCTTTCCTTTTCGCAGTAAGGTCCCCACCTCCTGCATCTCCACCGGTAATAACATTACAATCAAATGATCCAAAATGAATTGAAAATACCTCACGTTCTAGATGCCTCGGTCTCTTGGGGAGATCGATGTCGTCTTCTGAATCATCTTCATAATCTCTTTTCTTGTTTTCTTCTACTCGACGAGGAGATCTAGACCTCTGTCTTGCTCGGTCGTTACTTTTTCTTTCATTTCTTCGATCAACATATTTGGCCAATTTTCCTCGTTTGATGAGTGCTTCGATTTCATTCTGGAGAGCTATGCAATTTTTGGTCGTGTGACCATGGTCTTTATGGAACTCATAATATTTGGCCTTATTCCTCTTGTCAAGATCTGTCTTCATTTTCTCAGGCCAGTTTACCTCCTCGATGTTCTAGATATCTTCTAGAACGTGGTTTATGTCTATTTTCAAAGGAGTATAATTTTCAAATTTCTTCAATACTTCCCATGATGGCTTTGCTTTTGACTGCTTGTCACTACCATTGTTCTTATGTTCTTTATTTTTAGCTTTATCAACTTCCACCTTGGTCTCTTTGGTGTCCATATTCTTCTTCGCAGCCATAGCCTCCTCGGTATTCATGATCTTGGCCGCTTTTGCCATTAGTTCTGACATGGTTTCGGGTGGATCTTTGGCCAAAGTATAGTACAATTTATTGGGCAACAGTCCACTCATCAAAGCAGTAATTGCTGTCTTTTCCTCATAATCAATAACTTCGAGCTTCTCGTTATTGAAACGAGTTATGTAATCCCTGGTGCTCTCACCTGTTTTTTGTCTAACACTTAACAAATGTGCCACTCGTTTAATTGGTTTTGCTCCAAAATAGAAATTTCCAATGAAGAGCTCGGCCAGTTGAAAGAAAGTTGAAATCTTACCCCGAGGAAGATTATTGTACCATATTTGTGCAGATCCGATAAGAGTTCTCAAAAATGCCCTGCATCTCATCTCGTCTGGCACGGCATAGATGTTGACAGCAGCTTGGTATTATTCTATATGAAGGACAGGGCCAGTTTTTCCATCATATTTAGGGGTCACAACAGGTGCTTTGAACTTTGATGGTGTGGGAAAATCCACAATTGCCTGTATAAAAGGCATCCCTTGGATAAAAGTTCTTTGGAGAGGATTATTGGCCTTAGCCATTTCCCCTAGTCTATCCTCCAACCTTTGAATAGAGCCTTTCCATGCATCCTTTCCCTCCTCGGGCCTATGTGTTCGAGAAACTGATCGTGTTGAAGTCACTTCCTGGGATCTCTCATATCGAGCAACTGGTTGTGATTGGGCAGAACCCTCTCTTAGATCAGATGGTCGTCAAAAGTTTCTCGACACAGCCTTAGGAGGACTTTTATTCCTCCTAGGGCCCAATCGATCAAAAGGAGAGACCCTGCTCAATCTTTCAAGAGCACTGGTCCTTTCTGTAGAGAGAGTGATATTTTGTTGCGTATCTGTAGCTCGTACCGAGGAAGTCCTTCCAGGCTGATAAGAAAAATCATCAGATCTCTCAGTGCGATATGAATCGCTCTGCCTAATACGCGAAGAAAGTAAACAGGTATTTCTTCGAACACTTCGTTGTCCTGAATGGGTCGGCGCTCCCCCTGGATAGTTTGCATGAGTTATCGCATAGTCTCTTGCATGGACGTCTGGCCTAGAGCCAAATTGGCCATAATTCCAACCAGATCTTGGACATTTGGAGGAGCGGATGGATTCGGGGGGTTTCCAGTGTTTCGATTACAGGATTCAGGATTATCAGCCATTAGTGATGAATTGTTTTGGTGAAAAATGATCATTACAGTCGTTTCCCACAGATGGCGCCAATCTGTTGATGTAAAAAATTAGATTATCTCTAATTAATCAATCACAGATAAAAATAAACAAGATAAAATATTTTTAAAGTGGTTCAGCCTTAAAGGAATGGCCTACGTCCACTGTTTTGTTATTACTAACTGTTTGGGAATTCCCGATTACAGGTTTTTACCAAGAAATTCTAACTCCCCTTACAATGAGGATGATACAATGTATTTATAGCCCTCGGGCCATAAATGTGAAAGGGTAATACATAGCTATCCAATAGGCGTATACATCTGTATGATAATAATGAGCATTTAATGCGCAGTCGATTTGTTGATTATCCGGACATTAATGCTCTGTACAAGATGAAGCTCAGACCGCCTGAGATGGTCGGACCGCCTAAGTATCTCGGTCTTCATGAGTTGCTCGGTACAGTAAAATTCCTCGGAGAGCACCTGTTTTCTCGGAGTGTCTGAGTTGGTCGGGGAGGTTGAGTTCCTCGAAGTCAAGGTATTGTTCAGAAATGTTTGTAAGTGCCATGTAGATTGACACGTGTCTCCACTTAACTGATCCACGTTAGCAGACTAAATTTAGTATCAATAGTAGGTTTAACTTATTTTAACTTTTACATTATTTTAATTTTTATACATGATTAATTTTGTAATACGTTCGTCATGATCTTGACAGAAAATATGAAGCTTGTGAGAACAATAAAAGATGAAAAACAATGGTAGAATCAGACAATGAATTTAGGTTGTGGTTGTCACACGAGGTAAGTATAATGAAAATGGTTGTTATTAAATGTCACATTACAAGAAAGATTTACAATTAACCTAATTAATCTCAGCTCTTAAAGACGGGTGATGTGAATCAAGGCTTGCTCGTCTAGCCACCGGACCCTTGTTCATGGCACAAGAGTACAAAATGTATCGATTGAACGGTTATGTATTTGGTATAAGGTTGTACGAGGAAAATACAAATGTACATAACTCGAGCATTTCAAATAAGGCTCTTACTTTATGTCGAGCGAGCGCAAAAGATAAAAACCTCGTTGAAGGTGAAATGACTTACTATGGTGTAATTCGAAATATATTTGAATTGGACTATGTAATTTTAAAAGATGTTTATTTTACTGTGATTTGGTAAAAGTTAAGGATAAAAATACTTGTAAAGTTAATCCTGACACCAATTTGATCATGGTTGACTTGTTCAAGTTAAAGGGCAATGAACACGTGAGTGATGAGCTGTTTGTTTGTGTTTTTCAAAAGGTCAAGCAAGTGTTTTACTTTGAGCATATCAACAACGAGCCATGGTCAATCGTCCTACATGCGCCAAAGCGTCTAAATAGTAGTGTGGATGACTTGGTTGCTCCTACTGAATATCAATCCATTTTTTATGATAACCGAAATTTGAAATAATTTTTTGATTTGTAATAAGTATTCAAATTATTTGTAATGAACAGTGCTTTATTATTTTCGGATGGTAATTTAATATTTTTTATTCATTTGTACTTGATCAATTTAATGCTTGTAATAACCAAGTGAATATGTTAAATAGGATTTTAATTAATATAAGCATTAATTCAAAGTCCCTGACCCGAGAGTGTGTGTGCTTGGGGGGGGGGGGGGGGGGGGGGGGGCAGTGTGCATGTGTATAAATTGAATTTGGTATTGGTATTGGTATAAACTGATATTTGTATTGGTATGTATTGTTATTATCATATTTGAGCATTAATTCAAAGTCCATATATATGCTTGTACTAATAATAACATTTTTTGCAGAAAATGACTTTATCCGGACGCGATAGCGGAGGCGACGAGGGCTCCTCGGCTAGTAGGCCCCCAAAATAGGGCAAATTCGGATCCGTCATCAAGAATAAGATGACATTATTGGCTAGAGTGCTAGAGTTGCTGAAGGCAATCGTTGGTCCGGGATACACTGATTGGAGGGTTGTGCCTATTGACCTCAAGATGAACATTAGGGGGCACTATAGGTAGTGTATTTATATTTATAAGCAACTAACACATACTTTCTTTTTGGTTTGTATTTGTTTCACAGGAACAATTCGGCCTACCCCCACATCTCCGTGACTCCATATTGGAACAATTTAGGGATCAATATAAGATGTGAAAGAGGAATATGCGGGCACGGTACTGTAGGAAGATCCGGGAGTCCATTCTGAGAGTACGTGACACCGTCCCCCCGAATAATCCGATCACATTGGCACAGTGGCAAAAGTTTGTCGACAATGAGATCGATGAGTGACAATTGACATCTCGTTAATTGGGGAAGGACAACCGGGCAAAAAAGTTGGACATGCACTACTCCGGGCGGACGTCATATGCCGAGGGGGAGCACAGGATGGTAAGTTTTAATTTTCTTTAATTTTAGTTTTATGTTATTCTAATTTAGCATTACTTTATGTTACTTACTAATTTTGTATTATTTTATTTCAGGACACACGGAGTGGCTCTGGGGGTAGGCCACATAGGCTTAATGCCTATGTGGTAATTCGAACGAAAAAGGGCAAGGACAAGGAGGTGGCCCCGAGCATCGCAGCCACTATTATAAGTTATACATGTTTAATTTTTGTAATTATGTTATAATTTTTTATTTACTTAATTATCTAATCATTTACGTTTTTCCTTTTTCGGTAAAGCTTAAGGAAGTGCATGAGTCGCAGTCTGATGCTGACAAAGCATCTTTGGCTACGGACGCACTCAGCCAAGTGCTCAGGGAGAATCGCAAGGGGAGGACTAGGGGATGATCTCATAGGTGGGGAAGTCAAGGATCATCGAAATGGCGATGAGCAATACTGGGTTGGCCCATAAGGTGGACACCCATGATGATAAGTTATCAAGGTTGGAGGCGAAGGTCCTAGATATGTACGCCTTCATGAAACGTCAGTTAGGCAATGGAAAGGGAAAGAGGAAGGAGAATGAGGTAAAGGTAGACGAGAATGAGGACGAGGACGTCACTGTTTCATCGCCGATACGCATGGATGCAGCGCCATATGATGATCCATTTCCCATTGTGACCCCCATCGAGCGGTCTATATCAATAATCAGTTGGCCGAGCATGTTTCTACTCGACATATATTGTGGGGAGCCGATAGCAAGGGGGTTGAGGGACCCAGGCTTCGACCCGGGTATGCGGGTTCATGGACGTCCACTCCAAGACATTAAGGTAAGAGTGTGCGTCACGCATGTGAAGGACGGAAACGAGAACTCACCTTTGTGGCTACACGAATAATGCGGCATTCAGCATATTGAGGGATGTCTCAATTCATATATCTTGTGGCCTTCCTTCCTCCTTCGACCAGCTCAAGACCCTTCTGTATGACATTATTTCTATCTTTTCTATTTGGATATTGGATTGTATTTGTATTTTTTTTATTTTTGTACATGTTATTTTGGATATGGATATTTTCATTTCTATTTTATTTGGATATGGATTATATATGCCATGATTTAGTACATTATTTCTATTTTATTTGGATATATGTTGTTTGGACAGGTACAATTTTGCTATAACAGGTACAAATATACTGCTGGGAAGTGGGCCATATTGCCCAACAGTTTTTTTCTAAAATTTTACCCCAAATTGTCACGGTCAAAAATCATGACAAGTCCGTGATAAAGAAACTTATCACGGTCTTTGGCCATGACAATTTTTTTAGTTTTGTCATAGACTTGTCACGGTATTTGACCGTGACAAAACTTACCAAGGTCAAAGATCATGACAGGACCATAACAAGTCTAATGAACTTGTCACCTTCTTTGACGGTGACAAGTCAGTGATAAAGAAGTTGTCACTCCCAGACTTGTCTCGGTCAAAGACCTTGACAAGTCAGCTATTTTGGTGTAGTGAGAGCCTCGGAGACACCTTGCATCCATTCACTCAAGCGCAAGCAATCGTGAATAACCATAATGCTCAATAATTTATGCTCATTAAGTCTCAAATTGTAAAATTGATGGCGTCATTGGACACCCAAGAAAAGGGGAAAGCCCCTGCCTAATGACAATCATTCGAACAATCCAATTCAATCATAACTCTTAGGACTGATAAAGTGATTCAAATTATTTAGAGTGGCCTATCCAAGAGCCAGAGGCCCTAATCCCGTGTCCCTTTCCCGCACCCTACCCCCAAAGGCTTATTTCCATTGCGAAGCCCAATAAGGATCAACATATCATGGACATTTTTAAATAAGTGAATATCAATTTTTCTCTCCTTGATACTATCAAGAAAATCCCATCTTATGAAATGTTTTTAAAAGACTTGGGTACTTTCAAGGGAAAACACATTTATTAAAAAAATATAGAGTTGACCCAGCAAGTGAGCTCAATTTTCCAGCACAACATGATTCCTAAATTCAAGGACCTTGGTATCCCAACAATCTCATATGTCATTGGAAATTTCTTTATTAATCGCGCCCTTCTTGATTTCAGAACTAACAATGTGTAAGTTAGGGGGTGTGATTAGTCATAAATATTACTTTTAAAACCCTTTATATTTATGCATTCTAGCATTATCGTACGCATTAATCCCGAGACTTATGCTCATTTATTTAATAACATTTATTTTCATTGTATATATCTTGTGCAAGGTTTATTTGAGCTTTTCTAGGTGTTGTGAATGTTAGGCGTGAAGTTCGGTTGAATTATATGGAAGTTTTAGCGATAAATGCAACTTTAGAGGCATTTTAGGAACTTCATCACATTGGCTTGGGTCCCAATCTCTCACGAAGGTTGTATCTCATTGAGTCATCTTCTTGTGGCCACTGACGGTGCATGAATTCGACT
Source organism: Sambucus nigra (assembly GCA_949130495.1). Lineage (NCBI taxonomy): Eukaryota > Viridiplantae > Streptophyta > Magnoliopsida > Dipsacales > Adoxaceae > Sambucus > Sambucus nigra. The sequence goes on from OX422212.1 coordinate 197,865,922, forward strand.
CGTAACGAAGAAGTTACAAAAGTTTTTACGGGATAACCCATGTGAGAAGCAAATTAGCAAGATTTCTCAATCACACTCAGGAGCCGAATCTATTTAGCCCCTATTCTAAATTAATTCGCGTCGAGGTAGCCTTGAATTATATTTGATTCGAATTTATTAGGATATTTTTCTAATTCATTCGATCCCCTGTTTTGGCTTGAGTCTTTATTCACATGTTTGCCATTTCTCTATTATTTTATATATAGTGCTTTCATTTCATTTGTAAAGGATATCAAATATTTCAGAGAATAGAAGACTTTCATTGAACTCTCTCTCTCTTTCTTATAGGTTTAACATTGAAAGTTTGATTTGTTTCTCTTCCTTTCTATTTATACACAAGAATTGTTGGTCCATTGTGGCTGCAATCTTCTTTACTCTCATAATTGTTGGTTTTGTAGTTATCACTTGCATTTATTAAGATTGCTTTGGTTGGTATCTATATTAATTGATGTTTTCTTCATTAATGATGCTTACTTTCATGGTTTATGTTGTTTCTACAATGAGTGAATAGTCTTTTAGGTTAGCGATCATAATCCCACCATAGATTATTGAACTCTAAAGGTAGACGTTTTATTTATATTCATTCTAATGGAACCTCATGTGTTAGTATTAGAGTATCATAGTCTCTTAACTTTCCTTGTCATGCAAGGTAGTGTTTGGAGCTTTACTACAACCTCAACCCATTTGTCACCATAATTAATTAAACTTTAATCTTTCATTGATGAGTTTGGTCTTTATACAGTTAATGTTTAGACTTAATCAATTATAATCGATTAGAATCAATTTGAATTGAATTCCTTCATCTACTTAGAAAATCTAAGGTGGTAAAATGATCCATATCCCTTTACTTCATTTTAAATCATAATATTCCTAGTTTGTTTTATCATAACCATCGTCTTTTACTAATTCACATTTATTTTAGGGTATGCTAGGATATTTGTTAGTTGTACTTCACCATCGTCAACAATCATCATCCTTTACACTTTAATTTTTTGACGTATAATAACTCTTACAACCCAAATTTGTTCTACTCTTAGTGTCCATTCCATGTGGAATTCGATCCCGACTTTTCCAGGTTATTACTTATCGCGATTGATTTTCACTTAAATCAAACATAAGTTTTAGAGCATTATCCACTTCTTCTTTAATTGCTTTATTTCTTTCATTTGTGAAGGACCTCATTTTTTTCTTCACCAACTTAAAAGTTGTAGCTACACATAAATCATGGGTTATAATAGTTGGATCTACCCCGATCATGTCTGTTTGACTCAAAGCAAATATATCTGTATTTCTTTTGAGGAACTTTGCAAATGCTTCCTTGAGGCAGTGGTCTAGTTGGGAACCCACCTGCACTGTATGGTTTGGATCTTCTTCATCCAGTTGGACTGCTTCCAATTCCTCATTAGGGTTCCCTGCATCTTTGATTGGTCATCTCAAGGGTCCAAACCATCCAGTTAAAAGGTTTTACTTTCCACTTTTTCCTTCATTGACGCAAAATAACATTCCCTTACCTATAACCCCCCATATTTTTATGTCATTTAAATTGGTAGAATTATAATAAAAAAAATTCTTAAATAAATTGCTTGGTTATGGTTGTGCATGATTAGGTTATTCGATTCTATCAAATGTGTGCATTGGTAGAATAATTAATTTGCATGTTACGTGAATTGTTGTTATTACATGATTATTATAACTAAAATATGTGATTTATTGTAGACACTATTTAAGTATGTTCCAGAGTGATTTAGGAACCCTCTAAAATGTTGTAAACATCCTAAGTTGGGCGCGCGCGCGCAGGGGGGGGGGGGAGTTGTATCCTTGGGGGAGATTTTTGACCAATTCGAATGTTATTCTGGGCTTATTTGGGGGGGGGGGGGGGGGAATTGGGTAGGATATACAGGATTTAGGGGTTTAATGAGATTATAAACCGACTTAATTAGGTATTCCATCCAATTCTAAGTTAACCTAGCATCCTTACAAACTCTGAGGGAAGTTACCAAACTTGGAGAAGAAGAGAGGAACAAAGACTCAAGGGAGGAGGCTTCTAGCATCTCTAAAGGAAAGAATTTTCTTGAAAAACTTTTAATAATATGTTCTTAAATTCATATGCATGTCTCTCATACATTTTATGGTTACAAACTTGATCAGGGATTGAATTATAGATGGATTTGGATCTAGAACTGTTTAGAACCAATTGATGTTAATTATGCCTTGAATGTTTAAGACTTATGATAAACCTGATATTGATATCATATAATTGGAGGATATACTATTAGAATCCATGTGATAGGATTTAAGTTTATTTCTAAATTTAAATCATGTATTGATATTACTATTTTGGAAATCTTAGATGAGAATCATTAACTTGTTGGGTTTAAACAACTTGTAACTTTTATGATCTAATAACTTGAATTATCAGGGACTATCATGTACATATTGGTTATAAATCAATGTAGACATGTTTTGTGGATTGAGATATGGTCATTATTATCAAAACTAAGTTGTATAAAGTCTTAATAACGTTTATGGACTTTTGGGAAGAAAACTCGTATCGAAATTTGACGGATTATGGGCTAATTGCTAGAAGGGAATCGATTCATTTCTGAGGGTGAATTGATTCTGCTCCTTGGGATTGGGTCAAGGTTAGATTGTGAATATGTTTAGGGGATTTTTACGTGTCCATGCAAGTATATGGGATGTTGTCCAATTAAAGAGATACTTAATTAAAAAAGAATTAGTGTCGTTATCCAATCAATGGTAATTTTAATAATTAACAAGGGTGTTAATATTCAAGATAGGGATTGACATTTCGAGGATTATGAAATCAAGTTGAGGTAGTTATGGGGAAGACTACCTATAAATATTGTGTGTTATATGTATGTATTTATTATTGGTGTGGACATACCCATGCTCGTGGAAGGCCTATCGGTTGGGGTTGCGTGCGACGACAGACCGAATACTATGCACCAGATGAGATGTGCTAAGCGTAGTGGAGGTCATTATATTTGATCATGTGTTCGGAGGGGGGGGGGGTGTCCTTCATAACGAGAGAGATTTTTGGACTGAAGCCATTAGTTAGGTTGGGTATGGACCCGTTAGTGGTGTTACTGTTTATTGATAACCCCACTATTTTTTATGTGTTTTCTTAATCCGTGAGGTAGTGAATTACTACGGGCATACCTATAGAGGCACGATCTAGACACTAAAGATAGACGCCTTCGTGTGTCGTATATATATATATATATATATATATATATATATATATATATATATATATATATAGTCTAATGAAGTGGACAACTATTAAGGGACACGATGTTACGCATAATACATAATGTGATGAGATTGTATTTTTATGGGGGCACTATTATGGGGGTAGTCTTTGAAGTGTGAACATACATGTAGATAGTTACCTCTCGATTATATGTGGGCTAGCTTCCCTTAATATTGTTATGTTAGTGTAGAGAGGGGACCACATGTTTGGGATTGGGTTGGAAATGCCTATAGTACTACACTTAGATGAGTTGGGATTTATTCACTATCAGTTTATTATTTCATGTTGCTTTATTATGCGTGGATATTTTAAATTAAATTTTATTTTTACGGTTTCATTTTTACATTGCCTATTTTTATTTTCCCTGAATTGCCTCTTTTTATTTCCCCTGACATTCCCAACCTCACCACTTTGGAGTGGGAAACGCATGGTCAGGCTATGGGTATACAAGTGTGCTCTGATTTTGTTCAGAGTTGAGTGCCCAAGGATGATTTTGTAGCTTGGTGGTCGGTCCAGTATTACAAACCTAGTCATGGTGAAAGTTTGTAATGGTGTTGTGCCTAAGGTCACCTTGAGTTCAATGTAACCTTAATGGATACACCTTTTCTCCTGAGTAATCAACCAAAGAGCCTCTCACTCGTTAGAGGATTTGCTTAGTCAAACCAATCCTTTTAAATGCATAAAACAATATGTCGGATCCACTTCCCGTGTCTATTAACACCCTATGGACTAGGTGTGATGCCATATTCATTGTAATAATAAAGGGACCATCATATGGATCATAGATATTGCTTTCATCCTCCTCGGAGAAGGATATTATAGTGGGGGTTATGCAAGAAACTTTAGCTTCTCCTATTGCGTTTAATTCCGAACACTCTGGAGATCCTCAAATTTTTCTGAGATGTGAATTTCGAGCAGAGTTACTTTCTCCTCCTCATAAAAATATCCAGTGATAATAAATAACTCCACTAATGAGGCTTCTACTTTGCTAGTGTTAGCTTTGTCAGGATTAGGATGCCTTTGTTACAAATTTCTGGGGATGAATTTCCTCAAGTGCCCCTACTTCATGAGTCGTTTAATCTCCTCCTTAATCTTGATACATTGATTAGTTTTATGGCCATGGACCTAGTGGAACCTAAAATACTTTTGTATGTTACTTTTCTCATTTGGGGTCCTTATTTTGGATGGAGATCTAAAGAGGTTGGTACACTCCATTTAGGTGAAGACCTCCGCCAATGAAACTATCAACAGAGTAAACTTGTAGAATGCCGGAGGTCTAGATTTTTCCTTTTGCTCTTTATCCTTGTCAACTGCTTGGGTTTATGGGGTGGGTATAAATCTCTTATGTCCTACATCTACCTTAGTGGTGGCCCTTTTGAGTATTGCATCTTTCGCATTTATTTACTTTTCTCTCTCATCTAAAAGTTGGGCCATAGTGGATGAAAGGTTCGTAGTTAAGGCCACAATGCACCTAATGGACTAGACTCCGGTAGTGAAGGCCATAATGGCTACTTGATCAGTGAGACCATCTACTTTGAGATATTCTTTATTGATTCTTTCCACATAGTCCTTGAGGGACTCTCCCTTTTTATTTCTCCACGTTCAATAAGTAGGTTGGGGGTCTTAGATGCTTCATTCCCCCAATGAAGTGCGCTATAAATAGGGTGTTGAGTCCTTAAAGGATGTGATATACCCAGGTGAGAGTTTGTTATACCAATGCTTTGTAGATCCTTTCAATGTGGTGGCAAGGGATCTACATTTGATGGCATATGGGACCACTTGAAAACTCATTACCACGTTGTACTGGTGGATGTAGTCAACAGGATCTTTAGTCCCAGCATAGCGCTAAAGGTTGGGGAGTTTGAACTTCCTGGGTATGGGACATTGGCACACCATCTCCTGAAAGGGAAACTCGAAACATATGGCAAGTGTGTCGACATTCGGGGGCTTAAACCCAACAGTCATCATATAATCTCCCATTTGGTTTCTCATTTCTTGATGGATCCTCTCATCCCTAGCATTCTCAGTCGACCTGCGGGAGCCGTGCGAATAATTGTACTGGAAGGTCAACCTCTCTTGAACTGAGTTGCGAGTACAAGAATACTCAGACGGTGCCGAAGTATAGTTCTTATGTGGCACTTGGACTCTGGAAGGTTATTGTTTGCTAGAGGCATATAAGAGCCTTTGGTGAACTAATACCCATCGCCTTTACAAGGGCCCCTCCACCTCAGACATGCTCTTTGCATAGTTTTCCTCTGGTGGAGGGCCTTGAGCATTAATCCCTAGTAGTAGTTCCGCCAACTGGGCTTCCAATGCACCTTAGTTGTTGAGAATTTGTTGCATGCCTTCAAACATTGCTAATGGATCCTTGGGGAAGGAATCCAACTCACTAGTAAAAGTGGGATTTAGGAAAGTGTAAAGTTTTTCCCACACACGGGGCCAGCTGACGATGCTAAAATTTAGATGACTTTAAATTCACTTAGCATGAAATATATGTGAGTTGGACTTAGAAAATAAAAGATAATAAATGAATTTTGATACGAGTGCTTAACATGGTTCAACTTGAGAGATTAGGCCTACATCCACGATTGGAATGCTTCTCTCTCTCTCTCTCTCTCTCTCTTTGTATTAATATGTGGCCAGAATACCAGATTACAAGTGCCCGGAGGTTCTGTTGCCAGGCTGAGTTACAAGAATTCTCAAAAGTTGTGTTACAAGTGAAGAGAGAATACATTTGTATAGTAAAATGAATTTCTACTATCAATCTTCTTTTCCTTAGTGAAGTGTTGGGTACTTTATAGCATTGGAGATTTAGCCAAGAAGGAGGCTTTAATTGTGATGGTTCGAAGGCATTAATACTCACCATGTCCAAAGGCACGTCAGCGCCATCAATGCTCACCTTCTCTGAGGATGTGTCTGAGTCACTTAATGATTACCTTCTCCGAGGACCTGTCATGCATTAATTGTGCCACCTGAGTATTACGGACTTGGTATGTGAGGCCATGGACAAGTGATCTTGGATCCCTTTGCTGAGGTTGGCTAGTCTTGCACAGGACATAGTAATGTGTAGGACTTGGTTACGTACATGGGTAGGTCATCCGCAGAACTTGTACTTGGCTTTTTCTTCCTATATGCGTCTGTTGTATCTAACAGGGGTCCCACACCCTTTACAAAATCATATCTCCAGTTTGTGTGGTAATATTTCGTAAGGAAAGGGGCCCAATGATTTGTACCATGGACACAAAATATATTGAGGATCCCACATTTTTGCTTCATGTAGGGCTTGAACATATTTACATGAAATTGTATATGGTGGCCTCAGCTCCACGAAGCAAATTGGGCTTGTTACAAATTCTCTTTTACTTAGACCTCTGAGGGGGATTGACCCTTAACTAAATTGAGTGCAAAATTTATGCATATCAAATAACAAATTAAATGATGAAGTAGTCCGTTTTATAATTATAATTATATAAATTATATAGTTATATAGATGTCTTATTATCTCTCACTCTCTTTGGCGTTCACACTTGAGCTATACTCATGAAATATTTACGAATATAATAACTTGCAAGTTTTTAATTATTTAAGTGTTGGAGTTATGTTATGGAAAGAACAAAATATATTACTTAATTTCTGCAAGGCACGTTCTTGGAATGCTTTCTTTTAGGCAAATTTTCTCCCAATCCGGTTGAGACAGAACCAGAACCGCGAGTACACTTTGGGTTTTATAGAATCTGCCTTTAGGATACAATGCAGTGTATGAACAGTTGTTTGATTCAAACTATGTACTATTTGATCAAATCGAGAACACTCTGAATATGTAACTTGATAATGCCAAAATATATAGGACGGAGAGAGGAGAAACTAGCAATTTTCGGTGTCCAAAATAGAGGCCTAGAACTCTTTTTATAGCCATTTATGTGACTGTTCTTCAACAGTCACAGCTCTTCATGGAGTGACTCAGCAACCGTTGGATCGTGCCTGTTTGGAACAGCTACGATCTAACGGTTCAGATTAGGCATCCCATCGTAAGCGAATGGACATCCCCTACACGAAATGCTACGAGTTCATCCAACGGTTTAGATCAAGTCGTTTCGGATTTTAAACCCTTTTATCAGATCGTTTAATCATAACCGTTGATCTATTTTACCTCGTCAAAACTTTAGGCTCCCACGCTCCAAGCGACGATGCGCACGTGCGAAGTGAGCGTCAAAGCGCGCAATGCGCCCTAAGTCACCTAAGTCGCCCAATCGCCCTTTCGCGTGTCGCGATTGGTGGTGCTTAAGCACCATCGCGATGCGTAGGATCATAGCCTCTTATTTGACTTGTCAACTAAGAATCTTAGTTGTCTTTTAGTTGATATACCACTACTTTTTGTAGTAATCTTCCAATGTGGGACAATATGGAATTTTGAGCAATCCCATATCTTTCACACCCATTTGCTCATGTTTCTACCTTCTAAAATAAAACCCAAACTATGTTTAAAATAAAACACCAATAATATAATAAAATAATAACAACTAAAAATTAAAATATCAATAAATATTTGAATTTATCCAACATTCCCCCACCAATTTCAATATACACAAGAGAACAAAGCAAAAAGACAATAAATAACTTTTGGCAGTATCGCTAAAATCTAGTACATAAATGAGAAGTGTCTTTCGGACTTGAACTTCCATATAGTGAAAATAATTCAAAGCTTAATCAAGGTGTTGTGGTGAACGTATCTTGAACCAATGACCTTTTAAGAGTAGCCGGAACTATCACACATACCAATTTCTGAGTTTATAAGTGTTCTTCTAGCATGCACTTTTATGACCTTGTACTAATCCTGATTTCACGAGCGCTTTAGGATCGGTCTTGATTCCATAGAAAGCGGCCACACTTTCGACACTCATATAGGTAAATCAACTTTAGTGATTTTGCGAGTCACACTTATATGATTTATTAAGAAGTAACCTTTATCCTCTAACATGCAGAAAACCAACACTAGGCACATAGGAATGGAACTTTTTGTATAAAATTCCTAGTGTTCCATAACTATAATTTAACTTCTTTGTACCACATTGAACTCTATCTATATTTTCAAGATATGAGTTGGGTTCCCATTAAATATAGTTGTGTTATTTAATAGACCTTAGTCCCATTCCTTTTGAGGTGATATATATCATCTCCCTAACAAGACCTTTAGTCAGAGGATCTGCTAAATTCTTGTTCGTTTTAATATAGTCGACTGTAATTACTCCTTCCTTGAGTAATTTTCTTATAATTTGATTCCTTAGACTAATGTGTCTAGATTTTCCGTTGTAAGTTTTGTTCGAAACTTTATAAATTGTGGCTTGGTTATGACAACTTATCATAATAGAAGGTGATGGCTTTTTCCATAAAGGAATATCATACAAGACATTTCTAAGCCATTCTGCTTCTTTACATGCATCTGCTAGGGCTATAAATTCAGATTGCATTGTTGAATCTCATACACATGTTTGTTTCTTAGATCCCCAAGAGATAGCTGCTGCTCCTAGCGTAAAAATTCAAATAGTAGTTGACTTGGATTTTGATTCAAGATTATTCCAACTTGAATCACTATATCCTTCTAAAACAGATGGATATCCTACATAATGTAAGCCATAATCCAAAGTCCTCTTCAGGTATCTAAGCACCCTAGAAATTGCATTCCAGTGCTCTTGTCCTGGATTACTTATAAATCTACACAATACACTCACTACATAAGCAATGTCTGGTCTAGTGCAATGCATGGAATACATTAGACTCCAAATAATAATAGCATATTTAAGTTGGTCCATAGCACGCCCAGTATTTTTCATTAATTTGATGTTAGGATCCACTGGTGTAGCAGATGGCTTAAGTTCAAAATGATTATATCTTTTAAGAACTTTTTCTATATAATGAGATTGAGATAACGCTAAAGAATTATCCTTTCTCACAATTTTGATTCCTAAAATCACATCAGCTTCTCTAAGATCTTTCATATCAAATTTTGATGAAAGAAACCTTTTGGTTTCTTCAACATATTTGAGATTAGACCCAAATATTAACATGTCATCCACATATAAGCAAATAATAACACCAACGCCATTTTCAAATTTACTCTATATACATTTGCCGGCATCATTAACTTTATATCCATGGGATACAACAATACTATTAACCTTCTCATGCCATTGCATAGGAGCTTGTTTAAGGCCATAAAGAGATTTAACCAATTTACACACTTTCTTTTCTTGGCCAGGCAAAACAAACCCTTTAGGTTGTTCCATGTAAATCTCTTCTTCTAAATCAACATTTAAAAAAGCAGTTTTAACATCCATTTGATGAATAACTAAATTGTGAATAGAAGAAAGAGAAATCAATATCCTAGTAGAAGTGATTCGAGCAACAGGAGCATACGTATCAAAGTAATCAATTCCATATTTTTGCTTATAGCCTTTAGCAACTAGTCTTGCCTTAAATTTATTTATAGAACCATCCGGATTTAATTTTCTTTTAAATATCCATTTTCACCCAATAGGTTTAACCCCGGGGGAGAGATCGAAAATAACCCAAGTTTGATTTGACAAAATGGAGTTCATTTAATCATTTATTGCTTCTTTCCAAAAGACAGCATCCCTAGATGTTACCGCTTCATGAAATGTGGTCGGTTCATCTTCTATATTAAGAACAAATTTAGTTTTGTTCTTAGTCTCATTTAAATCCCCTTCGACTAAATAAATAAAAAAGTCAGGCCCAAATGTTTTTTCAGTCCTTTGTCTTTTACTCCTTCGTGGTTCAACATCATTCGTTGTTTCCGAAGAAGATATAGGTTGTGAATTTTCTTCTAAATTTGAGGAGTCAACAGTCGAATTATTATTTTCTAAACCTTGAGTCAAAGTACTAAACTTTGTTAGATATTCAAAGAATTGCACATCTACCGACTCAATGATTTCTTGAGTTTCAAGGTTTAAAAATCTACAAGTCGTACTGTTACTAGAGTATCCAATAAAAATACATTTGCAAGTCCTATTTCCTAGTTTAGGTTTCCTAGGTTCGGGTTTTCTTACATAAGCAAGACATCCTCAAACTTTAAGACGTCTAAGATTAGGCTTACGATTAAACCATAATTCATATGGTGTAATATCCTTGTTTTTCAATGGAACTCTATTTAAAATATAACATGCGGATAAAACTGCTTCTCCCCACATCAACAAAGGTAAACCAGAACTGATTAACATTGAATTTATCATTTCAACTAAAGTCCTATTTTTCCTTTCCGCCGTTCCATTTTGTTGTGGCGTATATGGCGTCGTAACTTGATGGATTATCCCACGAGTATTACAAAATTGTATAAACTCACTCGGGTAATATTCACCACCCCTATCGGATCGTAGGACTTTAATTTTCCGATTTTGTTGAGTTTCAACTTCTGCTTTAAAAATTAGGAATTTCTCGAAAACTTCATCTTTACTTTTAAGTAAATATGTATATGCATACTTAGAGTAATCATCAATGAAAGTTAAGAAATATTTATTTCCACCACGAGTCATATTACTCTTCATATCACATACATCACTATGAATAAGATCAAGCATTTCGGATTTCCTCTCAACAGATTTGAAAGACTTTCTAGTTATTTTCGATTGAGCACAAATTTCACATTTAGAAAGGTTATCAAATTTACAATCAGAGATTAAGCCGAGATTAGTCATATTTTTTATACTTCTATAATTCACATGACCTAATCTACTATGCCATAAAGAAATAGACTCAACCATATAAGCAGAACTAATATCATTGATTACATTAGTTTTGATCATGGCGTTACAAGAGTACCATTTGCCAATAAATTGGTCATTCTTAGACAAAACAAACTTATCAGACTCATACACTAGTTTGAAACCTCTCTTATTGAGAAGGTCCCCAGACACAAGATTTTTACACATATCAGGTACATGAAGTACATCAATTAGAGTAAGTGTCTATCCAGAAGTTAGATTCAATTCCACTGTGCCTTTTCCAACTACATTGGTGCTAAGATTATTTGCCATCTTCACTTCTTTTCCATCAATTTCTTGATATGTTTTGAATGAAGAGCGGTCTTTGCATATGTGGATCGTTGCGCCGGTATCCAGCCACCATCCACTTTCATTATCAATTGAATTTGCTTCGCATACAGTAGCAATAAGATCTTCAACATTGTTGGTTTCTTTCAACCCTTGTTTTTCCTTAAATGCCTTCTTTTTAAGACGACATTCTCGAGAATAATGGCCTGGTTTGTCACAGAAGAAACATTTTTCCCTTCTTTTTCTTATTTGCACCTTGGTTCTTGAATTTTGAATCATTCTTTGCTTTAAATTTTGAGTCTTTGGTAATCTTGGATTTTTGATCCTCAACCATATTAGCTTTTGAATGATCCTCACATTGGTCATCATTCTTTTCTCGAATATGAGTATCATCTTCAATACAAAGGTGACGAAGAAGGGATTCCAGAGTATAAGTCTTTTCATCATGATTAATTTTCTTCTTAAAACTATTCCAAGAGGATGGAAGTTTTGAAACAATCACCCCTACTTGAAATTCATCTTGAAGATTAATACCAGCGGCTTTAAGGTCAACAAAAATTTGTTGGAGTTCATGGGCTTGTGCAACGACAGATTTATCATTACTCATTCTAAAATTCATATAGTTTGAAATTAGAAACTTACGGTTGCTCGCTTCCTCGTTTTGATACTTTGTCTCCAAAGCCTTCCATAATTCCTTTGCCGTCGTAATCATTCGATGAGCGCTATAAACAGTTTGAGACAAAGCATTGAGGATGTGTCCTCGACACATAAATTCGTCTTCTTTTCTCTTCACACGTTTTTGCTTTATTTCTTCGGTGTCTTCGGGTGTAGGCTCAGGAATTTGTTCAAGGTTATCATCTAGAATGTATTCAAGTTTTAGTGATGTGAGGAAAAACATAACTTTCTCTTGCCAACGGTCGAAATTTTCGCCATCAAAACGATCGAGTCGGATTAAGTCTTGAGTCATGACTTGGATAGATTGTGCCACAGTTCCTTCCATTTGAGTGGAGTAATAAGAATAATTTTTTTGCCTAAAACTGTTGGAGTTTTGTTATGGAAAGAACGAAATATATTACTTAATTTCTGCAAGGCACGTTCTTGGAACACTTTCTTTTAGGCAAATTTTCTCCCAATCCGGTTGAGACAGAACCAGAGCAGCGAGTACACTTTGGGTATTATAGAATCTGCCTTCAGGATACAATGCAGTGTATGAACAGTTGTTTGATTCAAACTATGAACTGTTTGATCAAATCGAGAATACTCCGAATATGTAAGTTGATAATGCCAAAATATAGAGGACGGAGAGAGGAGAAACTAGCAATTTTCGGTGTCCAAAATAGAGGCCTGGAACTCTTTTTATAGCCATTTCTCTGACTGTTCTTCAACAGTCACAGCTCTTCATGGAGTGCCTGTTTGGAACAGCTGCGATCTAACGGTTCAGATTAGGCGTTCCATCGTAAGCGAATGGACATCCCCTACACGAAACGCTACGAGTTCATCCAATGGTTTAGATCAAGTCGTTTCGGATTTTAAACCCTTTGATCGGATCGTTTAATCACAACCGTTGATCCGTTTTACCTCGTCAAAACTTTAGGCTCCCATGCTCCAACGACGATGCGCACGTGCGAAGTGCGCGTCAAAGCGCGCAATGCGCCCTAAGTCGCCCAATCGCCCTTACGCACGTCGCGCTTGATGGTGCTTAAGCGCCACCGCGATGCGTAGGACCATAGCCTCTTATTTGACTTGTATACTAAGAATTTTAGTTGTCCTTTAGTTGATATACCACTACTTTTTGTAGTATTCTTTCAATGTGGGACAATATGGGATTTTGAGCACTCCCATATCTTTCACACCCATTTGCTCATGTTTTTACCTTCTAAAATAAAACCCAAACTATGTTTAAAATAAAACACCAATAATATAATAAAATAATAACAACTAAAAATTAAAATATCAATAAATATTGAAATTTATCCAACATTAAGCACCCTGCTCAACTGGTCCAAGGGGAAGATCTCCGTCACGACTCAGGACGTTGTTGAGTTTATGGAGGAGATACGATCGGAGATGTAGTATGGAAGTTTGTATGGTTTGTTAGTTTCTTCAGTTTTCTCTTATATAGCTTTGCTTTGTATACCTCCTGTATACGGGTTCGCTCCCTCAGCATTTGGTTTTTAATGAATTCATTTAATTATCAAAAAAAGAATTATTTAAGTTCAAGATATGCCGCCTAATTAAATTTTATCTGTTTAGCCAACTTTGCTTGAGCAACAAATGATAAATCCAAACCAAAAGGGTAAAGCTTTGCACTAAATAGTGCTAGGAAAAAGGCTGTACTCTAATTTATCTACGTTATGTAATCTTTTCAAAGCTTCCACCAGTTTGAAGTTTTAGCTTGTAAGGAACAGGTACCTTATTTAGCTTTTCGAATTGATGGGTGAAACGCTTCCATTGCTTAAAGTGACCGAATACAAAGATGAAGAAAAAACACGTCTTTTCTTCGCGTGTTCGGCTCTACCGCATTTTTGGCGGACCTTGCCATTGTGAACCTTCTCTACACGAAAATGCCATTAAAAAGGGTAACTGGGACGTCCTTAATATAAAATGCCTAGAAGAAGCTCTTTAAAAAACAACTTTCCCAACTAGTTTTTTTTACTGAAAATTAAATTCACAATGCCTAGAAGAACTTCTTCAGCCTCTTACAAACTTGGAGCTCTGGTTTTACTTTATCGCCATAGATTCTTCTCAAGAAATATGTCTCTTGGACCTTCTTCATCATCAAAATTTGAGCATACTAGTTCTATGCATCAAGGTCAAGGGTTGAAGTTCATGAATGCCAGCAGTAGAATTTATGAAAAGCCTGAAACTGAAATGTGATTAATCTTATCCTGTTAGTTTGCTTTTAATATGAACTAGATTTTTTTGGAAGAATTGAATAATGAAGAAGTTGATGTTTGCTGTTTTCATGTAGGTTAATAAATGATGACAAGTACAAGGCTCAACCCGCAAAAGTGACAGCTCCTAGTTCTCCGAAGCCCAGCTTATCTATTTGGTATGAACTTGGATTATGTGAATTATTGTTGTCCCCACCTTGAAGTATCATCAAATTATTGTTTACCTAAGGTTAGGAAAAGTTATATAGATGAGTAGTTTGTTTGGTCACTTGTTCACGTAGGTCTTTTTCCCATTACACAATCAACATGGGTATTCTGTGGGACAATGTTGCTTTTAAGGGTCAGAAGAGTAACATCTCTGTTAAAATTAGGTTTTACCAAAACTCTATTCCGATCACTACACTAATCCCCTTTTTACTAAAATGATTTATACCTAATTTTGTTAAACAACTTTTTCCCTAAAAGTTGAGGGGTTGTAGACAATAGATTATGAGAGGCAACCTTCATTTTCGTCTCCTCCGTCATTATACCACTTTTATTTTAGGGGATTTTATAAAAAGGTCCTCATAATTTTTAAAATATATAAAAATAGGACACTTCACATAATTTTATAAATTTAGTCATAATACTAAAAACACCATGAAAAGTGGTGCCTCTGGCGCGGACCAAAAATTAAACTCATAACTTTAAAGAGACCACACAAATAAATGTTATTGTATCACAGGGACTAGATTTATAAACTTGAAAAGCATTGTTCTAAAAATTCAAATATAAAAAGGAACATGATTTTAACCTTAATTCTATATTTATTTTAAAACACTATGAGGTGGTGAAAATACAAATGAGAAGTGTCTTTAACACAATCTTAGAGAACACCTAGCCTCTTTCTTGGTCGATCATGTGTTACATGTCTATTGAATCGCGATCAACTATATGTGTGCAAGAGCTTAATCATTTAATGATTAAAAATGGTTATTTTCACTCCGCACAAATCCTCCCTCACTCTACTTACACTTTGTGCCACTTAAGGTCATGTTTGATAGAAAGGGGTGAAAACTTAATCAAGGGCATAACTTTTCTTACCCCTTAAGAAAAATATTCAGGACAAATAAAAAATATGCTTTTGTAAGTTTTACCATAGTGGTAAGTCTAGAATTCTTTAAATTTTTCAATGCCAAATCATGCTATCAAACACACAAAAAGTTTGAAAATTAACCCCACCACCACCACCACCCAAAACAAAAAATTATGTGCTTTGGAAATAATTTTCAACTCCCCTGTCAAACACAGCATAAATGCCTTTCATCCATTAAGTATTTTAAAGTACTAGTTTACATAAGTGTGTTCCTTTTATTTATTTTTCCTTTTTATTTCTATATGAAAACCATGAGGAGAAATCGTTATCTTTCTTCTTTTTTCCAGGGTAAAATGTTTCCTAGGCTCGATATTGTCCCTACTTCTACCTTTTTGGAAGCAAAAGTGGGAAACCTTGTTCGTGTTAGGAGGTATTTACAATATATATGATTTTGACATCTGTTACTACATCCTCAAAAGCAATGTTTAAAACTTGAATAATGCTTTGAGTCCCAAAAAACTCCCCCAAATCTCCCCCAAATCTTATGTGGACGCCACGTTATTCTTCCACTTACCTATCATCTATTGCCATGTGATGCGGGTCCCGCCAGGGCACAAAGCATAAGTCATTTTGGAAAAGATTTGGAGGAGTTATTTGGGACTCATAGCACTACTCTTAAAACTTTGATCCCGAAACAATATTAAGAGTGATTAAATAATATCTGCTCTGTAGTACTACATTTTGATCACCAAATAATATTATAATAGATGATAAGAGAGCGGATCATAACAATGTTAGAATGAATAAGGGAGAAAACTGTAATAACATAATGAAATGTTGTTCAATTTCAATTTCTTCCGAATTTAAGGTTACGTTTGTATATGTTTGTTTTTATTTCTAAGTAAATATCGAAATGAATGTATTTTATCACATTTAAATTCAATATTCAGATCAATAGGTAATTACATTTATAGCTCTTAACCATTCAAAACCGAACATAGTCATTAACCTCTTAATTTTTTTTAAAAACAAAGCACTTCTGAAATTTGAGCAATTCACTTGAGAGGTAAAAACTAACTCCTAATACTTCCATAACTGCTTTTTCCCTCCTTTAAGCTAGTTCATTTTTGTTGACGTTGAGGCCTGATTACATTAATATACCCTGTAGTTTTGGTCAGAATTTATATTACACCTTTAAAATCTGACTCAGGGAACACTAAGGTAGTTTTAAATTCGTGTCCCATTGATTTGTTTCATTACTTTGCACACCAAATAGTTTGACCTATCAAAAAACATGTAGTTCTAAAATAAGCACCCATAGAATCTGAACAGCTACGGTCCTGTAAACAGTTTTAGTAAGTTGGAACTATTAAATTGAAGAAAAATTAAAGAAAATTATTTCAAAAAAATGGTAGAAATATATATGATATTTTAATTCAGATGGGACACATGAATTTTAAGTCAAGCGTTTCATATTTGTACACCAGCCAAATGAGACTTAAAAATTCACATTTTTATGATAGATTATTTTTTGGCATATCTTAAATTATAGAATATATTGCAAAGCCACTTCAACGCAGTAATTTATAGAATCAAATACCAAAAATTCTTTTAAATATTTTTTAATATACACTTAGTCCAAGCTTTTTATTTTGTACCAAATAGTTTTTTATTCTCTTACCAAATAGTCATGGTGAAGGGTAAAGTCTTTTTGGTATGGCAAGGTTCTAAAAAACGCGGGGCGTGATTGAAGCGTGGAGGCCAAGCCTTAAGCCTTAGAAGTCTAGGCGGCCCTGGACGTACAAAGGCGTGAAAAGGCGTTTAGGCCTTCTTAATATATTTTAATATTTTTTAACCATAACAAGGCTATTAAAATACAAAAATTGCATATATCATAAAAATATGTCAGAATATATGCAAATTAAAATACTATTTTATTATTTGGATGAGATAATGGTCCGGTTTGTAAAGAAATTATTTAAAAGGCGACATCGTTTCACTAAAGCATTGTTATTTTTAGAAAAAAGTGCGCCTTAAGGGTTTTACCAAGAATAAGGCGTGAAAAGCGTAGGGCGAGGCGTTTCTCCCAAGCCTTAAGCCTAGGCGTGCCTAGGCGGAGCCTAGGCGGGTTTTTTAGAACAGTGTGGTATGGTAAAGGATTTTTTGGTACAAAATAAAGTGATTGGACTAAATGTGTATTAAAACAAGTTCGACAGAATATTTGGTATATACCCCTAATTTATAATCATGTTTATAAATCATAATGGATATATTCCAACACGGAAAATAAAAATCATGACAAATCCGTGTTGATTTCACATGAACTTTATAGCTTCTCATTTTAGAAATAAATGTTGTCAAATTGGATGTTTAGGGACTGTGGAAAAGGTGGTTGAGGAAGTCGAAACTGTTGCAGAGGTAATAGAAAAGGTGGCTACCACAACAGAAAAATTATCAGCAGAGGTGGCTGATAAGCTTCCAAACGATACCAGACTTAAAGAAGCAGTTTTGATGGTAGAACACATATCTACTATAACCGCTAAGGATGCTCAACTAACAAGTGATTTAATTCATAAGGTATTTTGATGTATACTTATTTTTTTCCTTCAGAAATTGTTATTATATATCTCTCACACACAGGAGAAATGCTATATCTTAGACTGAATTGAGATAGCTGACTGGTATAGTCTAACTGTGGATCCACAGGTTGATAATTTGGAGCAAGACTTGAAAGACATAAAGGCAATAATTGAGCCTATTATTGATAAGATTGTAGAGATGGATGAACCTGTTCGCAAGTAGTATATATGTAAAGCATTTGTTAAACATGTTCCGAATTTTTTACTTGTAAGCCTTTTTTCTTACATAAGGAATAAAGACCATGTGACTTTCTTTTGTTTCCCCTTATTCCCGCCCATCTAACTTCTATACAAAGTAAAACGCCAGGGCATGTTTTAATGGTGTTTTCCCGAGAAAAATAAGAAAATAGAAAACGCATTCAAATATTTATTTTGGGAGTTTCTAAATTTAGGATCTATTGTAATATGTATTTTGGAAGTAGGACAACAAACATTTTATTTATAAGTTTAGTCCCTATTTTTTTAATAAAAGCGCTGACGCGGACCCATATTCATAAAACGTTAACCAATCATAGCATGTCACGTGTCCCTTTAATTTGAAAATAGGCATTAAAAATGAAAACGAAATGTTTATTGTCATATATTCATAATCAATATTATTTTAAGCCTTAAAAATACATAATCTATTTATTTTTTTCAAATTAGAAATATGCTTTTCAATTTTTCAAATTTCTGAAAAATTGGTAGATACAATCAGATTTTCTCTGCAAGTTTTCCTTGAATTGAAATAAGTTTTAAACTTACTACCACAACCTCCACCATCATGACCTTACTGTCACCATTCCTATACCAATGGTGATCGTTGGGCATTGGCGGATCCATGAAGCGGGGCGAAATTTTTTGACAAAGTTCGGGGGTTCGGGTTCGGGAGACCCCGAGGCGATTTTTTTGGGGTTGTTTTTACTTATATTTTTGCAATTTTTAACCCTAAATATGTTGAGGTATTAATTAACTAAATTTGGATTCCTAAGTTTTTCCTTTTCGGATGCGATTGAACCTTAACTTCGAATACGGTTGGTGTGTTGTCTCCTCTTTTCCGTTTAAAACATTTCTCCATTAGCTTCCTATATTTACAACAACTTTAATTTAATTTCAAACAAATAGATTCACACTAAATTTAATTTCATTTCAGATTAATTTTACATTATAAACTAAATTTCACACTAATAGATTCTAGAGATTTTAATTTTAATATTCATTATAAATTTAAACACATATAAACAAAAACACATATTTTATTTTGCTAAACAAGCACATATAAACATACGGCTATCTCTATGAAAAAATTCATATAAACAAACACAAAATTATAAATAAACATATAAATTATAAATTTTTATTTATTTATTGTATTATAAATAAACAGGGGCGGGGCCCCGCTTCGGCCTGGGGTGGATCCGCCCTGTGGTTGGGTATTGAGCAGATGGTGGTTGGGGGAAAAAGTGAGGCTTTATTTTCAAGAACTGAATGCATCTTCTAATTTTTTAATCTTCTAACTTTTTAAAAAATTTCATGAAAAGTGAAAATTAAAAATGAATATGAAAATGAAAAATTAAAAATTGAAAATAGAAAATAGAAAACTCGAAAATATTTTCTACAACTAAGTAGGCCCGAGATATTTTGGAAATTTATCTCATTTATCAACCTCAACAATGATTGTAGTGGATTGAAGAAATTAGTCATCAGTGGGATTGATTCACACGCTTCTAGAATCATTCCTAAACTATGGGTAAAATGGTAAATGCTACTTAATACTTGTGCATCAAGAAAATTGCAATATAAATCATTTCTATGGAGTAGCCATCGACTTGTTTTGGACAAAAAAATTTATTCAATCATGAAAATCTAAATAATACAATTTAATTTATAAAATTGTAATAATTCTTTTGTGCAAAAATAGCAAATTAAGAATGTCAGTCCCAATATAGACCTTGATCGGATCGGCTATTTTTGCTACTCCAAAATGTTCAAATATATTTTTGTTACCTCAAAAATTTTATTTTCTCCAGGACATGGGCATGTGAACCCTTCTCGCGGCAGACTAACTGTCGCGACGATAAGGCTCACACAGCAATTGAAATGTCGCGAGAGTAGGTCGTACATATAACTCACTGTGAGATTTCGGCCGACATTTCATCAGTTGCCCATACTTCACACTAGTTATTTTCTCTGTAACTCATACTCTCTGTAACTCATACTCTCTGACCCCTTTAATTTCATTATGTCAGGGAGGTTTATTGGTTGCACATGCATAAACTTGCACTGCACAGGTTCACCTCTCGTGGCCTAGCGCGCCATTTAATTTTTTTAGCAATTTGATAAGTAAATTAGTTGCTTTGTGAATTAACTAATTAAGATAAATTACCAATAAATTTATTTAGTTGATTAATAAATCATTTTGAAATTATAGTGATCAAATAAATGAAGCTCTGTTGTGCAATAAGATCTATTATTCATGGTGGCATGATATTGAACAATGGGATCAGCATTGGATAATTGTTTACCAACGGACTCAGGCCAACAATGTTTCCCCATTATTGCCATGCCTTACACACAAGCACATCAAGCCTTATTCTTAAACTCATTGAGAAGTGGGGGGACACAACCCACACATTTCATTTCGCTTGCGGGAAAATAGGGTTCATATCACTCGACTTCACAATGCTAACAGGGTTAGAGGTGAGGTCATGAGAGATTTTTCCTTCGACGAAGAGAACGAGACATTTGATTATGCCAGGAAGTATATCCCTAGGCTCCACGAGACTGGCGTGGACACTAGCGCAATCCAACTAAAAAATTTTACGAAACTAAAGAATATGGTCAGGAATGACGTACTTTCCAATAATTATATGGAATACACTCAGGTTTTTTTTATACTCCACAACTGGCAAAGGTGCCATTAAAGTTAGTCGGTTGGTTGATGCCATTGATTCACTTGGATTGTTTAGATGATTTTGACTGGGAGGAACTAAATTAAACAACAAGGTCACCACGATAGAATTAGCATAAATGGTTACGTGGAAAGAAAAGTTTTATCAAGATTAAATCTTGTTTTGATAATTAATAAAACCTAGAGTTATCACCCCCTAAATTATCATAAAAGCCTACTTTGATTTTGGTGTCAATAAATATTCCGAAGATTTCACACGCAAGTTCGCAAACATGGAGCATATATGATATACGCCATTAAGCTCCCTAGATACAAAAGCAAGAACAACCTAACCCGTCAAAACTATCATAATCCATCATACCATAGTAAATCAACTAATTAATCCATGGTAAGTTCAATAATCTCAACCTAATTTAATTAGCTATAAAGCATGTTAAATGGCATGCAATGAAGGAAATCAAGTAAATTAAGCAAAAAAAAAATTAACAAACCTTGAAAACTAATTAACAAAGCAAGTAAACTAATTAACAAAGTAAGAAATAACTTAAGAAAGCTTGAATTAGTGGAAGAAGAATATGAATAGAAATTCCAAAATGGTCAAACCCTAGAAGAGAGAGAGAGAGAGAGAGAGAGAGAGAGAGAGAGAGAGAGAGAGAGAGAGAGAGAGAGAAGCTCCCAAAATCAGCTTTTAACACTAAAACTAGATTCTACAATTAAAATCTCCCCGTAATATTGTAGTAAGTGGATTTAAACAAAGAAAATAAAATAAATCCCATGAAAATATCTAAAAATTGATATGATCGATCGATCAATCGATGATTGAGAAACAGCCCCAATGTCTTCAGATCTTCACAAAACTGGGATGAATGATTGATAAATGAAATGGATCGATCGAGCGATGAAGAAAAAATCTCAACACTGCCTATAGGTCTGCATCAAAACCACAATGATCAATTGATCGACTAGGGGTGGATTGATCGATCCCCGATTTTCATCACACTTTTCTCCTCATTTCAAACACATATGGACTTCAAGAAAACGGACATAACTCGATCATACGGCGACACACATGTTGTTTGCGAACATGTGAAGCTAACTCGACGAACTACGCTTCCATAAAATTCTTCCAATTGGGACATGAAGTCTAAAATTATAAAATTGTCCCTAGGGTTGCATCCTGTGACGTAACTTTCTCGAAATGAACCAATTGTAACGCTAGCCATTCCAACACCAACAAAAGATCAAATAAACCTTGCAAAGCATATGAATATATCGAAAATAAAGTTTAACAAATAAGTGAGCATAATTATAGGATTTAATATACACAATTGTGCTAGAATGCATAAATATAAAAAGGCGCTAATATACAATATTCTTGACTAATCACTACCATATCTAAACAAAAGTGCATAGGGAGGTGGGATGGTGCCTTGTTTGGATTTTACTTTTATGAGACATTCCATGCATGGAGTTTAGAGACGAGTAGGGGTGATGACTTTACAACTTTTAATTAACATAGTTATTTAGTTTAATGTTTCGGTTTATGAGTAATTATATATTAGACCTATGATCCCTTAAATCCTTAGCATGATGGAACAATGATTGATTAAGTAATCCAATTAAATGACCCGAGGGTGGGGTAATTGAGTATTACAAACGTAATAATGAGTGATAAGTTATGAGTGAAACTTGGAATGTTAGTAATGAATAAATTAATGACTATGGATTTTGGGGTGTGTGTTGAGCACCACCCTTAAGATTGGCATTCGTGAGGAGTACAGTTTGATACGGATTTTTTCTGCATCATATGATATGATGGAAATCTGGCACTGCATAACAGGGTAGCTACGGTGTCTCTCACGCTATGAAGCAGGTTGCTACGAGTATGTGACGGATTTTTTAAGGAAGTACTAAATGTTATTATACTCAATCTTATCAAATATAGCATGAGTATTAGGTGGAATCATGTTTGAAATGATTGTGGCCGATGGCATGCACCAAAATAGCTTTAGAGAGGGTGCAAATGGGTAAGATTGAGTATAATAATGCACAATTACATTTGAATCGTGAGCCAGTGATCTTTTGACAGAATCCACATTTGTCCATTACAAAATTACACTTCACATATTGTTTAAAAGTCTCATTGCCCATTTATTACTACTTTGAAAAGAATACAAGGAGTTCACTTGTACATATTATTGAAAACATTATCATCATGCTACATACATTTTTAACACCCCAATATAGATCAGTTGGATCCACCTTACATACGTATGTATATATATATATGGCTTTTGTGCTTGCACACAAGAATATTAATGTGCATGTGTTCTGACATCAAAAAAAAAAATACTAATGATGGAAGAGTACTGGTTTTCCTAACGGGTCACTTTCTTTTTAAAATCAGCATAAGGATATAAGTTGGAAGTGGAATATTTGGAAAGAAAATGACTTTATTAAGGTATAAATGTGTATCCTAAATTTTACTAGACTCCAAAGATTATAGGGAGTCTAATCATAGGGGTTCAATGTCCCCTTTTTTGTTCATTATTGTAGAAGATGTACTAGGTAGGTCGCCATATTCTCCATGTTTGCTTCAAGTCAGATGACGGATGGGATGTAGTCCTTCCTCGTCGTGGTTAACCTCTCTGTTTCTGGTTGCCTATTCCACTGTTAGCCTCTAGAACTTGGTCTTTACCTTTTTACAGAGCTTCACGTCAGTCTGAGTCGTGTTGGTATCCGGTGATGGGATTTTGGTTGGCAACATGTTGAGGTCGGGTTATTTATAACCCCCTGTGTGTGTCCGTGTTATCTCAAAAAAAATACAACGGAAGTGCGTAATCGGCTCCTTCCCATTTTCACAAGCTTAATTGTGAAAGTGTCTTCTTCCTTTGGGCCTTTTGCATCGCAGAAAAAACGCCATTTATTTCTAATATAAGATCGATCACCGATCCCTATTATTCCTAGTTTCCATACCTTTTTCCATCATTAGTAATCATCTCACAGTCCGTTGTTCTTTTTCTTTTTTTTTATGAAAGGGAAACTAAATTAACTAAAATAAAGAGTTAATACATACTTAATAGTTACGCACAAATAAACAGTAAGAGCAAAAGAAACAACAAGGCAAGATGCCAACAGTAGGGTACATAATCGGTCAGTCGAGTTATTAGCTCGAGTCAGAGTCCTCGGTCTGGTTCCTATTCTTCTCTTCATCGATAATTCGTCGGAGTTGATCAGGTGGGTCTTCCAGAGTATGAAAGTCAACTGCACGGGATTGAGCATATTTAGCAAGCCAATCGGCGCATTGGTTAGCTTCTCTCGGTATGAAGGTCACATCGGCATTCATGTCCGTCTTCATATCTCTGCAGTCCAAAATGATAGCAGAGTGTGGGTGATTAATCCAGTCTCCCTCGTTGATCATATCCACCGCAACTTTGCAATCCGATTCCAGCTTGAATCCGCTCCAGCCCCTGTCTTTAGCGGTAAGCAGCCCGTAGAACATTCCTTCGAACTCAGCATGTAACGGTTTCGCACATATGATTTTTCCGAAGAAACCAGTTATCCATTCGCCTCTCCAGTCCCGCACAATACCTCCAAAAGTTCCCGCTTTGGTGTTGATGTCCAGCCCACCATCAGTATTGATTTTTAGCATACCTGCACATGGAAACTTCCAATTAATCGGATTATTATTATTCGGCACCCTATAATCAACAGGTTTAGTGTAAGCGCCGGAGATCTCGCGAGCATATCCAACACTGAACTTGGCAATCATAATGGGCGTAGTATCTTTAGTCTCGAAGATACGAAGATTTATAGCTTTCCATAGTTGCCACACAGTGGTAATAAATATAATATCACAAGTATTTCCCAATGCAAGTTTCTGGAACCAATCGTCAAAGCATTCAGTATTCTCACCCATGGGATAAGCCCAATTCTCAGTATTCTCACCCATGGGATAAGCCCAATTCTTCATGATGTCCCAGGTGTTTCTCGTAATGAGGCAATCTCTGAACACATGTTCCATATCCTCAGTACTGCCACAAATGTCACAGCCGTCCTCGCTAGTCATCTTACGGGCCAAGCGATGGTGATTAGTGAGCAGCTTACCGTGAAGAATAGTCCATATGAAAGTTTTTAACTTTTGAGGTAACTTCTTGCTCCATAAGTTTTTCCAACTGACGTTACCAGGCATATTCAAGTCTCTTCCAATAAGCTGGGTGTAGCAGGACTTGGTCGAGAATTTTCCATTAAGGGTATGGGACCAAGTCGGTCTGTCCTCCTGCGCCTTAACTCTAGGTAAGTCCGTGAGAACGACGGCCTTAAAATCCGGGGGGTGACCCAACGGTTAATGGTATTATGATCCCAATGGCCCTGATGGTCCAGAAGCACCTCCACATTACTGTTGACCATACCATCCTCGATGACTTTAGGTTTGATGAGCTCAGCACCGCACCACCAATCCTTGAAGATGGCAGTTCTCTTCCCATTGCCAATGTTCCACTTAATATTTTTTTGAAGGGTTGGCTTACTCTTGAAAATTCCCCTCCAAATGTGGGATGCCCTCTTTTTCTTAGTCCAGGATCTAGGATTTGGGCTCTTTATATATTTTTTCCTCACGACGCTAGTCCAAAGGGAATCGTCCTCATTACAGAGTCTCCACCCAAGCTTAGACAACGACGCCAAGTTATTAAGCGCGGCTTTTCTAATTCCCATCCCACCTTGCCATTTTGGTCGTCACACAGTCTCCCAGTTAACAAGGTGTACCTTTTTCTTGTCCCCATTGTCTCCCCAAAGGAAGTTACAATTGATCTTGTCGATTTCTTTGCATACGCTGGCCGGGAAGGGGATCGTCTGCATGTTATAACTCGGGATAGCGGTGGTTGTAGATTGGATGAGTGTAGCTCTCCCAGCCAAGGACAGGAGGCTGGTCTTCCATCCCGCAAGTCTTCTTTTGATCTTGTCCAGGGTTTCCGAGAAGTGACCTTTGCTCACACGCCCATTAAGTAACGGCGTACCCAAGTACTTCCCAAGATCATTCGTAAGGGTCATAGAGCATATGTGGGCGAGCTCGAGGGCCTCTTTTTTGGTGATGTTGGGAGAGACAAAGATTTTTGACTTGTCATAGTTTATCGTCTGGCCAGATAACCGACAAAAATCCTTGAGCGTCTCCATGACCGTGTAACAAGCAGAGCTAGTTGCATCGGTAAAGAGAATCAGATCATCAGCAAAGAATAGGTGGGAAATAATTGGGCCCCCAGGGGAAGCTTTGAGACCCCTCCAGTCTTTTCTATCCACCTTCCTAGTAATGGCGCAGGAAAGGTATTCCATGCATAAGATAAAAAGGTACGGAGATAGGGGGTCTCCCTGCCGGAGCCCCCTAGACGGCTTGAACTGGGGTAGGGGGGCTCCATTCCACAATATCGCGGTACTAGTGGTAGTAACACAACTCATGATCATCTTAATCAAATTAGCACTAAAATCGAAGGCGTTGAGGACTTTCTCCAGGAACTCCCAGCTAATTTTATCATATGCCTTCTCCAGATCAATTTTGAGGATAACCCCCCCCCCCCCCCCCCCCCCCCGCCTTCCTGTTAGTGTACTGGAGGGTGTGGAGTATTTCTTGGGTGATGATGATGTTGTCAGTGGTTTGTCTACCTGGGAGGAAACTGGCTTGGTACGGGCTAATCACTTTCATGAGGATTGGGCGGATTCTATTGACAATAACCTTTGCAAGGATTTTATAGGTGACATTGCAAAGGGTAATGGGTCTAAATTGACAAATAGATTCCGGGTTATCTACTTTGGGAATAAGTGTGATGTGGATTAGGTTCATGTGGTCCGGAACAACTCCCACCTCGAAAATATTCTTTATCATATCAACGAGATTAGGGGCAATCGTGTTCCAGAAGGTTTGATAGAAAAAAGGTTGGAAACCATCCGGGCCGGGAGCTTTAAGAGGCATCATACTGAACAAGGCTCTTTTTACTTCACTAGTGCTTACCTCCGAGTGTAGTCTGCGGGTGTCATCCCTACTCACTTTAGGGATAAGGGAATGATCGAACCCGTAGGTACTAACGATGGGATTGGGGTCCGAGAAGAGGTGATTAAAATACTCATTTATGTGGTTACCGATAGTAGTAACCTCGTCCGTCCACACACCATCAATGTTAAGCCTATCAATTTTGTTTCTTCTTCTCCTAATAATTGTGGAGGTATGGAAGAATTTGGTGTTTTTATCCCCATCCACAAGCCACTGGACTCTCGACTTTTGCTTCCATAGCATCTCCTCTTCACGAAGAGTAGAATTATAGTTGTATCTAAGGTCAGACTCAAGACGGTCAAGGTTATGGGAAAAGCTGGCTTCTTGAGCGGTTTGTATCCCCCTTAGACGATTAAGAAGGCGATTTTTACGATGGAAGATGTTACCATAAACAGTTTTATTCCATATAATGGCTTTTTGTGTGACAAGACTTATATTCTGGTCAATGCTACGGATCGGACTCCAATTTGCTTTGACAAGCTCATCAAAGTCCGCCCTATCGAACCAACTAGCAAGAAGTCTAAAAGGTTTATTATGATACTTAGGAGCAGGTTTACCTTCAGTATGGATGATCATCGGGCTGTGGTCGGAAGCAGTTCTGGGAAGATTATCCACAACCGCCTCCGGGAACATAAGTCTCCAGTCCGCATTAGCCATCGCTCTATCAAGTCTAACCATTGAGTTGGCAAAGCCCCGCCGACCATTAGTCCAGGTGAGTCTAGGTCCCGTGCAGCTAATCTCCGACAGTTTACAGTAGTCGAGGTTTCTCGTAAAGGAGGAGCAACTGCTGCTAGCATGGTTGTTAGTAAAACTCTTATTCTCCTTACTATCAATGTGATCATTGAAGTCCCCGGCGATCATCCACGGTGCATTAGAATGATCAGCAAGGATGCAAAGATTCTCCCACATTTTTCTCCTAAGGGTGGGGAGCGGACTAGCATAGACTGCTGTGAGAAGCCAGTCTTCATAGTTAGTTCTTGTGACCACAAGATGTATCGCCTGTTTAGACACCGCAATGGGGGTGATCGAGACCGTCGGGTCCTTCCATAGCACCC
Organism: Sambucus nigra; assembly: GCA_949130495.1. Lineage (NCBI taxonomy): Eukaryota > Viridiplantae > Streptophyta > Magnoliopsida > Dipsacales > Adoxaceae > Sambucus > Sambucus nigra. The sequence goes on from OX422212.1 coordinate 197,893,891, forward strand.
AAATACCACCAGCCCTACCAATGGGGTCAGAGTTCTCCTTCTCGTTAAAACCAAGGTCAATGAAGAAAGAGCCCATATCAGCAAGAGGAACCTGAGTCTCCAAAATGATCAGCACCTCAGGCGTGTACATATTATTAAGTTCGATGAGCGTGGGTTTAAAGAGGGGTTTGCTCGCTCCCCTAACGTTCCATACCAGCATCTTCATGGAGTAAATGTTCGATGGTATCGGGAGTTTCTCATTCTCAGGCCATGGAAGTTGGTTTTTCACCATTCTTATTGTTTATGCTGTTGATATCGTTGACGTGATCTTCGCCAATACCTTCCGGTCTTCGCGTGGGAGATACTGCCATAGTTGTATTTGCAGCCTCATTTGTGCAAATATCCATGCCGTCTGTACCACCACTGCTTCATCCACTAAAGTATCCACCAGAAATTTCTCGTCTTCCATTCTCATCACCACATGTTTCATTTGGGTATCTCCTATCATGGCTAGAGGAAATCCTTCTATTATCTTGCTTTTTTCCATTCGGTTTATTTGAAGTACCATCCGGGGATATATTGGCGTTAGCCGGAGGGGTATTGTTTACTGAATATATCTCGTTGTTGTTCGTATTTATAGGGGGTAAGATGTGTTGGACTCCTTCTATTGGCTGGGAATTATGAGGAGGGGGTGTAACTGAGTTATCAGTAGTTAAGTTGGTGCTATTAATTGTTGAAGTTAACGTCACCCTGGCTGTGGCCTGCGCAGTCAGCCCAGCTTCCGAGTTGAGAACGGCGTTAGACACGTGTCGAGTGTTGGGGTCATTGTTCTTAACTGTTGTAGCAGTCCCCACTATTTCTTTTGTGTTGACCTGTTGGCTATTACCCACTTCCCGGTACCTTTTATTACGAATGGCCATCGCACTGTCCACAAGGACGCCCCAGTCCCTTCCATTTTCTGTAGCAACTGCAGTTTTTCTGTTCCTCTCATTAATCCTCGTACGGTTCGTCTGACCACTCCCTCCACTATCTGTCAATATGCTACCAGTATTTCTTTTCTCATTCAGTACATTAAATCGATTGTACGATCTCTGGTTCGGAAATGACCCCATGGGTTGCGTGTTCCCGAAGTTGCTGGGATTGACAGGAGCTTTCCTGTTTCTGCGTTGTACCATCATCCAAGGACCGAAACTAGAGGCGTTTTCAGGGTGATTATCCCTGTTAGGGTCCTTTGGTCTGTCCGAGGTACTTGTCGTTATGAAGTTACCGTTTGAGTCGTTTGTCCTTCCCTCGTTAATCGGAGCGTTGGCCGGTATGGTCGCCGGAGAATTAACTGAGGTACAGTAATCTTGCCTATGTCCAACCATGCCACATTTGAAGCAGAGGGACGGGAGAAACTCATATTCTATATCGTATTCTACCCCATTGATGAGATACTTTGGTATGAGGGGCTTTGAAATGTCAACCACGACACAAATTCTTGCAAACTTACCCCTGTGTGTTTCAGCAGAGTTGGTATCAGTTTTAATGGGCTCACCAATAAGCTTGCCAATGTCATGGAGAACCTTTTCATGGAAGAATTCTAAGGAGAGGCAAGGCAGTCTCACCCACATCGTGGTATGAGTTTTCGATGCTTTTTTCGGGTTGAAGAATGGTTCCCATTTTCGCACTGTAAGATAGTGGTTATTGATAATCCATGGCCCATTGGTAAGAACATGATTGTAATCACACTTCATGTCAAACTTGAACAGGTAGTGGCCTTCTTCCAAGTCAATGACTTCATAGTCACCTTGGAGGTTCCACAAAGATGGGATCTTGTTCATGAGAGCTCTATATCCAATGACTCTCCCTAACAGCCTCACAATGATACTATCTTTCCACTTGCTTTGCAGTTTCTCAAGATGTCTAGGAGGGATGATAATGAGAAGGCGTGATATTAAGTAAACTTCGCAAAATTCAACTTTGGCAAACTTATTTAATTTCAGCCCCTAAACATGCATCTAAAAGTGCGTGTGTGTGTCAACCCATAAGCAATTAAATCATGCGACACAAATATAAGGAAAAATCCCCCGCAAGGGCAAAACCTTTTATTTCACTATAAAGAGTAAATCGCAACTTACAAGATTTACAATGAAATACAGCAATGAATCCACATGCAGCGAACCCACATGAACCTCAGTCCAATCAACAAAGGAAGAACCGCAGCACTCCTGAATGACACGCAGCCATAAAACTTTGTAGAGACTCCCTCAGCAATGACACGCAGCCCTCGGTTGCAAAGATCTCTCCACAAAGGTTTGAACAAACTAAAAAGTTGTGTTCTTGGGTTACCAAAAGATTCACAAAGGTTTGGCAATTGTGTGAATCAAAACATGAGTCTTGGGACTCAAAAATATGAAGACTAGAGTAATTTGGACTCTCAAAAACGTCTTCTAAAGTCTTGCAAAACAACTCCCCCGAAGTTGGTATTTATAGGAAAAAATATGAAGAATCCCGCTTTGTTAAAACTCTTAAAAACTTATCAGCGTACAGGTACACCGAACCCCATCTGGGGTACACCGAACCGGTTTGGTGTTCCCATTCTGGTATGAGGTTAAAAAAAACAGCATTCTTCAAGGAATTTTCTCCAACTTCAAAAGGTCATAACTTCTTCACCGTAGCTCGGATTGAGGTGCCGTTTCTTCCAGTATCTTCGTTGCGGCGAGCTCTTCAACTTTCCAGTTGACCAGACCTCCTAAATATGGATGTGAAATTACGAAAATGCCCTTGAACTTCCCTATCAAGCCTTTTTTCACTGTTTTGACTTCCCTTGCGTACCACTTGCATTAAGTCCCTAAAATTGTGGAATGTGAAGTCGTTGAGGCATATGTAGGACACATTAATGGAGATGTTGAATGCTTGATTCCCGGAATTCGGATAGAGGCCGTCATGTGCGATCTTGAGGTGACGTGCCAAATGTAGCGGCGTACGACATACATAAATGAAACATATTGGACATGAGAAAAATGTCCTTACAAATCTCCCCCTATGTCTATGCCGGTACATACATAAAAAATCCGAATTATCAAATATGAAATTGCCTATACAAATCTACCCTCCCATGAACCCAAAACTGGAAAAGGTATAAATGAATAGTCTTCATCGTTTGTTCTTCAAATCTTCAGGAATCTCAAATCTTTTCTCATCAGGGTGTGCAATTCAGAGATCATCAATGTAGTACCTACACACATGAGATAAAGAAAAAAAATACCAAGTGACGTATCGAGTTTGAAATGAGATAAACATAGATACCAATATATGATAAGCATAAGTCAAATCTCAAAACTCCCCCAAAATTCAAACTCCCCCATAAAATGATAATTCTTTCTCCCCCTTTTTATGATGTCCCCAAATAGACAAATAAGAAGAATGAATCAAACAAGCAAAATCGGGGTGTCATGGTATACAAATCAAGGCATCAATCAAATGGCAAACGTGCTCTTGCAAGGAGATGCTCAAAAAAAAATCTTCACAAACTATTTTTGATTTTTTCAAATTTTTCATACAAAGATAGGATACCAATATGAACAAATATGATACAAAAATCACACCATGGATTTAGACTCAAACAACCAAGTCATGGAAACGGAATGAATGGGTGTGAACACATTCGATAGGTAAATCAACTCAATCAATCATATGTGCACGATGCATACGTGTACCCCTAACGAATGAGCATCAAAAGTATCCTTAGGTGAAAAAAATTTGTTGAATTTAGATGACATCGTCTTATGCAAATCAACAAATCAAAGTCAAAGTGATTTCCACACCAATAACGTCCAAAACTATGTAGCGCATTTTCAAGCATTTCAAGGACGTGCAAACCCGTTTTAAATCTCCAACCAAACTCCCTCATATATATATTCTTTTAGAGGTAATCTAAATTCTCAAACATTGGAGAATTGGTGCAAAAACCTAAATGGCCCCTTTTTGGCATGAATATCTTTTTATTGCCTTTCAATTTTTTCGGGCTCTTTTAACCTCTTTGGACCTCGGATAATAAAATTCCTCAATTTTTTAGGTCCTTTTTAATGGTGGCTTTTGCGCAAAGGATAGATAATTACCTTTCGCAGCCCCTCCCCGTTATCAAACAAAGCACACAAACTCACAAAACGGTTTTTATATGCACAATTTCTTTATCAAAATTTATCGCGCTTGGTTCGTTTTAAGGACAGGATTGAAGTGAAAACACCCAACCAACATGTGATAAGACAAGCACAATAATCAAACAAATCCGTGCATGTGTGCAATAAAGGAAATATGAGTCAAACATGTAGTAAGTAACACTTAATTACATCTTAATGACTCCAAACATTATAAAGCACATGGATGAATTGAACTATTGTCTCAAAACACTATCAAATAGTCACATGAAAAAATGGAATGATGTTGTGACTCGGTCATCCAAAGTGTTCATCCATAAACGGTGCAAAAAAAAAAATCTTTTTGTATTTTTCAAAAATTTTTCAAAAAATATATACAAAAAGTACATGTCACAACGCTAGCAAAAATATATCAAAAAGCATAACTAGCGTATGACAAACATGCAAACACAATCATCTATATGATATGGCAAGAGAAGAATCATGTGCAAGCAAACGGGAATCAACTTGTCTAAAATCTAGTTCCTCCAAAAGTGATTTCCTAACCCAAATGGATGAAACACGTCGACAAGGGGTTTTGGGAACCAACAAAATACTAGACTTCGAATTCCTAGGACCTCTTCCAAGATCAAAACAAAATCGCCTAAGGTGACCATTCCTACCACAATATGAGCATGTGTAAACGGGTGGGATGACACCGAAAGTGTGATCTTTTCTAGCGTCCTTGGAATTAGTTGACCCTCTAAAACAAATAATGGTTTTGGCTTTAGCATTAGAAGCATGAGAACACGATGAGCCATTACCATCACTATCAAACCTACTTGAGTCTGTCAAATCATTTTTTAACTTCAAAATTTTTGACTCAAGCAAAGAATTAGACTCTTCCAAATTAAGGGACGCATTCTTCAAATTATCAATTAAACTTAACAGTTTATCACGCTCCCCCTCAATTAAAACAAACTTATCCCTAAGAGTCTTTTCACGTGCCGTAAAATCATCGATTAATTTTTTATCCTTGACGGCACAAACGGGAACCCTAGAATTTTTTAAGTCCTCCAATTCCTTCTCTAAAACTAGGACTCTCTCATCACTCTTCTTTTTGGAAATTTTTAAAGAATCAAAATCAGTACACAAATTACCAAAGTGCTCACGACAAATATCACTTTGAGTTTGAAACTCTTGCAAATATTCAATCTTACTTTTAAAGAGAGAATTTTCTTTTTCCAAAACTTTAATTCTTTTGCAAAGTTTCAAATTCAAACTTTTTAATTTTTCAGCACGGTCGTGAACTTTTTCAAAAATAGGCTCCTCATTAAATGGGCGTTCCATTGAAAAATTGCGATTTTTCATAAAACTGATTTTAAAAAAAAATCAATATCACACAATTTTGCGGAAAATAGGAATACGCAATAAATTAGCGTAACCTGCTCTGATACCAATTTGAGAAGGCGTGATATTAAGTAAACTTCGCAAAATTCAACTTTGGCAAACTTATTTAATTTCAGCCCCTAAACATGCATCTAAAAGTGCGTGTGTGTGTCAACCCATAAGCAATTAAATCATGCGACACAAATATAAGGAAAAATCCCCCGCAAGGGCAAAACCTTTTATTTCACTATAAAGAGTAAATCGCAACTTACAAGATTTACAATGAAATACAGCAATGAATCCACATGCAGCGAACCCACATGAACCTCAGTCCAATCAACAAAGGAAGAACCGCAGCACTCCTGAATGACACGCAGCCATAAAACTTTGTAGAGACTCCCTCAGCAATGACACGCAGCCCTCGGTTGCAAAGATCTCTCCACAAAGGTTTGAACAAACTAAAAAGTTGTGTTCTTGGGTTACCAAAAGATTCACAAAGGTTTGGCAATTGTGTGAATCAAAACATGAGTCTTGGGACTCAAAAATATGAAGACTAGAGTAATTTGGACTCTCAAAAACGTCTTCTAAAGTCTTGCAAAACAACTCCCCCGAAGTTGGTATTTATAGGAAAAAATATGAAGAATCCCGCTTTGTTAAAACTCTTAAAAACTTATCAGCGTACAGGTACACCGAACCCCATCTGGGGTACACCGAACCGGTTTGGTGTTCCCATTCTGGTATGAGGTTAAAAAAAACAGCATTCTTCAAGGAATTTTCTCCAACTTCAAAAGGTCATAACTTCTTCACCGTAGCTCGGATTGAGGTGCCGTTTCTTCCAGTATCTTCGTTGCGGCGAGCTCTTCAACTTTCCAGTTGACCAGACCTCCTAAATATGGATGTGAAATTACGAAAATGCCCTTGAACTTCCCTATCAAGCCTTTTTTCACTGTTTTGACTTCCCTTGCGTACCACTTGCATTAAGTCCCTAAAATTGTGGAATGTGAAGTCGTTGAGGCATATGTAGGACACATTAATGGAGATGTTGAATGCTTGATTCCCGGAATTCGGATAGAGGCCGTCATGTGCGATCTTGAGGTGACGTGCCAAATGTAGCGGCGTACGACATACATAAATGAAACATATTGGACATGAGAAAAATGTCCTTACAAATCTCCCCCTATGTCTATGCCGGTACATACATAAAAAATCCGAATTATCAAATATGAAATTGCCTATACAAATCTACCCTCCCATGAACCCAAAACTGGAAAAGGTATAAATGAATAGTCTTCATCGTTTGTTCTTCAAATCTTCAGGAATCTCAAATCTTTTCTCATCAGGGTGTGCAATTCAGAGATCATCAATGTAGTACCTACACACATGAGATAAAGAAAAAAAATACCAAGTGACGTATCGAGTTTGAAATGAGATAAACATAGATACCAATATATGATAAGCATAAGTCAAATCTCAAAACTCCCCCAAAATTCAAACTCCCCCATAAAATGATAATTCTTTCTCCCCCTTTTTATGATGTCCCCAAATAGACAAATAAGAAGAATGAATCAAACAAGCAAAATCGGGGTGTCATGGTATACAAATCAAGGCATCAATCAAATGGCAAACGTGCTCTTGCAAGGAGATGCTCAAAAAAAAATCTTCACAAACTATTTTTGATTTTTTCAAATTTTTCATACAAAGATAGGATACCAATATGAACAAATATGATACAAAAATCACACCATGGATTTAGACTCAAACAACCAAGTCATGGAAACGGAATGAATGGGTGTGAACACATTCGATAGGTAAATCAACTCAATCAATCATATGTGCACGATGCATACGTGTACCCCTAACGAATGAGCATCAAAAGTATCCTTAGGTGAAAAAAATTTGTTGAATTTAGATGACATCGTCTTATGCAAATCAACAAATCAAAGTCAAAGTGATTTCCACACCAATAACGTCCAAAACTATGTAGCGCATTTTCAAGCATTTCAAGGACGTGCAAACCCGTTTTAAATCTCCAACCAAACTCCCTCATATATATATTCTTTTAGAGGTAATCTAAATTCTCAAACATTGGAGAATTGGTGCAAAAACCTAAATGGCCCCTTTTTGGCATGAATATCTTTTTATTGCCTTTCAATTTTTTCGGGCTCTTTTAACCTCTTTGGACCTCGGATAATAAAATTCCTCAATTTTTTAGGTCCTTTTTAATGGTGGCTTTTGCGCAAAGGATAGATAATTACCTTTCGCAGCCCCTCCCCGTTATCAAACAAAGCACACAAACTCACAAAACGGTTTTTATATGCACAATTTCTTTATCAAAATTTATCGCGCTTGGTTCGTTTTAAGGACAGGATTGAAGTGAAAACACCCAACCAACATGTGATAAGACAAGCACAATAATCAAACAAATCCGTGCATGTGTGCAATAAAGGAAATATGAGTCAAACATGTAGTAAGTAACACTTAATTACATCTTAATGACTCCAAACATTATAAAGCACATGGATGAATTGAACTATTGTCTCAAAACACTATCAAATAGTCACATGAAAAAATGGAATGATGTTGTGACTCGGTCATCCAAAGTGTTCATCCATAAACGGTGCAAAAAAAAAAATCTTTTTGTATTTTTCAAAAATTTTTCAAAAAATATATACAAAAAGTACATGTCACAACGCTAGCAAAAATATATCAAAAAGCATAACTAGCGTATGACAAACATGCAAACACAATCATCTATATGATATGGCAAGAGAAGAATCATGTGCAAGCAAACGGGAATCAACTTGTCTAAAATCTAGTTCCTCCAAAAGTGATTTCCTAACCCAAATGGATGAAACACGTCGACAAGGGGTTTTGGGAACCAACAAAATACTAGACTTCGAATTCCTAGGACCTCTTCCAAGATCAAAACAAAATCGCCTAAGGTGACCATTCCTACCACAATATGAGCATGTGTAAACGGGTGGGATGACACCGAAAGTGTGATCTTTTCTAGCGTCCTTGGAATTAGTTGACCCTCTAAAACAAATAATGGTTTTGGCTTTAGCATTAGAAGCATGAGAACACGATGAGCCATTACCATCACTATCAAACCTACTTGAGTCTGTCAAATCATTTTTTAACTTCAAAATTTTTGACTCAAGCAAAGAATTAGACTCTTCCAAATTAAGGGACGCATTCTTCAAATTATCAATTAAACTTAACAGTTTATCACGCTCCCCCTCAATTAAAACAAACTTATCCCTAAGAGTCTTTTCACGTGCCGTAAAATCATCGATTAATTTTTTATCCTTGACGGCACAAACGGGAACCCTAGAATTTTTTAAGTCCTCCAATTCCTTCTCTAAAACTAGGACTCTCTCATCACTCTTCTTTTTGGAAATTTTTAAAGAATCAAAATCAGTACACAAATTACCAAAGTGCTCACGACAAATATCACTTTGAGTTTGAAACTCTTGCAAATATTCAATCTTACTTTTAAAGAGAGAATTTTCTTTTTCCAAAACTTTAATTCTTTTGCAAAGTTTCAAATTCAAACTTTTTAATTTTTCAGCACGGTCGTGAACTTTTTCAAAAATAGGCTCCTCATTAAATGGGCGTTCCATTGAAAAATTGCGATTTTTCATAAAACTGATTTTAAAAAAAAATCAATATCACACAATTTTGCGGAAAATAGGAATACGCAATAAATTAGCGTAACCTGCTCTGATACCAATTTGAGAAGGCGTGATATTAAGTAAACTTCGCAAAATTCAACTTTGGCAAACTTATTTAATTTCAGCCCCTAAACATGCATCTAAAAGTGCGTGTGTGTGTCAACCCATAAGCAATTAAATCATGCGACACAAATATAAGGAAAAATCCCCCGCAAGGGCAAAACCTTTTATTTCACTATAAAGAGTAAATCGCAACTTACAAGATTTACAATGAAATACAGCAATGAATCCACATGCAGCGAACCCACATGAACCTCAGTCCAATCAACAAAGGAAGAACCGCAGCACTCCTGAATGACACGCAGCCATAAAACTTTGTAGAGACTCCCTCAGCAATGACACGCAGCCCTCGGTTGCAAAGATCTCTCCACAAAGGTTTGAACAAACTAAAAAGTTGTGTTCTTGGGTTACCAAAAGATTCACAAAGGTTTGGCAATTGTGTGAATCAAAACATGAGTCTTGGGACTCAAAAATATGAAGACTAGAGTAATTTGGACTCTCAAAAACGTCTTCTAAAGTCTTGCAAAACAACTCCCCCGAAGTTGGTATTTATAGGAAAAAATATGAAGAATCCCGCTTTGTTAAAACTCTTAAAAACTTATCAGCGTACAGGTACACCGAACCCCATCTGGGGTACACCGAACCGGTTTGGTGTTCCCATTCTGGTATGAGGTTAAAAAAAACAGCATTCTTCAAGGAATTTTCTCCAACTTCAAAAGGTCATAACTTCTTCACCGTAGCTCGGATTGAGGTGCCGTTTCTTCCAGTATCTTCGTTGCGGCGAGCTCTTCAACTTTCCAGTTGACCAGACCTCCTAAATATGGATGTGAAATTACGAAAATGCCCTTGAACTTCCCTATCAAGCCTTTTTTCACTGTTTTGACTTCCCTTGCGTACCACTTGCATTAAGTCCCTAAAATTGTGGAATGTGAAGTCGTTGAGGCATATGTAGGACACATTAATGGAGATGTTGAATGCTTGATTCCCGGAATTCGGATAGAGGCCGTCATGTGCGATCTTGAGGTGACGTGCCAAATGTAGCGGCGTACGACATACATAAATGAAACATATTGGACATGAGAAAAATGTCCTTACAGATAATTTCTGGTTTAAGAGGGTTATCCACTTTTGGGTTTGAGTTGAGGTCAAAACCCTGGTCTTCATTGGCTGTGTTCGTTCCCATACTTTCCTCATCCGACCAGTACAGTTTGGAGTCTTCAAAGAAGACATCCGTGTTCTCCCTCCTGATCACAGCATCGCGATAAGATTTTTTTTGCTAGGTCTGTTGTCTTCATCTGCCTTTGGTCCATCTTTCTCGCTTGGCAGGTTTTCGTTGTCGTATTGTTCTTCGGTGTTGTTAGGGGTGCATACTTCTCCATGTGTGTCCATGGTTTCCACGTGATTGTTTTTCTTTTTTTTGTTACTCTGTAAGAACGCTTCTTCTTCTTCAGTAGAGAGTTGTCCAGTATCGTGTGGAGAATCCACCATTTTCTCTCACTTCAGTAGAGAGTTGTCCAGTCTCTTGTCGAACTGTGTCGAATAGTCCGTTGTTCATTGGATCTCACAAAGTCCTTGGGAATGAATTGCAATTAAAACTCTGTCAGACATATAGATTTTTTAAATTTTATTTTTTCTCTTCCCTTTCCTTCTTTTCTCAAGGTTAAAAAGAGAGGTCAGAAAATAAAAAGTAATTTAAACACTTACTATTTTATCACCTACTATGATATATGGCTTCATAGTTAGTACAATGTAAGGATGACAAAGCTTGAACGAACAAGATTTTGTTTGCTCACGAGCCTTGGCTGGATTGACAGGAATCCTTTTTTACCCTGAAGAAGCAGTCTCATCACACATAAGGCTATAAAAGACATTTCTTACCATATTAAGATTTTTAAGATTACAAATATTACCAAACTGTACACTATTACTAACTATAAGGAAGAATGTGTACTCTATGTCAATCAGACTCCTAATAAAACACGACCACTATTTGGAAATCGATGCTCAAAATTTCTATCATCAATGGCATGGACTTGAAAAGTCTAATCCAGAGTATAGAGGTAAAATGTTGATTCAATTATTCACACATCTAATACATAACCTTCCAATTTTATAAAGATATCCTTCGCCTAACCCTTAATCTATTGACATTGTAATTTCTTTTTCTATTAGTTAGGAGTTTATTTTCATATGTTTAGTCTTGAGAAGTTTAGTGAGTAGAATATGTAGTTTAATATCTTTGGTTTTGGTAATTCCATTTTTACCAGGTATCAAATATTTTTTTCTCACTTAGTTATCAAGCATTTTCTTTGGATGACTTCCATATTATTCTTCTGTTAGTACATTTACAGTTAGTTGCATATGAACAAGAATGATTGTATCCAGTTGATACGAACTTTTAGAATCACCATAATATATTTTTTGGAGAGAAATTTAGCATCATTATTGTGTCATTATCTACTCCTAATGTGTGTTCCATATATCATTTTTTGAGGATCGAATGGGGGGTTCAACGGATGCTGAGTGGGGGAGGGACCGCACCATCCTGAGTTTATTAAATATAATTGGGGATAGAAAGCCTCTTACAGGTAGCTCACATTGGAAATAGAGGGGAGACAATGCTCGAACGTTGGATTTGGCTTCTACACTTGAAGTGAAATCTGGTAGAGCACAACTAAGGTATGTGCTAACTATTGCATTCCACAGGTCTTGCTTTAGTTATTTCTGTAAAACAAAGTTGGGTAAAATGCGAAATAGAAAAACTGCACTATGATCTTTTTGCAAGAAAATGGCCCAAATTATTTTTAGGGCAAAAACTTGTATTAAATATGTTGTATGCATTTTATTGCAAGTACTGCTCTTGTCTTATTAAGAAGCATAATTTGTAGCCTCTAAAGTCCCTAAAATGTAGTGTTTGCAACAAATAAATAATTCAAGGTTTTTTTGCCTTTGTTCTCCATTTGTTATTCATATAATGACATAAACGAGCAACTTTTGCATAATATAGGTTTAGCATCCAATAACGTCATCAATACTCTGTATTACTCTTTTTGAGTATATTCTATGACATTTTTTTATTATTTGTTATGGGTTTGCATGATAAATATATCTTGTGAAAAACATTAGATGTTGAAGTCACAATACATGTAACAAATGGGGCCACGATACAGTCTTTCCTCTTTCACATATAGAGGGTTTCTTACAAAACATGCTTAGTTCTTTTTTTTTGCACTCTCCTCCAAGAAGTTGATTAAATGCTTATAAGTATACTTGATCCATAAAAGAAAAAATGAAAGCATCTTATGTCATGTGAATTGATGCTAAAATGGGTAGTCAACGCACGAGGCATCCCCTATTGGGGGGTTGGGGAGGGGTAGAAGAACAATCCGCTCATGTTTATGATCTCTTTATGTTCCCTTTTCTAAAAGTTTTTTGGGTGAAGTGTAACCCATTTCTACAAGTTACTCAACTTCTTGCTAACTACGTGCATTACATTTAATTGCAGGATCCACGTAGGGGGAGAGGTCCTTACGATAGACTCTCAAGTGGGTGATGCTGTCTTAAAACAACTCTGGAACCATTTTAATGCAATAATGTGTTTCTCTATGAAAATAATTAACGAATAGACTAAAAAATGATAAACACAAGCCAACTCCGAGGCTGAACTTCATCAAGAAAGAGGAGAAACCAGCACAAAAAGTGTTGCCTCATTTTTTGCCTGATCTTGAGGGCTCTCACACGGGGCAAAGTTAGATGCCGATGCTAGACTATTGGATTTCACTGAGAAACTAGAAGCAACGTGTATTGGTGTAGTTAGTCGGGAAAAACGACCAAGGATCTCGCACTTATTATCCATGGGTTTAAGTAAGTGGCCTTTGGGCATTCTCTTTAAATAATGTTTGAGCTACAAGAGGTACACATTGTTTTTAGTGTTTCGTGATCTGATTAGTTAAGAAAAATGTTACCAGATAACCCCCCTTTTTCCAGATATTGAGCATCCCAAGCATAGATTCCGCATTTGTTTTCAAAAGAAAAAACAAATAATAAAGAAAAATGAGAAAGGAACATAAATATTTCACAAAGTTCACTTGGTTTGCTCCATTTCGAGCAGATCTAGAAACCCACTGTACTCCAATACAAAGCGGCTGATACAAAAATTTGAGGGTCCGTTTGTCAATCCAATTTCAAGTCATGAAAATGAAATTGGAAGGTCAATTTTAATTCCACAGAATTGAAATTGGCCTTTCAATTCCAATTTCAATTCCAAGCCTTGGAATTAAATTGCCAAACGGACCCTGATTAAAATTAAACTTGAGAATGTGTATCTAGGTGTACTATATATACGGACACTTTGCATGGTACCTAAAATGACATAAATAATAGTCCCAAGCGAGCCAAAATAGTGTTCCAACTAGCGTACCCCCAACGTAGTTGTACTAAGAACTGAAGTGATCCGCCTTCCACTTAACATTAGTTAAGCATCATTTTTTCTATAAACTTTTGGAAAAGTAAAAAAAAATATATCCCAGAACTAGACCCGACAAATGGGCGGCTATGGACGATTATGGACAGGTTAAAAATGGATATGGATAAATTTGGATGAGTTAGGGGCGGATCAGAAAGAATATTTAGGTCGGGTATGGTCCGGCCAAACTCGGGTCGGTTCGGGTCAAGCCCGAAACGTATAGGGTTGACCCAATTTAAAAAAAACTTTGTTTTCGTGTTTTGCATCCGTCCATTTGTTTTTGTAAATCAAAAACAAAAAACTACAAATTAAAAAAAAACGACTCAGTTCACTGTTTGATATACCTTATAAAATTTCAATTCACTGCATAAGGTTAACATAGGATTCGGAACCTTGAAAACAATAGAAATTCTAAATTTATTTCCTTTGCAGCAAACCAATTCAATTCAATCTTCAGATTTGTAGTGGCTGAGTCACTTTATAAAACAAAGAGTTAAAAGCCTATGACCTTCTACCGACCTGCTACTGACCCGTTATCATTGGTTTAGTTAAACCAATTCGACCCGTTGATCAAATAGAGTCCACCTGAGCTCCTTTCTTCTTGGGCGATAATGGGCAGTTTCCCCAAGTTCAATCCATATTGTCGGCCCTACCCACACTACACCAAAATGGGCAAATTGTCACCTTTCAGCCGGTCAGCCTTGTCAAGGTCAGTGACCGTGACAAAAAACACGCGTTTTATGTCACGGTCATTGACCTTGACACGACCGTGACAACTAATTGTCACGGTCAATGACCGTAACAAGGCCGTGACAAATTTACTTGTCACGGTCATTGACCGTGACAATTATGTAAATACTTGTCACGGTCAATGACCTTGACACGACCGTGACAATATTTCCAGCAAAAACCCTTTCTCCCTTCTTTTTTCCCTCACGTCGTTCCCTCCCTCTCTCTCTCTCTCAACGCTGCTCTCTCTCTCTCTCTCTCTCTCTCTCTCTCTCTTCCATTTATATATATGTTTGTGTGTATACGCAATTCAACTTGGATCCAAAGCTACGCTATTCCGTCTTTGAGCAGTTGGGGGAACAACACAAGACGTGGAAGAAAAATATGCGGACACGGTACTTTGGAAAAACATGAGAGTCCATTATATAATGGCGCGGATCCGTCCCGCCCAAGGAGCCGATCTCATTGGCACAATGGCAAAAGTTCATTGACAATGAGATCAAGGATCGACAATTGGCATCTCGCCAATCGGGGAGGGAAAATCGGGCAAAAAAGACGGACGTGCACTACTCCGATCAGACCTCTTACGCTGAGGTGGAGCATAGGATGCAGGTAAGATTTAATTTATCTATAACTACAGAAATATATTATTCTTCATTATTTTACTTTGCGGGGCCGATTCTAATTTTACTTTACTTTATTTTATTTCAGGGGGTAGGGAGTGGGCCAGGGGGTAAGCCACATAGGCTCGATACTTATGTGGCTCTTCGGACGAAGAAGGGGAAGGACAAGGAGGTGTCCCCGAGCGTCGCGGCCACGATTGTAAGTTATCCGACAGTTTAATTATTGTTAATTACATTATAATTTTTTAGTTTACTTATTTTACTAATCATGTGCTTTTTGTCGTTTCAGGCAAAGCTTAAGGAAGTGCATGAGTCGCAGTCTGATGCCGACAAGGCATCTTTGTCCACAGACGCACTCAGTCAAGTGCTTGGCTCTGATCGCAAGGGGAGGACAAGGGGAGTGAGCTCGCGGGTGGCCAAATCTAGGATCATCGGATTGGAGACGAGCGACACCGGGTTGGCTCGAACGGTGGATTCACACGACGCGAAGCTGTCCCGTTTGGAGGCGACGGTCCAAGATATGTACGCATTCATGAAGCGTACGTTGGGTGGAGACCGTAAAGGGAAAGGGAAAGGGAAGGAGAAGGAGAAGGCGGTGGAGGAGGAGGTGCGGGAGGACGAGGCGCAAGATGACGAGGATGTGGACCTCGCTGCTTCATCACCGACACGTTCGTACTTCGATGATCCACTTCCCTATTTGGCGCCCTTCAACAGACCATTGTCGACACTGGGTTGGCCGAGCGTGTTCATATTGGACGTATTTGATGGCCAGCAGATAGGGCGGGGGTTGAGGGACCTGAATATCGTCGAGGGTGGAATAGTCCATGGACGTGTGCTTCAAGAGATGGAGTTCAGGGTGCTCGTCACGCATGTCATACCCGGGAAGGAGAACTCCCTATTGTGGTTGCGCGAACAATGCGGCACGACGTATATTAGTGGGTGCATCAATTCGTATGTCGTGTGGCGTACTCACCTCCTCAGTTTTATCCAAGACATGTAGTAACATTATTTTTAAGTTTGTCCATTTTAATTATATTTGGATTATATCGTCATGTATATTATTTCTATTTTGAATATTTGGATTATATCGTCATGAAAATATATTTGCATTATCTTTAGTTTGTGTTGGATATATGATGTTTGGAACAGGTATAACGTTGCTATAACAGGTTCAAATATACTGCTGGGCAGTGACAGTAGCCATACTGCCCAGCAGATTTTTTTTAAATTCTGTCCAGAATTGTCACGGTCATTGACCGTGACAAGCCTGTGATAAAAGTTGTCACGGACGTGTCACGGTCAATGACCGTGACAATTTTTTTAAAAAGGGTCACGGTTTATAACCGTGACAAACGTGTCACGGTCATTGATCGCGACACGACCGTGACACAAAACGCGAGTTTGGTGTCAAGGTCAATGACCGTGACACGTCCGTGACAAAAAAAGTTGTCTCGCCTCTAAATGTCACGGTCATTGACCTTGACAAGTTGGATTTGTCAAAGTCAATGACCTTGACAAATGGGCAGATTTGGGGTAGTGCCAGAACTATGCAATCTTTGCATGACATTCAATACTTAATGAATAAATATGCTAGGGTAAAGTACTCTTAGGTACCTCACAAATAAATTTTAAATACTGAAGGAATTTTAACAAATTTTAAACAGTTAGGTCCACTAATTCTCTTCTTGTGGAAGTCCACGCTAGTGGCATAACAAGTGGACCTAATAGTAAATTGTCCTTAAATGTTTAAAAATTATTACCAAGAGACCTATTTGTAAATTGCCCAATATACTATAGGACTATTCAATCATTGCTTCCATTTCAAAGCGTACACACTCGTGACCTTAAATAGTGTGATGATATGTTTAGTGGAATTTGACTATGTGTTTATTTACAGGCTAGTATATACATGTTTGGTATACTTTAGTAGTCTGATATATTGGTAAGTTTATACATTACTGGACTTGGGTAGTTGATGTATCATATAGGCCCTAATATATTACTGGATGGGTATTTTTAGTGTTTTGGTACAGTTTAGTAAAATAACATATACAGCTCATAGGCCAAAGTTAATTAGCTTCAACTTGTGGATAAAATTCGAGCCCCGTGTGTAATATGCCTATTTTTTGCTTCATTTACTTTATTTTATCATAGTTTGCATCGCATAATGTATACATTTGATACGCTCTTATTATCACTATGTTAATTTAGCATAAGAAATTAAGAGGAGAAAACAACAAGGGCAGAATGTGGCTCAAGAAGGAAAATTCAGATGCAAGTCTTTCATCCTTACAAACATAGGTAATTCTCTTATTTAATTCAAATAATTTGGAGGATCATATTGAATTCAAGGAAACTTTATTGGATATATGTATTGTTATTTTTTGCCCCTAGGATACATACGAAAGTTCATCAATTCAATTTATTTTGTAGTTCGGGCAGAAAATTCTCCATTTTCAAGTTACTTGTTTACAACGTTGTGGCTATTTCTGTTGTTATTTTTTAGTTAATTTTTATGTTTAAACATGTTTAGTTTTCATGAATAAACAGAGGAGACTCCGCTGATTTTTTTAAAAAAAAACATTAAGCATTTTTAAAGTTAATTAATATGAAGTGTTTTTAAGGTTAATTAATATGAAGATGTACCAATTTGATAATGTTTTCAAAGATTGTCGTCTATAGGAACTATTAAAAAAATTCTTATTTATTTAGGGTAATTGATACTAAATAAATCTTATTGCAGGTGGAAACTTTTTGTGGACACGACAAATCATTGAAGTCATTTTGTTGGGGGATGTATGCTTCAAGACCATGGGGTTACTTTACTGACATCATTTTATGTTAGTAAGTGCGGTTTTATGTATTTTTCTAATGAGGCGAGTGAAATATTTGAAAAACTTATTATTACCATTAATGTTTTGATTGAAACAACTTTGATTTAGGTTAGTGGATGTGAAGTTGGAATTGTTGATTGTGTGGATAGATATTTTACTTGTATAAACTCTAATTATAGTTGAATGGAAAATTGTATGTTATATTATGTCAAAATGGGTGCCAAAGATTTATATATTATTTTTAACAGGTTTTTTTTATGATTATATAGAATATATGATGGAATGGACATAAAACATAGAATGTATTATATTATTTTAATATACTTGGGAATTTATTTTATTCTGGAATGGATGTATTTCTAACTTTGGCGCCAAAATTATTAAAGACAACTTCTTTGCTATCATAAACGGATCCCATAAACGATGAGCCTTTGAGACAACTTAGTTCTCATCTCAAAAAAACCCTTTTGGGACTGCTATTGTCGTCTAAAAAACTAGTCATTAAAGACAACTTCCTTGTCGTCTCAAAAGGATCTCCTAAATAATGACCTTTTGAGACGACTTAGTTCTTGTCTTAAAAACCCTTTTGGGACTGTTGTTGTTGTCTCAAAAAGTATTTGAAACGAAGGTCTAATAAGACCCCCTAGATGTCCCAAATATCGTCCCAAAAAGTATTTAAGATGGCTAGAGCACCTTTTGAGATGGTTGGAGAACCGTCTCAAAAAGCATTTTTTATAGAGCTAAAATGTTAGTAATCGTCTTAGTTTCGGTTATGAACTGACTAAGAGAGTAGTTATATGAGATGTGTAATCTTGAGTCAAGTTCTTACGGGCAGAGAACTGGTTTGCATCTTGGAGACGTTCTTTAATAGATTTGGTAGCTTTGGCTGCCAATCTTTCCTTGATCTTACACCCTATGTGGTTGAGAGATTTGAAATCCAGGATCCAGGTGAGACCAAGTTCATTCTGTACCTCCCTCTAGAGGTTCCTGATTACGATCTTCATCTGATCATTTCCAAGGGAGGATTGATCATTTGACCATATTTTTCTCTCCAACGAGTGAAAAAAGTGCCAACTACCTCTCCCTCCTCTTGCTTTAGTGTTTCCAAATCCTTATGCATAATGTCAAACTATTCATTGTATTTGTAATACTGAAGGAATGAACGACATACATTATCCCATATTTTGGCAGTCCTCTCACTTTTCTGACCTATATACCTAGTAAGGGATCCTTCAAACAGAGTGGAGGAGAACACCCTCTCTAGCACTCGTAATCCTAGGTCTTAGACCTACATTTGAAGGTGATAGTTAAATAAATGGGAAGATTAGGATCTCAGTCCTTTATATGTCTTGAAAACAGACATCTTTAATTTTTTCGATAACCAGGATTCAAGATAGAGAACCATCTGCTTGATGTTTGTAAGATTATTTGTAGTTTACATCTTGCTGTTGATGTCCTGGAGGAGATGCGGTTCAGATTGGACATGCGTTATTTCCTATATTGAGGGTTGGGGAATAATGTCATCGACAGGTGGAGAAGATACAGATTTAGCTCACAGGGGGGCTTGGAAGGCGATGTTTAGGTACTCAGGGTACTAATGGTAGGGTTCAAAGTAAATGTGCAGGAGGAAATGTACTTGGAAGTGGGGGAGCTAGGGGAACTAGTGATAGAAGTCGTATGGGCAGATCCTGTGGATTAGTCATTATTGCCTCGACATCCTCCACAAACAGTGTAACAATATTGGGGATAGGGGAAGGAGTACGTTTTCGTCGGTTCCGATTGTAGTAATGGCCTCTTGCAGGTGGACTTGTACTCAGCCTAGTGCCCTGATTTCTGACTACATGGTATTCTGAGAGGCGATGATGTTCTTGAGTTGTCTCTAAACTTGGTTTATTATGGATGGATCCAAATCTTCTTCTACAGATATAGAGCATACTTCAGAGCAAACTTGATAATCATGAGTGGGGAGTTTGCTAATCAAAACAAGATGACCGCACAGAGCGCTAAATTTGATTTCCAGGGTAAGAACTTAGTGTCAATTCTTTACCAATAATGATAATTGTAGAAAAATTCAGGGCACTTTCGTACAGGATTGTGGATAGAAGGACTTATATAAGAATAATACATAAGGGGAGAAGGACACAAATATGCATGACTTTTTCTGATGTAATTCTTTTATCTGTTTTTAACTGCATGTGGATGATATCTTATTTTTTTATTTTTTGCTTGGTAGTATCTTCAAAGGGGGAGAACTGAACAAAGTCTCATTGGATTGGGGTAAACAAGGGTGAGCTCTCATTTTTTGTATACGGAGAGAGGAAGTAACAGACTGTGATCTATTATTTTATCAAAATAAAATATGGATAGGGTAATCCAACGTAAAGGAACTCTTCTTTGGTATTGACTTGAATATTCATACTATTTATAATCCAAAAAAAGGAGAAGACATTTAGACTAGAATCTAACGGTCCGTTTGGCTGCCATGTTTTGCCATGGAAAATGTCAAAAAGTTAGCAAATATGACTGTTTGGT
Source organism: Sambucus nigra (assembly GCA_949130495.1). Taxonomy (NCBI): domain Eukaryota; kingdom Viridiplantae; phylum Streptophyta; class Magnoliopsida; order Dipsacales; family Adoxaceae; genus Sambucus; species Sambucus nigra. The sequence continues at coordinate 197,914,297 of OX422212.1, forward strand.
AGCATAATTTTTTGTGGCATTGTTTGCTCGTGTACAACACCTTTTATGCATAAGGTGTTAGCAAACTTTTCTTACCAATTTGTGTAAGATATATTTCCAACAAATTTGCTAACTTCTTACATGTTTTAATGTTTTAAAAAACAACTTTAAAAACTGTTTTAAATAATTAAAAAACTGTTTCGAATATTTAAAAAAAAAATTGTAATGTTTTAAAAACTATTTTTAATAAAATTGTTAAGAAAATGTTTTACAAATTTTTTTCAAAACTGTATTATAAAAATATTGTAAAAACTGTTTAAACATTTTCAAAAACTGTATTGAATATATTATAAAATTTGTTTTAAACTTTTTAACAACCATTTTAAATATTTTAAAAAAAATCAATATTTAAAAACTGTTTTGTAATGTTTTAAAAACTGTTTTTAATATTATTAAAAATTGCTAAGAAAATGTTTTCAAAATCGTATTATAAAAATATTGTAAAAATTGTTTTAAACATTTTTAAAAACTTTTTTGAATATATTATAAAAACTTTTTTAAAATCCATTTTAAATATTTAGAAATATGTTTTCAATATTTAGAAAACTGTTTTGTAATGTTTTAAAAACTGTTTTTAATATTATAAAAAATTGTTAAGAAAATGTTTTACCAATTTTTTTAAAAATCGTATTATAAAAATATTGTAAAAACTACTTTAAACATTTTTAAAAACTATTTTGAATATATTATAAAAACTGTTTTAAACTTTTTTAAAATAATTTTAAGAAAATGTTATAAAAAATATGTTTTAAAAATGTGTTATTAAATTGTTTTGCCTAAAAACTTGGTTTACCTCATTTGGTTGTTTGATAGCCTAATGTGAGAAAAACAACATTTGTCTTGGCAAAGTTTGTCATGGAAAATTTTACTATGATAAAGTTTGACATGGCAATATTTTTCACGGAATGTACCAAACGGACCCTAAGAGGTTTTGGACTAGCCTCCGACCGTCTGACCAATTTTGGAAAAAAAATTGTCAGAGTGAATAGTCCATAAGCATTTATTCTATTTTATGAAATAGGGTGTTCCTAGAGCTTTTTCAGTATTCAAAAAGTAAATCTAACTTGATGATCAGTGGATCGCTTTTCACTGTCATGGATCATGATATATCTGGCTTCTTGGACTGAGCAACCTTTAAAGTACCTGTGAAACAACTTTACCCTAGTACTAAATAGTTGTGAAAGCCTATTTGATATACCCCAGTATTTAACAAAATTCAAACACTCCATGTCACCAATATTTTGGCATCGAGAGGCAAGTTTCCCGATATATAAGAAGGATGGGCAAAAAAAAAGTGAGAATATTCATCAGGGAGTAGCCTTTTGGCTAACTTCTTTTGGCCTCGAGGGTATAGGGTTTATACAATATGAAAATCAAGACTATGCATTGCGTGATGTCTGGAGATTCTTGTTATGGGTTCAAGAACCGAATTACGAGTGAGGAAGGTATTCGGAACCCACTTTTTCTTCCTTAACTAAATTCTTACCATTGTTCTTCACATTATGTGATTACTTTTTTGTTTATTTTAGAACATTCTTAAAGTACTTAGTTTGAGAATCCCTTAAAATGTAAATGGATGCTTAGGTATAAAATGGGTATTAGTGATAGGTGTATGCACGCCACTTAAACTGGTATGGGCACACAAGAGTGCTTGTGTATGAATCTATACCCATACAATGGGTGTCCGTTAGTATGTATATAAGTGTATGAGGGAGATCGGCTTGGTTAATGGGTGGTCGTCAATGTATATAGGGATGTAAGGAAGCACAGCTTAGGTAACGGGCTATTGTTAAAGTTTAGGTAAATGTGCGCGAAAAGTCGCGGCTTGAGGTAGTTTGATATCTCGTTCTTTATTTGAGGAGAGATAGAAAGGTAAGAGGAAAAAACGGGTGCACCTCTGTCATTACAACATGTTGAGAAATATATTATCAAGGCTTATGCTCAAGAAAATGACTCATTATTATGCTTATGTACTCGTGTAGCTATAATATCAAAGCCTACATAGTTCGATTATTCACGTGTTATAACATGATGTGTGTGCAAGTTTATGTGTAGAAACCCCATCCTAGTACCCTCATAAGCACCTCCTTAGGTCCCTGTCACTCACTCGTTCACCATAAACCCTAGGTCATGCTCCGAGTACAAATTTGGAGGCCAATGGGTGTTCTCGAGCCCCGTTTAACTCTAGTCAACTTTCTAACCTGAGTGAAAGCTTAATGAATATTCAAAGGTCTCTGAATACTCTTTCTAACGGTCCACCCCCTGCATCAATCAGCCTTACATATCGAACAAACGATCCGTTTCATTATCGAAAACCGATTTAAAGGCCATCGGGCACTCCCGGGCGGCCCTGTTTGATTCTGATCAAATTTCTCGTATGAGAAAAACCTCAATCAATATTTAAAGGCCTCTGAAACCCCTATCCAACGGTCTACCCCATGCATGAATCAGCCTTACGGTACGAACAAACGACCTATTTTACTCTGAAGGGTCACCGAGCACTTTCGGGCACTGTTTGGCCTTGATCAACTCTCTGAACCGAACTGAGCTGAATGAAATATCTAAGGTCATTGAATTCCCCTTCCAACGGTTCATCTTGAGTGTGAATTGGCATTAAGATTCGGATAAACGATCCGTCTTCCTCCGAGAACGTCCTTTTTAGTTACTAACGGGCACTTTTTGGCCCTGTTTGACCTAGGTCACCCCCCAGACACGGGAGTGGCTCAATGGATTCTTAAAGGGATCACATTTCCAACGGTCTACCCCGTGCATGATTCTGACTTACAGTTCACATTTTACGACCATTTTTTTGAAAGACCTGTCCCAGACTATTGAATAGCACCCTCAGGACCTTGCCTATCGGCAGTGTGTCTAGGGTTCTATGCCGATAGGCAGGTCCAGGACCCTTCCGATCAGCACCCCCTTGGCCCTATAAATAGAGGCCATGACCTCACTTTGAAAGGCACCCCTGAACATCCCTCTTAGCAATTTAAAGAACATTCTCTTGAATTCAGAGTTGTTCCCTTCATAAAAAGTCCCTTTCCCACATTCTATTCCATCCTTTTCATACTTCATTTAGTAAATTCCCCCAATATACTCATACCACCTTCATCCCATTACAAGATCAACGTATCTACACTTAAGATCCACTTTAAGTATTCATAAGGAGTTCCAATTCTCCATCATTTTATCTAAATTCTCTTATTTTAGTGTTCATCGTTTTATTTCTACTTTAGCGCTTTACTTCATTATATCACATATATTAATCTCAAACATTTATTATTAGTATTTTCACATACTATATTTTCATTAAAAAAACAAAAACAAGAAAAGGAGGGTTTATCTATAAATTCTAAAAGAGGTATTCTCACTACACATTCTGACACTTAAAGCACGTTTACCTCTACACACACATATAAGAAAAACCCCCTGTTTGGATATATGGCTTAAACCCCACCTTATGTTATCTTCAAACTATGTGGAGTTTGATGACCCATAGGTCTACGTGGGCATCTTGGATAAATCCCGTGACTCGAGTCCTCCCTTATGCACATTTGTTATATTATTTTTATTATATACATATATTCTTAATGGATGATATATTCTTTCCTGCTCGTGTCTTGTCCGATGCATACATTCGTTCTTTCATAACAGCTTGTGAGTCGGAAAACACTTATACGTATTTTGAATTATTATTTTTTGGGGAAAAATCCTAAGTATGAATTAACTCTGTCCTTTTCCATGACGCAAGTTGAACGATTCCATACTCTATCTATATTACGCAGATGAGCATACACTTCACGTAGTCTAATAGGAGAAGATTAACACATGCCCATAAGAGACTGAAAGGGAGACATGGGTTCCTAGAACCTTCTCATTCCGTAACTTAGTCTCCAGACCTTTGAACTACTTGGTTTTGTAAGAATTAGTATTGTCTTTGACCTCGTTCCCTCAAGATGACAACATTGTTTTGCATGTTTTGTGCAAAATAGGATGGCGACTCTATCTCTATACATTACCCCACATTGATGACGGTCGAGAGCCCCTAGAAAGGTCACATGCCCGCGTGCACGCCAGAGGGAGGCCCCCTATCCCCTCGGGATGGCCGCAGTGGCGACTCCAGTGGGGACAACTTTTAAGAGGACTAGACTCTATTTCTACTTAGGTGTTATTCTTTTCTGCATATGTGCGTATGCACCTACTTACATGTTCCCTTTTATCCTCTATCTATATATTGTATATATTCACCTCATGTATGTATCACTTTTCACTCACTTATACACTTCACACGCTTGTACTACTCTCCTTGTTCACTTCACAGGTTTACACTTAGCTTCACTTCTACTCACATAATCCATACATCACTTAGATTTTCCATGCTTAGGCTTCACTAGAACAAACGCACACTTCCCACACTTGTATATATCTCTATATCACACACCACTTGTAGTTGATCCGTGTATAGGCTCACAACCACACACACTCACTTGTAAATATTCATATGTATAAGTCCCCTTCACTATGCGTAGTATAATCTTAATGCTTCATGCTAAGATTTACTTGTATATTCTCCCTCATTAGTGTAGTACTCCCTTTATTCATCATGAAAATAAAAAATTACTTTATCTCCATAATATACTAATTAAGACTCGTGCTTTTTTGCACACAACATCACTAAGAGTATGGCAATATTGACCAAAATAATTTCCCGTACTGGGGGTCACTTTGTGATGTGCGCTGGTCCTGCGAGGCTTAGTTAGCTGAAGCGATATGACTCTCACCTTCCATTAACCTCGTACCTTCCACGTATATATCTAATAGTCCCCCCGCATCGTACCTCTTGATCGAACTTAAGACGAGAGGTATATAGAAGGGAACTCGTTCACGTACATCGAGTATATCAAATTCGTTCTCACACGTACCGTCGCCACGAGGTATATCGTCAGATAATTCACGTACACTCGGGTATATTAAATGGCTCATCCACACGTACCGATGAATGATTTCTCTTATATGCAAGAGGTATATCGTGGAATTCATTCCAAAGGGGGAACCCTTCAACTAACCCAACAAGTTCATAATCCTTATATAGGTGTCAAACCTAGGGCACTCATATTTAGTTTATTAGTTACCTATGACACCCCGTCTAATTAAATATCGGGTAGCTATTCCTTTATTAAATTAATACAGAATATTAATTTGGTTCAGTCTTAGCATCACTGTAAAAAAAATATTTAATTAATTACTCGCCACCTAATATTTAAAAAGTGAGATGCCAAAATATTAATTAAATTAACTTACAACCAAGTAATGAATAACCAACCATTCAACACCTCCATAAAATACCTCATATGAATAACCAATGTAATGAAATAAACTGAGTCTAGAGTAAACACTCCAATAATAATCCCAAAGAAAAAATATAATCCCAATATAAAGTCTGAATAAACGAAACCAACATCTGATATAAATAGAAGTCTAAAACTGTTATCTTCGAATAAGAATGGGCAACATGACCCAACTGATATGAATGGCTCCGAAGGAAGCAAAGATAGATGTGGAGGCATCTAATACTGAGATCCTATAACTTCCACAGCAGCTACAGCACGTCAACAGAATGGAGCTCCTATACTAGGTGTCCCTGTGGCGGGGCACCTAAAAGGTCTTTACAAAAATAAAATAGATTTGGAAGCAAACGGGTCAGAGACTGAGGTGAAAATATTTTTAAAAACAGCAAGTGTTTAATTGCATTAAATAGTAAATATTATATACATGTTAGTCACATGCTCTCACTTGAGATTCTTACCCCTCAACTGTTGTGCACGCCTAACGTATGCCCTTAACCCATCCTAGTTATGCTACTAACTAGCTAGTATGTAACCAACTCTGTCTATAGGGATTACTACATTGATCCACCCATATTACTCAATTAAGACATACTTACCTTACATATACTCGTTATTTGAATCCATTATCTCATGTATTATTTAAGTTCCCACATCTTTAAGTCATTTAATTATCTTAGCCATTCTCATCTACTAAGCAATAGTGAATAATCACAACTATATATTTACATCACTCTCAGTACATATACACACATGGCACCCCAAGGCTAAGCTGTGGTGCACTCATACTCTGCCATCGTATCCCAATACGTCACGTATTTAAGGATCACAAGTTTTGAATCACTCAGGAACCGTATCAATACAAATCACACATATTGGAGGCAAACATTGTTCACATACCCATGGGTCACGCACATACCTACGCTCCTATGGTCAGCTGACTTATCAACTCACAAATAAGTCTTCATAGTCCTATGTTCTTGAGGTAACAAATCTAAATCCCTCCGAAGGCACACAAGACAAGATTGTCTTCTTCCTATAACCTCCCGTGATAGCAAGTATGGTAGGTATGTCATACACATAATCCATATATAAGGTATTCACGCAACCTAAATATTCATCATTTCAAAATAGGTATACTCCTATCCTATATTAAAAGTCTCATACGTAATATTATTTCATCCCGATTATTTTATGTAATAATATTTAGCGCGATAACTCTCGTCGTATATATTCGAGTACTTAAACCTATCCCCAAAAGGTTACTAAGTCTCCCACTTATCTCTAAGGTTAATTAAGTAATTTAAAGTCCCCCTAATACTGTCTCTAACCTTAAATTATTGTTTAACTGAATTAAACTCAAGTTTCCATAATTTCCAACCGTAATACTCTCGTCGGACACTCGTAAGTTTATCATTTAATCCCAAACAAAACAAATATTTTTTGGACCTCAAATATACCCCTACTGACCTTTCCTAAGTCCCAATATGTTCAATTAGTCCACACCAATAATTCTTAAAAGTCGAAATTTGGTTAAATCTTAAAAGGAAATTTTATCACAAATGCAGGGGAGTCTATTGATCGACTCAAGAATGTCGATCGATCGAACCAACCGATCGATCGATCGACCAGTTACAGCCCAGAATTTTCAGCATTTTTTACCATCGATTTGTCTCCTAAATTCATTACATGATCCCATTCTCCAAAGTAAACATACTTGATGTTATATCAACCTAAATACATGATTTCTAACATTCCGGAATCATCAAATTATCACGAAAATTGCATACAATCTAATTGTTCATCAATTTTCATGTTTAAAACCTAGGATAACTTCTCTCAATTCAAGATAGTCAATTACTAAGATTTGATCCGTGATTTATATCATTTAGGATATGATTCAATTCTCTAATCCTTCCAGAATTTATCTATATGCAAATCATACCCATATTCATGATTAAATTCTCCCAATTCATGAAATTATCAATATTTCAAGTTAATCTCCAATTCTAAACTACCATGTATATTATATTTGCTGAATCATAACAAGTTAAATCACTTGCCTAGAAATAGAAATTTTGATCCTTTGGAGAAGATGAGATGGTGGTTGTGTTCTCTTTCCGATCACAAATTCGATGATGGTGGTGGTGCAAGATGGTTGTTTGGCCCTAGAAACCTTTGGAAACCCTTCATTGTTCTCTACTTCTCTCTCCCAAGTTTGTAGAAGCCAATAAACATAATTACCCTAAGCGTTGGATAATATATTAATCCCAAATTTCGTATTTCACTATTCACCAAATAGTAAAATTACAAGAATACCCTCTCGGGTAGCCGGTTTGGCCTAAAACTGTCCCGGGACCCAAACTAAACCCTCGGATAGACTTTTCTGACTATCTTGATACTCTCGGACACATTGGCACACTCAAAATGACCATAAGAAAGACAAAAAAATAAATTACTTTATAATCCATTAAATTGGTCCCGACACGACTCACACGCGCGTCCCAACTTAATTTCCAAAACTGTCGTATTTTCCACTTGTGATAATTTTAATAAGTTCATAATCATATATTACTATACTTGCTCAGTAATATTCAACATAAATATCATAATCAAATACTAACTCTCGTCTCGCTAGTATTTAAATCCAGATTAATTACCAATCAATTCAATTAATCCCATAATTAAAATCAATCAAAATACGAGGTATTACATACTTCCCCCTAATAATGGAATTTTGTCCCAAAATTCAGAAATAAAGGTATTACCTGGTAAAAATAACTCAGAATATTTGTCGCGCATCTTATCCTCGCGCTCCCGGGTAGAATCCTCGGCATTATGATGTCGCCACTAAACACGTACTAGCGGTACTACCTTCGATCTCAATTCCTCTCGCTACGATCGATTATAGAAATCGACACCTCCTCATAGGAACTATCAGGCTGCAAGTCAATCTCCTCCAAAGCAATGTGAGTATGGGCCAACTCATCCCGAAGATATTTCATCAGTGAAGAAATATGGAACACATCATGAATCCTATCCAAATGCTCCGATAACCCAAGTCTATAAGTAACTGGCCCAATCCGCTCGATAATAGGAAATGGTACCACATATCTCGGAGATAATTTTTCTTTCTTGCCAAAACGCATTACCCCCTTCATAGGAGATACTCTTAGCAACACCTGGTCTCCCACGTTGAACTCCCGAAAAAATCTCTTGGCATCGGCATAGCTCTTTTGTCGATCCTGAGCAACCCGAATACGACTCTGAATAATCTCTATCCTGACTGAAGTATCTTGTATCACCTCTGGCCCAAGTAGTTTATTGTCCCCCACCTTTAACCAGCATGTTGGAGAACGACAAGGTCTACCGTATAACGCCTTTAATGGATCCATGTCAATCGTAAACTGGTAGGAATTATTATAGGCAAACTCCACTAGTGCAAGATACTACTCCCATCCTCTGCCAAAATCTAAGATACACATCCATAACATATCCTCTAACATTTAATTCGTTCGCTCCGTTTGCCTATCAGTCTTTGGGCGATAGACCAAACTCAATCGTAACTCCGTACCCATAGCCTCCTGAAAACTCTCCTAAAATATGGACACAAAAATCTTGTCCCGGTCGAACACTATATTAAGAGGCACCCCATGAAGTCTCACTACCTTCGTAATAAATATCTGAGCTACTTTGGTCAAACGATCCATAATCACCCATATCAAATCGTGACCTTGCTGAGATGTAGGCAACCTCATGATGAAATCCATGGAAATGCTCTCCCATTTCCACATAGGGATCTCTAATAGTCGTAGGAGCCTTATCGGTCTCTGGTGGTCCACTTTTACCATCTTACAAGTGGTACACTTTAAAATAAACTCAGCAATATCCTTCTTCATTCCACTCCGAAAGTACCGTCGCCTCATATACTGGTACATTTATCCCCACCGGGATGTACCGTAAAATGTGAACCGTGCGACTCTGTTATCACCTGGTGTCGTAAGTCCTCCCCCTCGGGAATAATCAGTCTTCCATTGAAGCGCAACCCTCCGTCTGAACCAATCGTGTAAGACTCGCCCCCCTGTGCCAGAAGTTGTACTATCTGATCTTGGAAAAACAGATCTGTTGCCTGAGCCTGTACTACCCTCGTAATAATCTGAGGCATAACTATCATAACAAACATAAATGATCAGGACACTTCATCTTGGTGTCCCGACTCCTTTAATTTTTCTTTCAACACTGCAGCCACCTCACCTATTGGCCTACGGCTCAACGTGTCCGTTACCACGTTAGCCTTCCCCGAGTGATATTGGATATCAAACTGATAATCCTTCACAAATTCGAGCCACCTGCGCTAACGCATATTCAACTTCTTCTGGGTGAAAAGGTACTGTAGTGACTTGTGGTCTGTAAATAAGCAAAATTTCTCTCCAAAGAGATAATGCCTCCACATCCGAAGTGCAAATACGAGTACGACTGGCGCTAACTCCAAGTCGTGTGTGGGGTAATTCCTCTTATGAGGCTTAAGATTTCGGGAAGCATAACCTATAGCCTGATCCTCCTACTAAAGCACACCCTTAAGTCCCTGTAAAGTCACATCAATGTAGACTAAATACTCCACTTCTGACCTGGGCAGTGCTAGAACGGGTGTCGAAGTCAACTTGTCCTTTAACTCATCAAAGGCTAACTATCAATCATCATCCTAGATGAATGGCACCCCTTTGCGAGTCAGGTGTGTTAACGGACTCGCTATCTTCGAGAATCCCCGAATAAACCTCATGTAGTATCCTGTTAGGCCCAAGGAACTATGTATCTCTGTCAGTGTCATGGGTTGTCCCCACTCCCTCACCGCTGACACTTTCCTCGGATCCACGAATATCCCTCTATCGGATATAATGTGTCCCAAAAATTGAACCTCCTTCAGCCAAAACCCACACTTCTCATATTTGGCATACAACTCGTTCTGGCACAGTGTCTGCAACACCTATCACAAATGCTTGGCATGCTCCTCCTCAGTCTGAGAATATATCATAATGTCATCTATGAAGATGATGACAAACTGATTATGGAACTCCACGAATACCCTGTTCATCAAGTCCATAAATACGGTTGGTGCGTTGGTTAGCCCAAATGGCATAACCCTGAACTCGTAGGATCCATATCTAGTCAAGAATGTATTCTTAGACAGATCCTGCTTCCTGATACGCAAGTGATGGTATCCTGATCTTATATCTATCTTCAAGAAGAATGCTGCCCCTCACAACTAATCGAATAAGTCATCGATTCGGGGAAACGGATACTTATTCCGTATCGTGACTTTATTAAGCTCTCGGTAATCAACACATAATCGTAAGGATCCATCCCTTTTCTTCACAAACATCACGGGAGCACCCCAAGGCGAGGTACTCCTCCAGATGAACCCCTATCCCAACAGCTGCTCAATTTGATCCTGTAACTCCCTCATCTCTATCGGAGCCATACGGTAAGGCGCACGGGATATCAGCCTAGTGCTCGGTGTCAAATCTATAACAGTCTATCTCTATACTAGGTGACAATCCCGTTATCTCCTGGAATACATCAACGAACTCCCGTACAACAGGAATCGAATCAAGTGGGATTACTACCTCCTTAGAGGTCTCCCCCTCTATGTAATACAAGTGGGTAGACAATCCTCCCTCAGGATGAGGCATCTCCACCAGGAATATCTCTTGACTCGGTATAGCAAATATAATACTCCTACTAAAGCAATCAATCATATACCTATACGCAATGAGCCCATCCATACCAATAATCGCATCATACTCGGTCATATCTAATACAAGCATGTTTGTAGGTAAAGTAAATCTCCTAATCTCTATACCTACGCCCCGACATATAACAAATGTCAATGACCCATAGCCCAATGGTGAATCTACACTAGTAACCGTGCTCTCTACCGTGTCTAATAACCCCATGGCGAGTGAAAAACTAGTGGCAATGAAACTATGTGATGCCCCCGTGTTGAATAAAATATGCCCCAAAATCCCCTGGATAGCAAACATACCCTCAACCGTGGGTGGAGTCTGTGGGACTGCAGCCAGATGAACGTTGTAAACACGCCCATACTATAACTTCCCCTGCTAAACTAGGACCGTTGGTATAGCTGGCAGAGCTGGCATCTGTAGTGGTGCTGGGAGGGCGGCGGGAAAAATCAGTCTCTGAGGCTCCTGTCGAGCACCTTGCTGTTATGGCTACGGGGCCCTGCCCCTCCTAGTAAAATCATGATGTTTGTGGCCAATCTTGCCACATATGAAACACTTTCCACCAAAATCCCCCCCTCTCTTTCCCTGCTGGCCGTTGCCACCTCTCACTTGACCCTACTGATACTGTTGCTAGCCCTAATGGCCCTGTTGACCCTGCTGGCCATTCTTATAACCTCCTTGACCGTGTCGAAAACCTCCCAATCTAAAACACTTATAATCCCCCTGCTGGGAATTTTGATCACCCTGCCTCTGCTGGTGCTGAACTGGTTATGCCCCACTGGCACCACTACCTCCTGTCTTGCCCTACTGGATAGACTCGCTTGCTCCCTGTCAGATGGAAGCGGTGGTCCTGGAAATGAAGTAGTGTTTCATTAAGCACATAAGTATATGTATGCAATGAGAGGTTACCTAGAATATGTCGTCGAATCCTCCAGGTAAGGCCATCCATGAACATCTTTATTTTCTTCTCCTCAATAGGTACCTCTGATGGTACGAGATTAACCAGCCTGGTAAACTCTTCTTCGTACTCAGCTACGGTCTTCCCCTCCTGAGTGCGGTTGAGTAATTTCTACCTCATCTCAGTCTGAACGGTGGAAGGTAAATATTTGCGATTGAACTGCACCCAGAAATCCTGAATAGTAAAGACATCTCTCTCCTCAGCAGTGGTAATAGACTCCCACCACTGCAACGTTGCTCCAACTAACTTAAATTTAACTAGTACTTGCCTCTGTACATCTGTGCACCCATACATCCTCAAGTTCCTCTGGATGTCCTTCTCCCATTGGCTTGCCACTACAATATCGGAGCGCCCTGCAAACTCCGAAGGATGTGCCTTCTGAAAGGCATATCTGACACGTTCCCAAGAAGACGGGAATGCATGATCTTGAACTGGGTCTACCACCGGTGCCTGAGGTGAATCCTGCTGCACTACTACTAAAGATGCATTTACCGCCTCTGCTACTATAGTGGTAACTTCAACGGCGTTCATGGTACCCTGAACTGGTACTGGTTGAGGCTCTGGGAAGTCGCTGTGCACGTCGAGGAGGCATCTGAAATGAGAGATAAGATTTATGAGTCTGCAGTTAATAACACAAAATAGCTGAAGACGTAAGATGTACAATTAAAGAATACGACAGTCCTAAAACATAGGGCTCTATATCAAAGAACGCTACGCAGAAAACATAACAAGCCATAAAGATCCTAAAGACTCTAGAACCTGATGCTCTGATACCACCTGTGATACCCCGTCAAATTAAATATCGGGTAGCTACTTCTTTATAAATTAATACAGAATATCAAGTTGGTTCAGTCTTACCATCACTGTCGAAAAAAAATGTTTAATTAACTACTAGCCACCTAATATTTAAAAAGTGAGATGCCAAAATATTCATTAAATTAAATTACAACCAAGTAATGAATAACCAACCATTCAACACACCCATAAACAACCTCGTATGAATAAATAATGTAATGAAATAAACTGAGTCTGGAGTAAACACTCCAATAATAATCCTATAGAAAAAATATAATCCCAATACAAAGTCTGAATAAACGAAACCAACATCTGATATAAACTAAATTTTGAAACTTTTATCTCCGAATAAGAATGGGCAACATGCCCCAAATGATATGAATGACTCCGAAGCAAGCAAAGATAGATCTGGAGGCATCTAATACCGAGATCTTGTAACTTCCACAGCAGTTATAGCACGTCAACAGAATGAAGCTCCTATGTTTGGCGTCCCTGTGGTTGGGCACCTAAAAGGTTTTTACAAAAACAAAATAGATTTGGAAGCTAACGGGTCAAAGCCCGAGGTGAAAATATTTTTAAAAATCGCAAGTGTTTAATTGCATTAAATAGTAAATATTATATTCATGTTAGTCACGTGCTCTCACTTGAGATTCTTACACCTCAACTGTTGTGCACACCTAACGTATACCCTTAACCCATCCTAGTCATGCTACTAACTAGCTAGTATGTAACCAATCTTTATCTATAGGGATTACTACATTGATCCACCCGTATTACTCAATTAAGATATACTTACCTTATATATACTCGTTATTTGAATCCATTATCTCACGTATTATTTAAGTTCCCACATCTTTAAGTCATTTAATTATCTTAGTCATTCTCATCTACTAAGGAATAGTGAATAATCACAACTATATATTTACATCACTCTCAGTACATATATACACATGGCACCCCAAGACTAAGTTGTGGTGCATACATACTCCGCCATCGAATCCCGGTACAACACGTATTTAAGGATTCCGAGTTTCGAATCACTTAGGAACCGTATCAATACAAATTACATATATTGGAGGCGAACATAGTTCACATACTCATGGGTCATCCACATACCTACGCTCCCATGGTCATCTGAATTATCAACTCACAAATAAGTCTTCATAGTCCTATGTTCTTGAGGTACCAAATCTAAATCTCCTGAAGGCACACAAGACAAGATTGTCCTCGTCCTATAACCTCCCGTGATAGAAAGTATGGTAGGTATGTCATACACATAATCCATATATAAGGTAATCACGCAAACTAAATATTCATCATTTCAATATAGATATACTCTTATCCTATATTACAAGTCTCATACGTAATATTATTTCATCCCGTTTATTCTACGTAATAATGTTTAGCGCGATAACTCTCGTCGTATATATTCGAGTACTTAAACCTATCCACAAAAGGTTACTAAGTCTCCAACTCATCTCTATGGTTAATTAAGTAATTTAAAGTCCCCCTACTACTGTCTCTAACCTTAAATTATTGTTTAATCAAATTAAACTTAAGTTTCCATAATTTCAAATCGTAATACTCTCGTCGGACACTCGTAAGTTTATCATTTAATTCCAAACCAAACTAATATTTTTCGAACCTCAAATATACCCCTACTGACCTTTCCTAAGTCACAATATATTCAATTAGTCCACACCATTAATTCTTAAGCGTCAAAATTTGGTTAAACCTTAAAAGTAAATTTTATCACATATGCAGGGGAGTTTATTGATCGACTCAAGAATGGATCGATCGATCGATCAGTTACAGCCCAGAATTTTAAGCATTTTTTACCATCGATTTGTCTCCTAAATTCATTACATAATCCCATTCTCCAAAGTAAACATACTTGATTTTATATCAACCCAAATGCATGATTTCTAACGTGCCAGAATCATCAAATCATCACGAAAATTGCATACATTCTAATTGTTCATCAAGTTTCATGTTTAAACCCTAGGATAACTTCTCTCAATTCAAGATAGTCAATTACTTAGATTTGATACATGATTTATATCATTTAGGATATGATTCAATTCTCTAATCTTTCCATAATTTATTTACATGTAAATCATACCCATATTCACGATTAAATTCTCCCAATTAATGAAATTATCAATATTTCAAGTTTAGTCTCCAATTATAAACTACCATGCATATTATATTTGCTGAATCATGATAAGTTAAATCACTTGCCAGGAAATAAAAGTTCTGATCCTTTGGAGAAGATGAGATGGTTGTTGTGTTCTCTTTCCGGTCACAAATCCGGTGATGGTGGTGGTGCAAGATGGTTGTTTGGCCCTAGAAACCATTGGAAACCCCTCCTCGTTCTCTAATTCTCTCTCTCAAGTTTGTAAAATCCAATAAATATAATTACCCTATGTGTTGGCTAATATATTAATCTTAAATTTCGTATTTCACTATTCACTAAATAGTAAAATGACAAGAATACCCTCTCGGGTAGCCGGTTTGGCCTAAAACTGCCCCGGGACCCAAACTAAACTCTAGGGTAGACTTTTATGACTATCTTGATACTCCCGGACGTATTGGCGCACTCAAAATGACCATAAGGATGACATAAAAATAAATTACTTTCTAATTCATTAAATTGGTCCCGACACGACTCACACGCGCATCCTAACTTTATTTCCAAAACTGTCGTATTTTCCACTTGTGATAATTTTAATAAGTTCATAATCATATATTACTATACTCGCTCAGTAATATTCAACATAAATATCATAATCAAATACTAACTCTCGTCTCGCTAATATTTAAATCGAGATTAATTACCAATTAATTCTCAATTAATTCAATTAATCCCATAATTAAAATCAGTAAAAATACGGGAAATTACATTACCATATGAAACTCTGTCGAAATTTCGGGTCAGCACACCACCCCAATTTTCACGCTGTTTCTTCTTTTTTTTAAACGGAACCCTATCCATGAGACTAAAAATAAGTTAAATTGTGTCTTACATATTTTCAAACCGTATTTTCCTAAGCTCGGGTCCTGTTCGACATTTTTCCTGCATTTACTCAAAATTAATACAAGTGAAAACCTAATAACAACATTAATAATCATAGTCATGCTGAGATTCCTCTCCTGTTTCCCTCCTTTTTAGAAAACCAAAAATACCAATAATATTTTGTCTCCTCCTTCTAAAATACCAAAAAAATTCTCCCTCCTTTTAAAAATAAATTCAAATTATTTTCCTTCTCAGGTCGATTGCATTCTGATTTCGGCCTGGCTCCCTATTGGCTTCGATCTTCCATCAAATCGCCCCGAAGCTCCATCCGTTCTTCTGCTACTTCATGATATACCTACACGAGCTCTTCATGGAGAACACTAGGGGTGGCCATAGGCCCGACGCCCGCCAAGCCCGCCCAGCCCGCCCAATAAAAAAATAGGGCTTGGGTAAGGTGAATAGGCCCGCAAAGCGGGCTTGGCAAAATTTTATAGGCCCGATTTTTTTTCGGGCGGGCTTGGGCATGAGTTCTTAAGCCCGATGAGGCCCGGCCCGACCCGAGGCCCGAAAAATATATATATGATATATATATATATATATATATATATATATATATATATATATATATATATATATATATGTGGGGGGGGGGGAACTTTTATAAATATAAAAACGTATACCAAGTCTTTTCATGTAGAGTGGGAAACTGTATATATGGATTATATAATATATGGAGTTTAAAACAGATTTTAAATTAAAAAATTGGTCTTTAAATAAAAAAATAGGTATTTTAATGTTCAAAAAAAATCTTTTAATTAATATAATATGGCCCGATCGGGCGGGCTTGGGTAAAGAGCTTTCAAATCTGGGCGGGCTTGGGATTACATAATAAGGCCCGATCTGGGCCCGAGCGGGCTTGGGATAGCCGTTAATTTTTCAAGCCCGGCCCGAGCCCGACCGGGCCTGCCCAGGCCCGGCCCACGGCCACCCCTAGAGAACACTGACCAAGCATAATATATTCAGCCTGATCTGAGGCCCGTCCTAGTCCAACTCACTGCCAAGATTGATAACCTTCAAACTGAGGTCCAAGAAATACAACGACACCAGGCCTAGATTCTCGAAGGACTCGAGGTTCTCTTTCCTCGTTCTATAGGTCCACTCACTCCTGAGCCTATCTGGGTCCCAGAAGAGTATCATCATGTTCCGCCTGCCCCGCCTGTCAATAGGACACCACCAACTCAACTCCTTATTCCGAACCTTGCCCATCCAAGGGCTAATCTGCCAGTACCTGTGGATCCCAAATAGGAGGAACTGAACAAGGTCATGGAAGACCTCAAGCTATTATTGAATAAGTTTGACCAAGTTAAGATATTCGGTAACTACATGGATATGTTTCCTTATCCCAAAGCTAGACTACTAGAGAAGTTCAAGACACTAAATATCGAGAAGTTCGGGGGAAGTGGACCCCCAATTATTCACATTCAAAGCTATTATTGAGCTATGACTCTCCTTGGTGCCTCCCAAGAATTAATGGCCCAGATTTTTCAGCAAACCTTAAAAGAAAGTTCCCTTCAGTGGTTTATGTCCCTTAAAGAATTTAAGATCCGTAGTTGGGAGGATATCGCCATAAAATTAATGTCTCAGTAAAATTATAATTAGGAGCTAGAGGTTACGCGCCGAGATCTAGAGCTTTTTAAGAAAACCCCGGGGTGAAAAATGAGTAACTTCATTAGAAGGTGGAGAGAGAAAGATGCCACCATGACCCGTAGACCCTCCGAGGAAGAATAGGCCAGTTTTGTGAAGAAGAACTTCTTACCTCATATCCGAGCATAAATGGAAGGACAGTATTACCCACATTTTTTAACCCTTCGAGAGAATGGTGTAGAAATTGAGGAAAGGATTACCAAGTGGAATCTAAACCAAATAAAATGATCGTACAGTTCACTCCTAGAAAGTATGAGAAGCCTGCCAGTGCTACAGTCTCAACCATAAATAACATCTCACAACCTGTTACCTCTTGGTCACCGAAAAGTTATCCTAATTCTGCCAAAAAATAATACACCAAGCTCTATGATCCCCTGCCCAAAGTCTACCAGGCTCTATTAATCCTAAACCTCACCAAAACCTTGGGCCCTTGTCCATTACCTTCACTCCCTAAAAATTTCAAGCCCATTGCTCGTTGTGATTTCCACCAATCCGCAGGTCATACCACCGACCAATGCTTCCACCTTAGAAATTTGATCCAAGGCCTATTGACTGGGGTATCATGCCCCCACTAGCTAATCATAAACCCAATACCACTCATAACGCACTTCTAGCACATACAAATGCCATATTTCTAGAAAGTGACCCAGAATTTGACCCATCTACTCAAATCATTCCCAACAAAGCACCCACATCCCTACAGTCTCACCCACACCGCTCAAGGTTTGCCCATATTTTATCCTACACCCTATATGGTTCATCGATCAAGTTTTTTCGCTCCTTTTGAGGGCCCACATCCCCTTCCACACCCGATCTGAGGGGGGAGGCATGGAGTTATTGGTTGTGTTGAACCACTTCTAGAGTTTGGGATGAAATTACCCACCAAGATGACTATCTATTATAAAAAAATCAATGAATTATTTATGGAAGCTCGAAAGTGGGAACGATAATCAGATGAATGGGTAGTGCCCATTTAAGAAGTTAGTCTAGATGATGTGGTACAAACCATGGCCGATATGCTTAGATAGACAAGTGAAATCTGCAGCATCTTTGAGTTTCTCAGGGCTTTGAAGCTCTAGGTATGGTTGGTCCCTTTACTCCTGCACCTCCCTTCTGATTGGGAAGATTTTATGATGAAGTCGTTGAGGTCGTCGAGTGTATTTATTACTCTTGGCAAGAAGACATACTAGCCAGCGGATAGGGGGTGAATTTTACAACTCAGATGATGAACCAAGTCAGGAATAAGTCAGTCCAGTAGCTAGTCTATGTGGAATGATATCCTTCAAAGATTTGTTGGGGGGAATCAATAAGGTAGCCATTCATCCCGAGGTAGATGAAGCCACGGGATTCTTATTATTTTCCACTTCTATAAACCACATTACTGGGTCAGGAAGGCACTACAAAGATCCAATTCCTCATGAAATCGAAACAGACAAAGAAAAAGGAGTTTCTGAAGAACTTCCCACGCCAGAAATAACCATTAAAGAGAGAAAATTCCTTAATCAACTCGATACGACCCAAGCCAATATTACCCTATGGGGGGGTTTTCATGTCCTCTCAGTTGCACTGGAATGCCTTGATAAAGCTCCTCACCGGTCCCACGATCCCTCATTCTACTACTCCTTAAGAATCTATAAATATGGTTAGGTACTTGACCTCTTTTAAACTCCTCTACTTTTTCAAAGAAGAGATACCGAAATTTGGACCTGGTCACAATCATGCTCTCAACATCTCCGTTGAAGTCTTGGGAAAGATAGCCCCACTTTCACTTGTCGACAATGGATCTGCTCTTAATGTATGTCCTCTCAGAACCTTTAACTATTTAGGACTAAAAGTCAGTAATCTCATTCCCACTTATGTCGTCGTGCGTGCTTATGACAATACCCGTCGAGAAGTAATGGGGTTTATAAAACTCACACTAAGGTCTAGCCTTATTAACCATGTCACTGAGTTCCATGTCATTGACATACCCACATGATTCAATTTACTCCTTGTTCGTCCATGGCTCCACATCATCCAAGGGGTATCTTCTTCTCTTTATCGAAAATTAAAGTTCTTCGCCAAAGGTTAGGTAATCAGCATTTTAGGTCACAACTAGGGGTGTTCGCGGTCCGATCCGGTCCGGTTTTGGGGTATTTTTGGGACTGGACCACATTAATCGGTCCTAAAAAATTACGGATCGATACCGAACTGGAATTATCGGTCTCGATCCTATTCGGTTTTCAAACGGTCCGTGTTCAGTCTCGGTCCTATTCGGTCCATACCAATAAAAAATAGCATATTTTTTATTATTAAAAACAACACTTTTTTTTTGTAAAACTACATTTTATATTAAAAACAACACATGTAAAACTGCATTAAAAAACAACACATTTTTTTTTAATTAAAAACTGCATTAAAACAACTATTTTCTTTTTAAAAAAACAACTATTTTCTATTAAAAAAATAACACATTTCTTTAAAAAAAATAGCACTTTTCTTTTTAAATAACAACACTATTTTTAAAAAAACAGAACACTATTTTTAAAAAACAGAACACTATTTAAAAAAAAAAACTAATATCCAAATACAAAAAATAACACTAGTGTTATATCCACGAAAAATAACAAACAACTAATGCCCACATACAAAAATATGTCCACCACATAATTAGTACAATCCATAACAAAGTATCATGTTTAACTAAAGTATTACAAATTCAACAAATTCTTTAAATATCCAACGCATCCATGCCGCCACGCCACGCATTAAACTTCTCCACTTTTAGTTCCCAACAACTCTACAAATTATTAAAAATAAGTTTATCAATAATAGAATTTAAACAATCAAATAAGATGAAATATCACAAAATAACAATTTGTTACCCGAATCAAGTTTCTTAAGTTGTCGAATGTCGTCCAACGAATCTCGAATATTTATTGGCTTTATTGAGGAGCGTAGCCAATTTTGACCACAAACAAGTGCTTCCACCGTATTTGTTGATAATGAGCTACGAAAAGGGTCAAGAATACGACCTCCTATGCTGAATGCGGATTCGGAAGCTACGGTAGACACGGGAATAGCTAATATATCACGAGCAACAAGAGAGAGAATTGGATATCTATTTTGATTATTTTTCCACCAACTAAGAATATCAAAATCTGTACTATCCATCTCACATGTTTCCAACAAATATTTTTCAAATTCCGGCATGGCGCCAAATTTATCTTTCGCTTCCAAATGTTTTTTATATTGAGATAACAAAAATGCACGCCCATCCATATCATCATCATCATTAAGCACGACAAAAGTTTGTGTTGGAGTTATATTGCTTGGATTTGTATTAGAACTATTTTCATGATACCAATCAAAAAGTCGAACTAAAGTCTCTCTTACCTTCCTAGTCAAGTCTATTGCCAAAACAAAGCCATGAAACTCTCCAAAAAAGTATTCAACATACTTCAACTTATATCTTGGATCAAGAACCACCGCAACAAACAAGAGAAATTTTATTTTTTCGACATTCCAATACTTGTCAAATTTTGATTGCATACTCGCCGCCATAGTAGACAAATAATAATCTCCATTATTTCTCAAAGATATCAACTTTCTTTGAATCATTATAAGCTCATGGAAAAAGGCATTTGAGGTGACATATAAAGTTTCGAAAAATTTAAAAGTTGTATGATAAAATATTGAAAGAAATTTCACAAAACTTCTCATCTTATCCCAATCCTCACTATTTGGCGAACCCAATTTTTGTGCCCCCACCCCTCTCCCTCCAATATCATCATCATTTTCATCTTCCTCACCAATATATTTTTTGTATTGTTCGTCATCCTCATCCATCCTCTCAAAGACTTTCTCAAATTTTAAAACGGACTCCAACATCATGTAAGTCGAGTTCCATCTAGTTGGTACATCTAGGCATAATAGACTTTTTGATTATATTTTTACCTTTTCAACATATTTCTTGAAATTATCCAACCTAGATGGAGAAGACCTTAACATATTTCACGACCCTCTTCACTTTCGCAATTGACTCATCAAATTCTCTCAAACCATCACCTACAATTAGATTTAAGATATGTGCACAACACCACATATGCAAATGCTCATGCTCTAATACGGTGCCTTTGTAATTTTTTGTTTTTATTTTTAAATGATGAACCGTACCATTATTAGAGCTAGCATTATCAACCGTGATTGTGAAAATACCTTCAATTCCCCAATTAATTAAACAATCCTCAACAACCATCCCAAGTTCCTCACCCTTGTGACTTTTAACTTGACAAAAGTTAAGTATTTTTTTGTGAAGCTTCCAATCCTTGTCAATAAAGTGGGCCCTAAGACACATATAATTTATTTTTTGAATCGATCTCCATGTATTGATTGTAAGAAAAACCCTTTGCCCTTTCAATTCAACTTTTAACTCTTTTTTCAATTTTTTATAAAGATTGATGTAATCCCGCGCAATCATCGTATGAGTAGGTATAATTAACCTCGGTTGTGCGAGTGCCATGAATCTCCTAAAACCTTCATTCTCAACAAATTTAAATGGAAGCTCATCAATCATCAATATTTTCGCAAGTCCTTGCTTACAAGCTTTGGCATTAAACGACATGGGTAAAAGATTTAAACTTGGACCATTTCCCCCATCATCTTTCTTTGGAATAAAAGATAATTTTTGTTGTACATTATTGTCATCATCTAAAACATCCAAGCACAATTTTTTATACTCTCGACATGAGGGAGTATGGCTTAATAAATTTTTAGTCCCATTTTTTCTAGCATGACAAGCATACGTAATACCACAATAGTTACATGATGCCCTAGGATTTTTTTATCATTGTTCTTAGTAAAATGATCCCATACCGCCGAGCCGTTTTTTCTCTTTTTCTGTGGTGATGTAGGCAGCTCGGCATCAAGGTCAATTGGTCCATGCACGGTAGCAGTGATGGACTTTGGATCATCAACCTACAAGTTCAAAATAATAGAAAAAGATTAAAAAATAAATAATATAATTAAAACAAGATATCTCCATAAAAAAATATATATCCATACCTTTGATTTTGAGTGTGGTTCCTCCATAAAAAGGATACCTAGATACTTGTGAGGTAAGATTCAACCCACATCAAAATAAATAAATAATTGCAAACAAATAACAATATGTGACATTTGCATTTCAATATTTTCAACATTTCAATATTACCCAAATATGGGTCAATACTTACAAACTATGTTAGCAATAACTAAAGTCTAAAATAGGTTTGTGAGTTAATCATTCCTAAAAATTAACTCAAATATATCCCAAAACTGAAATATCACACAATTTATATCTTAATCGTACACTATTTATATCACAAAACATCAAGCCAGAAAAGTCTATTTTTATTATATTTTTATGAACAGAAAACAGAGTGTGAGGAAGTGGAAACAGAAAACAGAGTACCCATTTTTATACACCTCTAAAACTAAACTAACAGAAAATTTCTATACCTTTAAAAATAATAAAACTACTTCAAATGAAGAAACAATCAGGTATCATATAAGTTCAAATGAAGAAACAATCAGGTATCTAATCCATTCAGAGAGTAAAACACACACCCGACAAGTTCAAATGATGAAATTAAAAGGTTCAAAACATGGACACAAATTATCAATCTCAATGTATTACCCTTACATAGAAACTCTCAATAATAATTTCTGGGTAAAACAAAAAAGCATAGACAGATTCATATTCTCCCATTTTTATATACCTTTAAAACTAAACTAACAGAAAATAGAGTTAGCGAGTTACCTGTCATCGCCGCCGCCGTGTTACCCTAACAGAAGGGTTTGCTGTTGTCGCCGCCGTGTTACCTGTTTGCTGCGCAGGAGGACAGAGGGGAGGGGAGGGACGGGTTTGTCTGCCGTCGGCGGAGAGGGAAGGAAGGGAGGGTCTCATAGAGAGAGAGGGAGAGAAGAGGGAAGGAAGGTAGGGTCTCGTAGAGAGAGAGAGAGAGAAGAGGGAAGGAAGGGAGGGTCTCGTAGAGAGAGAGAGAGAGAAGTAGGGTTTAAATTTTTGGGAGTTAAACTGACTTGGTTTTTTTAAAGGGTGTGTGCGTCGTGTGTGAGAAAATATATATATATATAATGAAAGCGATCCGATCCGTTCCAAAACCATTTTTTATAATTTAGGACTGAGACCGACCCGAATTATGCAATCTTATATATTTTTGGACCCAATTAAGACCGAATTAAAAAAAAAAAAGCAAAAGTATGTTCGGTTCAGTTTTTTCGGTCCATTCGGTCTATTCGGATTCATGCACACCCCTAGTCACAACAATAATACAAATAATGCGAGCACTAACAATCCAGTATTAGAAATTCGGCATGGGATGAATGATATGCTCCTTTCTGATATTAAAATTTTTCCATTTCCCCTCCCAGCAGGAGACAACTTGAAAGATAGAGTTTGTCCAAAACACAACCCTGATGGTAATGTCAATGTGATTTAGATGTTCAAGAGCATGCAGTTAATGACCAAAATGGGGTTAAGATGACACTAGCAAGGGATTCTTGAGCCCATAGTCCTAAAATAAGCCTTCCCCCAATATGGCTTGGGTTACCAACCTTCGCAGGATGAACTCAAAGCACTCCGTCGATCGAGACCAAAAAGAAGCTTAGAAGATGAAAAGATGAAAAGACTGTTTCAAGAGACTCTATGAATGGAAGATTTATCAAAGAGGGTGAGGAGTTCCTTTTCAATGGATTCCCTAAACCATGGTACGACCATGTTGACAAGAATATAAAACTAGGGCTGAAAATCTTCTTTTAAGATAGTAACTCTTGGGTTGAAGACTACAAACATAAAGTGCAATCTCTCGCCAAGAAAGCTGTGATAATTACAGAGTACTCTGAGGAAAGTGAGTTTAAAGACTCATTTGACCTGAAGACACTGGGGCATAGCATTTTCATGATCCACTTAGATACCGTGTCATCAAACCTGTCCGCTCAAATAAAAGTTACTGACATTCCTCTCCTCAATTGGAATGCCATACCAATCCAACCTACTCAGATTCAACCCAACCCTGTTCACACTATCCAAGTCTCTTTGTCTGTTATTATTTTTCCTTTTCCTAATATTAATGTAACTGAAACCTCTTTTGACGAGGTTCTCAATGTTATTTTTCTCAAAAATGGAATGAATGAGGATTTTAAGTATCTTGTTGTGCCTTATATTAATTGTCTTGATTCTAATCAAACCTTTTATAATGATGATTTTTCAAATGAATAATTCTTAACTGATCTTAATAAGGAGAATAACAAACAACATAATCGCATTCAAATTAATAATGATGAAACTATTGTTATAAATCTTGATTCTAGTAGACATCAACACGAGATTAGGATAGAGTCCACTCGTAATGTGCATGAGCGTTTACAATTTGAAGAACTATTGAAGGAATTCTTAGGCATCTTCGTATAGTCCTACGATGACATGACTTACATTGTTCTAAATAATAACTCAACATGAGATACCGATATTCCCATAATGCAAGTCGATCAAATTAAAGATAAGGAAACTTCGCACCGAATGATCGCTCAAAGTCAAAGAGGAAGTGGTCAAACAGTTAAATGTGGGTTTCATTCAAGTAGTCTAATACCCGCATTAGTTATGCATAAGAGTTAAAGTATAAAAACTAGAGAATAAGACGAGATTTATAGTGGTTCGGCCGTGAAAATGACCCTACATACACTATAGAGTGTAATTCTCATTAGATTCATATAATAGTACAAGTTTGGTGGGCCTTAGATGCATAAAAGAGGAGAGAAGTAGGCTAAATGCATAACATACAAGTTTTGTATATAAAAGTTTATGGAATGTATAGCATAAGTTGAGGGAGATCACATATGGTATTGGTTCAGGTGCTGAAACAGATGATCGAATAGTGGATTTCAGTGTAGAGTGGACATTTCAGTACCCATTGTGAATTTAGTGGATGAAGTTGAACGGAGGTCTGAGCCAAGTGATAGCGCTTTCTAGAGACGGTTATGAAAGTCCTACCCTTGCTGAAAGCATCTTCACGGGCACCTTATATTCCAGGGGACTTACAATCCCTGGTCTCAAAAATTAATACTGAAGAGTAGGTGATCTCCAATCAATGGGTAAAGAAATCATAGTATCCCCTTTGAATAAGGGGGTAAGATTAGTACTCCTGCGTTTTTGGCTAGCCCAGTGGGACAATTAATGGAGATCAAGGAGGGTTGAGGTTCTCTGAAGAAAATAAATATTCTAGGCCTTCTTCCTCAGAGGAGAAGAACTCATATGCCTCTGTTGTGGAGGCCTTAATACTGATGACCAGAACCAAGAACTCTAAAATGATGTATGTGTTGAGAGGCAGGGTGACCTCGGACAATTAAGAGTAGTTGGTCCATATTCTTGGCAAGGTAATTTTGTACCTACTTACTTTTTTCTAGTAGAACTTTTTGGTTTTTGTATATCTTCTTCTCACACTTTTCCTTACATTTGTAGTCCCAACACTTAACTAAGGCCCTTATAGTTGATGCCATCGAGGGTTATAGGGTCTATAAGAAAGCTATGGCTATGGCCGA
Source organism: Sambucus nigra (assembly GCA_949130495.1). NCBI lineage: Eukaryota > Viridiplantae > Streptophyta > Magnoliopsida > Dipsacales > Adoxaceae > Sambucus > Sambucus nigra. Next base: position 197,940,472 of record OX422212.1, read on the forward strand.
GCAGTGTGACATGTACAAAATGGAGATGGACAAGGTGGTATGTACTCAATTGCTAGACATGTCTGATGAATGGGAAGACCATTTAAGACGGTGCTTCTTTGCTTGTCACAAATAGGAACTCCTTGGTTGAGGCTGAAAGGACCCATGATGATGCCTTGTTCAAGCATAGGGAGGTTGTGGAGTCTCTCTAAGATGAAGTTTTTAAATTTTGAGGCGCTAATAACAAACTTCTCCATCCAGTTGAGGATATTAAGGCTTTGAAGTAACTGGTCCTTGACCTCAGTGATGGGAGGGACCTTTTGATGTTTGAGAGATAAAAAGTGCAAGGATGGTTGTCTGAGCTTCGAATGAAACATGTCGAGCTTCATGGAGGATTAGTTATATGGTAAAGATTCAGTTGGATACGTATCTTAACTCTAAAGCCTAATAGAGTATTATCTTCCATAAGTATTCTTCGGGCTTCGAGGCCTGTAAGTCTAATGTTCAATTACTTTTTCCTAAGGTGGACATCTTTGTTCTCTTCCCTTATGACCATCACTTCAGTAATGAAAACAACAGTGGAGGTGAAGTTACTGAGGCCTTCGATCCAGAAGCCAAGGAAGAAGAGGTGAAGAGTAAAGCGCCCCCCCCCCCCCCTCTCCAGTTGCGTCAAGCCCTACTGTGAAGGAATCTGAAGTCCTTGTCAAGGAAATTGATGTGAACCCCAAACCTTAGAAAGGATTTTATTTAATATTTATACATTTTTATGGACATTGACCATTTGATGTAACACCCACAACACTCTTATCGTAATGACAAAGGATTTGTTTTGTAATTTTTTACTTCTCTCTTACTACTTCTTCCTATATTTTTCTTTGCCAAAAAATATATGCTTTTGCTTGTGTTTGTATTAAGTACGGAAGGTAGGTGATATCCCACTTATCCCCCCAAGAATTCTTGGTAAAGCAATGAAAATATCCCACTTATGAAACAAGCCTTTAAACACCTAGCTTATCCTAGTAGGACGAGTGGTGTCTCGTATGGGTTTATAGTGAATATACCCACAAAATTCAATTTTCGACTCAAAGAAAAATCAAAATATCTAAAAATTGTACAATTTAAATCCCCCCAAAATAGTCACCGTAAATTTATATTCAATAGTCTCAATTCGTTGTGTGTGTGTAAAGTCAAAAATTGAACATCTAAGTTCCACCGATTGATCATTACGTTACTTTATCAAAAATTCATTTTGATTCAATTTCTGACAGATGCACTTAGAAACGAATCACTCAGAATGTGGCTATTTTATAATGGACACAAGGTCACGCACACAAATTTGAAAGATGAAATTTTTATGGTGAAAAGATCTCATCATCGGATTATGATCATTGAAAACCTGAACATCATCTCTTATTCACACCAATTAATCTATCTTATTATATTTTTGTGTTTAGGCTCTCCACGCGGTAGTTAATTTCGAAATTCGAGCTCGCTTATGACTTTTTTGGGGTATAAGGTGCATTGTGTAAAAATGGGAATGGTTGGGAATTTCGGAATTGAGAAATCTTCTTATGATGTCCGTTAGTGCTTTTCGAGTTTTTACTCATTTTCTTCTTCTTTTTATATTTTTTAATTTTTCACATTTTTCTTTTCTTGCTATTTTTGTTGAGCATTTTTTTGTTATTTTTTTCTTGCCCCTTTATATTTCACCATTTGGACTTTATTTTCTGAATTTTTCCATTTTTACAATTCGGAGCCAATTGGTTTTTCAGGATACAAACGAGAAGCGAAATTATTTATTAGGCTCAAATTGGCTTGCAAAGCGATAATTTTTCACAAGTTTTTATGGCTAATATTTTTGGGTAAACAAACGATGGACTAACTTCATTATCCGAATCACTCATTAATTTACCATATGCGTCTCGAGAATAATTTAGTTTAGAGATATTTTAGCACGCTTTCAAGACAACATCTCACATGGTTCTCATAACCGATCAAAACAAAGGTATTGATATCTTCAACGACTTATTTAAACACTGAATCAAACGTTGAGTTAACCATTAACTCGGATTGATTTAATTACTCACAAAAATTGATAGACTCGAAATCTCACCGGGTTGATTAATCTCCACACTTATTCCTAAAGTCATCAATTTTTGCACAATTTCCATATTTGGTCAATTTCGACTTATTGCATTTGATTTTTACAATTTGAGACTTCAAACCAAATTTTAGTGATCTTTTAGAAAAATTTAAATTCCAATTTTTATTTATTTTGAAAAAAAATATTTTTGGCTTTTTCAAAAATTTTCAATTATTTTTTTTGGCATTTTAAAACTTTGTGACTCTAAAAAACGCACTTGTTACCCCCCTAACTTAGACTTTTGCATTGTACTCAATCAAAATGACTAAAAGCTAACGAAGAAAAAATAAAAAGTGCGACAAATAAAACAAGCAAATATTTAAAATGCGAAAAGGCACTATATAACTCCAACACACGACTCAAAAAAAACAAAAAAAAACATCGCATACGCGTCGTGGGTACGGTGACCTCTCTCTCTCCATTAAAAACTCATCTGACCCCCTATACGAGGTTCGATGCTCTCCTCGTCTCCCCCGTCCTCACATCGTAAACTAATAGTCGAAACAAGTTGGGACCAACTCCATAGATAAGGGGGACACCTTGAGGCTCGTGATTACTGAAGCGACTGAGATCCTCATGGTGCCCAATCGAATTGTAACATAATTGTCCCGACTTGGAGAGAACATATCGATCTAAATTATAGGGACACGCTAAATCGAGATTTCTCTTAACTTCGGGAATGCATGGGTCAGGCTCTAAATCAGATGAGACTCGAGTCCTCTCCTCGATCACATCCAAAGACTCAAGTGGCGCGGGTGGATGGTCACGAAGAAGGGACTCATCTATCCTATCTTTCCTTTTGCTCTCTTCGACGTGACTACATGAATCCAATAGTGACTGGACTTCGATAGGGAGCTCTCATCCACAGGCCTAAACTTTTTTTCACAATATTCTAAGATCATATCTCCTACCTTGCTCTATTGCTTACTTTCTAAGTCCTCTCTCACTCGTTTAATCTCTAAATCCTCTCTCTCGCACTCAAATACGTGATCTCTCTCGCTCCCCACATCAGTCACAGAACACGTTGTGACACCCCGCCCAATTAAACCTTAGGTGATCAAGCCTTAATTTAATTTAAAACAGGTTTCTTAAATGGTTCATTCTTAGCATCACTGTCTAAAACTTTTTAATTACTAACCACCTAAGTGAAATTAAGCTAGTGCCAAATTTGATCTTCATTAAACAGATAAAACAACTCATGAGGAACAATATAATTTAAGCGGTACTAAACCAATCATCATAAATAACTAAATGAAATAAAGTCTCGCCAAAAATCACGGCTGAAATAAAACTAACTCCAAATCCAAGATATCTGAATAACTACAAATGTAAAGGTTGGACAACATGTCCCCAAACTGAGAGTACTAAAACTGAGATCCTACACTAGATCTGAAATAAAAGAATCGTCTAAGCAAGCCATACAACATCCACATATGCTGCAGCTCCAAAATCCCTGGAATGAAGTCATGCTGGGTGTCCCTGTGGATGGGAACCTAAAAGGTTTTAAAAAGGATTTTTACATAGCAAGAGTTAGTACTCAAAACATTTAAAAATATTTTGCAAGTAGCTATCACAAATATTAGTTATTTATTGTACAAGTTAAGATTTCGTACACTCTCTTAAGTTACCTCGCCACTCTCCTATAGTGCACGCCAAATGTTGGTACTTAGTCCATCTAGCAATACTACCCAAGCCAACTAGACTAGAATACTCCACTGGGTTTATCTACTCTCTAAGTCACCATATCATACATGCAGTATATTAATAGTTCATATCTTATATGTCTTACACGTAGATAACCTATTCATTTCTGGTTATCTTTGTATTTCTTTTATAATAAGTCTCACCACTTAATTATTACTAAAATATTATCAGTCCATCTTTTTATCTACTATTTATGTCAGTAGATAATACCTACAGTATACATTTATCACACGACGTATACTAAATATTAGTTATCACTAATATGTCCTTATAACACACACATAAAGGACTCTTGGTTCGGAATAACTCTTCAACCCCAAGAAAGAGTTGGTTCGGAATAATACATTGACCCCAACTATTTATATATATACACATATTCTGGTTCGGACTCTTTCATCACGACACCAGTTTTAAGGTTTGGTTCGGCATTCTTCATCGACCCCAAACATATAATAACTCTATGTTAGTTCGGAATATATCATCGACCCTAATATAATCAATTTAGGTATAATTCTCTTAACCTAAAAGTTCATACAATTCAGTAGGTACACACCTGACCTATCAATTATGTTCGTACGTAATATTTTATTCTCTTATATTCACCGTACTTGTTATTTTACGATTTATTATCACTATCGGGTTTAATTGAGTATATTCATTACTCTAAGCGCCCTAGTTACCCCTCCAATTAATTCAGTAGTTAATTCATCTTTACCCTACTTATAATTATTTTGAATTCATGTTAACTCCCTTCGTAACTTAAATTCACCATTTCCGATACTCGACACGTTCGTTCTTTGCTTATCTAGTCATTTTCTAAGTCTTTCTCTCAATGATTACGATGGGTCTCAACCCTCTACCTACTGGTCTTTATCAAGTCCTAGGATAGGTATAGAATCACTCTAAACTTACCAATAAGTGATGACCATCGAAGAAAATTCCCTCAAGTAGATTTTTCATGAAACACCAGGGGTCGATCGATCGATCGACTGATGAACATCGATCGATCGATCTTCATAGTCGATCGATCGACTATTCTGGGTAGCTTATACCTGTTTCATCTTTCTTAAGTTTTAACCATTCAAAACTCCATTAAATCTACTGGAACTCTCTACCAACATCACCAATTAGTTTTTATATGGATATAGACTATTCCTAACATTAAGATATCATCAAATCTTCACGAAAATCATCCAAGAACCACAATTATTCTTAACTTCTCAAAACCCTTGATATATGGTTTCTTTATCTTAAATCATCATATACCCATATTTATATTTCGTAATAGGAATCATATTTTTTCTATAATTTAATCCTCTACAGATGTAAATCTAACTACATGCTAGTCCTATCCCAAACATGCATCAAATCTTCCTTCAAGAATTATTCAAACCCATTTATTCTACACGTCTTATACATGGATATTATAACTCAGATTTAGATTTTGTAAATAACCACTTACCTTGATTCAGAGAGGATATGATTTCGTGGTTGTTGTAGAGTTTGATTGTTTGTCTCCTTCAATCTTCGCTCTTCAATTGCTTGAGTTTCAAGGATTTCTTTTAATCTCTCACACTTCTTCTTTTTATGCTTTGAGACTAACTTCTCTTTTCTCTCTAATGGCCTCTCCGTGAGTTATGAGGTTTCCAAACCTAATTTCTTATTTAATCAGATGATAAAAGACTCCAAAATTCGTAGGTCTTCCCACTCCAATCTTTTAAAAGACCAAAATGCCCCTGAATGGTCCCGACTTAGCCCAAATATGTCCCGGGACCTGACTAGTATCCCTGGGTATACTATTTTGACTATTTTGACCCTTTCGTAGCTAACCGTGACCTCTAAATTGTCATTTGAGTCATTCATATAATATTTCTTATCTCAACCTCTCGTTAGCTCATGCTTGGCTCTCGATTAAGATTTAAATCATATACGACCATACCACTCGTTATGAAGTAAGGTAAATTCATGAGTTATTCACAAGTCATTTTCAGTAACTCGACTTAAAATATTAAATCATCTCATTTAACATTTAGATCATCTTAAATTGCTATACTCACGTAATTTAAGTATAAGGTCTCATTAAATTACTCTACTCACGTAATTTAAATATATGGTCATATTAAATTCCTCTACTCACGTAATTTAAATATAAGGTCTCATTAAATTACTCTACTTATGTAATTTAAATATATGGTCACATTAAATTACTCTACTCACGTAATTTAAATATAAGGTCTGTATTTTCTATTTAATCGCTCCATTAATTAAATTTAAAATACTTAGAAATACGGGGTATTACATACTCCCCCCTTACAAAGGAATTTTTTCCTCAAAATTAGAGTATACATGCGGTGAATAGCTCTGGATATTGCTCTCGCATATCCTCTTACCGCTCCCAAGTTGACTCTTCAGTATTGTGGTGTCCCCACTGCACTCGCACTAACGGCACGACTTTGGATCGTAGTTTATGCTCGCTATGATCCAGAATAGCTACAGGTCTCTCCTCATACGAGACATCAGGATGAAAATCAATCTCTTCTAGTGGAACGTGCCAGAAGACTCTCTCTCTCCTCCGGTATTTTTTCAGCGACGCCACATGGAACACGTCGTGTATCCGTTGAAGATGCTCTAGAAGTCCCAATCTGTATGCTACCGTCCCCACCCTCTCAATAATAGGGAACAGCCCTACAAATCTCGGTGCTGACTTCCCCTTTTTGACAAATCTCATAATCCCCTTCATAGGGGATACCTGAATCAACACCTGGTCGCCCACCTCAAGCTCCACGTGTCTCCTATGGGTGTCGGCATAACTCTTCTGCCTATTTTGAGCTATCCGAATACGTCCCGGAATTAATTCTATTTTAGCAGAAGTCTCCTGTATCATCTCTAATCCCAATAGCTTGTTGTCCCCCACCTCTAACCAATAGGCGGGTGAACGACAAGGCCTCCCATAAAGTGCCTTACTGATAGTGAATTGGTAAGAGTTGTTATACGCAAGCTCTACCAGTGGGAGATATCTCTCCCATCCTCAACCAAAGTCTAGGATACACATTCTCAACATGTCCTCGAGCATTTGATTTACCCTCTCAGTCTTCCCATTTATCTACGGATGGTATGCCATACTCAACCGCAAATTTGTGCCCATGGCCTCCTGAAAGCTCTGCCAGAAGTGTGACACAAACACTTTATCTCTGTCAGACACAATATTAATAGGAACCCCGTGCAGCTTAATGATCTCTGCAATGAATAGCTGCGTATACTGCATCGTATCAAAATTAGTACGAACCGGTAAAAAATGGGCTACCTTGGTCAGTCGATCCACAATCACCCAAATGGAATCGTGACCTCTCTGCAATGTCAGTAGTCCAGTAATAAAGTCCATCGAGATAATCTCCCACTTCCACATGGGAATATCTAGCAACTGTAGCATTCCTGAAGGTCTTTGATGGTCAACTTTCACCAGCTGACATGAAACACATTTTTAGACAAACTCTGCTATGTCTCGCTTCATACCAGGCCACTCATACTATCGCCGCATATCTTGATACATCTTGTCCCCACCGGGATGTATCACAAATCTAAAACCGTGAGACTCGATCATCACTGCCTGCCTTAACTCCTTGTCTTCAGGTACTACTAGCCTCCCATTAAATCGTAGACCTCCCTCTTAACTAACAGAGTAAGACTCTGCGCCCTAGGCTAAAAACTGTCTCACCATGTCCTGACCGAATTGGTCCTCTGCATGATCTCTCACTACTCGCATCACAATCTCGAGAGTGATGGTCATAACTTCCATGAATGCCATGGCTATCTCATCCTCCTGCTGGAGCTCACTCCATTTAGCTTTCCAAGTCTCAGCTACATCTCCAGTAGGTCATCGACTCAACGTGTCTTCCACAACGTTAGCCTTACCAGGATGATACTGTATGTCAAATTGGTAATCCTTCACATATTATAACCATCGTCTCTGTCTCATATTCAGATCCTTTTGTGTGAAGAGATGCTAAAGTGACTTGTGGTCAGTGACAAGAGTGAACTGCTCCCCCAGAAGATAATGCCTCCAAACCTTCAAAGCAAAAATGACTGCTGCTAACTCGAGGTCGTGAGTGGGGTAGTTATTCTCATGTAGCTTTAGCTTTCGAGAAGCATAAGTTATCGCCCTCTCCTACTGCTGTAACACACCCCCAAGACCCTGCAGGGATGCGTCAGTATAGACCCGGTACTCAAATCCACTCCTCGATAAGGCAAGTACGGGTGCTGATGTTAACATGTCTTTTAGCTCATCAAATGCTAACTGATAGTGGTCGCTCCACATGAACGGTACTCCTTTCCTAGTCAGGTTCATCAAATGATCGGTAATATTTGAGAACCCCTTGATTAAGCGACGATAGTAATCGGCCAACCCCAAAAAACAACGAATCTCGATCGATGTCGTGGGTTGTCCCCATTCCCTCACCGCCGATACTTTACTCGGATCAATGGCAATACCTCTGTCTGACACAACGTGGCCAAGAAACTGAAATTCTCGCAGCCAAAATCCATACTTCTTGAATTTGGCGTACAACTGGTGGTTTCATAACATCTGAAGAACCATACGTAAGTGCTCGGAGTACTCCTCCTTCGTGAGAGAGTAAACCGGAATGTCGTCTATGAACATGATCACAAATTGGTCTAAAAACTCCCTGAATACCCTGTTCATGAGGTCCATAAATACGGCAGGCGCATTAGTGAGTCCAAATCACATCACCCTGAACTCATATGACCCGTACCGTGATAAGAAAGAGGTTTTAGGTAAATCCTCCTCCCTTATGCGCAGCTGATGGTAACCAGACCTCAAATCGATTTTTGAGAAGTATGCAGCCCTTCTCAACTGATCAAACAAGTCATCTATCCTAGGTAACGGATACTTATTACGTATCGTCACCTTGTTCAGATCTTTATAGTTCACACACAACCGCAATGAGCCATCCCTTTTCTTTACAAATAAAATCGGTGCACCCCAGGGTGATGTACTCCGCCGAATGAAACCTTGACCTAAAAGCTGCTAAATCTTCTCCCTCAGCTCTCGCATCTCTAAAGGAGCCATGCGATACGGTGCTCGGGCAATTGGTCTCGTTCCTGGTGCTAAGTCAATAAAGAACTCAATCTCCCTACTAGGTGGTAACCCTAGTATTTCCTGAAAGACGTCCTCAAAATCCCTTACTACTAGAATTGAGTCCAGAGTGACAACCACCTCCTGTGAGGTCTCTTCTTCAATGTAATAGAGATGAGTGCGTGATCCTCCCTCGGGAAGAGGCATTTCCACTAGGAACATCTCCTGTCCTGGAATGGAAAATACGATAGTACTCTCATAACAATCCACCATCGCCCTATAACCCGCCAACCAATCCATCCCTAGGATGACGTCATAACCCTTCATATCCAACACCAGGAGGTCTGCCCCTAGAATCAATCTCCCAACCATAATGTCCACACCCTTAAAAATTGAGTGTATAAGGTACCCACTACCCATCGGTGACTCCACACACATAAGATGAGTGTCGGTTATCTGTAAGAGGTCGGTTGCCTGTGCAAATCTAGTGGCAATAAAAGAATGTGTCACGCCCGTGTCAAACAGAATACTACCCTCTAGTCCATGGATAGGAAATGTACCCGCGACTACCGGCGGTGCTGGAGGTGATGGATGGAAAGGAACGTCCCGAATGTTGAACACACGCCCGTAGTGCATCTGGCCTGGTTGCTGTTGCAGGGCCTGTGTTACTGCTAGGGCTAACGGAGCCTACTGCCCCTATTGGGCGCCCTGCTACTGTGCCCTGTCTTTCTATCGTCAATTTCTACTCTTGTGACCCTATTGGCCACATGTGAAACACTTTCCCTAAAACTGCCTTTACCCTTGGCCCTGACGCCCTTGGCCTTGCTGGCCTCCTCCTTGGTTCCCTTGGCACTGTCAGCCCTGATGAACTGGCTGCTGGGGACCCTGCTGGACCTGTCTGTCAAATCGATGCCTCCCATACCTAAACCTCTTAGCAGAGTTCCCCAGTCAGAAATCTTGCCTTAGCTGACCCACTATATGTTGTTGTGGTGTGCTGCTGACACTACCTCCATCCACTTTGCCTGGCTGGTAAGGCTCACCTATCTTGCTTCCCTTTGCATGGAAGCGATGATCCTGACAGTGTAGTAGAGTGACGTTGATGTCATCCATATAAGTTACCAATGCTGGATTACCGATCAAATGTTGCCTAATTTTCCAAGCCAAGCCATCCATGAATTTTGACTTCTTCCGCTCCTCATTACTCACCTCGTTCGGCACAAAATTAGCCAAATAAGTGAACTCCTCCTTGTAATCAGCAACCGAGCGATCTCCCTGAACCACCTCATTGAATTTCTTCCTCATCTCAAACTTTACCACTGGAGGGAAGTACTTGCGGTCAAACCGCACCCAAAACTCAAAAATTATCATTGCGTCCCTGTCCTTGGCAGTAGTAACGGACTCTCACCAGTGTAAGGCCGCTCCCAAAAGATGAAAAGTAGCTAGCATTTGTTTATGTACCTCTGTGCACTCTAGCAAGCGTAAGTGGCAATGGATATTCTTCTTCAAGTTGCACTCCTCAACTACATCGGTACTACCCTAAAACTCGGGTGGATGCCCTTTCTGAAATGTCTCTCTAACTCGCTGCCAAGAAGATGACCCTGCTAGGACCTGAACCGCTGGTGCTGTGGGAGGTGGTATTTGGGGCTGAGGAAAATGGGCTGCCATGGCCTTCATCGCTGTCTCGACCATCTGAGCCACTGTCACTGCAACTTGAGTAGTGGAAATCAACTCGGGTGGGATGGGGGTAGTGGCACCTGTGGCTCCTGATGAGCCTCCCTTTCCTCATCCCTCTCTGTTCGTTATCTCCTTGGTGGAATCTAAAAATAGATCAACTTGTATAAGTACACAGTCTATATAAAATTTTAAGAGAAGATGCATGATATTACGAAAGCGGAACATGAATCAATAGTCCTAATAGTAGGGCTCTAACACAACTGAACGCTATGCTGAAATGTAGTAAGTCGTACAGATCCTATGAAAACTAGAACCTGATGCTCTGATACCATCTGTGACACCGCACCCAATTAAACCTTGGGTGATCAAGCCTTAATTTCATTTAAAACAGGCTTCTTACATGGTTCATTCTTAGCATCACTATCGAAAACTTTTTAATTACTAACCACCTAAGTGAAATTAAGCTAGTGCCAAATTTTATCTTCATTAAATAGATAAAACAACTCATGCGGAACAATATAATTTAAGTAGTACTAAACCCATCATCATAAATAACTGAATGAAATAAAGTCTCACCGAAAATCATGGATGAAATAAAACTAACTCCAATTCCAAGATATCACAATAACTACAAATGTAAAGGTTGGACAGCATGCCCCCAAACTGATAGTACTTGATATACCCGTTTATATCCTCGGCCTGGCTGAGGATTACCTCCAATCAGATGACCCCTCAGAGGAGCCGACCCTTCATTATGTTCCAGACGACCCTACGAGGGGCCGAACCCTCCAACGGGCTCCATACGACCCCTCAGAGGGGCCGACCCTTCGCCAGACTCCAGCCGACCCTACGAGGGGCCGACCCTTCACCACTCTCCAGCCGACCCTACGAGGGTACGACAGTACGAGGCCAGAATTGGGCCAGGCTCACTACTGAAAGAAACTTTGCCCTCGGCTTCGGCTCATAGGCCGAGGGTGACATCATGACAGCGCGTGGTTTGGGAGACGAAGGAAAAGTGCGCGTGAGGCCCACATGGCACGTGGAAGACCGTTATAACCAAATCACACCCTCACGTGAGGGAATATTATGTCATCATTTGGCATCTACAGGTGTCAACAGGGGATTGGCTAGATCATCATTCACATGCACCATGCATACTTGGGGGGTACACTAAACCCCCCAAGACCTATATATACTTGTCACCTACCACCCTATAGGGGATCGATCCATTAACTGTAGCCCTAGCTAAAACTCTGCTTGTACACACAGTAGAGAGAGAGAGAGGGTTATGTGCATTGTATCCAGGGCCATTAGTGCCCATACTTAGTGGATCACACACTCACAGTGGATGTAGGCCAAATTGGCTGAACCACTATACATCATTGTCGTGTTTCCTCTTATACTCATCCCCTTCTACATACTTATACACACATACATCTCTATGGCTGCCATGGCTGCTACTACTTAAGTTCACTATCACTTATCCGGTGGTGCTAAATCTTAGCATCATCAGTTTGACGTCGTCTGTGGGAACGAGAAGACATCTCTTCCTTTGTACAGCTTGACCTCACTGGGCACTCTGGTGGTGAACCAACACTCCCCCCGAGAGGAGGTGTTTCACCATTGAAAGAGACCCACTAAGGTTCCCAAGCTCACCAGTATTTTCTTCAAGCACATGGCACCTGAGATGCCACCACCACCACTTCCCCCGCCGGATGAGGGGGGAAGACCCAGTTCCAGTCAGCCGCCGCCTCAGTCTGAGATGGTTGATGTGGCGGAAGCCCTAAAGTCTCTGGCAGCAAACAAGCGGATGATGCAAGAGCAGTTCACAGCTCTAAGCCAGAACATACTAAGGGCACCAGGGGTTTCACCTGAAATGATTACTCCGGCAGCAGCTCCGGGACAGCATGAGGCCAGGGGACCACCCCAGGCACCACGCAAAGACCTGCCACCCCCTCAGCGGCGTAGGGATGTTGCTGACCCTTGGCGTCTGCGCCTGGGGAGGCAAGGGAACCCTTTCCCTGAGGACAGGTATTACGATCCGGAGGGAGAGGAGGCCCCTATAGAGTGCTGGGAACCCTATGAGGTCTCCAACAATACTGTACGACCTCTCCAGGACAGCAGAGGAAAGTGCGGGAGACCAAACCCTGATGATCGCCCGAGGGGCTCTGCTTTTGATCGCTTGAGCAGGGGGTCGGCCTTTGAGAGGCTAGGCCCAGTAAATGACCTGCGAGAACAGTTGTCCAGGCCAAGAAGTGCTGCGAGATCCAGGAGCGAGGCAGCAGATGGTCGACTCAGAGGACGAGACGACGGCCAAAGGGAAGTGAACAGCCGACACAGGCCTGTTGTAGCAGAACCCTCCGTCCACCTCGGAGAGGCAGCAGGGGATAACATCGGCCAGGATGACCCTGTGAGGCCCTGGAATGACTCAATCCAGCGGTTAGAGGATAAGATCGGAGATATACTGAAGAGCCGAGATCCTCTTCAGAGGGGGTATACCATAGGCTCACCCTTTGTGGCAAAGATAGTCAACTTCCCCACGCCGTCAAAATTCAGGCCACCCGTGGTCACCCCAAGGTATGACGGGAGCACCAACCCCCATCCACCATGTTGAGATGTATCAGTCAGCAGCAGATATACACTCTATCTCAGATGAGATGAGGTATCGTGCCTTCTCTGGTACCTTGACAAGGGCTGCGCATGTCTGGTACACGTCACTTCCAAAAAATTCCATTGAAAACTTTAAGCAGATGGCCGACCTGTTCATCCATAATTTCTGCTTTGGGGTGAGGCCACAGAAGAAGACCACCCACCTGCTCTATGTTAAGAAGGGGAAGAGTCTGAGGTACTATATAGCCAGATTCAATAAAGAGAAGCTGGAGGTGGAAGACTATGAGGAGAGCATAGCTATGACAGCCCTGATTGGAGGACTCCAAAAGGGGAAGCTGTTATGGAAGCTTGCTGAAGACCCTCCGAGGATGATGGTCGAACTATTGTCGATAGCAGGAAATGTGATGAACGCCGAAGAGGCGATGGCTGCGAAATATGAAGACGAAAGAGGAGGTGCTAGTGGGAGTAAATACCCTAAGAAGAACAAAGAGGGGAAGAAGAGGTCCACGGATGACAAGTTCGCTGGGTACACCCCTCTGACGGTCAGCTGTGAACAGATTCTCAATGAGATTAAGAGTGATCGGTCCCTGAAGTGGCCTGAGAAGCTGAGGGTAGCCCCCGGCAAGAGGAATAAGAACCTGTGGTGTGAATTTCACCAAGACCAAGGCCACATAACGGACAAATGCTTTGCTCTGAAAGACGAGATTGAGAAGATGCTGAAGGAAGGGAAGCTCAAAAAGTACGTCGACAAAGGTGTCATGTGCTTGAAGAAAATACTGGTGAGCTTGGGAACCTTAGTGGGTCTCTTTCAATGGTGAAACACATCCTCTCGGGGGGAGTGTTGGTTCACCACCAGAGTCCCCAGTGAGGTCAAGATGTACAAAGAAAGAGATGTCTTCTCGTTCCCACAGACGACGCCAAACTGATGATGCTAAGATTTAGCACCACCGGATAAGTGATAATGAACTCAAGCAGTAGCAGCCCTGGCAGCCATAGAGATGTATGTGTGTATAAGTATGTAGAAAGGGATGAGTATAAGAGGAAACAAGACAATGATGTATAGTGGTTCAGCCAATTTGGCCTACATCCACTGTGAGTGTGTGATCCACTAAGTATGGGCACTAATGGCCCTGGATACAATGCACATAACCCTCTCTCTCTCTCTACTGTGTGTACAAGCAGAGTTTTAGCTAGGGCTACAGTTAATGGATCGATCCACTGTAGGGTTGTAGGTGACAAGTATATATAGGTCTTGGGGGGTGTAGTGCACCCCCCAAGTATGCATGGTGCATGTGAATGATGATCTAGCCAATCCCCTGTCCATGGCTGCTACTGCTTGAGTTCACTATCACTTATCCGGTGGTGTTAAATCTTAGCATCATCAGTTTGGCGCCGTCTGTGGGAACGAGAAGACATCTCTTCCTTTGTACAGCTTGACCTCACTGGGCACTCTAGTGGTGAACCAACACTCCCCCCGAGAGGAGGTGTTTCACCATTGAAAGAGACCCACTAAGGTTCCCAAGCTCACCAGTATTTTCTTCAAGCACATGGCACCTGAGATGCCACCACCACCACTTCCCCCGCCGGATGAGGGGGGAAGACCCAGTTCCAGTCAGCCGCCGCCTCAGTCTGAGATGGTTGATGTGGCCGCAGCCCTAAAGTCTCTGGCAGCAAGCCAGCGGATGATGCAAGAGTAGTTCACTGCTCTAAGCCAGAACATACTAAGGGCACCAGGGGTTTCACCTGAAATGATTACTCCGGCAGCAGCTCCGGGACAGCATGAGGCCAGGGGACCACCCCAGGCATCACGTAAAGACCTGTCACCCCCTCAGCGGCGTAGGGATGTTGTTGACCCCCGGCGTCTGCGCCTGGGGAGGCAAGGGAACCCTTGCCCTGAGGACAGGTATGACGATCCGGAGGGAGAGGAGGCCCCTATAGAGTGCTGGGAACCCTATGAGGTCTCCAACAATACTGTACGACCTCTCCAGGACAGTAGAGGAAAGTGCGAGAGACCAAACCCTGATGATCGCCCGAGGGGCTCTGCTTTTGATTGCTTGAGCAGGGGGTCGGCCTTTGAGAGGCTAGGCCCAGTAAATGACCTGCGAGAACAGTTGTCCAGGCCAATAAGTGCTGCGAGATCCAGGAGGGAGGCAGCAGATGGTCGACTCAGAGGACGAGACGACGGCCAAAGGGAAGTGAACAGCCAACACAGGCCTGTTGTAGCAGAACCCTCCGTCCACCTCGGAGAGGCAGCAGGGGATAACATCGGCCAGGCCGACCCTGTGAGGCCCTGGAATGACTCAATCCAGAGGTTAAAGGATAAGATCGGAGATATACTGAAGAGCCGAGATCCTCTTCAGAGGGGGTACACCATAGGCTCACCCTTTGTGGCAAAGATAGTCAACTTCCCCACGCCGTCAAAATTCAGGCCACCCGTAGTCACCCCAAGGTATGACGGGAGAACCAACCCCTTCCACCATGTGGAGATGTATCAGTCAGCAGCAGACATATACTCTATCTCAGATGAGATGAGGTGTCGTGCCTTCTCTGGTACCTTGACAGGGGCTGCGCATGTCTGGTACACGTCACTTCCAAAAAATTCCATTGAAAACTTTAAGCAGATGGCCGACCTGTTCATCCATAATTTCTTCTTTGGGGTGAGGCCACAGAAGAAGACCACCCACCTGCTCTATGTTAAGCAGGGGAAGAGTGAGAGTCTGAGGGACTATATAGCCAGATTCAATAAGGAGAAGCTGGAGGTGGAAGACTATGAGGAGAGCATAGCTATGACAGCCCTGATTGGAGGACTCCAAAAGGGTAAGCTGTTATGGAAGCTTGCTGAAGACCCTCCGAGGACGATGGCCGAACTATTGTCGACAGCAGGAAAGGTGATGAACGCCGAAGAGGCGATGGCTGCGAAATATGAAGACGAAAGAGGAGGTGCTAGTGGGAGTAAATACCCTAAGAAGAACAAAGAGGGGAAGAAGAGGTCCACAGATGACAAGTTCGCTGGGTACACCCCTCTGACGATCAGCTGTGAACAGATTCTCAATGAGATTAAGAGTGACCGGTCCCTGAAGTGGTCTGAGAAGCTGAGGGCAGCCCCCGGCAAGAGGAATAAGAACTGTGGTGTGAATTTCACCAAGACCACGGCCACATAACGGAAAAATACTTTGCTCTGAAAGACGAGATTGAGAAGATGATGAAGGAAGGGAAGCTCAAAAAGTACGTCGACAAAGGTGCCTTCAAGAGGGGCCGAGGGGACGACCCCAGAAAGAAGCGAGGCGATGCATGCAGAGAAGGTCCTCAAAAAAGAGGGGACGACCCTTCTAATGGTGAGGACGACCCTGACCTCCCGCCGAGAGACGACCATGGCCATGTCAAGAGGTTTAATATGATCTCGCTCGGAGTGGGAGTGATCTCCGGGGGTCTCACAGGAGGAGGGTCTGAGGTCACCGACAGGAAGGTCCGTGTGGCTGAGGCCAAGACAGTGGCGAAGACGGTACACGCAACTTCCCTGGAGGTCAAGTCAGAAAAGAGGAAGAAGGTCGATATGGACACACTGATAGTGGGGTTTTCAAGAATGGACTTCAAAGGCCTCTTAGCCCCACATGATGACCCTCTCGTCATCACTACCAGGGTGCACGGATGCGAGGTGCCGTGGATCTTGGTAGACGGGGGTAGTTCTGCAGATGTGATGTTTTGGCCATGCTTCAAAGCCTTGGGTCTCAGCCGTGCTAGACTCGTCCCCTACCATCATCCATTGATTGGGTTCAGTGGGGAAAAGGTTCACCCCCTTGGGGTATATGAGGCCGATGTGAGGATGGGGGACGAGTGGCCGAGATGTCTCACCAAGAAGGTCAGTTTCTTTGTGATGGATGAGCAGGTGTTTTCGGACTACAACATCATACTGGGGCGTGGGGACCTCAAGGGGTTTGAAGTCGTGCCGTCTACGGTCCATCAGATGATCAAATTTCTAACCCCTTACGGGGTGGGGGAAGTTCAAGGAGGCCAGACGACAGCGAGAGAATGTTACTATAACTCCACTGAAGAAAGGGAGGCACACAAGAGGGTTACAACCACTTATAATATTGATACCCTAGACCCCAGAGATGAAACGAAGCTGAAGAAAGGAGAGGCTGCGGAAGAGGTAGAATCCATCATCCTCGATGAGGATGATACGGAAAAAACCGTCCAAGTTGGCAAGTCTCTGAAGCCCAACATCAAGGAAGACCTCATTAAACTGTTGAGGAGAAGGCGAAATGTTTTCGCCTGGAGTCATGTAGATATGCCAGGGATTGACCCTGAAATCATGTGCCACAAGCTCAATGTGGTAGAGGGAGTGAAGACGGTGAAGCAGAAGAGGAGAATTTACTCCAGAGAAAAATATGAGGTCATCAGGGACGAGGTTAAAAAATTAGAAGACGCTGAATTTATCAGAGAGGTCATCTACCCTGAATGGCTGTCCAATGCAGTCATTGTCCCAAAGGCCAACGACAAGTGGAGAATGTGCGTGGACTTCACAGACCTCAACAAGCATTGTCCCAAAGACAGCTTCCCTCTCCCCCGCATCAACCAGATGGTAGACGCTACCGCAGGCCATGAGCTCATGAGTTTTATGGATACCTATTCAGGGTACAACCAGATCTTTATGAACCCTGAAGACTCGGAGAGGACCGCCTTCATCACGGACAAGGGGACATACTGTTACAGGGTCATGCCCTTTGGCTTAAAAAATGTGGGGGCAACGTACCAGCGCCTCGTAAATAAAATGTTTGAAGACCAAATTGGGAAGTTTATGGAGGTCTACGTAGACGACATGCTGACTAAGAGTCTGAAGGCAGAGGATCATGTGGCAGACCTGGAGAGGACCTTTAATACGATGGACAAATACAAGATGAAGCTTAATCCGGCCAAGTGTGTCTTCGGGGTCGGAGCAGGGAAGTTCTTGGGGTTCATTGTCAATCAAAGAGGCATCGAGGCCAATCCTGAAAAGATAACGGCCCTTGTTGAAATGAAGACCCCCAAGTCCATTAAAGACGTTCAGAGGCTCACAGGGAGAGTTGCTGCCTTGAACAGGTTCGTGTCTAGGGCCACAGACAAGTGCTTGCCATTCTTCAAGACCCTTAGGAAGGCCTTCGAATGGAGTGAAGAGTGTGATGAGGCTTTCAGGGACCTAAAGTCGTACTTAGGGTCTCCCTTGCTTCTATCACGACCCGTCCAGGGTGAACGACTTTATGTGTACCTCGCCGTCTCAGAGTCGGCCATAAGTGCATCCATTAAGAGAGATGAAGACGGGATACAAAAGCCTGTGTATTTTAACAGCAAGGCACTCCAGGGGGTAGAGAAAGATACCCGAGGATGGAGAATATGGCCTACGCCTTGATCCATGCCTCGAGGAAGATGAAGTCGTACTTCCAGTCCCATACAATGGTCATCCTCACCGACTCTCCTCTTAGGCAGGTCCTACACAAGCCAGAAAAATCAGGTAGGTTGATGGCTTGGGCTATAGAGCTGGGGGAGTTTGACATTGTGTAACAGCCTAGGATTGCCATTAAGGGGCAGGCATTGGCAGACTTCGTGGCTGAGTTCACTTGGGAAGATGATAAGGCCGAGGGTGAGACCATCGGGAAGACGGATACAGAAGACAAACCCGCCGACACACCCGTAGATAGGGCCGAGACAAGCATTGCTAGAAGAAAGCGACTGAAAACGAAGAGGGAAGATACATCTTTAGACAGGGGTCCCTCTCTGAGGGAAATTTTTCAGAGGGAAAGACTCTGTGCAGCCTCTTCGTTGACGGGTCCTCCTGTGACAGCGGAAGTGGAGCTGGACTGATACTATTAGCACCCGATGGCACAGACGTCGAGTACGCACTGAGGTTCAATTTCAGAGCCTCCAACAACGAGGCTGAATACGAGGCCTTGGTAGCAGGCCTCTCCTTAGCTAAGTCTCTTAGTGTCGGCCAGATTTTGGTCCATAGTGATTCAAGGCTAGTGGTGAATCAGATACTAGGGGCCTACGAGGCTAAGGACGAGAGGATGGCTAGATACCTCGAGAAGGTGAGGTCACTACTGAAAGGCTTCAGAGAAGTAAAATTAAAGAGGATACCTAGGCTCGACAATGGCCGTGCTGATGCCCTTGCGAGATTGGCTTCCGCAACTAGGACAGACATCAGGAGGACGGTCCCAGTGGAAATTTTACTTCAACCAACTATTGAAGACCCCGAGGGAACACTTGGCAGTTTCCTAAATGTTTCTCAAGAATCCTCATGGATGGACCCTCTAATCAGATACATTAAAGAGGGTGAGATGCCAGAAGCAAGGCAAGAAAGGAAGAAGCTGAGATACAGGGCATCCAAATTCACTGTCATCGGGGACACGCTGTACAAAAAGGGGTTTCTGCTCCCCTTACTTAGGTGTGTGCATCCCTCAGAAGTCCCTCCCATCTTGCAAGATGTGCACGAAGGGTCATGCTCAAGCCACATCAGGGGTAGATCCTTAGCGAAGAGGGTGATCACCCAGGGCTACTGGTGGCCGACCTTGGGGAAAGACGCCGCATCATATGTAAAAAAGTGTGATAAATGCCAAAGATTTGCTACCATCCCTCATCAACCCCGTCAGCCTCTTACCTCCATTACATCTCCGTGGCCGTTCGCAGTGTGGGGGATTGACCTGGTAGGGCCCTTACCAAGAGCAGTCAATAACTATCGGTTCCTCATTGTAGCAATTGACTACTTCTCAAAGTGGGTAGAGGCCGAACCAATGGTCATAATTACAGAGCAGAAGACCTTCCAGTTCATCTGGAAAAATGTGATATGCAGATATGGTCTGCCCAACACCCTCATTTCAGATAACGGGACGCAGTTCAAGAATGCCTCTCTGCAGAACTGTGAGAGGGTAAATATCAAATAATTTTTCTCCACCCCGGGCCGACCTCAGGCCAATGGGCAAACCGAAGTTACGAACAGGACAATCCTAGATGGAATTAGGAAGAGGCTTGAGGAGGTAAAAGGAAGATGGGTCGAAGAGTTATATGCAGTGTTGTGGGCATACAGGACGACAGTGAAGACCTCTACCGGGGAGACCCCATTCATGCTAGCTTATAGATCAGAAGCCGTCATCCCCACCGAAGTTGAGTTTCCTACTCATAGGGTCCAAATGTACGACCCCCAGGGAAATGCAGAAGAGAGGAGACTCGACTTGGACCTAATTGAGGAAAGGAGGGAAGACGCTGATATAAGGCAGGCTTCCTACCAGCAGAGGACCGCAAGGTTTTACAATCAGAGGGTTAAACAGAGACCTATTGCAGTGGGGGACTTGGTCCTCAAGAAGACTTGGCAAAAGCCCAACAAGCTCCATCCTAATTGGCATGGTCCATATAGGATCATCGATGAAGTTGTCCCTGGGACCTATAGACTAGAAAACCTAGAAGGGGAACCTTTTTCCAATCCCTGGAATGCAGACCATTTGAAGAAATACTATCAGTAGTGTTGTAAGGTCTTGAAAGGCCATAATTGTAATGAGAGTTGCTTCAACAGAACACTTTGGAAAATAAATGAGAAATATCAGTGTTTCCCTCATCCTGTGGTTGTCAGTTCTAGCACACATGGAAACATCTATAGAGAACCACCCTCGGCTATAATGAGGGCTAGTGGAGGGGACGACCCCACCACTGTCCTCAAGAAAGACGAGGGTAGACTTCATTAAAATCATTAATTTGGTAAGTTGAACCCTCGGCTATAATGAGGGCCAGTGGAGGGGACAACCCCACAACTGTCCTCAAGAAAGACGAGGGTAGACTTTGTAAAAACCATTAATTTGGTAAGTTGAACCCTCGGCTATAATGAGGGCCAGTGGAGGGGACGACCCCACCACTGTCCTCAAGAAAGACGAGGGTAGACTTTGTAAAAACCATTAATTTGGTAAGTTGAACCCTCAGCTATAATGAGGGCCAGTGGAGGGGACGACCCCACCACTGTCCTCAAGAAAGACGAGGGTAGACTTTGTAAAAACCATTAATTTGGTAAGTTGAACCCTCGGCTATAATGAGGGCCAGTGGAGGGGACAAACCCACCACTGTCCTCAAGAAAGACGAGGGTAGACTTTGTAAAAACCATTAATTTGGTAAGTTGAACCCTCGGCTATAATGAGGGCCAGTGGAGGGGACAACCCCACCACTGTCCTCAAGAAAGATGAGAGTAGAGTTTGTAAAAACCATTAATTTGATAAGTTAATCCCTCGGCTATAATGAGGGTCAGTGGAGGGGACAACCCCACCACTGTCCTCAAGAAAGATGAGGGTAGACTTTGTAAAAACCATTAATTTGGTACCCTCGGCTATAATGAGGGCCAATGGAGGGGACGACCCCACCACTGTCTTCAAGAAAGACGAGGGAAAGGTTAGTGGCATTAACAAAGACAACAAACCAACAAAGAGCAAACCATAAAAGCAGTAAATATGGAAGACAGTAGAAGAAGACGATGATATTGATTAAAGCGTTACACAAAATATCCAAGTGTTTTACAAAACAGAGCACAAAAATAATAGGTACACTATGAGGGTATGGGCTACAGGCAACCACCCTAAGGGACGATGTCAGAGGGCAGAGCCTCAACATCTACAGGAGTGGTCTCCTCAATAACCAGAACTGGATGATCTTCAGAAGTGCCGACCCCCTCGACTTGAACTTGGGATTCCACTTGGTTGAGAGCCTCGGCAATTAAGGGATCGTCCAGTTGAACACCCTCCAGTGAAGGACGAACCGAGGACACGACGTCGCCAAAATTGAGGACGACCCATTGGGAGGCAGTCCTGATTCCTCTTTCCAAATATTCAAGGACGAAGCCCTGAAACTCGTCAGAAACTTTGTAAGCCTCAACAGCATCGGCCTCGGCTTTCATAATGGCTGCTTCAAGGTCAGCTTTGTACTTGGCCTCCATATTGGTCAAGGCCTCGTCCTTTTCCTTGAGAAGTAAGTCCCTCATGCTGAATAGCCCTTTCGGCCTCATGCTGCCTTGAGAAGTAAGTCCCTTAATGTCCTCGTCGTGCTGCCTTGTCAGCTCGTCCAGGATCCTTGCATGCTCAGTCCTGGAACTTTCCAACTCCGCCCTTGTAGTGTCAAGATCAGACTGAAGATCAGCCTCATGCTGAATAGCCCTTTCGGCCTCATGGAACTTCACCTGATTCTCGGCCATCCACTTGGTGGCTGAGGTGAGGTCACAAACAGACTGCACGAAAAATGAACAGATATCAAGAGGGGCCGAGGGAACAGTTGGTGAAAGAATGAAATTTAAGATGTGGGTCAGAACCAATATATGTGCAAGGGAGTGCAGACCATAGTCGTACACTTTGGCTGGAGGCATCTTTGACAAGAAGTCGTAGTCAGCAGCCGAGGGTGCAGAGAACATTGAGGCCTTGGCTGCCCTCAGATTTGCAATGAGCGACGAGGGCTCGGCTCTCAGATGCGCCAGGTTATGAGACCAAAAGGCCCCCATACTGGATGAAGAGGTCATCCCCTTAGAGGCTTCGACCCTGGCCCTCGTCCGAAAATCAGGCCGAGGGTCAACGGGGGCCTCAGGCTCCTTCCTTTTATTACTGTCAGTGGTCGGCTCCACCACCATCGGCCCAGCGGCCTTTGTCTTCCTCGGAGCCTGCTGAGGCTCTTTCCCCTTCTTCTTGGCCAGTCCAGATAGTAAGCTGGGAGCAGTTATTTCCCAAAGATAATCCGATATACCTGCAGGACCACCTGATAAGAAGACGACACGTCAGAAAAATGCAGAGATAAAGAGAAAACACTTCAAAAATAAGTAAAGAATGGAAAGTATGCAGTGTAACTCACATAGTTCTGTCAGAGGGCCGACCCTCAGACCAGCTTCTTTGAGGAACCGAGGGGTCATCAAGTCTTCAAATTTGGGAAGTTCACCCTCTCTCCCTCTTCCTCTCAGGTAATCAACAATGTCCTTCTCCTCCAGGCTAAGTCCAGGGTCTAATCTGGCCTTCATGGAGGGGTTAGACCACTTCCTGGGGACCCTCGGACTATCGGCAACGGGCTCCCACCCCCCGGAGATGAAGAAAAACCTATTTTTCCAATCATGGTTGGAAGTTTGCGCCACATGGAGGAGTTTCTTCTCAGAGCTCCTTGCCCCCAGATGATAATATCCAGGCTGTTTGGACGAAGAGGTAATGTTGTAACAACCCAAAAATAGGTCAGCCGAGGGCTCATCGGTGAAGGCATTCTTCCACAAGAAAATATATCCCAGGATCGTCCTCCAGGAGTTGGGGGGAAGTTGAGAGGGAGAAACACCAAGGGCAGAAAGGATGTCTATAATGGTAGTATGTAGAGGGAATCTGACTCCGACCTTGAGCATTTGTTCGTAAACTGCAACCTCTCCCTCTCCACAATCAAAAACCCTCTCAGACTCAGAGGGAACCCTCATGGTTATGCTGAGAGGCACTCCATAGGCATGCCTCCATATCAGGAGGTCACGATCCCTAACAGAGGAGATAAAGGACGAGGCATGGGAGGTATCAACTTCGTCATCTGTGTCATCGTCCTCGTCCTCAGTCCCCTCCCCCTAGGCCGGAGGGCCCTGTGGAAAAGCCACTTGGAAGGCATGGGGAGACAGGGTTGACACGGGGACAGCCTCAGAGGGGACCGTACCCTCAGCCTCTCGGCCTGGTCTTAGGTCAGACATCTCCCTCCTACCAGAAGTTTCAGCACCAGTTGGAGAGGATGCTCTCTCATCCATCTCACTTAGTTTGGTAGTCTCGGCTGGACGAGCGGATGACTCACAAGACTCAGACGGTTCAAATGGTTTTATGGTGGAAAGACGAACGGGAAAGATGGGTCGTACCCAATTAGGGTCGGCCCCTCGTCTCCTCTCTTCCTCTTCCTCTATTCGTCTGATCTCGGCAAAGAGTTTCTCTCTCAAGGATGGGAACTCAGATATTAAGCTATAAAGCCTCCTAAGAATTAAAGGGAAGACTCTACACTTGGAGAAATTACACTAAACTTAGCTAACTTAGCTACAAATAAATGGGAAATTGACCAGGTTGGACTTTTGGATCAAAACAAAGGAACTCAATGGATTCTGTCAAGAACACCCAAGAACAAGTTACCGGAGAAGACGCCGGAAAAAGTTATGGCACAACCTAAAGAAAATGCAGCCCCACAACCCTAAAAAACAAATAGAAATGAAGGCAAAAGAGAGTACCTGATAAAGAGAGCAAAAAACGTTGCTAAGACTTGAAGAATTGAAGGCTGCAAATGGCGATAAAAGCTGATGAAACTCTAGAGAGAGAATGCTTGGGCGCGAAGAAGAAGAAGAAGGAGAGAGAGTTTGAAAATCTCTTAAATACCTTAGCAATGAGTGGGCCCATTGACCAAGGCGGGACACAGCCCACGAGGAAGGCATCATTAGGGCACAAAGCCCCAAGAAAAGTGTGCAGCCGCCATGCCTTGGAAACTGGAACAGCAATGAGTGTCTACCCAGGTGTCACTCACTTAACTGATCATACACGCATCCCAATTACAACACTATCCCTTAGCCATCTCAACAGCACCTATGGCTAAGGGCTGGGGGTGATTGATATACCCGTTTATATCCTCGGCCTGGCTGAAGATTACCTCCAATCAGACGACCCCTCAGAGGAGCCGACCCTTCATTATGTTCTAGACGACCCTACGAGGGGCCGACCCCTCCAACGGGCTCCATACGACCCCTCAGAGGGGCCGACCCTTCGCCAGACTCCAGCCGACCCTACGAGGGGCCGACCCTTCACCACTCTCCAGCCGACCCTACGAGGGTACGACAGTACGAGGCCAAAATTGGGCCAGGCTCACTACTGGAAGAAACTTTGCCCTCGGCCTCGGCTCATAGGCCGAGGGTGACATCATGACAGCGCGTGGTTTGGGAGACGTGTGGAACAGTGCGCGTGAGGCTCATATGGCACATGGAAGACCGTTATAACCAAATCACACCCTCACGTGAGGGAATATTATGTCATCATTTGGCATCTACAAGTGTCAACAGGGGATTGGCTAGATCATCATTCACATGCACCATGCATACTTGGGGGGTACACTACACCCCCCAATACCTATATATACTTGTCACCTACCACCCTACAGGGGATCGATCCATTAACTGTAGCCCTAGCTAAAACTCTGCTTGTACACACAGTAGAGAGAGAGAGAGGGTTATGTTCATTGTATCAAGGGCCATTAGTGCCCATACTTAGTGGATCACACACTCACAGTGGATGTAGGCCAAATTGGCTGAACCACTATACATCATTGTCTTGTTTCCTCTTATACTCATCCCCTTCTATATACTTATACACAGATACATCTCTATGGCTGCCATGGTTGCTACTGCTTGAGTTCACTATCACTTATCCGGTGGTGCTAAATCTTAGCATCATCAGTACTAAAACTGAGATCCTACACTAGATCTGAAATAAAAGAATTGTCTAAGAAAGCCCTGCAACATCCACATGTGCTGCAGCTCCAAAATCCATGGAATGAAGTCATGCTGGGTGTCCCTGTGGCTGGGCACCTAAAAGGTTTTAGAAAGGATTTTTACATAGCAAGATTTAGTACTCAAAACATTTAAAAATATTTTGCAAGAAGCTATCACAAATATGAGTTATTAATTATACAAGTTAAGATTTCGTACACTCTCTTGAGTTACCTCGCCCCTCTCCTATAGTGCACGCCTAACGTTGGTACTTAGTCCATCTAGCTATATTACCCAATCCAACTGGACTCGAATACTACACTGGGCTTATCTACTCTCTAAGTCACCATATCATACATGCAGTATATTAATAGTTCATATATCATATTTTTTACACATAGATAACTTATTCATTTCTGGTTATCTTTATTCTTCTTTTATAATTAAGTCTCACAACTTAATTATTACTAAAATATTATCAGTCCATCTTTTTATCCACTATTCATGTCAGTAGATAATACCTACAGTATACATTGATCATACGATGTATACTAAATATTAGTTATCACTAATATGTCCTTATAATACACACATAAAGGACTCTTGGTTCAGAATAACTCATCGACCCAAGTAAGAGTTGGTTCAGAATAATACATCAACCCCAACTATTTATATATATACACATATGCTGGCTCGAACTCTTTCATCACGACACCAGTTTTAAGGTTTGGTTCGACATTCTTTATTGACCCTAAACATAAAATAACTCTATGTTAGTTCGGAATATCTCATCGACCCTAACATAATCAATTTAGGTATAATTCTTTTAACCTAAAAGTTCATACAATTCAGTTCTAACACACCCGACCTATCAATTATGTTCGTACGTAATATTTTATTCTCTTATATTCACAGTACTTATTATTTTACAATTTGTTATCACTATCGCATTTAATTGAGTATATGCACTACTCTAAGGGCCCTAGTTACCCCTCAAATTAATTCAGTAGTTAATTCATCTTTACCCTACTTATAATTATTTTGAATTCATGTTAACTCCCTTCGTAACTTAAATTCACCATTTCCGATACTCGACACGTTCGTTCTTTGCTTATCTAGTCATTTTCTAAGTCTTTCTCTCAATGACTATGATGGGTCTCAACCCTCTACCTATTGGCCTTTATTGAGTCCTAAGATATATATAAAATCACTCTAAACTTCCTAATAAGTGACGACCATCGAAGAAAATTCACTCAAGAAGATTTTTCGGGAAATAGCGGGGGTCGATCGATCGACCTTCAACATCGATCGATCGACTGATGAACATCGATCGATCGATCTTCATAGTCGATCGATCGACTGTTCTGGGTAGCTTATACATGTTTCGTCTTTCTTAAGTTTTAACAACTCAAAACTCCATTAAATCTTCTGGAACTATCTACCAACATCACCAATTAGTTTTTATATGGATATCGACTATTCCTAACGTTAAGATATCATCAAATCTTCATGAAAATCATCCAAGAAACACAATTATTCTTAACTTCTCAAAACCCTAGATATATGGTTTCTTTATCTTAAATCATCATATACCAGATTTATATTTCGTAATAGGAATCATATTTCTTCTGTAATTTAATCCTCTACAGATGTAAATCTAACTACATGCAAGTCCTATCCCAAACATGCATCAAATCTTCCTTCAAGAATTATTCAAACCCATTTATTCTACACATCTTATACATGGATATTATAACTCAGATTTAGATTTTGTAAATAACCACTTGCATTGATTAAGAGATGACCAGATTTCGTGGTTGTTGTAGAGTTTAATTGTTTGTCTCCTTCAATCTTCACTCTTCAATTGCTTGAGTTTCAAGGATTTCTTTTAATCTCTCACACTTCTTCTTTTTATGCTTTGAGAATAACTTCTCTTTTCTCTCTAATGGCCTCTCCGTGAGTTATGAGGTTTCTAACCCTAATTCCTTATTTAACCAGATGATAAAAGACTCCAAAATTCGTTAGTCCTCCCACTCCTATCTTTTAAAAGACCAAAATGCCCCTGAATGGTCCCGACTTAGCCCAAAGATGTCCCGGGACCCGACTAGTACCCCTGGGTATACTATTTTGACCCTTTCGGAGCTAATCGTGATCTCTAAATTGTTATTTGAGTCACTCATATAATATTTCTTATCTCAACCTCTCGTTAGCCCATGTTTGGCCCTCGGTTAAGATTTAAATCATATACGACCATATCACTCGTTATGACGTAAGGTAAATTCATGAGTTATTCACAAGTCATTTTCAGTAACTCAACTTAAAATATTAAATCATCTCATTTAATATTTAGATCATCTTAAATTACTCTACTCACGTAATTTAAGTATAAGGTCTCATTAAATTACTCTACTCACGTAATTTAAATATATGGTCACATTAAATTACTCTACTCGCATAACTCAAATATGAGTTCCGTATTTTCTATTTAATCGCTTTATTAATTAAATTCTAAATACGTAGAAATACGGGGTATTACATAACGTCTTCTCGACCTCTAGATCAATATCAGAATTATCGCTCTCACCTGATGTTACATGGCATACCCCTAACGTCTTTCTTATGTGATTCCTCCCGTGCTCGTGTACTATCTCTTCTTTAAGATCCGTCTCTCGCGATCCGCCCTCGTCACCCTCGGGCTTGATGATGTTGAAGATATTTGTTTCGAGAGTAATGTTCCCGAAAGTGAGATCGATTTTCCCATCGCCTGTATTAATAAGTGAATTAGCCATAGATAAGATTGGATGTCCAAGGATGACAGGAACATGATTACTCGGTAAAGCTGAGGGCTCCTCGTCCCAAATGACAAAATACACCAGGAAGTAGAAAGTGTCAACTTGGATAATCACATCCTCAATAACCCCCCGAGGTATCTTTACGGAACGATCTGCGAGTTGGAGAGTCATCATTGTGGGCTTAAGGTCCCCCAATTCTAATTGGTTATAGATGGAATAGGGGAGAATGTTAACACTCGCCCCCAAATCTATTAGCACTATCTCAATTTGATTGTTCCCCATGATGCACGAAATGGTCGGTGCACCCAGATCTTTAAATTTTGGTGGAAGGTCGCTTAATAGTACGAAACTGATGTTATGTGTTAAAAACACTTTTTTCTTTACCTTTAGCCTACGTCCACCGTGAGTAAGTCCTTAAGAAACTTACCATACGCGCGAATTTGCTTTATGGTCTCAAGTAAAGGTAAATTAATCTTTACTTGTTTAAGAACGTCTAACACATCGTCGTGAGAGGTCTCCTTGGAGTGGGTTACTAACCGTTGAGGGTATGGAGAAACAATTGGAGGTTTCACAACCACCTCAGGCCTGACTGTGTCGTCATTACCACTCTTTCTCATGAGGACATCTTCAGTCTCTTTCGTGCCGAGCGAAATATCCTTGTCATTTTTCTTGTTGTGTGGGGGAGGTGACAAGTCAACAACTCTTCCACTACATAGAGTGGTTACCGTGCTACACTGCTCTTGATTATCGTTGAAAGTGGAGCTCGCACTAGGTTGACCTTGGGGAGGTCTTTGGCCTTGGGCCAAAAAATTTACCCTTCTCTTGGATACTCACGGTTGATTGTAGCTTTGAAATGTTAGCATTTTTCTCGTCAAACATCTGGGTGCTTTGATTATTCGTTACTTATTGGTCTTGTATGAATTGATTTATCGAATCCTTAAAATTTCGCCTCGGTGGGGTGATATACGGCGCGGGAGCTGGTGCTGGCATATTTGGAGCTTGTTGAAAGTGCAGAGGCGGTGGTGGAGGAGGGGCAACGTGTGAATTAGGACTCAACATGGCACTTTGTTACCCATAACTAAAGCCAGGATGGTTCCTCCACGAAGGTTTGTAATAATTTCGTGAAGGGCATTAAAATTATCCTTAAAATCACCTATCGCTCACACTTTCCCTTGACGCAGAACTTTACAGGCGGGTATCTTCGGGCATTCCTCTGTTGAATGGGCCACCTCACAAATGGCACACACCTTTTCTTTCATATGTTTCTCTTGCCCGTAATTCTGTGACACCCCGACTAATTAAACACCGGGTAGCTGCTTCTTTATTTAGATTAATACAAAATGTCAAGTTGGTTCAGTTCATAGCATCACTGTCGAAAACATTTAATTAACTACTAGCCACCTAATATTTAAAATAGTGAAGTGCTAAATTTTTAATATTTAAATTAACCATCAACTAAATAATTTAAATCATCATCAAACAATAACATGAACAATCTCATAAGGTAATCAACGGAATGAAATAACTGATGTCTGGAGTAAACTCTCCAATAATAGCAGCAATGTAAATAAACCCAATACAAATGTATAAATGAATAAATAAATCCCAAGACTGAAATAAAATGAAGGTCTAAAATTGTTATCTCTGAATAAGAGTGGGCAACAGGACCTAACTAGAATAGATAACTCCAAAAGAAGCAAGGATGGATGTGGAGACGTCTAGTAACGAGATCCTGTAACTTCCACAGTAGCTACAGCACGTCGATGGAATTGAACTCCTATGCTTGGTGTCCCTGTGGCTGGGCACCTAAAATGTTTTTTTTTTACAAAAAAAAAGATTTGGAAGTAAAGGGGTCAGAGCCCGAGGTGAAAGTAGTTTAAAATATAGCAAGTGTTTAATTGCATTAAACAATATATATTATACACATGTTAGTTACGTGCTCTCACATGAGTTTTTCACCCTTCAACTAATGTGCGCGCCTAACGTATACCCTTAACCCATCCAAGTTATGCCACTAATTAACTAGTCCGTACTAACTCTTATCTTCACATTTTAATATAGGGTGTCTATTCATATTACCCAAATATACCCTACGTAAGTCTTATATTTACGTTAATTAAATTGCTTATCTCAAGTAGTATATGAATTTTCACATTGTTAACCCCTTTTAAATATCTTAATTATTCGCATCTGCTAAGCAACCGTGAATTAGTCACAAGTACATATATCTAAATCTCAGTATATATACAGAAACATGGAACCCCTGGGCTAAGTTGTAGTGCACACATACTCTTCTATCGAATCCCGGTACATCACGTACATAAGGATCACGCGTTTCGAATCGCTCAGGAACCGTTTCAGTAAAAGTCACACATATTGGAGGCGAACATAGTTCACATACCCATGGGTCACGCACATACCTACATTCCCATGGTCAGCTGACTTATCAACTCACAGATAAGTCATTCACAGTCCTATGTCCTTTAGGTACCAATCTAAATCCCCCCTAAGGCACACAAAGATAAGATGGTCCTTTTCCAAAAATCAACCTCCCATGATAGCAAGTATGGTAGATATGTCATACATACAATAATCCATATACCAAGCATTCACACAACTCAGATAATCATCATATTACTATAGGTACTTTCCATCCCTATACCGTAAGTCTTATATGTACTCTAATATCATCCCATTTATTTCCCGTAATACGTTTAGCCGATAACTCTCTCGTCGTATAATTTCGAGTACTTAAACCTGGCCCAAAAGTTTACTGAGTCCCCCACTTGTCCCTAAGGTTAGTTCAGTAATTTAAGGTCCCTATTTTTGCCTCTAACCTTAAGTTATCACTTATATAAATTAAATTCATTTTCTCACAACTTCTAATAGTAACTCACTCGTTGGAAACTCGTAAGTTTCACACTAAGTCCCAAATCAATTCTAATATGTTTCGGGTTTCGAATACACCCCTACTGGTCTTCCCTAAGTCTCAATATGTTCACATAGTCCTCACCAATAACTTTCAAGAGTCGTAATCGATTAAATATTAAAAGGAAAAAATATCACAAGTGCAGGGGGAGTCGATCAATCGACTCAAGAATGTCGATCGATCGATCCAGTTGATCGATCGACTATGAATGTCGATCGATCGATCAAGCAGTTACAACCCAATTTTTTTTGCATTTTTGGCATGGTTTAATCTGCAATTTTCATTACATGATACCTTTTTCTAAAGTCAACGTATTAGATGGTATAACAACCTAAATACATGATTCCTAACGTTTCAGAATTCTTAAATCATCATGAATCACCCTTTTTCTTGAATTAAATCATCTAATTATCAAAAAAAACCCATTTCTCTATTTTCTTCAAGAACATCACACAACTCAACATAAATTCATAATTATCTATGCATGGATCATGATTTCGTGACTGATATATTTCCAGAATTGATTCTACATACAAATCCTACCCAAATTAATATTTTTGTCTCCAATTTCACAAATTTTGAATATTATTAAGGTTATTCTCAATTTCTAAAATATCATGGGTAACATATACACTGATTATTGCAAGTTAAATCACTTTCCTGGAAATGAAGATTCTGATCCTTTGAAGCAAACGATATGAAAGTGATCCTCTCTTCCGATCTACCCGGTGGTGGAGACGGTGGTGCAAAAGCCTCTAAGTGGTGGTTCTCCTTTGGAAACTTCCTTCTCTTCCTCTTTAATGGTCGTTTGTGATTTTTGGTTGTGAAAGCCCTAGGAGACCTAAGTGTTGGCTTATATAATTACTCTAAAATTCGTGGGTTACTATTCCTCAAAAAGTCAAAATGACTAAAATACCGGTGCCGGTTAGGCCTAAAATGCACCGGGACCCAACCTAAACCCCCGGCTAGTGTTTTCTGACTATCTCGACCGTTTCGGACACGTTGACGCACTTAAAATGACCATACGGATGATATAAAAATAATGTACTTTTAAATTCATTAAATTGGTTCCTAACACGTGCGTCTCAACTTAATTTCCGAATTTGCCGTATTTATAACACGAGACAATCTTAATAAATTCAATAATCATATATTACCATATTCACTCAGTAATATTCAACATTATTATCATAATAAAATACTAAGTCTCGTCTCGCTAGTATTTAAATCCGGATTAATTTTTAATTAATTATCTCATTTAATTTAATTAATCCCAATAAATAAAATCAATATAATTACGGGGTATTACAGATTCAAGTGCTCCTTTCAATCTTTTCTCAATTTGGTAGACTCGAAGTTTCCACTCAACGTCCTTATACACATGATAGAGACCGGACGCGAAAGGATAAGTGGACCTAAAATTCTACCTCGCACATAGTTTCCACGAGTTGTTTGAAAACAATACTTATCCCTTGGTGGAAGAAAGAGATAAGGCGATACTTCTCAAAACCATAATATGGGGATGTGTTAACCAACTCTTGGAAGCACTCACAATATCGATCAAATGGCTCATTTTCTTTTTGTCTAAAAGTTTGAATTTGAGACTTGTGTGACACCCCGCCTAATAAAATACCAGGTGGTCAGTCCTATACCAAATTAAAACAGGAATCCCAGTTGGTTCATCCTTAGCATCACTGTCGAAAACTTTTTAAAACTTACTAACCACCTAGTATTCCAAAAGTTGGTACCAATTTTAACTTTTTTATTTAACCAAAACAGTACATGCGGAAATAAAAATAAACCATTCACATAACTTAATAAAACTCAACTGAATAATTAATTAAACAAATTTGCCGAATAAATCATCGGCCACTAAAGTGAAATCCAATACAAATATTCAACACCTGAATAAATACATCTGAAAACTGTACTGAGAAGTCTGGGCGACAAGCCCTAAATAAAACTAAAACTGATACATGATTTCCTACTGTAGGAATAAATGAACGATGCGTCTAATCCAAACTCCTGCTAGCATCCACATATGCCGCAGCTTTGTGTCCCTCGAATAGAATAACAATCCTGGCGTCCCTGTGGCTGGACACCTAAAAGGTTTTGAAAATAGTTTTCTAGCAAGGGTTAGAACCCAAAATATTCTGAAAATATTTAGCAAGTGAATTAACTGCAGTAATTTAAAATGCATGAATGCGCTCCATATTTATGTTAGTGTCGTACTCCCTTGTGGACAATCTCACCACTCTACTATTGTGCACACCTAACGGTTACCTTGACCCCCACCTAGTTGCACTACCCCGTCCAACTAGTCCTGCTATAACCTCCCCTTGCCATACTACTCTAACCCGAGTACAATGATTCTTGAATTATAAGTTATCTCACAATTAACTTAATTAATTCCTTCTTAAATAGTAGCATATAACCGTGTCACAAGTTATATAGAGTAAATACATCACACAATGTATTATTACCCGCACATAATATTGAATACCATTATATGCGTACCTTTGCTAAAACATCCATGCATATAACATATGTATATCCATACCTCCGAGTATACCCTCGCCGGATGATTCCCTTTAAAGTGCCATCTCACTAGGTGTGCTCACATAACCTAGTTACCCAAGTTGGAATCTCCCTCCAACCTGACCCAAAACATAAATGAAGTGGAGGCGGTCATATTCCTTCCCTCAAAGTGAGATAATCTCCTCACCCATATAACGGACGCTATGACCTGGGGATATACTCACCCTA
The DNA here is from genome assembly GCA_949130495.1 of Sambucus nigra. Lineage (NCBI taxonomy): Eukaryota > Viridiplantae > Streptophyta > Magnoliopsida > Dipsacales > Adoxaceae > Sambucus > Sambucus nigra. Next base: position 197,974,621 of record OX422212.1, read on the forward strand.
CTCCTCGAGCTAGGGGATTCACCCACATCGCACAACCTCCCTTGATAGCACTAGAGTATATAAGTTAAATAAATATCTAATCACTGATATTTAATCGCACGCACAATAAATATACACACACACACATATATATATATATATATATATATACTATCACTACACCATATATATATATATATATATATATATATATATATATATATATATATATATATATATATATATATATATATTATAAACCCCGGCTTTACCGTGTACTAAAAAAAAACCCGTAACACTAGCCTGTAATTTTTCGAGTCTCTGGCCCGACTCAACTTAATTAATTTTTTCACTTAATAATTTCCATCTTTCCGAGTCTGTGGTCCGACTCTAAATAGTAATACTCTACACAATAATTTATATGAAATTTGCCCGAGTCTATGATTCGACTCTTATTTAATTAATTTACACATTAATGAATTAACACAACTCCGAGTCTGTGGTCCGACCCTCATTTAATTAATTTATATATTAATTAATTAACACATATCCGAGTGTGTAGTCCTTTAATTTGGCTCCAAGATCCCCAAATTGGCTCTTGATTTGCTTTCCCCTAAATTCCCTCTCAAACCCTAGGTTGAGAGTTATGTTGACTGTCATTCCCTATTCTCTCAATTAGGTTTAAAAACTTTAATCCCGTTTTTGGCCATCTGGGCCTAATTAAAATGGCCCAACTCACCCTGTGTGGGCCCGTCTATGCCCAAAAATACCCCTAGAACCAATTACTATCCCCGGGTACTCTTTTCTGACTATCTCAACCCATCTGGACGCAACCGTGCACTCGGAATCGTCATCCGAAATATTTTTTGTCATTTCCAAATTACGACCTCAAAATAGGACACACGAGATTTCGAACCATTAAACTTAAAAATCGCCAATTATAAATAATTCGGCTCACTCAAATAAATTCTCCAACTCATGAATTTAAGTTTTTCCAATTTAAATACTTTTATAACTCCCAAAAATAATTAAATATTAAATCCTCAAAATTACGGGGTGTTACATACTCCCCCCCTTACAAAGGAATTTCGTCCTCGAAATTAAAATGAGCGTAATGTTCCAAGCTTCGCATATCATGTGCCTCTAAGCCCGCTATATCTATCCCATCCGCTTCTAACCATACGTTACACAAGTATGCATTTAAATTAACCAGGGTGCCCATACGCCCTATACCCGTGCTTAACCGCACAAAATTTGCCTTAATTAACCTAGGTGCCCATACACCCTATCCCCGTGCTTTACCGCACGAAAGCTACCCGACTATGCTAGTCGTAACCCGTAATATAACTTCGAACCCGTAGTCATATCACATATATATATATATATATATATATATATATATATATATATATATATATATATATATATATATATATATATATATACCGCCCGGGGTACCCAACCCATGTACTAACGACCAAACATCTTCCCACTTTCCAACGTTGCACTAAGTTTCATGCGTGGGATGCCTAGCAAAGTGAAATCCAAATAAGGAACCCTCCCGATACACTACTACCCAACATTGTCGGTCGTTGAGATCCGTTAGACCCTCAATCCATAGAACGTACCCCTAAATACTTGTCTCTTAACACAAAAGTATGTACGCTTACCCTCATGATACCAAAGACAACATAAAATACCGTTCCCTTACTATCACTAGTCCTTGCGCAAAATAAATCCCGAGCTATCTCTCTTTGTTCGAAAATAAATCTAACCACCCTGATTCACTTAAGTAAACACCCCTACTTATCGGGATAAAATGTGAGAACACAAAACCTCACTTGGTGTCTATCGCACCACAAAATATAACATATATACACACATATACATAGGCTAAACGCCCTCTCATGTGATACCTCGTACCAATCATATCCTGGTGTCGCGAGCACCAAAACTTAACACCACTATCCACAATAGTTAAATTCCATCGCTATTCGACCGATATTTAGGAAATATTATCAACCTTACTCCCATAATTCTCGAAAGTAGTAACTCCTCGCATAATACAAACCTTCACTCAGTGTACACCTCCACTCTCCTATGAAGAACACTAAAGAACTCCGCTACCCCACGGAAAGTTTACCCACATACTATGGTTGTTACAGCCAACGCACCCACTAAATTCGACTCACATGCGGACTCTAGTGAAAAATAAGTCTTATTTTGTGACATCCTCTTTGTCACTCAAAAATATACCCCATGCCCCTAGGGTAAAAATAGTTACCTCCATACTCCAGCTGTAACGGCTGATCCTCGGGTTTCGGAGCATCTTCTCCCTGCCTGAATGCACTCATGACTTTCTTTAATGGTTGTATATCCAGGATCTTGTCCTGTAGTTGACCCCTGCCTCGCTTAAGACAGTCTCTCTTCATGTGTCTCGCTTCCTCACAAATGGAACACCTTCAAATACATTCACCCTGCCACTGGTCCCTTCCATACCGACCTTGTTGGAATTCCTGGCCATCCTGCCGATAGCCTCCAGTTCTAAATCGTTTGGCATGATTTCGCTGTCGAAATCCTGCCCCTGATTTCCCCCTGTCTGCTACTAGGATACCCCACTAGTGCTGTTCCCTCCAGCTTTATCCAACTGGTTAGTTTTCACTCCTCTCCCGCTTCCTTTCACGTGGAAGCGATATTCCTGACAGTGCCGGAGTGCTGCATTAACGACATCAGTATAAGCTACGAATGCGTAATTACCAATTAAATATTATTTGATTCTCCAAACTAACCCATTCACAAACTTTACTTTCTTTCTCTCTTCATTGCTTACCTCATCTTGTACAAAAAGTTGCCAAACGAGTAAATTCTTCCTCGTAATCGGCCACTGAACTGTCTCCCTGAGTCACCTCTTTAATTTTCTCATCATTTCGGTCTCAACCGCTGGAGGAAAATACTTGCGATCGAACCGCACCCAAAACTCTGCAATAGCTAGTGTATCCCTTTCCTCAATTGTGGTGATTGACTCCCACCACTGTAGCGCTGCTCCCACTAAATTAAAAGTGGCTAGCATTTGCTTTTGCACCTCATCGTAATCTCCCATGCGTAGGTGACGCTGGATATCTCTCTTCCTTAACACGCTAGCACTATATCTGAACCCCCTCGCAACTCTGGTGGGTGTCCACTCTTAAAAAATCTCTCGTACTTGCTACCACCCCGACGGCCTAGTGTGAGCCTGAACATCTGGCGTCATTAACACTTGTGGCTGATCCCGTGGAAAGTACCTTGCCATAGCAATCATCGTTTCTTCAACTGCCTGCACCACTAATTCAGCTACCTATGCTGTCGAAATCATCTCTAGCAGTTGTTGCGGTAACTGTTGCTCCTGATGAGCCTCTCTAGTCTCATCTCCCCCTGCTGCCCTAGCTGCTCTCTCTCTCCTGGGCGACATCTGGAATGAGAATCGAATCATATGAGTTAACTCTCAAATATAAATTTGGCAGAAGAACGTATATGCGCATACGTATGCGAATACAACAATCGTATAATAGGGATCTATATCAAAGATTGCTAAGCCGAAACGTGAAAAGCTGCACAGATCCTAAGGACACTAGAACCTGATGCTCTGATACCATCTGTGACACCCCGCCTAATAAAATACCGGGTGATCAGTTCTATACCAAATTAAAACAGCAATCCCAGTTGGTTCATCCTTAGAATCACTGTCGAAAACTTTTTAAAACTTACTAACCACCTAGTATTCCAAAAGCTGGTGCCAATTTTAACTTGTTTATTTAACCAAAATCATACATGCGGAAATAAAAATAAACCATTCACACAACTGAATAAAACTCAACTGAATAATTAATTAAACAAATTTGCCGAATAAACCATCGGCCACTAAAGTGAAATCCAATATAAATATTCAACACCTGAATAAATACATCTGAAAACTGTACAGAGAAGTCTGGGCGACAAGCCCTAAATAAAACTAAAACTGATACATGATTTCCTACTATAGGAATAAATGAACGATGCGTCTAATCCAAACTCCTGCTAGCATCCTTATATGGCGCAGCTCCGTGTCCCTGGAATAGAATAACATGAAGCACCTTATACCTTTGACTTACTTAAGTCTATATTGTATAAGTGTTCATCTAGTTTGGAAATAGTGACAAAATTGGTTGTATAACCTAGAATCCAAAGAACCTCAGACTTATTCACTCTCTAATCCTCTTCAATGATCCAAAAAAGGTATAAATTGAATCACACTACACACATTAGAAGTGCATACATGTGTATATATTGCTCATATTGATTGTGTGTTAAATTCCCCTTAAAATGTTGTTTTAATAATTTTTTGGGAATTTTTAAACATTTTTAAAATAATGTTTTCTTTAATAAAAGTTTGTTTATAAACTTTGTGGGGTTAAAATGATATTATGCAAAATTATTTTTTCATGAGAATGTTTGATTGGGTAGAATATCAATGCGCCAGAGACATTAGGGTGTTGCCTGTAATTAGTTTGGACGCGCGTTTGCCAGCCAATAACATGCCAACACTTGTCAAGCTCCTGTTATCTCTTTTGTGTTTGTTTTGTGAGAGAGCAGCCTGGTGAATTGTGGATCGTTAGATCAAACGTTATCAACGGCCTGCATGTGTTTAAATACTATCCGTGTGTTATCACTGTGGACCAATCATCTTCGTTTTAACCACCGCTATCTTAGCACCCTTGGATCAAAGTCAATATAGGAAGACTGAATCTCAACCATTGATTGCTATCTTCGATCTAGAACCTTCCTTGGCTCCTATTTAAACCCTCTCATTCTCATCCTTTTAAGACTTTTGACAGTCGTCTAAATTGAGAGAAAAAAAAAAGAGAAGAGAGAAGTGAGAGAGAAGAGAGAAAAGAAAAGAAAGAAGAGAGAGAAAGGGAAACTGAGTTAGATAAACCCTAACCCTAAACAACTTCAAACCATATTCAAACCTTCGTAATTTCAAAACCCCAAACACAACCTTGAGTGTTTGAGAGAGAGTGGTGTTACTGGTTTGATAGTTTGTAGCTGTAACCTCTTAATCTGTGATCTTGTTACCAACTTAGACGTTTTGGTGAGATCTGTATTTCTTTTTTCATAGAAATCTTAGATATACACTATTGCATGTTATATATCACTAGATCTGCATATTTGTTTCTCGTTTTGTGAAAATATTTGTTGATTTAGATCTGTAAATGTTTTCTGTTTCTTGTTCTTGTGAAACTAAACCTTGACCTAGTTGGATTCTCACTTGGAGGTTTTCAATCTCAAAAATATTTACAAAACTGAGATTGATTAAGATCTTGACTGATTTTGAAGCAAGATATCCGTGGAATCTGGGATAGATCAAAAGGTCAAAAGGTTTCAAGTTTTGTAAGAAAGAAAGAAAAGAAAATCACAGCATATAGTCTTTATATGTAATTTTTTAGGACTGTCTGTACAAACTAAGTGTGTGTGAGTTCATGCATGTGGATAGAAATCACATCACAAACACTTAACACACTACCACACTGAAAGTGTTGAGAATAAGATCAAAGATTATTGAGTCGACGCAAAGAAAGCTAAAGCATAGTGGAAGTTATCAAACTGGAGGAACATCATCCAAAATCAGATCTACAAAGAAGTTAGAAGGACACCAAGTGGGGTATATTCCTAAACTTAGAATAGGCTGAGTTGTGTGTATGTATGTTGTATTATTTGTAACTGCTATTTGTTTTTAGTGGATTTTTTTACTTTCATAACTTAGAAGTCACCGTGGATGTTTCCTCTATTGGGAGAGGTTTTACCACGTTAAAAATAGCGTGTTCTGATTATCTTCATCTCCTCATCTCATTCTATAGTGTGGTGATATTTTGAAACTTTCTTAGTTTTAAAACTGATTACAAAGTCTTGGTTATTCTCGAACATAAGTTTTTCTAAACACAACTTGTTGTTTATCTATTTTATTTTCAAAAGAAAAAGGGTTTCTTCAACAAACAACTTGGAGTTGCTTATACAGTTTAATCTTGTATTAAACGGCATTAGTAACGTCTTTTTCAATTAGTATCAGAGCCCTGTAAACTTTTATTTCAAAAAGGATCTTGTGTTTCTGAAATCGTTTTCTGAAAATCTTAACTATGGACGAGAAGAATGAAAGGTTTGGTAATCTTTCCAGACCTCCACTCTTTGATGGAAACAACTTTGCTTACTGTAAAGTAAGAATGGTTGCCTTCATCCAAGGGAGTTTAGGAGATGATGTCTGGGACATTATTGAAAATGGATATACTTATCCTACTAAACCAGCCACTGAAGGAAGTGATGAGAGCGTAAAGAAAATCTTAAGTGAGTTTACCCAAGATGAGAAAACACTTTCTCGTAATAACAATAAAGGCAAGAATGCCATCTTTATGTCAATTAATGAGTATGAGTTCAAGAGAATATCATCTTGTGCCACTTACAAAGAAGCTTGGGACACATTAATCACTGCCCATGAAGGAGACTCAAGATTTAAAGCTGCTAAAACTCAAATGCTTACCCAACAGTACAACTCTTTGATTATGTCTGACTCTGAGTCTTTTGATAACTTTTATATGAACCTAACTGATATAGTTACTAAGTTGCATGCTAATGGTATAACATATGATAGGAATGAGATTGTTTCTAAAATCCTAAGATCATTACCACAAAAGTTTGACAACAAGAGGTATGCTATTGAGGAGATGAGTGATCAAAACCTCTCCCCTGAGTTACTCAGTAGCAAACTTAGGACTGTGGAAATGGAATTAGACTTTAAGAAACAATTAAATCAGTCTCAAAGAAAACAGCCCAACTCTAACTTGAGTTTTCCTCTAAGATATCTAAACATGAGACTAATTTGACCAACTGTGACTCTGATGAGGAGTGTGATATAGACAAACTAGATAATCAGATTGCCTTAATGTCCAAACAATTTAAGAAAATTGTTAAATTTAGAAACAAAGAGGCATCTAAATAAGGCAAGCCTAATTATCCAACTGTGTCTAATCCCAAACCTCATGAGAGAGGTCATGACAAACATCCTAAGGACAACAACTTCAGACCTAACAGAGACCTTAAAAAGAATGAATGTTTTAGATGTGGGAAACTAGGTCACATTGCTCACGATTGCAGAGTTAATATGAATAAAACCAACACACACAATAGAGCCAATGTCTGTAAAACTTGGGAAGATTCAAGTGACTCTGATGAAGAGGAACTTGAGTCATCAAATGTATTTGACCCTTGCATGTCCTTTTTTGCTAAGATCATTTACAATGATGATATGCCTGTGTGTGATAATGATACCTCTACTCCTGCTTTTGTGAATACTGCTTTGACTGGCCTAGATGCCTTGTTATCTAAAAATGTTGCTAGCTCTAGTTTCGTGTGTGTGAGTCAAAAAGATCTCGATAACGACGATGTAAATGGGTGCGTGAGTACTAAAACTGAATCGTTAGGGGTCACTAAACACACTTCACTTAGCGACTCAGACACAGATGACCTCCCAGATATTCATACTTTGTATGCTAAAACCCTTAAAAAAGGCACTAGACTGGAGAAGACTGTTAGAGACCTGACTAAGAAATTAGATGATCAAAGTCTTATTGTGAAGCTGAATGCCGAAGAGTACACTAACCAGTGTCTGACACATCAATCTGAAATTGAAACTTTTGATCAAAAATTGAAAGAGTTGACCAAAACTAATGAAACCCTGGAAATGAAATACAAGGGAACATTATTAAAACTGGAGGAAGCAAAAACAAAGACAGCAACAGTTTTCAAAAAAAATTCTGAGTTTAAAAACAATTCAAATTGTTTCACTGACTTTGTTGTTGACTCTAAGACCAATTCTGATGATAGAACCGGTATTGGATTCTGCCCTAAGAATAAATCACAAACTAAAAATCTTGAACCTATTAAGTTTGTGTCTGGGGGCAAAAGACCAATCGAAACATGTCCAGATTTTCATTTTATTAAAAAGGAATATGATCAAAAGCAACAACAGAAAGACATTGGAGAGTCTAGTAACTCTAAGGCTGACAGTACACTTGAGACTAAATACGTATGTCCTATGATCAGAAAGGCTGAATCTACCTTTAAAACCATACCTCCTAGGAATAAGACTTCTCAACAGAATCCTGTTAAACCCATCTTTAGAAGTTTTCCAAAGGAACTACATCCCTTAAGCAATCAATATTTCTCCTACTGTGACTTTTATGGCCATTCCTCTGAAGGTTGTTATGATAGGCATCTAAACACCCCTGTGTACAACACTCCTGTTTACAAGAACTTTAACTATTATAGGCAAAATCGTAACCATTATGTCCTTCCAAGATAACCTGACAAGAACTCTAACTACAGGAATAGAAAGACCAAAACTAAGAGTTCATTTAAGAGAAAGTCTCCCAGAAACTTTCCTAAACCAAAAGCTCAATTTTTCCACAAAAATCAGTTTGTTGCGCCAAATGTTTTTCGACAAAAAGCTGCTTCTCAAAAATTTTATCAAATGAGAGCAAACTTGCGCAAAATTAAAACTAGATCTATTTGGGTTAGAAAAGATGATCTTTTACCCCAAATGAAGTGTAACATTATCATCACTGCCTTAAAAGCTAAACACACTTCATCTGGTTGGTATTTAGATTCCGGATGCTCCAAACATATGACAGGAGATGAAACCAAACTCTTAAACAAAAACAGATTTGCTGAAGGTAAAGTAGTTTTTGGCGATGGAGTTTCGTCCCAGATCATAGGTAAAGGAACCCTAAAAGAAGAGGGAATGCCTGTTCTGGAAAATGTACTTTTAGTTAAAGGCCTTAAAGCCAACCTCCTAAGTATATCACAATTTTGTGACTCAGACCATACAGTTACCTTTTCAAAGAACAATTGCAAAATTCTAAATGATAAAGGTGAATGCATCATTACCGAATGTAGAACACCTGACAACTTCTATACTGTCAAGACTAGTTCTGAAACCTGTAACATTGTCAGAATGGATGATAATGAAATATGGCATAATCGTATGGGTCACCTAAGTTATGATATCCTTGGTAGATTATCTAGTCAAGAGATGGTTAGAGGAATTCCTAAAATTAAACCTATTTCCAGTGTTGTTTGTGGTCATTTCTAGGAAGGAAAAATAGTTAAGACTTAGCATAAAAAAGTTAAAGACATTCTCACCTCTAGACCTCTAGATCTCATCCACATGGACCTTATTGGTCCCTCTAGAACTGTTAGTCTTTGTGAACACGGTTATATCCTAGTCATGGTTGATTATTTTACATGATTCACTTGGGTTGCCTTCTTGAAACATAAATCTGACACGTTTCAGACATTTTTGAAAATTTTACTAAGAATTGAAAATGAGAAGGACACACAAGTCAATCGCATTCGTAGCGATAGAGGGGGAGAGTTCATAGACACGAGAATAGTTGAATATTGTGACTACAATGGTTACAAACACGAATTCAGTGCCCCTAAGACTCCTCAGCAGAACGGTGTTGCCGAAAGAAAAAATTGAACTCTTCAAGAGATGGCGCGTGTCATGTTGCATGCTAAATCTCTACCTAAGTACTTCTGGGTAGAATCTATTAGAACTGCATGTCATATCATTAATCGGGTTTACCTTAAGAAAAATACTAAACAAACCTCTTATGAGTTGTGGTACGGTAAGAAGCCTAATCTGAAATACCTAAGAACTTTCGGAAGTCGGTGTTACGTCTGTAAAGACAGAGAACATTTGTCCAAATTCGAGACGCGTGGAGATAAAGCCATCTTTTTAGGTTACTCTCCAAACAGTCGTGCATATCTTATATACAATCTGCGTACTAAGACCCTTATGGAGTCGATAAATGTAATTGTAAGCGACACTATTGTCGAAAATAAGATATTTGAATCACCTATTGTGGTTGAGTCTGAAAATGATTTCAAAAATGATTCACCAGAAATAGATGACTCATTACCTATTGAGAGTCCAGAAGTACCTGGCTGGGTCTCTAAAGATCATCCCATTAACAACGTGGTCGGTAATCCTAATGAGCCAGTCCGTACTAGATCCCAGTTAAGAAATTATGCTAATTACGTATGTTTCGTCTCCCTTGTGGAACCGAAAAATGTTAATGAAGCATTGAATGACGCACACTGGATTTCTGCTATGCAGGAAGAACTTTTACAATTTGTCATTCACGATGTCTGGTATCTTGTACCGCGGCCTCAAAACAAAAATATTATTGGCACACGTTGGATCTTTAAGAACAAATCTGACGAAAATGGGGTAATCCTTAGAAACAAAGCTAGACTTGTTGCTCAAAGTTACTCTCAAATAGAAGGGATAGATTTTAGCGAGACATTTGCCCCAGTCACTCGTCTTGAATCTGTTCGACTTCTTTTCGCCATAGCGTGTCACTTAAAATTTACACTTTATCAAATGGATGTCAAGTCTGCCTTCCTCAATGGAATTCTGTCCGAAGAGATGTATGTAGAACAACCCAAAGGGTTCATTGACCCAAAATACCCAGACCATGTCTTTCGTCTAAAAAAGGCTTTGTATGGCTTAAAACAAGCTCCTAGAGCTTGGTATGAACGCCTTTCCAACTTTTTGTTGGATAATGGTTTTATGAGAGGAGGAAATTACCAGACTCTCTTTGTCAAACATTTTGACAAAAACATTATTATAGCCCAAGTCTATGTTTAAGACATCATCTTTGGGTCTACTTCAACATCTGAAGTTAAATCCTTTTCTGCTATTATGCATAAGGAGTTTCACATGTCCCTTATGGGGGAGCTACAGCCTTTCTTAGGATTTCAAGTAAAACAGAACTCTGATGGATTATTTATCTCTCAAACTAAGTATGCCTTAGACCTTGTTAATAAATTTGGTTTAGATAATGCTAAAGTTACCAAAACGTCAATGAGTACTACTGTTAAATTATGTAAAGATGAAAATGGAAAGTCGGTTGATTCCACACTTTATCGTAGTATGATTGGTAGTCTACTCTATCTAACTGCCTCACGACCAGATATAATGTATGTTGTATGTCTGTGTGCACGTTACCAGAATAAACCTAAAGAGAGCCATTTATCTTGTGTAAAACATATAATAAAGTACATAAAAGGCACTCTTAATCTTGGACTTAGGTACACTAATGATACCTGCAGCACCATCATAGGGTATACTGATGCTGATTGGGCCGGTTGTACCGATGACAGTAAGAGTACATCAGGTGCCTGTTATTATATCGGGAATAATTTAGTACGTTGGAGTAGCAAAAAACAAAATTGCACATCTTTATCTACGGCTGAGTCCGAATATATAGCAGCAGGAAGTTGTTGTGCTCAATTGTTATGGATAAAACAAATGTTAAGCGACTATGGTATTAAAGAAGATCAGTTACAATTGTATTGTGACAATCAAAGCGCCATTAACATATCTAAAAACCCAGTTCAACACTCGCGAACTAAGCATATTATAATAAGACATCACTTTATACGCGAACTTGTTGAGACTAAGGAGTTAGAAATCCATTACCTACCTACTGATTTGCAACTTGCAGACATGTTCACTAAACCTCTAGACTATAACAGATTTCTGTATTTGCGTAATTCTATAGGTATGGTATGTGCTGATTAATCTCTTAAGACCGTAATTTTTTACCCTTTGTCCATTTGAGACAAAATGGGGGAGAAATTTGAGTCTTACGGGTTCAATGTTTTGTTCACATTACATCTAAACTACTTGATCTTAGTGCATATTTGCAGGAACCTCTTCTACTATTTATCTACCATTTCTCTCTAGTGTACAAATTTGTAAATAGCTAAGTTATGTAATTTTTGACTTTATAGGAAATGAGTAGATAGTATCTTTTGCATAGGACTAGGTTTTATTTTTTTTGTTCCCTAAGAATTTAAGCTAACTCAAAGGAGATTCTGTCTCATATTTCCAAAGGGGGAGATTGAAGCACCTTATACCTTTGACTTACTTAAGTCTATATTGTATAAGTGTTCATCTAGTTTGGAAATAGTGACAAAATTAGTTGTATAACCTAGAATCCAAAGAACCTTAGACTTATTCACTCTCTAATCCTCTTCAATGATCCAAAAAAGGTATAAATTGAATCACACTACACACATTAGAAGTGCATACATGTGTATATATTGCTCATATTGATTGTGTGTTAAATTCTCCTTAAAATGTTGTTTTAATAATTTTTTGGGAATTTTTAAACATTTTTAAAATAATGTTTTCTTTAATAAAAGTTTGTTTATAAACTTTGTGGGGTTAAAATGATAGTATGCAAAATTATTTTTTCATGAGAATGTTTGATTGGGTAGAATATTAATGCGCCAGAGACATTAGGGTGTTGCCTGTAATTAGTTTGGACGCGCGTTTGCCAGCCAATAACATGCCAACACTTGTCAAGCTCCTGTTATCTCTTTTGTGTTTGTTTTGTGAGAGAGCAGCCTGGTGAATTGTGGATCGTTAGATCAAACGTTATCAACGGCCTGCATGTGTTTAAAGACTATCCGTGTGTTATCACTGTGGACCAATCATCTTCGTTTTAACCACCGCTATCTTAGCACCCTTGGATCAAAGTCAATATAGGAAGACTGAATCTCAACCATTGATTGCTATCTTCGATCCAGAACCTTCCTTGGCTCCTATTTAAACCCTCTCATTCTCAGCCTTTTAAGACTTTTGGCAGTCGTGTAAATTGAGAGAAAAAAAAAGAGAAGAGAGAAGTGAGAGAGAAGAGAGAAAAGAAAAGAAAGAAGAGAGAGAAAGGGAAACTGATTTAGAGAAACCCTAACCCTAAACAACTTCAAACCATATTCAGACCTTCGTAATTTCAAAACCCCAAACACAACCTTGAGTGTTTGAGAGAGAGTGGTGTTACTGGTTTGATAGTTTGTAGTTGTAACCTCTTAATCTGTGATCTTGTTACCAACTTAGACATTTTGGTGAGATCTGTATTTCTTTTTTCATAGAAATCTTAGATCTACACTATTGCATGTTATATATCACTAGATCTGCATATTTGTTTCTCGTTTTGTGAAAATCTTTGTTGATTTAGATCTGTAAATGTTTATGTTTCTTGTTCTTGTGAAACTAAACCTTGACCTAGTTGGATTCTCACTTGGAGGTTTTCAATCTCGAAAATCTTTTCAAAACTGAGATTGATTAATATCTTGAATGATTTTGAAGCAAGATATCCGTGGAATCTGGGATAGATTAAAAGGTTAAAAGGTTTCAAGTTTTGTAAGAAAGAAAGAAAAGAAAATCACAGCATACAGTCTTTATATGTAATTTTCTAGGACTGTCTGTACAAACTAAGTGTGTGTGAGTTCATGCATGTGGATAGAAATCACATCACAAACACTTGACACACTACCACACTGAAAGTGTTGAGAATAAGATCAAAGATTATCGAGTCGACGCAAAGAAAGCTAAAGCATAGTAGAAGTTATCAAACTGGAAGAACGTCATCCACAATCAGATCTACAAAGAAGTTAGAAGGACACCAAGTGGGGTATATTCCTAAACTTAGAATAGGCTGAGTTGTGTGTATGTATGTTGTATTGTTTGTAACTGCTCTTTGTTTTTAGTGGATTTTTTTTACTTTCGTGACTTAGAAGTCACCGTGGATGTTTCCTCTATTGGGAGAGGTTTTACCACGTTAAAAATAGTGTGTTCTGATTATCTTCATCTCCTCATCCCATTCTATAGTGTGTTGATATTTTGAAACTTTCTTAGTTTTAAAACTGATTACAAAGTCTTGGTTATTCTCGAACATAAGTTTTTGTAAACACAACTTGTTGTTTATCTATTTTATTTTCAAAAGAAAAGGGTTTCTTCAACAAACAACTCGGAGTTGATTATACAGTTTAATCTTGTATTAAACGACATTAGTAACGTCTTTTTCATAACAATCCTGGCGTCCCTGTGGCTGGACACCTAAAAGGTTTTGAAAATAGTTTTATAGCAAGGGTTAGAACCCAAAATATTTTGAAAATATTTAGCAAGTGAATTAACTGCATTAATTTAAAATGCATGAATGCGCTCCATATTTATGTTAGTGTTGCACTCCCTTGTGGACAATCTCACCCCTCTACTATTGCGCACACCTAACGGTTACCTTGACCCCCACCTAGTTGCCCTACCCCGTCCAACTAGTCCTGCTATAACCTCCCCTTGCCATACTACTCTAACCCGAGTACAATGATTCTTGAATTATAAGTTATCTCACAATTAACTTAATTAATTCCTTCTTAAATAGAAGCATATAACCGTGTCACAAGTTATATAAAGTAAATACATCACACACTGTATTATTACGAGCATATAATATTGAATACCATTATATACGTACCTTTGCTAAAACATCCACACATATAACATACGCATATCCATCCCTCCGAGTATACCCTCACCGGATGATTCCCTCTGAAGTGCCATCTCACTAGGTGTGCTCACATAACCTAGTTACCCAAATTGGAATCTCCCACCAACCTGGCCCAAAACATAAACGAAGTGGAGGCGGTCATATTCCTTCCCTGAAAGTGAGATAATCTCCTCACCCATATAACGGACGCTATGACCTGGGGATATAATCACCCTACTCCTCGAGCTAGGGTATTCACCCACATCGCGCAACATTCCTTGATAGCACTAGAGTATATAAGTTAAATAAATATCTAATCACTGATATTTAATAGCACACACAATAAATATACACACATACACACACACACACACACACACACACACACACACACACACACACACACATATATATATATATATATATATATATATATATTATAAACCCCGGTTTTACCGTGTACTAAAAAAAAACCGTAACACTAGCCTATAATTTCTGGAGTCTCTGGCCCGACTCAACTTAATTAATTTTCTCACTTAATAATTTCCATCTTCCCGAGTCTCTGGTCCGACTCTAAATAGTAAGACTCTACACAATAATTTATATGAAATTTTCCCGAGTCTATGATTCGACTCTTATTTAATTAATTTACACATTAATGAATTAACACAACTCCGAGTCTGTGGTTCGACCCTCATTTAATTAATTTACACATTAATTAATTAACACATATCCGAGTGTGTAGTCCCTTAATTTGGCTCCAAGATCCCCAAATTGGCTCTTGATTTAATTTCCCCAAAATTTCCTCTCAAACCATAGGTTGAGAGTTATGTTGACTGCCATTCCCTATTCTCTCAATTAGGTTTAAAAACCTTAATCCCGTTTTTGGCCATCCGGGCCTAATTAAAATGGCCCAACTCACCCCGTATGGGCCCGGCTATGCCCAAAAATACCCCTAGACCCAATTACTATCCCCGGGTACTCTTTTCTGACTATCTCGATCCATCCGGACGCAACCGCGCACTCGAAATTGTCATCTGAAATATTTTTTGTCATTTCCAAATTACGACCTCAAAATACGACACACGAGATTTTGAACCATTAAACTTAAAAATCGCCAATTATAAATAATTCGGCTCACTCAAATAAATTCTCCAACTCATGAATTTAAGTTTTTCCAATTTAAATATTTTTATAACTCCAAAAAATAATTAAATATTAAATCCTCAAAATTACGGAGTGTTACAACTTGATGGAATTTGTTCTATGTTGGGGGAAGAATTTCAAAAGAAACTTAGCTTGCATATCTCTCCATGACCCGATTGAGTTAGGTGATAAAGACCAAAGTCAGGTTTTAGCTTTATCCTTTAAGGAAAAAGGGAAAAGTTTTAGGTGAAGGACGTCTTGAGTGCAAGCTTGATCGCTAAACGTTTCACATGCCTCTTCGAACTCACGGATGTGGAGGTATGGTTTCTACGAATCCAAACCGTGAAAGGTGGGAAGAATCTGGATCACCCCATTTTGAAAGCGAAATGGTCCCGCATCTTACGGAAGTAGAACTCATCTCAGAGTGACATTCCGCTCGGGATATAAGAGCTCTCTCATGGGACGATACAATATCTCTCCCTCACCTGTACCACAACTAGCGTGCTGCGACATGACTATCTCTCGAAATGACTCGGTATCCTCACTCGGTGCCCTAGAAGTGTGACTTGTAATGGAATTGGGCGGTGTAAGAGGTGGAACCCAAAATTGTGGAGCATTAGGAGTGTGTGGACTATCGAGGTCGTACTCAACTATAGGATTTTTGTAAATGTGGGTAGGAGTGGCTTGAGGAGTTTGTTGCGAATTTTTCATGAAATGACTTGAGAGATGTTATATTTTTTTTTTGCTTTTTACTTTTTTAAATTTTTTGGATTTTTGTTTTTTTTTATTTTCAAGAATTAGAGTCAAATTTTGGATTAAATCGACCTAACCTAAAAGTCTAGCTAGTCCCCGAAAATGGTGCCAAAAATATGACGCGAATTTAAAAGTGTCTCTAGTGCGTGCTTCTATCGACTCAAGTGCAAGTCGATCGCTCAAGTATAAATCCGGTAAACGGGTATCGAACAAAGGGAAGAGGACAAAGAATCATGACGACGGATAGAAAAAACGCTTAACCCTAGAATGACTCAGAAAAAGAAAGGAAAAGGGTGATGAGTTTGTGACAATACCTATCAACTAATGCAATTTAATTATATTAATAACTAACTAAGAATGCAAGAAAACTAAATTAAACTTTAACTATATGAGAGAAAATGGAGTTAGGGTACATTCTCCCAAACCGTCAGTGTTTACATAGAACATAAAAGCTCCAAAAAGATAAATATTCATTCAAAGAGACATCAAATAATCTCTAAGCATTCGACATATGATGACTAAATTCTGCACAATATCAAATCAAAAATTATATTTTACGAGGATGAGAAGTTATCAAGAAGCCAATTACACCCTTAAACGTTTCTGTTACCTAAGGCAAACGAAATTAAAAGACCTACAACCTTTATCTTGATAAAGTTCAAACCTTTCAATGAGGGATTACTTTTTATTCACTTTTAAATCCATATGCGTTACCTAGGTTGGGTTCATGTACCCCAACCCGCTAAAAACTTAGCCAGACATGGTGTAAATACGACTAAACATGAAATCTATGTTGCATGAAATCATTCTTACACTAAAAGTGTGATCAAACATGTAACAGAGAATTGTAACTAAGAAATAATGATTCACAAATCAAAAATATGAGAGAAATTTAAAGCAATAAAGGAACTATACTTGTATTGAAGAAATACCCTTAGATTTAATGCCAAAAGATGAATAATTGTTGAACAAGATGAATCCTAGGGTTATTGTCTTCAAGAAGCTCTTAAAACTATGTAAAAGCTTTCTTTTAATGTCTGGTAATACAATAAGATATAACCCTCACGTTTTATTAAGTGTTTGAACCATGCAGAACTTTAATTTTTAGAAATAAAAAATGCATATTTCGTCAGGCCGAATTGGTCTGCTTTTTTCTTTTTTGATGGGCAAACCGGTTCGACTGATTCCAGGTTAGGGGACTGGTTCTGGGGCTTTTCTATAGATTCGATTTGGCTTTTCCAGTTTGCCAGATAGGTTCCCTTGTTTCTTCGGTTCGGTTTGCTGGAATTTTTTTCTTCATTTCTCTACCATGATTTCTTCTCAACTTTGAAGCTCCATAACTTTTCACCCGGGACTTGGATTTGGATGTCGTTTCTTTCTACATGCTTGAGGACTCGTGATCTTCAACTCTCCTTTAGTTTCGCGTCTGAATTCCTGGTGTAAAATTACTCTTTTTCCCTTGACTTTTCTTCTTTTATTTATTCATTTCTTGATTTTGAGTTTTCTCTTTTCTTCACTTGTATAAAATACCTGCAAAATGTAAGAGAAATATACGAAACTCGATACACTATATAGAAGATGTCAGTAGGAATGATATGAGATGAATCAACTCAATTTACATCGCACAAGATGATAAAATCCTATAAATTACGGGGATAAATATGAAGAATTTATGCCTAATCACTCCGCCCCTAATAGAAAGGATCATGATAGACATATAACAATTGTGTATTAATGTCATCAAACAAGTATTTCCAAGGGAAAAAGATTCTTTTATGCATATGCCATTGTGAAATCTAGAGATGTATGATAAAATATATCATCCCTTCATTCACCGGAATAGTAGTTGCTGAAATAAATATATCAAATAGTAGTTGCCAAAAATGGTGGTGATTACTAGAAGTTATGGCAAATGTGTAGATATGTAAAACTCTAATTATATAAATAGACTAGTGTTCAACCCGCGCAATGCGCGGGCGTTGTATGAAATAAATTATAATTAATATTGTAAAATTTACTTTTATGATTCATTGATTAAAACTATGTATGCATTATACATAAAATGTTTGTAAGTCCTATAGTGAGATGTATGTGATATAAACTAGTTAATTACTCCATAATATCAAATTTATGGAGATAATGAATATTCCATTTTATTCATGTACAGTTTCTATTATATTACAATTATAATAATCTTGCAATTTACAAAGAGCAATCCAAAAATGAAAATAACAATAAAATCGTACATCGATTTTTTTTCATGAAAATAATATAAAATTGAGTTACATTCAGCATCACAAGTCAAATATTCCGTACATAAATAAATAGAGCGTAATCGAAATCTAAAAGACAAATCAAATAACATATATACAAAATACTTCATATAAAATTTTCTTTAGTCATCATCCTTATCTGTGGCATTTCACCAAATACTGCACATACAACATGAAAATACAAAAATGTTTAATCACTAATTGAGACCTAAATTTAACTGCACCACATGACAAACAACCCAAATATAAACAACATAAGAGTTATATGGAAACTGCCACATCGATAAACCAAATTGACACCAAATAGGTTGTGACTGAAACTTAGGAGGCTAAATTTGTACATCTACACATTTTAAGAAAAAAACAACCTACACTTTGAGGATACATGTAGATGGGGTATATGTATGGTCTATGTACACGGAACAAATAAATTAAATCATAGTAAAATAACAATATATTATCGATTCCTATAAAACCCATCTTTCCATAAAAATATAAGCATAACACATATTTAAGTCCATAAAGGAAATAACATAAATATTTTAAATTTGATTAGAGACCCGTGACATATTGTTATTTTAATCTATTTTCAAGTAGATTATGTTGTTTCAAAATAACATAATTTTGATATCAATTTTTGCATTTTAAACCAACTTTCCATTATTATGCCCAATTGTTCACACCGAACAGAGAATAAAAAACTTTGTAAGCCCATTTTCTCTTATTCAAGTGCTTCATTTCCCTCCTTAAACGACGTATCAAATTAATAATCTCACTTCCTCCGATGTCGACATTATCACAACGGAGGGATTCAGGTTAACTGAGTCGATTCTTATCTCTCTCTCTCTCTCTCTCTCTCTCTCTCTCTCTCTCTCTCTTCTCAACTCCATTGAAACATGTGTTTAGTGTTTAGATCTAACAAATAATATACACACAAAGATACATCAACGAATTAGTTAAAAAAATCGAATAATACATCGAGTACAAATGACTTCTTTGCTAATACAAAGAGAAAAAATCACATAAAAAATTCATAATAAGAAAACAAGGCGTATGGATTGTTGTGGCCATACATAGTTGAATTTCTTACTTTCTCGTGAGTTTCTTCTTCTATCTTAGGCATCTAAAACAATGCAACGAGGATTTATAAATTATCGTAGGGAGGCTCTCGAGATAAGATTACATTAATAGGATATATGCGAAGGGTTTTAAGAATTATTAAAGCCTCTATTTATAGTAGTTATAAAGATTTAAGGTTAGGATAAAAAGGTGGTAAATGAAAAAACATACAAAACAAGAATGGATATTGGCTCTAATATTTCCCGCGATTGTAAATGAAAATTATGAGAGGAGAGAGGGGTATGTAAGGGTGCCACGTGGAGTGGGTAAAAGATGGGTATAATTCACCGCAGGAGTCCATTTTATAGTAGTTCTATAGATATAGTTAAATCCTAATTGGATAACATTATGTGTGGCTAGTGAAAAAACATAAGTTCTTTTAAATTGCATTAAAAATATAAGTTTATAAAACTCACTCTTTCAATTTTTTACAAAATCAAGAACTTTCACATTTGACTATTTAAGACGCAATTTTAAAGGAATTTTATGTCTTGAACACCGAAACTATGGTATGTTGAAACTTGAGCTCTAATATATATATATATATATATATATATATATATATATGTGTGTGTGTGTGTGTGTGTGTGTGTGTGAAACTCGTTGTCCTAAGACAACAAAATTACAAGAACTCGTGCTCTAAGACAATGAAATCAAGTAATTTTGCTATCCAAAATAATTGCGCTTACTAAATTTCTAGTTTCATAATATATATAATATATAAAAATAATTATGCAAATGGAGATTTTACTTTTAAAATGTAAATATTGCATTTGTAACAATATTATAGAAATATCAGACTCTCGGAATTGACATATACGAGGTATGAATTTATACATGAAT
Organism: Sambucus nigra; assembly: GCA_949130495.1. NCBI lineage: Eukaryota > Viridiplantae > Streptophyta > Magnoliopsida > Dipsacales > Adoxaceae > Sambucus > Sambucus nigra. The sequence continues at coordinate 197,995,139 of OX422212.1, forward strand.
TAAATGTCGAAATCCATCAAAATGGGGATTAAAGGTGAAAATTTTAGGGGATCGTTGCAACAACGAATAACTAATGGGGCCAAACTCAAATAACCATATATAATATTATTTATAAAAATTACACAATTCACCAAATCACGCGGACTTAGAAAGTAGCGCGCGCGCGTGTGTGTGTATTAATGTAGAAATTAACGATAAGGACAAGCTAAAATCAATTATTTTTTAATAAGTCCATGCATGTTATAATTATTAATGTTATAATTATTGAGGTAGATACAGTTACACCAATGAGTAAGATACAATTACATTTGTTAATGTTGATATAGTTATACTTGTTAATATATATAGAGTTATAATTGCAATTTTATCTACATTAATAAGTGTAATTGTATCTACGTTAATATGTGTAACTGTATCTTTTGGACTTATCGTTAATTATTTGAAAAGTTTATGGGTTTAAGACACCAACAAGATTACATCTTGAATTAATCATATATAAATAGACTTTTAAAAGATTTATTAGCTAATGCCCCAAATAATAAACTATCACAATAAGTATTGGGATGTAGCATGTCATGTTAAGGTCTCTCTCTCTCTCTCTCTCTCTCTCTCTCTCTCTCTCTCTCTCACACACACACACACACACACACACACACACACACATACACACACAATTATAATAGATCCTTCACACTATTTTTTATTAACTTAATAATTATATCCACATACACTTTTATTTTTATGATAACGACATGTGTGATTATGCATAACGAGTAAACATTATTTAATACGAAAGATGATAAAAAAAATTCAACTTTATCTTAAATAACGTTAAGGACATTCATTTTTTAAACTTTTCAACCAGTCACGTGTATGACAATAATTAATGTAGTTTCACTTACACTAATAAATATAAATACATTTAAATTTATTAACATAAATAGAGTCACAATAATAAATATAGTTACAATTGCAATTGTATCTACATCTATATCTGTATATACTCTAAAATACTATGCAAAAGTTAAATGTTCCTATTAATTCAACTATACACGTGGCAACTTATTAGAAACCATCACATAAATTTTTCTTTCATAAAATTTTAGTACTTTTCACCGATAAGAATTTCTCGCTTCACATTACGCTATTTGGTCTCTTCTATCTCTTTCCCGCAGAAGATCTTTATAAGAATCACTACCTCATAAACCCACCAAGCCCCTTACTCTGGTAAGTCGAATGGTTATAAGCCTCGAAAATCAATAGCTATCTGGATGGCTATGCTCATTCCAAGAGGGAAAGGTCATAAGAAATTACCCCCTGGAAGAAAAGTCCCAGCATGGCCCAAGGTCTCAACGAAATCACCGGAACAAATGGCCATAATATACAACAATAGTGGAGTCTGAATCTTCCATAACAGATACTCGATATCAATAGCAAATATTTTTTTTTCTTTTGGAAAAATTAGGTTCCTAGTGGTCTTTGCGAGCTGTGGGCTAAGGTTGTTGGGTTGTGGTCGCCGGAGTAGGGGTGGCAATTCATGTGCGTCGTGTCGTGTTCAGGTCGTGTCATATCGGGTTCGTGTTAAATATTGATCAACCCTAACCCGACCCATTTAACTAATCGTGTCATATGAGCAAACACTAACCCAACCTATTTATTATCGTGTCGTGTTCGGGTTGACCCGCATAACCCATTAAGTAAAATATAAAATATTTTTTTTCTTCTCTCTTAACCAATCATACCACTCATAAGCCTACAATAACTTAAATTTAATTAATTTCAACTTCTTGCAACGCATAAATAATTTATCATCCAATTCTCCATGAATTTTATAGAATGTCTATCAAGATATATAAATTATCTAATATAATCTCCATAAAATACGAGTTAAACGGGTCTATTCGTGTCATTTTCGAGTTAAACGTGTTTGACACTAACCCAACCCGTTTATTATTCGTGTTGGCGGGTTGTGTCATATTCCTATTCGTATCAAGAAATCGTCAACCCTAACCCGCTAACTTCGTGTCGAGTTCGTATCGGGTTATCGTGTCGTGTCAAAAATTGGCACCCCTACGCCGGAGGTTGAAATTAATGACTGCCGCTGGATATGGAGGGAAAATGTCAAGGTTTCGGGTTTTGGACTGTAATCGGGTTAAATGGGTTGTTGGGGTTAAACCGGGTATGGAGTGATGTTGGTTCGGGTCTGGGTCGATGGGTCGATAGTGGAATGGATCGATTAAAATGGATGTGGGTTTGAGTAGCTCGAGGTTAAACCGGGATATGGGTAATGGGTTCAGGAGGTCGGTTTGGTGATCGGGGATATAAGGGTGTTGTCGGGTTTTAGAGCTGTGCTGGCCCAACTGGGTTGCGGGTATAAGGCCAGAGTCTATGCGTAGAGATTGGCTCGGGTTAAAAGGAAATGGCAGCTATTGGGGTCAAATCGGGTAAGGTAGGAGATGGCAGGTCCGGAGTAGGTAAGTGGGATTTATGGAGGTTGGTTGGGTAAGAATTTTGGGTATGGAGGAAGAGAGATGAGAGATAAGATGGGAGGTAAAAGATGGGTGGAGAGTGTGTTGTGTATGTAGTGTAGGGCTGTTAATGGATCGGATTTTATCCGAATTCGAATCCGAATTCGATCCGTTTAAGCGGATATGGATCATGCCTAAAATCTGATTACCCGATTACCCGATTATTCGTTTATTAAATGGAGCGAATTTGGATTCGTATACTCTGATCCGTTAATAATCCGATCCGATTAATATTTTTAATATATATATAAATTATATATAATATATTTTTAATCAATATATATTGTATTTAATAATATTTTAAATATATATTTTAAATATTTATTATAATAGTTCTTTATTTCATTATGTTTTTTTTTTAACATTTACAAAATAAATTTATGAAATAAGAGTTGAAAATAAAAATGTTGCAAATCAAGTTTAACATAAACGGATAATCGGATCCGATCCGAATCCGTTTAACATAAACGGATATAGATTTGAATTTACCTGATCCAATCCGATTAATAAACGGATCGGATCCGAATTCATTTAACATAAACGGATATGGATTTGAATTTGCCTGATCCGGTCCGAATCCGATCCGTTTACAGGCCTAATGTGGTGTATAAAGGTGTGTGTGTGTGTGTTTGTTTAGTTTGCTACTAAAATAAAATAAAATAAAAAGCTATCTAACAATTAAGACTCAACTAAAAATATAATATTAATAAAATTAAAAAAATAAAATCTATTAAATTCAAAACCTAACCTAATAATAAAAGACTCAAATAAAATAAGATAAAAATAATATTAAAACTAAACTAACAAAACTTAAAACAAATAAAATAAAATAAAGTAAAACAAAAAAAGACTTAATAAAATAAACACGCCGATTATATTTACATAAAAATATAAAAACACTCGACGCACAATAACGGATCCTAATATTTATAACTATACGCACACAAATAAAATATAAAAATATTTAAAATCTACAGTTGATGGATGTGATCTTATGATCAAAGATTGTTGTGTTTAGTGGGACACTAGGCAGGGTGAGAAGGGTTAAAACGCTATTGGATGAAAGAAGTTGGGATCGATATGATGAAATAACGAGATTGGGTGTGATGGCGAGTTACATTTGGTATATAATGATCCACCTCACCGGGATGTTTTTGATTTTTTTTTAAGTGGCTGTTATTTGAGTCATTTTTTTTTATCAAATTGTTTCATTTGAAAAAGACTTTGTTGATGTATCTATTGGTTCATCTCATAACATTCATTTTTTAATTTAGGGTCCGTTTGATAGCATTATTTGCCCTGGCAAATGGCAAATAAGTTGACAAATATGACATTTACCTACAATTTGGTGTGTTTGATAGCAAAATTTCCCTACAAGCTATTTGCCAATGTACAACACCTCTTATGCATAACATGTTGGCAAATTTTGCTTTGCTATATGGGTGAGAAATATTTGTCAACAAATTTGCTAACTTCCTAAACGCTTTTAATATTTTAAAAAACAATTTAAAAACTATTATAAATAATTAAAAAAAACTGTTATGAATATTTTAAAAATTGTTATGAATATTTTAAAAATTGTTTTAAATAGTTAAAAAAACTGTTTTAAATTAAAATCTGTTTAAAAACTGTTTTTTCGTAAAAACCGTTTTAATGTAAAAAATTGTTTTAATGTAAAAATTGTTTTAATGTAAAAAATGTTTTAATGTAAAAAATTAAAAATTGTTTTGATGTGAAAACTGTTTTAATATAAAAAATTGTTTTAATGTAAAAACTGTTTTAATGTAAAAAAATATTTTAATGTAAAAACTGTTTTTTCGTAAAAACTGTTTTAATGTAAAAATTTGTTTTAATGTAAAAAATTTAAAAATGTTTTAATGTAAAAACTGTTTTAATGTAAAAAATTGTTTTAATGTAAAAATTGTTTTAATGTAAAAAATTTAAAAATGTTTTAATGTAAAAACTGTTTTAATGCAAAAAATTATTTTAATATAAAAACTGTTTTAATGTAAAAAAAATTAAAAACTGTTTTAACGTAAAAACTGTTTTAATGTAAAAATTAAAAACTGTTTTTAGTAAGTAGTTTTGGCGTAAAAACTTTTTTTTATATATAGTTTGTTACTTTTTTAATAAATAAAAACGGGAAGTAAAAAAGAAAAGAAAAAACTATTTTTTTATTAAATAAGACTTGGGACGAAAATTAAAAAAAAAACATATTTTTTATTATTATATATGTTAATACGGACGAAAAATGTGTTATTAAAATGTTTTGCCTAAAAAACTTGTTTTACCTTATTTGGTGTTTGATAGTCTAATGTGAGAAAAAAATATTTGTCTAGGCAAAATTTGCCTAGGCAAAATTTGTCTTGGCAAATTTTGCCATGCCAATACTTTTGCCCAATATGTATCAAACGGACAAATTGTAATATTTTGCATTGAGTTGTAAATAATAAAACTTAAGAAAGAAAATTAAGTTATAATTAATATTGTCTAATGAGTTTTCTGAAATGTACACCACCTATTTAGTTAAATTTCAAATAGGAAAAAGATTTGGGTAATTAGTATTTGTATGTAAATATTTTCCATTACTAGCATTTTTATAATACATTGAAAAAGAGAACTCCAATACCAATATAAAATTATGTTTTTTTCAAAGAGTAAAGCACATAGGTTTATGTTTCCATAAGATTACTCTCAAATTTAAGTGGAATAGAACCAATTATTTATTATTAACAATACTTGAGCCTTTTTTAAGGTTTCGAACATAATATATCATTTATATTACATGAATATAAGTTGTGTGTATGTATGTTTCAAGTTTCGAGTGTGCCTATTTTGAAAATCCCAAAAATATCGCACATGACGTCTCCCACGCGCATCGTGCGAATTTACACCTAGTTAATAAATATAACTGTGTCTATATTAATAAGTATAATGTATCGTTAATGAATTAAAAAATTTATAAATTTAAAATATCAAAGAAGTTGTCTTATCTTATTTAATAAACTTTGAATGAATTTATTATCTAATTCCATATATAACGCAAGCAAGTTCTATTAAAAAAAACAAAAAAAACATACTATAACGTGATGTGATAGCTTAATTAGACAAGGTTATGGCTATTTGACAACTGCGTCATTAATGAGAAAGAGTACTTTTACAATGACTCAAATTTGATGACATGACATGTTGTGATTAGTGTTGATGGTGCGAATTCATATTCATAAAAAATTAATTAATAACAGCACATCATGTTAGTGTAAGTCCCAATTTTAAATTCCAATTAAAAGTCTCCCAAAAGTGGAAAATAAGAGTCAATATCAGCCGTTTAGCGACAACGATTTTTGGGTTTTGAACTCCGCACGTGTTTGAGGCGGGGGTTGAAACTGCAGAAAACTCCTGCCATACGGCAGAAGTGCATTCTAGCTGAAAATACATGCACCGAATTTTATAACGGTTAAAATTGAGGGTTGGTAGCATTGATACACCTCAAATTTACCAACAGAAGTTTAAGCACTTGCCCATTTCTGTGCTCTTCTTGTGCAGAAGCTGAAGAAATGGAGAGCCTTGCTCTCCATTCAGCTTTCTCTTCCTCCCATCGCATCTCCTTCTACCTCCGACCACGACCACGACCACAACATCATCCACTCTACAAATTCCCACTCCCCATTTCTCCAAATTCCTCATTTTCCCCTTCTCTCTCCAAAACCCACACTACTAGTATTCACCCCTCAATCAAAGCTTCACTATCCAACAAACAAAACTCAAGCTCAAAAGGCGCCAAGCCCATACCATTTATAATCTCTGTCTCAATCGGCCTAATCATCCAATTCCTCATCCCCAAACCCCTACAAATCTCAACACAAGCCTGGCAATTACTCTCTATTTTCCTCTCTACCATCTCCGGACTCGTTTTAAGTCCGCTCCCCGTCGGCGCCTGGTCCTTTTTCATGCTCACCATCTCCATTCTAACCAAAACGCTACCGTTTTCAACTGCGCTTGGTGCCTTGACAAATGAAGCGATTTGGTTAATCGTGATCTCGTTTTTCTTCGCTCGTGGATTTGTAAAAACCGGTTTGGGAGATAGAATTGCCACCTATTTTGTGATGTGGTTGGGGAAGAGTAGTTTAGGGTTATCTTATGGATTGACATTATCTGAGGCTATTGTTGCTTCGGCTTTGCCCACCGCTACGGCTAGGGCAGGTGGTGTGTTTTTGCCCATTATTAAGTCATTGTCGCTATCGGCGGGTAGTAATCCGGATGATCCGTCGGCGAGGAAGCTTGGGGCTTATCTCATGCAGTCTCAATTACAGGTTCCTATTTTATTTTCTTTTTACATTATATATAGGATCAAATACCAAAAATTCGCACATTTTTTAATACACATTTAGTCCAACCCTTTTATTTTGTACCAAAAAGTCCCATATTTTCTTATCTTTAAAGGTCCGGACCAACATGATTTTTTGGTGCAAAATAAAAAGGCTTAAACTAAACTAGTATTAAAAAAAGTTTGAGGGAGTATTTGATATATGCCCTTTATATATATGTATGTAATGTAGTTGTATATTTCTAAATGAGTAAAATTAATTCAAAACCGCACGCATTATTGTGGAAACTTGTTTTCCGTATTCTATTTCCAATTTTCATCTCTATTACTAATTTTCATTCTTCATAGAAAATTTTAGAGAATGCGTTCATTTGGTAGACATAAATTATTGTTTTCGAAATGTAGTTTATAGAAAATTTGAGGATCAAGTGTAATTAACATAAAATTTAGGATTATAATGTGATTACATAAAGTTCAAGGTCCAAATCTAGTTTACATATAGTCAAGGGGCCAAACTCTAATATATAGAAAGCACCGGGGTCAAAATATGATTCTCAAAAATTTCAAATTTAAATTGTAATTTATAGAAAAATAAGAGATTAAAATGTAATTTACCAAAAGATTAAGGGTCTAGATATGAGTTATAGAAAGTTTAGGGCCAAATTTAATTTGGGACTTTTGAAAATTGGTGGAAAACTTGATAAATTCATTTTCCAATTTTCTAAAATATTTGAAAACTCTTTTCCAATTTTCTATTTTCGTTGAAAATTTTAATGGAAAACAAATATATACTAATTATATTTAATATCTCTCCTATTCATTGACCGATTATTTTGACTTCTTCCCTTGATGTTATTGTCGAACGTGACTTACTCATTCATTTTCATAATCCTTCGAATTTGGGGTTTAACTCGAACTTTGCATAATAAACAAGGACAAAGTCAAATAAATCCTCATATAGGGGGCAATGTTAAAAGATTGTGAAAAAAAGTGTTTTTTTTTTTTTTGTGTGTGTGTGTGTGTGGGGGGGGGGGGGGGGTAAAAAAGTCCCAGCGCGGTAACAATCACACAACCTCCAAGTTATACATGTAGAAACGATATAATGAATCACATTAAAGAAATAAGGGCATACGTGGTTCGGCAACGTCCCTATTTTAAAGATACAATTTGACAGAATTTCCGTTCACTCGTTGCCAGCACTAGGATGGGGTGCCACTACTTGGAGGAGTACAAATAATATCATACAATGGGCGCGATTAAATGATAAAAATTCCAAAGGCCATAGCGGGTAAAGTCAAAATGTCCTTTAATTGACAAATATTTTGAGTAGACCTTCTCAATTTTAACGCAAGCTCTCATGAATGGGGAACACTTGTCCACATCCTCAAAATGTGTCCATATAGAAGAATTATACTTGTAAAAAATGACACACGACACAACACAACACAAAATTAAAAGTTAATGGGTTTAGACTTATCGGATTTTGATCAATATCAGATCAACATGATAGACCCATTACAATAACGGTTCGGGTTTGGAAATTTTTATACACCCGATTGGACTCGTTTGTACCCATTAAAACCCGTTAATGCTATCTTAACTCATTTTTTAAACTGATCATTGATATATTTTGTAATATTTGTAAATTTTGGTAAAGATTATTTTATTTTTGGTATCCTATTAATGTTGACATTTGAAATTTAGAATGTATGAATTAATTATATTGTTTTTTTTAAGAATTTTAGTTACTTAACGGGTGTTCACGGTTGGAGTCGTGTAATCCGTTAACAGTAACGGTTCGAGTTTGGGTTTGGGTATGTTATTTGGAATCGATTTGTTAACGGGTCGTGTATGGTTAGGGGTTTTTGACACGAACCCAATATGACACGACACGAACACGACCTAAGATTACCCGTTGACAAGTCTAAGAAGAACTGCTCATTGCGTGTTTCAAAAGTTGAAAATTAAAACATGTAATATACCGTGTTCTAAAAGGCGTGCCTAGGTGGAGGCTTGAGGCTTGAGAGAAACACCGCGCCTACGCCTTATTTTTAGTAAAAGGATTAAGGCGCACTTTTTTTTAAAACAAATACGCCTTAGTGAAACAATATCAGCTTTTCAAGACTTTTTTTTTTACAAACAATATCTCAAACCTCTCTGCCTCTTTCTGCCTCTCGTCTAAAAAAAGCCTAACAATGCCGATCAACTTCCGACCAAAAGTCTATATGATTCATTTGAAAGGTGAAAAATACATTTCTTATATTGAATTAATTTGTACTGATTATTGATTATTGAATGATTATTGATATTAATTATTGAATTATGAAAAATACATTTTGTATATTGCTTATTAAATATTGAGAAATACATTTTATATATTGATTATGGAGCATGAATATTAGAAAGATAGCTATCAAACATACAGATATATTTTCAAAATTCTAGGTATGTATTATTTTATTTTATTACTAACCTTAAAATAAATAAAATAGTAAAAAAAGGAAAAACGTCTTTTTACGCCTAGGCTCCCTAGATTTGAGGCTTGACCTCTACTCTTCGACCACGCATCACGCCTTTCATAATCTTGGTAATATGTACCACACTTGTATCAAAATGTAATATACAAAAAAATTTAAAAAATTTAACAATTTTTTTTGTATATTTTATTTTCGTGAGTTCTTTATAGTTCATTAAAGTTACAAAACTGAAATTTATCTTAATTTATAAAAATATAGTTAATATAGTTTAGATTTGTGGATATTTGAGTTGAAAAATTAGTTGTTTTTTTTAAATTTATATTGTCTATGTTTTTTACGAGAAAGAAACCAATATTATAGCCACTAAGGCTACCTTAGTGGCCAAGGCTTTCCACTTATATAGGACGCTAAGGGTTCGATTTCCTCCCCCCCCCCCCCCCCCCCCCAATAAAATAAAATTAAAATAAATAGATAATTAACATAAAATGATTATTTTGCCTTAGGGCGTCATTCAGGTGTGTCATTTAAACTTCATGTTGTAGTATTTTGGGTTCGTATGCTATAGTTAACATAGTTTTAAATTTGTGGTTTTTGAGTAAAAAAATTAGGTTTTCTCATTTTAATTTATTTATTTTTACCGTGTATGTTGTTTACAAATTAATAGCATATTTTGCTGAGTTGTGTTATTTTTGGTTCTTATACTTGTGAAATATAATTCAACATGCATCTTGGCTATATTAATAAAAGTGCTCCAACTATCATTCATCCACTAGTTTCTCGTTAGAGTTTGAAGACAATTTTTCTACAATTATAACTAAATACGTCTTCTTAACGATATATATAACAACTTATAAAATTATTTAATTTTATTGTGTTGTCTAGAGTTCCAGTGGTAAAATTAGTTAATTTTGAAGGTAACGCTAGGGGTAGATATATGCCTAAATTGACTTGGTGGAGATAAATAACTATTCATTGGGTAGTCTTTGCCCCCATCTTCATACCACTTGATCTGCTTTTGGTTTGGCAAGGATTTGTATACTTTTTTGTACATGTGTGCGTAAAGAAGTTAGTTTATGATAAAGACTTAGGTTGATGATTGGAATATCGACCTTGATAGGGAAGTGGATAGAGTTATTTGATACCATGAATAGAAGAAAAGTTAATATAACATGCCTTTAAGAAGTTTTGAGGGTTGTTGTGAGTTTCAAATTTACCCCTAACTTCCGATTTGGACAATATTAACCACAATCAAATTAAAAATGTCGATGTTAGCCCCCCACCCTCCGTTGTAAGAATGACGGAAAAGTTAGAATATAAGTGACTTAACACATGTTTGTGTGGGCCTAAGACGTGTCATTTGCCGCCAATCCCAACCAGACCCTTCTCACTTCACTCCCCGATTCCGAGAAAAACATAAGGCCTTTTCATATGTGCTCAAATACGCCCATAGTGACTAGGATGGATATTCGTATTCGAAAACTAGCAATTCGCCCTGTTAATCCTCCAGGCCCAAATAACTCAGTTTTCTCCCATGAACTCTTTGTGTCAATGGATTAGTTCGAATTAAAACTTGAGATAATGGGTGTAAACCAAAAAAAGATTCATAAGTAGTTGTTAATGGAATTGAAGTTACTAAATTCTGAGGAGTCGGTATCAATTTATACCCATATTTGTTAATTACGTGAGAGAGAGAGAGAGAGTTTGTCAATTTTTATTTATTATTTTTGTTATATTTTTAAAGTCATCTTTGGGATATTAAATTTATTTAATTAAATCTGGACTTCAATTATTTTCATTATAAATAAGTCATTCGAGAGTTTAGTGATTTTTCGTATGCTAACATCAAAGTGGTATAAGAGTTGCATCGAGAATGAACTCATTGAAGATGGTGACCAGGTGGCGGTGGTGGCCATCATTGGTGGTATAAATTAGTCATTCGAGAGTTTAGTGATTTTTCGTATGCTAACATCAAAGTGGTATAAGAGTTGCATCGAGAATGAACGAGAAAATGTGCTGAGAAAGAAGTTCGACCGTGTGAAGGAGGTCGCTAGCCACTTTGATAATTCATATTCAAGCCTTGGTTGCTACTCCCAGTACACTTGCCCCAAGCACCTTGGCCACTAGCTCTAGCAACCTGTCGGTTGCCACCAATGATGGCCACCACCGCCACCTGGTCACCATCTTCAATGAGCAACCCCTATAAGTCCGCGTATCTTTCAGGACCTCTATGTTGTGCCTGTACCATCGTTGAGCATTGTCGTTGGGATCTACGTGACCGACGTCACGCCCAGACGTGCCTATACATGTAAAATGAATTTGCCTCTCGTCTTAACCAACAAGATATTTTTCAGCAACTTACTTGCCTATATATCTTACTAGAATGGGGTAGCCTCATGGGGATTGTTCGGTGGCTCCTGAGGGGGATGTAGGTTCCTCAATCTTATTGGCATTTGGTTATTTTAACTGTCACTTATCTTTGAATCGTACTTTGAGTCGGGTAATTCAGCATAAGGCTCCATTAAAACTTATTCATCCCGATAAAATTCTTTTCCCTGTACTTCCACGCGTGTTTATTTATACCTATTTTGTTCATAATATATCTCCTACTCGCACTAAGCTTGATGATAAAGCCATTCACTGTATTTTTGTAGGATAGTTTAATATGTCCAAAGGGTATCGTTGTTATGATCCTATCACACGTCGTATGGTTTATACGATTTTGTATGTTATGAAATTATATCCTTATTTGGTGACTCTAATTCAGCATATTCTGCAACTCCACCACCACCACAGGAGGACTCATATATTGTTTAGCTTCTATTGTTTGATTTTCCTAATTGTCTCTCCAATTGCTCAACCTCTACATGTATATTCTCATCGCCCGCGCTCATATATCTCTCCGGTCATGATCTCGTCCTCCTAAGGTAATAGAGGTAACATTTCTCATTCAATTAAATATATTGTTGAGCCTGTTTTTGAGCCTACTAATGAACCTTAATACCCTTTTGGGAGCGTAGAGAGCCTATTCGCTATGGTCATGCTTGTTTAACACAACATCCTCTTTACAAGTTTGTCTCTTAAAAAGTGTTTATCGGGCTCTTATCGAGCTTTGTTATGGCCACTTCACCCATTCAGATCCCGAGGACTGTTTTTGAAGTTTTATAGGCTTCACATAAGGTTGCAACTATGCAGTGTGAGATGGATGCTTTACCATAGTTTCTTTACCTAAAGGGCTAAGACATTTGGTTGTAGGTGGGTATATACATTCAAATTCATAACTGATGGGAGTGGATAGGTATGAAGCTTGTTTTGTTGCAAAAGGCTTTACTTAGATTTCGGGAAAGGATTTTGGTGCTACAGTTGTCCCCGTTGCTAACTCAACCTTGTTTGCTTATTGATCTTTTTAACTGCTTCGTTTTCTTGGCCTCTTCACCAATTTGATGTAGTGAATGCTTTCTTCATGGAGACCTTGAATCTTGATGAGGTTTTCCACATGGATCCTCTATCGGACTTTCGTGCTGAGGGGGAGTATCCAAGGAAAGTTTGTCGTCTCTAAAAAATTCTTTATAGGCTGAAGCAGTCACCACAAGTCTGATTCTCTAGATTCAGTGAGGCTATCATTAGATTGGATTTACTAGGTGCCATTCTGACCATACTTGCTTTATCGGACGAGATTCATATATATATATATATATATATATACAAGAAGAGTGTGATCTTACTTGTGTATGTTGATTTTATAATTATTGGAGATGATTTTGTTAGAATCACACAAGCTAAGGTTGATTTGGGAAAAACATTTGATGTTAAAGACTTTAGTCAACTTCGATATATTCTCGGTATCGAAGTAGTAAAGTCTCGTCATGGGATTTCTCTCGCATAGAGAGTATATTGTTGATCTCCTTAAGGATACAGGGATGATTAGGTGCAAACCAAATTCATCTCCTAGATTCCCAATTTAAAACTTGTTGCTAACGTCGGTGGAAGATGCGTCAATGTATCAACGTGGTAGATCGTCTTATTTACTTAGCCAATACCATATGAGATTTATCATTTACTGTTAAGAGAGTTAGTCAGCATATGCACAAACCCTTGTCCATAAACCTTGTCAGACTCATCTGACTGCGATCTATCTATCTTTTTATATATCGTATCTCAGGTCTTTTCCTAGACTTGGATTACTTGTCCTCAACTTGGGGGGTGGGGGGTTACAAAGTTACACTGACTGATTATGGAGGAGCTTGTTATAGGCGCTCTAATATTGGCTTTCGTACTTTTTGTGGGAGTCATCTCATCTCCTAGAAAGGTAAAAGGCAAGTTGTCGTTTCGCGTTCCTCTGCGGAGGCATTGTATAAAGTTATGACATCGGGCACTTGTGAGATTATATGGTTTTGTTCTCTTATTGGGAAAGTTGGGATTTCTTGAGAAGACTCCTTATGTTCTACATTGTGACAATAAATCGGTTATTCAACTTGCTTTTGATTCGGTGCTTTATGAGAGGACAAAGTATATTGATATGTTTGTCATTGGATAATCACCCCATCGTTTATTTCTTTTGCAGAACAAGTGGCATGTTAGTTCTTCTTTTCTTCGCGCTTCTATTGGCAAGCTTGCCTTGGTTGATATCTCCACGCCAACTTGAGGGGGAGTGTTGTAATAACTTAGTCTTGTAAGGTTACTTTAGTCATTAGATTACTTAATGACCAAGTCTTGTAATAACTTAGTCGGTTAACTAATGACAAAGTCTTGTAAGCCTATATATAGGCCTCTCTTGTAACATAAAAAATACACATTTGGATACAAGTTATGTCCTTTCTTTAGATTTGAGTACATCAAATCAATAGTTTTTGTTGATTTTATCTTTTAGTTTTTCATAATGAGAGTAGTTTTGGGGGGGCTTCTTCAATAATATTTGTGATACAACATGATTTTTTAAGTCAATTCTGTAATAAATGTTCTTTACATGAAACCGTGGGTTTATTCAAAATCTTGGTTTTTAATAGTAATAAACCCTTATGGATTTTGAGTTTGCAAGTGTTATCACTAGGTCAAGAAGATGGTTTTTTTACCTTAGTAATCCATCATGGTGGTAGGTTCAAGTGTGCAATTCTAAAGAAATATGTTGGGGGAAGGTATATAGGTGTGACTTCTGCAAATATTGATGTACTCTCTTTGCTAGAAGTGTATGATATGGTTAGGTATCTAGGTCATTCAGATGTGGTTCTTATTATTCTCCACAATGGAAAGATTGGATAGTGACAGGGGTTTACTAGGTCTACTAGGTAACTTTCCAAAGAAAAAGGGTTATAGATGCTTCTCTGCATTTTCTGACCATGGCCATCTACTCCAAGTTATCCCCAGTCAAGTAGGGTCATGTAATGTACAAGTCATTGACCAACATGTAAATGGTCCACCATTTCATGATGTAACATTAAATAAGTCATATAATGTATACAACATTGGCCCACCTGGTACTGAGAATGACATGACTTTAATAATGTACTAGTACATGAGGAACTTGAGGTTTAGGTTGAACAAGAAATTGTCGTTACCTCGTGCTGATGAATATGACAATCTATAGTCCTTTGGTGATGGTTTTGATGTTGAGGTTCAGTTAGTGAGAGTGAAACTGCGTTTGAGTAAAGTAATGGCAGTGAATTAGTAAGGGATGATGATGATGTTCCTTTTTAAGAAAACGTTGATTTTGATGATGAGCACCCTGTGTCAGATGATCTTAGGAGTCTTAATAGCTCATCAGATTAGGGTGGAAGTGCTCCAAAAAGGAAACATTGCCTGAATTTAATACCGAAACTGATATAGATGGAATTAGTTCATCAGTACTTCCCTTGTCCATTCGGCATATTACCAAAACGGAATAATGATGACAAGCTGAACTAAAGCAGCCACGATTTTTTTTTCTTTTCTCTTGCACCTCTCAGCTCATACTGGAGCACATTAATCCTATGAATCAAGCCACGTATGATCTGTCTTCCTTCCTGTGGCACATACTGGATCAAACCATTGAAAGGCCATATCCTCCTTGCTGCCAAAGAAAAGGGGTTGAGACATGGTAAGAAAAAAGGTGGAAACTCGAGAAAAGCAGAGTTTCTGTGAGTTTCTTCTTACCCCAAAATTAATGCAACCCAAACTTTCTTAGATTTTCAGCAAGGTCCATTCGTTCTTCTTCCTCATCAACCTGCATATTTTTACTTTTTTTTGGGAAATGTACGAACCACACGGATTGTGTTGATTTTAACCTATGGTTCTATACACAAGGTTCTTCACTAAATTGTAAAGATAGTGTTTTAAGCCTGTATCCTTAAGCTGGGCAAGAGGGCAGGATTTGTTGTTATTATTTGTTTTGTTAATCGTTTATGATGTAAACAGCAACAAAAAGTAAGGAAAATGTCCAAAATCTCTAGCGAACCATCATTGTATAAGTATTGATATGATGTAAATTTATAAATGCTGAAGCGTTATTGTTACACTACATAGCAACAACAACAAATAATCTATACTAATGAAATGGGTTTCTCTCTATCTATTCTCAATTCTCAATATTCAAGGTTGATTACAAATGAGGGCAAAGGCCTATTTATAGGAAGAGTTAGCTTGCTAGCCAAGCTATTACCCAAAAAGACCAAAAGGGACAACTAACAACTAAAAATGACTCATTAACCCCAAACATGCTTAGAGACGGATTAAAACACTAAAAATAAAGGAAAATGACAATAAACCCTAAACTAAAAATGAAAAATAAAAGATAGTCTTCTCCCGGAGGCACAACCACGCGCCACGTGTTGCTAGAAATCCCATACACATCATTCTCCCCGTCTTTGAAAAAGCTCGTCCTCGAGCTTGGAGGGGGTGACTCATCAACGCCAAATGTACACGAGTCGCAACAAGTGTTAGCTTTCAAAGTAAACCCAAATAAATCCAACACGCAAATAGATCGGCCGAACTTCTGTTAGACTCAGATGGACCTTCAACAATTGGGCCTAATATACCCAAATCTTAACGGTGCTCCCCTACGGAATCCGAGCAACCAAAAACTGACGACCATATCCGCCTTCAACGCCAAATGTACACGAGTCGCAACAAGCGTTAGCTTTCAAAGTAAACCCAAATAAATCCAACACGCAAATGGATCGGCCGAACTTCTGTTAGACTCAGATGGACCTTCAACAATTGGGCCTAATATACCCAAATCTCAACGGTGCTCCCCTACGGAATCCGAGCAACCAAAAACTGACGACCATATCCGCCTTCAACACCACGAGCACATGGTTGCAACATGGCTTGGTGGACCCTTGAATCTGATCAGACGGTAACTCCGGCGATCGCACCTTTGCGAGTACGATGATGAGACAAATGGACTGAAGACGGTGATATCCCGGAAACCCGAGCCTCAAAATGGCAAATAGTCGAAAAATGGATCCCAAGTGGGACGCATTTCTCATGGAAGTCATGTGTTGTGTCAAAGATTGACCTGATTAGAGGTCAATAGGGAGGGTGAGATCGGCTCAAAGTAGGGCAGACCTGTTTTGGGTCGGATTTGCTTGTGGGTGGGCATAGGTGAGTGGGAAAAAGGGAAAATAGGGTAAAAATAGGGATGGGGCTATTTTGGGTTAAGAAAAGGGGATTAGGGTTTGGAAGGGTACCGGGTTAGATCGGGGGTAGTAGGGGTTGGATCGGTATTTTGGGGGTGGATTTGGGTTGGGGCGGTAGAGAAATTGGGGGGAAGGGCTCGGATAGAGGAAAAAGTGACCGGCCCACCTCCGTTTTGGCAGGCAGCTGTCTTGACAAGGTGGGCTAGGGTTTCTTTAAGGTTGTGGGTTTCATGGGATTATAAGGGTTAAGGTTTGTAGGTTCGTGGTTTTAGGGTTAGGGTTTGGGTAAAAATTAGAAGACGGAAATTAATGTAAACGGAGTGGTGGTTATGTGGCGGTAGAAGGTGGAGGTGGAGGAGGGTGGTGGTAAAATGGATGGGAAAAGGTTCGTCGGCCACCTAGAGTGTGGTCCGGCCTAGATGGCAGGAGTTTGGGCCAGATCTGGGTTGGGAAATGGGATTATGGCCTGGAGTTGGTTAGTGGTGGTGTGGCGGAATGGGAGTCGGGGGAGGAGATCGGCACTAGAAAGAGGGCTTGGAGGTTGGCCGGTGGTCGTCTGTAGGGTGGAGAGGCAGCGGGGAGGGAAATCGGGGGGAGGGGGGGGGGGGAAGGGCTCGGTGGAGGAAAAAGTGACCGGCCCACCTCTGTTTTGGCAGGCGGCTGTCTTAATAAGGTGGGGCTAGGGTTTCTTTAAGGATGTGGGTTTCTTGGGATTTTGAGGGTTAGGGCGTTTAGGTTCTTGGTTTTAGGGTTAAGGTTTGGGTAAAAATTAGAAAATGGAGATTCATGTAAACAGAGTGGTGGTTATGTGGCGGTAGGAGGCGGAGGTGGAGGTGGAGGTGGAGTTGGAGGAGGGTGGTGGTGGAATGGGTGGGAAAAGGTTCGTCGGCCACCTAGAGTGTGGTCCGGCCCAGATGGCAGGCGTTTGGGTCAGATCCGGGCTGGGAAAGGGGATTATGGCCTGGAGTTGGTCGGTGGTGGTGTCGCCTGGAGCAAAATGGGAGTCGGGGGAGGACATCGGCGCTGGAAAGAGTGCTTGGAGGCTGGCTGGTGGTCATCGGTAGGGTAGAGAGGCAGCGGGGGTCAAATCGAGGGGGGGGGGGAAGGGCTCGGGTGGAGGAAAAAGTGACCGGCCAACCTCTGTTTTGGCAGGCGGCTATCTTGACAAGGTGGGGCTAGGGTTTCTTTAAGGTTGTGGGTTTCATGGGATCATAAGGGTTAGGGTTTGTGGGTTCTAAGGTTAGGGTTTGGGTAAAAATTAAAAGACGGAGATTCATGTAAACGGAGTGGTGGTTGAAGGTGGAGGTGGAGGAAGGTGGTGGTGGAATGGGTGGGAAAAGGTTTTTCGGCCACCTAGACTGTGGTCATGCCCAGATGGCAGGAGTTTGGGTCAGATCTGGGCTGGGAAAGGGGATTACGGCCTAGAGTTGGTCTGTGGTGGTGTCGCCTGGAGCGGAATGGGAGTCGGGGAGGAGATCGGCACTAGAAAGAGGGCTTGGAGGCTGGCTGGTGGTCGTCGGTAGGGTAGAGAGGCAGCGGGGGTCAAATCGAGGGGGGGGAGGGGGAAGGGCTCGGGTGGAGGAAAAAGTGACCGACCCACCCCTATTTTCACAGGCGGCTGTCTTGACAAGGTGGGGCTAGGGTTTCTTTAAGGTTGTGGGTTTCTTGGGATTTTGAGGATTTGGGTTTGTAGGTTCTTGGTTTTAGGGTTAGGGTTTGGGTAAAAATTAGAAGACGAAGATTCATGTAAACAGGGTGGTGGTTGTGTGGAGGTGGAGGTGGAGGTGGAGGAGGGTGGTGGTGGAGATGGAAGACGGAGGAGGCTAAAAGGGCTAGTATCCCGCTTTTAGCGGTGATGGAATTTAGGGTTTCCATCCACTCGATTCCCATTTGGACATTTATCAATCTTTTGATTGAACGGTTACCGGAGTTGAAATCACAATTTGTGACCCGCTTCATGCACCCCGACGAATACCAAGAACAATCCTCGGTTTGATGGCAATTTGATGTAAATCTATAAATGCGGAAGCGTTATTGTTCACACAGCTATTAACTACACCAAAACAACAACAACAAATAAACTATACTAATGGAATGTGTTTCTTTCTCTCTCAATTCTCAATTTTCAATTTTCAAGGTTGATTACAAATGAGGGTCAAAGGCCTATAGAGTTAGCTTGCTAGCCAAGTTATTACCCAAAAAGGACAACTAACAACTAAAAATGACTCATTAGCCCCAAACATGCTTGAAGACTAATTAAAACACTAAAAATAAAGGAAAATGACAATAAATCCTAAACTAAAAATGGAAAATAAAAGATAGTCTTCTCCCGAGGCACAACCACACGCCACGTGTCGCTAGAAATCCCATACACATCAGAATATTATACAAGTTATACCTATACCTTATAGAAGTCCTTGATCTAGAATGAAATTAATTAGAAAAAGGAAATGATATAATTATGGTTATTAACTAAATTAAATAAATAGAAGATTTATCAAATTATCAGATTGGTAATCATTTCATGATGTCAAGACACAACAAATTATAAAAAACATCTCCAGTATCTCTCTCGAATCTTCATTGTATTAGTGTCGAATGCCTTGCAAGAGAGACCTCGAGCTTGTTTATAGCAAAGGACTAGAGGGGTCCTGCACTACAAAGAAACTATATAATAAAGAAAGAACATAATTAAGACAACTAATTAAATTTAATCAAATCAAAGAAAATCGAGAAAGAATTCATAATCTCTCTCTTTCTAACCAGCTAGCCATGACCTAAAAGGCCCGTGCATGTCAATTTATTTTTCAATATTCTACATCATGTCATTTAAACAAAAAACAAACTGATTTTCCAGCGCTTCTAATAGTTAATTTCCATCTTAAATATTTTTCATCACTTGATATATCTTTGACTCCTGCATCACTCTCTGTTGTGTGACAGTCAGCTTGTCACTCTAGCACTCTTTTTGTGACTGCTGCTGCGCAAAACCTGCTGTGCCTCAAACTAGCAGAGGAACTTGGAGTTATTATTTCAAGTCCATGGATTTCTTGGTTTAAGGCTGCAAGTTTACCTGCACTTGTTTCTCTCCTAGCTACTCCATTTGTCTTATATAAAATTTATCCTCCTGAAAACAAAGATACACTCGATGCCCCTGCTATGGCTGCAAAGCGACTGGACCTTATGGGTCCTGTCACCAAAAATGAGTGGGTCATGATTGCTACAATGCTTCTTGCAATCTCTTTGTGGGTCTTTGGGTAAGTGCCATTTCTTTCTTCATGTTAATTCTTTTTTTTTAGTATTAGAAGTACCATTCAAGGAACGATCACGACAATATTATTAGGAATATTTTGTTTGTGTGAATACCAGAACCAATTGTATAAAAACATTACATACATATACCTTCTGTTTTAGCCATTGACTATTTTCTAAATCTTTTTTTTTAATAACGTTGTTTTGGATGTTTATGTGGATATGCTGTGAGAATTTTCTGAGTTTCAATGTGTGATTTTCCCTATGCTTATGATGTTGAGAATGGTGGCTTTTTTTGGCTACAAACTTGATTATCTACTACGAGGCTGTTGAATACCTGTTCATCATGAGCCTGCAAGTCCAAGTGAGAAATCTAGATGTCACTACTAGGAAAGAAACCAGAACAAAATTAGATCCTTGGTAACTTTAAATAGTTCAAAAGGCAGCAAAAATGTCGCCCCTAGTTTATTTGTCTAAGAATGTAATAGTTGGGAAAACATCCCTTTATGAGAAATCGGTCTTAGTTCGTTACCACAAATTAAAAAAACAGTTTTTATATATTGTGGGGCAAGGATTTAATTTCTTGACATAGGATTTATATTCTCAACACCCACCCTCATGTGGTAGCTTGACTTAGCCAAACACATGGACGAATATATTGGGTGGCGTGGAGTACTCAAACCGTGTGGGCCTAGCCTACTCTGATATCATGCTTAATATGGAGGATCCAACCCATAACAATTGAGAACGGGTGGAGAATCTCAGAATCTTACGTATATCGTTGCAAGGATTTAATTTCTCGACAGGAGATTTATATGCTCAATGATAGATATCTACATTGCTTGAAATCATCGACATAACCACCCAGTACAATACGTGTGGCTTAGCATAATAGTTATCTTTTAATGATTATTGTCTTAAAATTGCGATAGCTAGTTATTTGTTGTTCTTTTATACACTTCTTTATTAAAATCATTGACATATTTTGTTCTCTATGCAGAGATGTTATTGGTGTAGCAAGTGTTGTTGCTTCTATGATTGGCTTATCGATACTCTTGTCATTGGGGGTTCTTGATTGGGACGACTGCTTAAGGGAAAAAACAGCATGGGATACTTTGTTCGGGTTTTCGATTCTAGTGGGCATGGCAGGCCAAGTTACAAAATTGGGAGTTACGACATGGATGTCTGATTGTGTAGCCAAATCCCTTCAATCTCTCTCTTTGAGTTGGCCAGTTGCCTTTGGTATTCTTCAGGCAGCTTACTTCTTCATCCACTATTTATTTGCAAGCCAAACTGCTCATGTGGGAGCTTTATACTCCGCATTTTTAGCAATGCACTTGGCGTCTGGGGTGCCAGGTGTGTTGGCGGCATTAGCTTTAGCTTACAATAGTAGTCTATTTGGCGCTATTACACATTACAGCAGTGGTCAGGCTGTTGTTTACTTTGGAGGTGTGTTACTTCTACTCTCTCTCTCTCTCCTCTCTCTAATTTAATGGTAACCAGATTTTATCAATTTTCAGCCACTCACCCCAATATTCTCAACTATTGCAAAATGTTATTTATTCATATCAATATCTATTTTTTGGGGCTGTATTTGGTTGTCTAAAGGGGGTATGTGGGAAGGAGAAAGTAATACGCCGTTTTTTTTTTTTTTCAAATCTGAATGTTGGATGCGTAGTGCTGAATAGAAACTAAAAAAAAACTGCTTGTTTTAGAATTTCTCTAAAAAGAGATGAAAACGGGGAGGGTTTAGGACCAGATGGTATCCCTATTGAGATTTGGAAGTGTTTAGGGGAGAAAGGAGTGTCTTGGCTTAAAAATTATTAAATTATTTAATAGAATTATAATGACTAATAGAATGCCCGATGAATAGAGAAAGATTGTTTTAGTACCTATTTATAAAAATAAAGGGGACATACAAAGTTATTCAATTTATTGTGGTATTAAGTTAATGAGTCATACAATGAAACTGTGAGAGAAACTGATTGAAAACAACCATATCTGAGAATCGGTTCGGGTTTATGCCTGGAAGGTCAACAATGGAAGCAATTTATTTATTGAGAAGATTAATGGAGAGGTATAGAGAGAAAAAGAAAGACCATCATATGGTTTTTATAGATTTGGAGAAGACGTATGATAGGATACCAAGAGATATAATATGGTGGGTTCTACATAAAAAATGAGTGACTCATAAATATATTGATGTGATCAAGGATATATATGATGGAGCCATAACTATAGTAAGAACATCAGCTGGAGAAAGTAGTGAATTCTCAATTACTGTAGGTCTGCACCAAGGTTCAGCATTAAGTCCTTATCTCTTTACTTTTGTTATGGATGAGTTAACTGGGAAAATACAAGATGAGTTCCATGGTGTATGCTATTTGTAGATGATATTATTTTAGTGGATGAGACTAAGACGGAGATTAATGCCAGATTGGAATTGTGGAGAAAAACTCTAAAAACAAGAGGATTTAAAATAAGGACTAAAACAGAATATGTGGAGTGCAATTTTAGTAGTAATAGGAGGACAAACGGGGGTGTGGTGAAATTAGAGGATCAAAAGATACCTAGAATTGATCATTTTTGTTATTTAGGCTCGATTATCCAAAAAGATGGAGATATTAGTGATGATGTTACTCATAGGATTAAAGTAGGGTGGGTTAAGTGGAGAAGTACTACCGGCGTATTGTATGATAGGCGTATAGCTTTGAAGTTAAAAAGAAAATTTTATAGGAAGGCCATTAGATCCGTCATTTTATATGGGACATTGGGCAACCAAAAAACAAAATGAGCTGAAAATGAGTGTAGCAGAAATGCGAATGCTAAGATGGATTTGTGGTAAAACTCAAAAGAATAAAATTAGAAATGAACGAATTCGTGAAACGGTAAAAGTAGCTCCTATAGAAGATAAATTGAGAGAAAATTGATTTAGATGGTTTGGACACGTTAAGCGTAAACTAATGGATGCTCCCGTAAGGAAGGGTAATTTAGTTAGTATTGATGGTAGGCTTAAATTGACTTGGTGGGATATTGTAAAAAATGACATAATATCATTTGGTTTAACCGAAGATATTGCAAGAAATAGAATGGAATGGAAAAATAGGATTCATGTAGCCGACACCAAATAATTGGAAAAAGGCTTTGTTGAATTGAGTTTTTATTTATTTAAACGCAACAGAATAGTGTATGTTAGGGTTTCACCTCCTAACTCAATATCATCATTAGATCATTAAGTGATTACAAGAGGGGGTTCAATGGCCTTATCTATAGATATTACTAACCTAACTCAATATCATCATTAGATCATCATACCTTGGTACGATGGCAAGTGCCTTCGTCCAAGCTACGGTTGGTCTCGGGTTCAAGACATGGGACCAGCCTCTCCATATATGGGGGTAAGGCCAACCGACATCCGCCTCTCCCAGACCCTGCAGTTAAGCGGGAGCCTTGTGCACTGGATACGAATTTTTTCAATAGCAACTTGATAATGATAAAAGATCACAAAGTATCTCCTCCCACCCCCTCAATATGTTGCCAGCCCATAGGGGCCCACCCATACACATTTCATCATTTTCTAAATGAATATCTTAATAGATGGTTTTTTAACCTAGTTGGTATTGAATGCTAAATACATGTTATTTAGACTGTTTTAGCACTATTACTTCTTTTTAAACCCTACAAAATTGAAAAGAAATTTCATAACAATTCAACATTCAGCTGGGGACTTGTCTCTTAATGTTGAATGCTATATATTAACACTAAAAACAAACTTGCCCTAAGGTTTGGAACTGTTAGTCAAATGTATTCAGAATATTGTTCTCTTCTCTTCACTTCATTTTATTGGCAAACAGTGGATCATTCAGCTTTTTTATATTAGGGTCCGTTTGATAGAAAACTGGGAAAATGCAAATGATTCCAGGGCAAACAATTCCAAGGCAAATGAATATTTTCCAACTTGTGTCTGTTTGATACAAGTTGGAAAATCATCAATTTTTCATATTTTCTATCAAACGCAAAAGCTGGAAAATAGATATAAATGTGAAAAATTTATTTACGGAATATATATATATAATAAATATATGTTATTAAACATTCAAAATATATGAATATATATTATATTATTTACGGAATATATATATTCCGTATATACAAAATATATGAATATATATTATATTATTTGCGGAATATTCATATATTTTGTATATTTTTCCAGAAATTAATAATAATTTACGGAATATATATATTCCGCAAATAATATATTATATATTCATATATTCCGTAATATATGAATATATATTATATTATATACTGAATATACTAATTATATATTATTTACAGAATATATACATATATATAGAATATATACTAAATATATATTATTTACAGAATATATACATATATATAGAATATATACTAAATATATATTATTTACAGAATATATACATATATAGAATATATATTTACATATATGGATATAATATGAATATATACATATATATAATATACATTATTCTGTATATTATATTCTGTATTTACATATACAGAATAATTATATTCTGTATATTATATGTATTTACAGAATATATATGTAAATACAGAATATATTATATTCTGTAATAAATACAGAATATAATATTCTGTATTTATATATGTAAATACAGAATATAATATATGTATATAGAATATAACATATGTATGTATATACAGAATATAATATATGTATATATCCATATAATAAAGGAGCATGGTTTTGGCAAAAATATCTCCATTTTTGTATGGATGACATTTTCTCATTTCATGCCCATGCATGATATGTCATGCTAAAAGTTATTTTTTTTCTTTTTTCTTTTTGTGTTATATATATACTATTATAAATACTATTATACTATTATAAATACATGTATTTTTTTAAATACGTGTAAATTTATATTTTTTATTAAATATTTTTTTCCATTTTTTTAAACTATTTTTTATTAATTTTTTAAATATATTTTTTTTAATTTATATTTTTAATTTTTTTTTATTTTTCTCCAATTTTTTTTTATTTTTTCTCAATTTTTTTTTATTTTTTGTCAATTTTTTTTTTCATTTTTTAACTATTTTTTTCTTTTTTTAATTTATATTTTTTATTTTATTTTTTCTCAAATTTTTTTTATCACGGAGGCAAATTTATCGCCGTGCCCTCGGGCACGGGCATCCACTAGTACATATATATAATACAGAATATACAGAATATACAGAATATACAGAATATAACATATGTATGTATATACAGAATATAATACAGAATATACAGAATATAACATATGTATGTATATATATATAATACTATATATAATACAGAATATACAGAATATAACATATGTATGTATATACAGAATATAATACAGAATATAATATATGTATATATACATATATATAATACAGAATATACAGAATATAACATATGTATGTATATACAGAATATAATACAGAATATACAGAATATAACATATGTATGTATATATATATAATACAGAATATACAGAATATAACATATGTATGTATATACAGAATATAATACAGAATATAATATATGTATATATATACATATATATAATACAGAATATAATATATGTTATATATGTATATATACATATATATACAGAATATAACATATGTATATATAATACAGAATATAATATATATACAGAATATAATATACAGAATATAATATGTATATAATATATATACAGAATATAATATGTATATAACATACAGAATATAATATGTATATAATATATATACAGAATATAATATGTATATAACATACAGAATATAATATATGTACAGAATATAACATACAGAATATAATATATGTAATATATGTATATATACATATATATATATATACAAAATATAACATATGTATATATAATACAGAATATAATATATGTAATATATGTATATATCCATATAATAAAGGAGCATGGTTTTTGAAAATTTTGCCAAAATATCTTCACTTTTTTTATGCATGACATTTTTCTCTTTCATGCGCATACATGAAATATCATGCTAAAAGTTATTTTTTTTTTTTTTTTTGTGTTATATATATACTATTATATGCATGACATTTTTCTCTTTCATGCCCATACATGAAATTGTTGGGTGATTTTAATATTAATGGGTATTAATGGTTAGAGAAAATGAAAGGTTAAAACCATCAATTAATTGGAATAAGAAAAGACAAAGGGAAGTGGGAAAACCAAAGTCCCACATTGGAAAAGTGTGAAAAAGTTAGTGGGTTAATAAATGCTTTTGTGTCATAAGAGATTACTTGTGTGCATTGAAGTGTATGCTACTAGTGTACACCTTAGGTCCAAGGATGGTGCTTTGCACCATCCGCACACGCACACGCGCGTGTGTAGGGCTGTGTTTCGGCCGGATCGGATCGGAAAATGACCTTTCGGAAAAAAATCCAATTTTTTCGGAAATAAAATATTTGTTCCAATTTCCTATCCAATTTTTTCGGAAAATCAAAAAAGTTTCCGAATTCGGAAATATCGGAAAATCGGAAAAATTCGGAAATTAGAAATATGGTATTTTTTTCTGTTCTGCCGCATGAAGACAGTATGAGAAATTAGAAATTAGTTTTTTTCTGTTCCAGCCATCAATATAACAAACCGATGTAAACAAATCTGTAAACATATAAACCGATCAATATAACAAACCTATTAAACCTATAAATCGATCCCAACAGATGTATTAGATGAAATAAAAAAGATGTAAACAGATGTAAATAAGATGTAAACCGATCTTATAAACAGAAGTAAACAAGATGTAAACAGGTCTGTAAATAAGTAGAAATAAAAAAAATAAACAGATAAAAATAAACTAGAAAAGGCTTACCTATGTTCGAGACTATAAGGGTCGGACGATGTAAACAAATATGCGCCGCCGAAAGTAGAAGAAAGGGGTTGGACGACTGTATAGAGATTGGGTCGAGAGAGAGAGGTGAGAGATATGCACCGCCGAGAAGAAAGGGGCGAGACGAGAGAGAGAGAGAGAGATGTGAGAGATATTTTAATAAGAATATCATACAACCCTAATTGCTCTCTACTAACGGCATATATAAATATATGGGGTAAGGTAAAAAATAAAGGAAATCTAAATTGTACACATTCTTAGTACATAAGGATATAACTTATAAGGTAAAAAAATATATATAGAAAATATTCGGAAAAAATATTCGAAATATTAATCGGAAGATATATTCGGAATATTAATCGGAAAAAAGATTCGGAAATTATATCGGAAAAATCGGAAAATCGGAATTTAAAACATAGTTCCAATTTCCTATCCAATTTAATTCGGAAAAATCGGAAATCGGAAAATCGGAAATCGGAAACCTTATATATGTTCCAAAATCGGAAAATATCGAATCGGACATCGGAAAAATCGGAATGTTCGGAAAAAAAACACAGCCCTACGCGTGTGCGAAAGTGCGATTGGGCGTTTAGGGCGCTTTAGAGGCGCACTTTGCACTTGCCACTTCGTTAAGTATTAATCCGTACAGTCGCATCTTTTTAGTTCAAATCTGGAACGTTAAAAATATAGTTATATATCCAAGGGCCGTGATTAAATGACCTTTGGATGTGGTGTCTCTTCATGAACAGACACCACAAGAGGGTATATATAGAAGGCAAAATCCTGTCATAATGAATTCCGAAAATTCTCTTTCTCTCTATTATTTCTTCTTACCAATTTCATAGAGTGTTCTTGGTTATTATTCAAGTTTGCTACTTGAATAAACCCGTGGATTTGTTGTATCTTGGAGGTACTTTGCCTAGACCCGTTAGCAAACTCTGTACGAGTGGGGGCAATTAACACCTTAAGGACAGTAGTCTATTACCCCTCAAATCCAAACATCTGTTCATATTTTCTGCATAATTAAAAATTCTTCAACAGAAATGTCATGCTAAAAGTTATTTTTTTTTCTTTTTTTTTTGTGTTATATATATACTATTATAAATACTATTATACTATTATAAATACATGTATTTTTTTAAATACGTGTAAATTTATATTTTTTTTATTAAATATTTTTCCCATTTTTTAAAACTATTTTTTATTAATTTTTTAAATATTTTTTTCTTTTTTTAATTTATAATTTTTATTTATTTTTTATTTTTTCTCAATTTTTTTTTTATCACGGGAGCAAATTTATCGCCGTGCCCTCGAGCACGGGCATCCACTAGTATGTATATATAATACAGAATATAATATATGTATATATACATATATATATAATATATTATATACAGAATATAACATATGCATATATAATACAGATGTACATATATATACAGAACATATATAATATATTATATACAGAATATAACATATGTATATATAATATATGTATATATACAGAATATAACATATGTATATATAATACAGATGTACATATATATACAGAATATATATAATATATTATATACAGAATATAACATATGTATAATATATTATATACAGAATATAACATATGTATATATAATACAGAATATTTTATATACAGAATATAACATATGTATAATATATTATATACAGAATATAATATATGTACATATATATACAGAATATATATAATATATTATATACAGAATATAACATATCTATATATAATACAGAATATAATATATGTATATATACATATATATACAGAATATATATAATATATGTATAATATATATAATATATATACAGATTATCTATAATATATGTATAATATACATATGTATATATACAGATATATGTATATATAATATATGTATAATATACATATGTATATATACAGATATATGTATATATATACAGAATATATTATATTCTGTATATTATATTCTGCATATACAGAATATATTATATTCTGTATATTATATTCTGTATTTACATATACAGAATAATGTATATTATATATTCTCTATTTACATATATATGTAAATACAGAATAATGTAACAGAATAAATGTGTATATGTATATATATATACAGAATAATGTAACAGAATAAATGTATATATACATATATGTAAATACAGAATAATGTAACAGAATAAATGTGTATATGTATATATATATATACAGAATATACTATATTCTGTATATTATATTCTGTATATTATGTATATTATATTCTGTATTTACAGAATATACTATATTCTGTATATTATATTATGTAAGTATATTATATTCTGTAATATATTCTGTACTAGTGGATGCCCGTGTCGAGGGCACGGCGATAAATTTGCCCCAGTGATAAAAAATAAAAATTAAAGAAAAAATAAATAAATAAAATATTTTAAAAATATAAATTAAAAAAATATAAATATTTAAAAAAATATATAAATTAAATTATTTAAAATTATTTCCCTTTTTAAAAATAATAATTTCCCTTTTAAAAAACAAAAACAAAACCCTTTTTATTAAAATAAAAAACCACTTTAGCATGACATTTCATGCATGGGCATGAAAGGGAGAAAATATCATGCATGAAATGTCATGCATAAAAGTGAAGATATTTTGCCAAAAACCATCCTCCTTTATTATATGGATTTACAGAATACTTACAGAATATTATATTCTGTATTTACAGAATATAATATACAGAATATACTATATTCTGTATATTATATACAGAATAATGTATATTTACATATATATGTAAATACAGAATAATGTAACAGAATATATATATATATATATATATATATATATATATATATATATATATATATATATATACAGAATAATGTAAATATTCTGTAAGTATTCTGTAAATACAGAATATAATATATATAATATAAATACTTACATAATATAATATACAGAATATAGTATATTCTGTAAATACAGAATATAATATACAGAATATAGTATATTCTGTATTTACATATATATATAATATACATTATTCTGTAAATACATTATTCTACATTATTCTACATTATTCTGTATTTACAGAATAATGTATATTATACAGAATAATGTATATTATACATACATTATTCTGTAAATACAGAATATATACAGAATAATGTTTATATATTCTGTATTTACACATACATAATGTATGTATATGTATATACATACATAATGTATGTATATACATATACATACATTATATATATGTAAATACAATATATGTAAATACAATATTTACATATATGTATATATTTTGTATACATACATTATATATATGTAAATACAATATTTACATATATGTATATATTCTGTATTTATATAATGTATGTATATATTATATGTATATATTCTGTATTTATATAAATACAGAATATATACATATAATATATACATACATTATATAAATACAGAATATATACATATATGTAAATATTGTATTTACATATATATAATGTATGTATTTACATATTTAAATATATAATGTATGTATTTACATATATATAATGTATAATGTATGTATATGTAAATACATACATAATATATACATACATTATATAATGTATGTATATGTAAATATATAATACATATTTAAATATATAATGTATGTATATGTAAATACATTATATATACATACATTATATAATATATACATAATACATATTTACATACATAATATATACATACATTATATAATGTATGTATATGTAAATATATAATACATATACATACATTATACATTATATATATGTAAATACATACATTATATATATGTAAATACAATATATGTATATGTATATACATACATTATATATATGTAAATACAATATATGTAAATACAGAATATATACATACATTATATATATACATATATATGTAAATACAGAATATATACATACATTATATATATGTAACTACATATATATGTAAATACAGAATATATACATACATTATATGTAAATACATACATTATATATATGTAACTACATATATATGTAAATACAGAATATATACATACATTATATATATGTAAATACAGAATATATACATACATTATATACATACATACAGAATATATACATACATTATATACATACATACAGAATATATACATACATTATAACTACATATATATTATATACATACATTATATGTATAACTACATATATAACTACATAGTGTATATATTATATACATACATTATATTGTATATATTATATACATACATTATATGTATAACTACATATATAACTACATGTATATAATATATATTACATATATAACTACATAGTGTATATATTATATACATACATTATATTGTATATATTATATACATACATTATATGTATAACTACATATATTATATACATACATTATATTGTATATATGTAGTTATATATATATAACTACATATATGTATAACTACATATATAACTACATATATAACTACATATATGTAGTTACATAATATATATAACTACATATATACATTATATACTATAACGTTACATAATATATACATACATTATATATATACATACATTATATACTATAACGTTACATAATATATACATACATTATATACTATAACTACATATATGTAGTTACATAATATATACATACATTATATACTATAACGTTACATAATATATACATACATTATATATATACATACATTGTATACTATAACGTTACATACATTATATACTATAACGTTACATAATATATACATACATTATATATATGCATACATACATTATATACTATAACGTTACATAATATATACATACATTATATACTATAACTACATATATGTAGTTACATAATATATACACATTATATATATGTAACTACATATATATTCATACATACATTATATATAAATACAGAATATATACATACATTATATATATACATACAGAATATATACATACAGAATATAATTCTGTATGTAATATATAATTCTGCATTATATATTACATACAGAATATATACATACATTATATATATGTATATACATACATTATATAAATGTAAATATTATATTCTGTATTTACATTTATATAATGTATGTATAGTATTTACATATATATAATGTATGTATATACTATACATACATTATATAATATAACATACATTATATAATGTATGTATAGTATTTACATATATATAATGTATGTATAGTATAGTATTTACATATATTTACATATATATGTATATACTATATCATATATATAATGTATGTATAGTATAGTATTTACATATATATAATGTATGTATATACTATATAATATAACATACATTATATAATGTATGTATAGTATTTACATATATATAATGTATGTATAGTATATACATACATACATTAATATATACTATACATACATTATATATATGATATTTACATTTATATAATGTATGTATATACATACATAGTATTTACATATATATAATGTATGTATATACTGTGTATATATTCTGTATTTACATATATATAATGTATGTATACATACATAATATTTACATATATATAATGTATGTATATAATGTACATAATATTTACATATATATAATGTATGTATTTTCATATATATAATGTATGTATATAATGTATATATTCTGTATTTACATATATATAATGTATGTATACATACATAGTATTTACATATATATAATGTATGTATTTACATATGTATATACATATGTAAAATACAGTAAAATACAGAATATATACTATGTATTTACATATATATAATGTATGTATCTGTATTTACATATATATAATGTATGTATATACTATGTATTTACATATATATAATGTATGTATCTGTATTTACATATATATAATGTATGTATATACATATGTAAAATACATACATATGTAAAATACATATATGTAAATACATAGTACATATACATATATAGTATATATTCTGTATTTTACATATAATATAATGTATGTATCTGTATTTACATATATATAATGTATGTATATACATATGTAAAATACATATATGTAAATACATAGTATATATACATATATAGTATATATTCTGTATTTACATATATATGTAAATACATAGTATATATTCTGTATTTTACTATAAACATTATTCTGTATATATTCTGTATTTACATATATATAATGTATGTATTTACATAACATATATATATGTAAATACATAGTATATATTCTGTATTTTACTATAAACATTATTCTGTATATATTCTGTATTTACATATATATAATGTATGTATTTACATAACATATATATAATGTATGTATAATATACATTATTCTGTAAATACAGAATATATACATTACATATATGTAAATACAGAATATAATATACTTATATATATATATATACATATATATGTATATATTATATATATGTATATATACAAAATATAATATACATATATATTATATATATGTATATATGTATATATTTTGTAAATAATATATATTAAATATAAGGAATATATGAAATATATGAAATATACAAAATTTACGAAATATAAATATATATTAAAATATATGAATTATATAAATGTACGATATATATGAAATATATATAAATATACGAAATATTCGCAATATACATATATGTGCTAAAATATATAAAATATACGAAATATATATATTTATATATTTATTAACAATATATATTTATATATTTATGAAATATATAGAGTTATAAAAAAAAATTAGTTTTAAGTGATTTGCCACCCAAAGGTGGCAAAACAAAAACCTAACCCCCCCAAAGAATTGAATTCCACCCTAGGGTGGCAAATTGTGTTTAAGGTCTGTTTGATAGCACAAAAATTCCAAGGCAAATTCTCAAAGGTGGCAAACAAAAACCTGACCCCCCCCCCAAAGAATTGAATTCCACCCTACAGTGACAAATTGTGCTTAAGGGGTGTTGGACATAGAAAACAAATTCCAGGGCAAATTAAGGCTATCAAAACAGCCTAAAAGCTGGAAAATAGCAGAATTTTCCAACTTTTGGGAATTTGCCTTGGAATTTTTGTGCTATCAAACAGACCCTTAGAGGAAATTTTTCATACTTATTTTAATATTTGTCATGAAATGAAGGCTAATTACTGTTCTATTTGCACTGTTTCAACAGCTGGTTATGTAGACCTTCAAGATGTATTCAAATTGGGATTTATAATGGCTCTCGTTAATGCTTTGATCTGGGGAGTTGTTGGAGGTTTCTGGTGGAAGTTCTTGGGCCTATATTGACTTCCAAGTTCATTGTAAGGGCATATCTTTCTTTCTTACTTATTTTTTTTTAAATATGGCTCCCTTCGCTTCATGGCATGGTTGAACACAGAAAGTATTTTCTTGTCCTGAAAAATTGTCAAATTTTATTGTTGACCAAAACTAACAGGTCTTAATGATGGCATGCTTAGTAATGACCATCTGAATTTATCATGAAGATATCTGCCGAACAAAATCATACTGTGTCAATTTATACCTGTGTTTATTGACGAATGTTAGAAATTTACCGGAATCTCCCTCCTATGTCCTGCAAGCCAGGATCACCAACCCAAAAGCACGGTAGTCTTATCTGGATCTAGATTTCCGAAGTGGCGTCCCCAATATTTACAATTAACATTTTGGCTATTATAAGTAATAATGCAAGTTATATAAAAAAAATGGGTCTAACTCTCTCTTCCATTTTCTTTACAAAAAATTTTAGTTGAGGGAGGGATGGACTGGCTAGGTCTTAATGCAGCATTGTGCCTTCTATTCAATAATGTAGTTGATTTAAAGAGTAGTCGAATTTCCATAAACAATTAAAGTTTGAATATGTGAACTTGTAATCTTGTGTTCAGAATTGCAATCACCACTAGTAATCTTGGATTGTATGTTGGGGTGCCCTCGTGGAGGTTGCAGCAGTTCTGAATTATTTACACACACGCGCGCACACACACACACACATATATAGGGAAAGGATCAAGTGAGGTCCCAGTTTGAGGACCCCGAATGAGGATTATTTTTTTAAAATAGTAAAAAAAATATTTTTTGGCTGTTTTTTTTTTAAGATTTTTAAACATTTCAATAGGACCATAAAAAAACAATCAGCTCAAAATGTTTTTTTTTTGCTATTTTAAAAAAATCAGTCAAACTTTATCAGTTTTTAAGTTGATAAAATCTGACAAAGTTTGACCGTTTTTTTTAAAATAGTAAAAAAAATCATTTTGACTTGATTTTTTTTATGACCCTACTGAAATGTTTAAAAACTATATAAAAAAAAAATTAGCTCAAAAATATTTTTTTTACTATTTTATCAAAATTGGTCAGTTTGGCTCCTAGACCATGAATTTTAATTATTGCTTTGAGATCTCAAAAGGAATATGGCACCCAATCCGTTCTGCTCCCAACAACATTATTGAAACACTTTAATGATGCAGTAATGCTAGACTGACACAGAGAATTGACACAGAATGGTGCGACACAGTGACATGTCGCACCGGTATTGGCTATTGTCTTATGAGTGTGGGTCCGCGCCAGCGACACTAGCCAATACCGGTGCGACACGTCACTGTGTCGCACCAAATGTGTCGCAAAACTGGGTCGGTGTAGCAGTACTCTTAATGATGATGCCCTATAGCCATCAGTATCTTGACTGCCTTTCTAATGTCACTCATCCATCGAGTATGGTTCAGGGTCCTCATGGATTTACTGTATGGCTCCAATATAATACCATGCTGCATCCTCTATCCCTAGCGCAAGAATACCATGGGTGTTCTTTTGCATTTCTACTCTTTGGTATGTTTGAATAATAGTAATGCTAAGCTTAACAACAAAGCTTACTAAATATACTTACTGATTTTGATTGGTTAAATGCCTTATCATATCACCAATTAAAAAGAAAAGGCTATAATTAACTACCACTTGCCACACCAGTTTGTAGAAAGAAAATGAAGAGTGGCTCAATCTTGTGTTTAATGAATTGGGTGAAGAGGTGAGCAATGTTACTAGGAGTATAATAAACTACCTATAGAGAGATTGTACTAATGCTTTTGAGTGCAGGGGCTTCCTCTATTAAAGGGGCCACCTTCAGGGCAATTCAACCTTGATAATTATTTTATTGGGGTCACATATCTACTAAAATTTAAATTTACTTAATAAATCAAGGGTTATTTTGGATGCACGTCTTGTTCTAAATCCTCCAACTTAGGTGGAGCATTGATCTAACTATGAAAGTTAATTCTCTTGCAGTAATGAGAACTCTCGAGTTGTGGTTCGGACCTTGGTGATTGATAAAGTAGATCATGATGGCAATTGGTGATTGATGAGTGCCTCAAAAGTATATTGAGATGGTAATTGGTGATTGATGATTGCCTCAAAGTGGAATGAGAATGATCAACTCGGCTGTTTTGGCACAGATGTTGCAACAGTCTTGCATTTAAGGAGTCACAATGGGTCGTTGAGTCTTTTATAAAAACTCATGTCAGAAAATTCTTACACCCAAACACGATTCATTTACTAATGAGAGGAAAAAATAAATTTACTCACGAGTCATTTAAATATAACCTGTCTAACAAATTTACTAATTTACGACTGATTTCAGTTACTTTACAAATTCGATCCATTTAACTAATAAATCTGTTTTAAACGCATTTAATTGAACGTTTTAAAAGAATTGAGAGGAAATAATTTATTTATATTGAGGTGAGAGGGGTGATATTTTTCACAAACTAGCATGATATTAAGACTTGGGGCTTTTGCGTATCAGTCCCATATGGACTTTTTTTTTATTATATAAGTCTCATTGATGTTTCTACCTTTAAATAAGTCCTTTTTCTTATTTTTTGGGTTTTTATTTGACATAAATACCATTTTTAACAAACTCAATCGTAATTGGTAAGAGAAAAAACTTCTTTGCGGTTATAATTTTTTTTTCCATTTTTCAAAATTTAAAATGTTTTTGATTGAGAAATCCATTTTTCACAAAATTGATATATTTGAAACATATTCAACGAGATCTATAAACAAGATCTATGATGGCTATAAAAAATTGAAGAAAAAAACATTAATACAATACATATTTATTGTGTTCACTAGAAAATGAAGTTTTATATCTTTGATGATTTCAGTTACACTATATGTACTATCAGCATAAAAAATGAAATAAACATGTAATTTTTATTTTTTAAATATTTTATATTGAATATGGATCTTCTTATTATATAGGACTCTATTAGTAGCTTTTAAAAATATCAATTTGGTAAATTTTGAATCATTAAAGTTTGAACGGAAAAAAATAAGAGCTTTTAGATACCACCCCTGGTATATAATAAAAATAGAAACAAATCTTAGTTTTTTTCAATTCGACCATGCGACTCCTTTAACCTAACTTAAATAGATATTTGACTTGTAGATACCCATTGTAAACCCTATATTTTCGAACTCTCTGTCATCTTATCAAATAATCCCATTTTTTCAACAGCAAATCTGAAAAGATCATACAATTACTTAACAATCTGAAAAGTGCAATTTGATTGAAAGCTTCTGACAAACATTATCATTAAAAGCAAATCGTATTCATACACCAACTAATCCATGGCACAAGTAGATACCCTCCTTTATTCTAATAATCATCTGAAATTAAAATATAAACCAATTGGGATTTGAGTTTCATGGATTTACGTAAGGGTGTGATGATTACTTTGCTTCATTAATATTTGTAATTCATTGTATTGTTTGGTGAGATCATGCACAAACAAACGGGGCTGAAATTTATGGAATCAGTTTGAGGAAAAAAATGTTAAATAAATTTTTAGGTGGGTTTTAATTATATGGAAACTTTTAATTGGGGAGCAACATATAGTTATCTAAAAAAAATAATCTCCACTTTAAATTTTGAGAGAATATATAGTAAGGAAAAAATTTACAAATTAAAAAAATATATAGCTAATGGTTGACTAGTCAATATAACTTAATTAAGAAAATAATCTACAAAAAGGATTTACAAATAATAATTCCTTAAGACTTACAAAGACTATGTGAACGGGTTATGAGTCTAAATTTGTTTACTCTTTTTAATGAGAGTTAATGTGACCGACTAATGTGATTGGTTAAAATATGTATAACTCATTAAAAAAAATATAAAGTCCACTGTTTAGTCAATTATGTTTCACTCAATCACATGGAGGGTCATGTTAACTCGTCTTAAAGAGAGACAACATATTAACAGTCACTAGTTAATGTATTGCAAACAGGTGGCATATTGTAATCGGGCACAAGATTCATAATTTAAGTTGGGCGTTGATGGATATCAAATAGGTTTTGTGAATGTAACAAAATAGATTCGTTTCTTTAGCAGATGTGAGAGGTCTAACCAATATGACCCAAGCATGTTAATCCTGCACCCATACCCAATAATTATATGTTCAATTAACCAATCTCTATCACAAATTGCCATTATTACTTACATCTAAAGAATTTAACCTCATTTAGTGCTTGAATCGGAAGTGAAAGATAAAACGGTATGTCTGAGGTTCAAGTTGCTTAAAGTTTAGGTTAATTACAAGATTTAGTGAGTGTATTCTCCTGCAAATTCAAATGTTCATAATGTTTATTCATCCAAACAAAGTCGTATTATTTCTCTAATTTAATCCATTTGTAATGGCGATTAACCGAAATAAAAGCAATTGATGATTAATTAATCAAAGTTTAAATTACTCATTCTAACTATATGGAATTCTTCACCCAATTGATGGATTAATTATTCAAATGATTTCTCATTTCAAGGAATTATAATTTTTCTTACTCTAAATTTTGAGTATGTAAGCAATATGGGGAGATGTGCATACATTCAAAGCTCGATGGTTGGTCCCCATTTTCACAATTTTTAAGTTATGCGTTTGAAAGAGTTTTGTTGTGTAATGAGAAAAAATGAGTTCACTAGAGTTTCAAGGATGGTGATGAGGGACATTCCGTTTGGACCAGTTGGACATCCATTGATGCTTAGGGCTCCACCAAAAACCCCTCCTTAGTTTATCGAACGGTGAGCTTAAAGACCAAGTCAAATGACCGCCACATCAAGTAAAACAAGTTTCCTATTTTGAAGACTTACTAGCCGTGGGAATAGGAAATATTTTAAATTCCATTCACGTAGGAGTCGCCCACGTGTACCACTTGAATAACTGCCTCCCCATTAGTGGGGATGAAATTGCTGAACTCCCGTTGTATGGCTACTATATAAAGTCAGCTAGTTGATTATATGCAGTAACTACAACTCCTTGAGTAATAGATTACACCCCACTTCGCACTTTTCTTTGCCCCGAGGATATAGATCACATAGGTCAAGCCACGTATATCTGTTGTTCATCTTACAGCACTCCATTACTCTAATATGACTGCTTTATAATCAGTTTTTCCCCTTAATATCACTACACAAAAACTGGCGATTGGTCACGGCCAAAATCTCTGACCAAAACTGTGGGTCGCGGACTTGGGCCGTGACCATTTCGGGCGTGACCATTTTCGTGGGTTGCGGCCCAAGTCCGTGACCAAAAAATGGTCACGACCGAGGGAGGTCACGGCAGATGGTCGCGGACTTGGGCCGTGACTCATGCCGTGACGGACCGCGACCCTCATCCGTGACCCACAACCGTGACAAATTGGTCGTGGCCAAAGTCCGCGACCCAAGACCGTGACAAAAAAATTTTAAAAAAAAGGGATCGCGGTCCTCATCCGTGACCCACAACCGTGACAAAAATTGGTCGCGGCCAAAGTCCGTGACCCACAACCGTGATAAAAAAAAATGGTCGCGGACTTTGGCCGTGACCCATAACTAGGGCTGGGTATCGGTCGGTTTGGTCGGTAAATAGGGAATACCAATACCAAACCGATTCTAATATGCTAAAACCGAATTTACCATTTGTACCACTCGGTACAACCTTACTGAAACCAAAACCGTACCACACATTTTTGCAGTAAATCGCGGTAAAATCGATAATTTCGGTAAAATTTCTATTTATAGCTGGCTCAACTTAAATTAAATTTAAAAAATAATTTCGGTAACCGTAGAGATGCTAGTTGATGTGGATGAGAATGATAAAATTATAAATGTAAAAATATGTTTTTTTTCTAAATGTAAACATAGAAATTTTATTTACATAAGAACTACATAATCTGATATTCTCAATCATTAGTAAGAAACATCCAAGAAAATGGGTTTAGATGAATCTTTTTAGTTGCTGTGATGAGTCGGTGAGGGATTTATTCAAGTTCAAACAAATTGATAATGAGAGCAGTGATATATATATATATATATATATACACACACACACACACACACATACATAGGGAGAGAGAGAGAAAAAAAAAAGAGAGAGAACTTACTTGGTTCGCCGGAGTCGTATACGGCTAGAGCACAACGAGAGAACGAGAGAAGCAGACGGGCTAGAGCATGGCAAGAGCACGAGAGAAGCAGACGACGAGATCAAGAGGGAACGAGAGAAGGAGACGACGCATATTTCAATCCGTTTAGGTTTAACTTTCATTCCAAAGTTGGGCTTTATTTGCCAAATATTAACGGCAGTGATTGATACGAAAATGGATGGCCAGGATTTATATTGAGATTTAATGTGCATAGGCTGGAATAGTGGTTTTAAAAGGGAATAATTGATAAAAAGTTTTAATTTGGTATTTCTTGGTTATAATTTCGGTAAATCGGTTTTTAAAATGTGTAAACCAAAACCAACCATAAAAAATTCGATAATTTCGATTTCGGTAGTTTCGATTTTCGGTAAGTAAAAAAGGTAAACCATTACCGCCTTTTATCGGTACAAAACGATACAGTAGGGGTTTTTACCGTACCACGAACCCCCCTACCCATAACCGTGACCAAAATATATAAAAAAAAATGGTCGCGGCCCAAGTCCGCAACCATTTTTATGCGTGACGAAAAAAAATAAAAATGGTCATGGACAAAGTCCATGACCATATTTAACTATAATTTTAAAAAAAATGTATTTTTTTGGTCCAATCCCAAAATTGGGGGTCCTGTGAGTGCACCTAAAATTGGGGGATCCAACCACAAACTGCGAATCGAAAACGTTGTTAATAAACAAATATATATACAAAATTATAAATATTAAGCGTCTTAATAATTCACAGACAAAAAAAAAAAATGGGCAGAGTTTCCTCTATTTTCTTGACATTCCAAAATCTGTAAATGTAAAACCTACTTATTATAAAGCCCGCACGGCCATAAAATTCAACAATCAAATTATAAAAGCCCGCACGGCTGTAACACAAAAAACAAAATCCTGAATGTCCATAACATATAAACAATCTTCATGTTGTAGACCATTGCATCCTTCATTTGTTTCGCGTGCAAAACTCCTACAAATGATAGGATACATAAAAAAAATATTAGTAACCAAATAGTTTTACAAAAAATTTAATCAAGCTGAAAAATTGCATATATGAGTTAAAATTATCAGTAACTAAGTAGAAATATGCAAATTACCGTTGTTTTGAGACCCGCGGCTGCGGGGTCAGTTCCTACGAGTTACATTGGTCCCGTGGGAGGTGTGAGTACCACCCACGGGGCGTTCGGGGGTTGTTTCGAGTTCTCACCCTCTAACGACATGTTTTTAAGCCTAAGTCTAGAAATATGCAAATTACAGTCGTACTCTCAAATCGGGAGATCCGCAGCTGCGGGGTCAGTTCCTACAAATTACATTGGTCCCGTGGGAGGTGTTGGTGTCACCCACGGGGCCGTTCGGGGGCTGTTTCGAGTTTTCACCCTCTAACGCCATGTTTTTAAGCCTAAGTCTAGAAATATGCAAATTACCATCGTATTCTCAAACTGGGAGACCCGCGGCTGCGGGGTCAGTTCCTACGAGTTACACTGGTCCCGTGGGAGGTGTTGGTGCCACCCACGGGGCCGTTCGGGGGCTATTTCGAGTTCTTACCTTTTAACGCCGTGTTTTTAAGCCTAAGTCTAGAAATATGCAAATTACCGTCGTATTCTCAAACCGAGAGATCCCCGGGTGCGGGGTCAGTTCCTACGAGCTACATTGGTCCCGTGGGAGGTGTTGGTGCCACCCACGGGGACGGTCGGGGGCTGTTTCGAGTCCTCACCCTCTAATGCCATTTTTTAAGCCTGAATCTTGAAATATGCAAATTACCGTCGTATTCTCAAACCGGGAGTCCCGCGACTGCGTGGTCAGTTCCTACGAGTCACATTGGTCCCGTGGGAGGTGTTGGTGCCACCCACGGGGACGTTCGGGGGCTGTTTCGAGTTTTCACCCTCTAACGCCATGTTTTTAAGCCCAAGTCTAAAAATATTCAAATTACCGTCGTATTCTCAAACCGGGAGTCCCGAGGTTGCGCGGTCAGTTCCTACGAGTCATATTGGTCCCTTGGGAGGTGTTGGTGCCACCCACGGAGACCTACGGGGGCTGTTTCGCGTTTTCACCCACTAACGCCATGTTTTTAAGCTTAAGTCTAGAAATATGCAAATTACCGTCGTACTCTCAAATCGGGAGACGCGCAGCTGCGGGGTCAGTTCCTATGAGTTACATTGATCCCGTGGGAGGTGCTGGTGCCACCCACGGGGACATTCAGGGGCTGTTCCGAGTTTTCACCCTCTAACGCCATGTTTTTAAGCCCAAGTGTAGAAATATGCAAATTATCGTCTAATTCTCAAATCGGGAGTCCCGCGGCTACGCGGTCAGTTCCTACGAGTTACATTGGTCCCGTGGGAGGTGTTGGTACCACCCAGGGGGCCCTACGGGGGCTGTTTCGCATTTTCACCCACTAACGCCATGTTTTTAAGCCTAAGTCTACAAATATGCAAATTACCGTCGAACTCTCAAATCGGGAGTCCCCCGACTGCGTGGTCAGTTCCTACGAGTTACATTGGCCCCGTGGGAGGTGTTGGTGCCACCCACGGGGACGTTCGGGGGCTGTTTCAAGTTTTCACCGTCTAATGCCATATTTTTAAGCCTAAGTCTAAAAATATTAAAATTATCGTCGTATTCTCAAATCGGGAGTCCCGGGGCTGCACGATCAGTTCCTACGAGTCACATTGGTCCCGTGGGAGGTGTTGGTACCACCCACGGGGCCCTACGGGGGCTGTTTCGCGTTTTCACCCACTAACGCCATGTTTTTAAGCCTAAGTCTAGAAATATGCAAATTACTATCGTACTCTCAAACCGGGAGACCCGCGGCTGCGTGGTCAGTTCCTACGAGTTA
Organism: Sambucus nigra; assembly: GCA_949130495.1. NCBI lineage: Eukaryota > Viridiplantae > Streptophyta > Magnoliopsida > Dipsacales > Adoxaceae > Sambucus > Sambucus nigra. The sequence continues at coordinate 198,038,525 of OX422212.1, forward strand.
CATTGGTCCCGTGGGAGGTGTTGGTGGCACCCACGGGGACGTTCGGGGGCTGTTTCGAGTTCTCACCCTCTAACGCCATGTTTTTAAGCCTAAGTCTAGAAATATACAAATTACCGCCGTATTCTCAAACCAGGAGTCCCGGGGCTGCGCGGTCAGTTCCAACGAGTCACATTGGTCCTGTGGGAGGTGTTGGTGCCACCCACGGGGCCGTACGAGTGCTGTTTCGCGTTTTCACCCTCTAACGCAATGTTTTTAAGCCTAAGTCTAGAAATATGCAAATTACCGTCGTATTCTCAAATCGGGAGTCCCGCGGCTGCGTGGTCAGTTCCTACGAGTTACATTGGCCCCGTGGGAGGTGTTGGTGCCACCCACGGGGACGTTCGGGGGCTGTTTCGAGTTTTCACCATCTAACGCCATGTTTTTAAGCCTAAGTCTAAAAATATTCAAATTACCGTCGTATTCTCAAATCGGGAGTTCCGGGGCTGCGCGGTCAGTTTCTACGAGTCACATTGGTCCCGTGGGAGGTGTTGGTACCACCCACGGGGCCCTACGGGGGCTGTTTCGCATTTTCACCCACTAACGCCATGTTTTTAAGCCTAAGTCTAGAAATATGCAAATTACCGTCGTACTCTCAAACCGGGAGACCCGCGGCTGTGCGGTCAATTCCTACGAGTTACATTGGTCCCGTGGGAGGTGTTGGTGCCACCCAGGGGGCCGTTCGGGGGATGTTTCGAGTTCTCACCCTCTAACGCCATGTTTTTAAGCCTAAGTCTAAAAATATGCAAATTACCGTCGGGGGTTGTAATAGATTATCTTAAGTGGATTATGAATTCTACATTATATTTTTTTACTAAAGGCATGATAGCGTATAATCAATCCCACCTATATAATAGGAGTGTTACCTCATTAGGATATTTCACTATTTGAATAAAATATATCATAGGAGGGTACAATCTCAATCTAAACAAGGATTGGTATTATGCATTTGAAATGTCACAATTATATAATTGTTTTGGACACTAATGGATTACCTCAAGAAATGATAATTGTTTATATATAGGTATCATGAACCTTTCATTTTTGTCTTGAGTACATTATTGTTAACTAGGAATAATTACTTCAACTAGGTACTCTTGCACAGAGTAGACAGGAATTTCTATGAGTATCAAAGCAAGTGTATTTATTTTGTCTAAGAAAGTATATTTAGAATGTGAAATGACGTTCACCTGTAATCAATGCATGCCACTATAATGTCTCTTTCTGCCAACTGTTATCCTAAAAGAGAACCCCAAGCTTTATACCTACATTACCAAAGAATACAGAGACCTCAATGGGAATTACCTGAATAGTGTGAAATGAGTCATCCATAACAATTTGATAACATCATTCCACGAATACAAGATGTAAAATTGAAAAATAAATGAAAACCAATCCAAGTAGGCAATATGTAAACCTCGATTCGCTCACTTTTAATATGTAAACCAATCCATAGAGAATGCATATATGCAGATGCATATATGTTAGCATGCTGCATATGTGCATATATGTTGCATACATTTAAGCATATATGCTGCATATATGCATATGGACTATAACGGACACGAGGGATATAGTTCAGGTTCGTGTTTGTTTAGAGGCTCAACTAACACGAGGGATATAGTTCAGAGGGTATTCATGTACTTAATAAATCAAATGATGATAAACCTTACATACTAACTGATTTAGAGTGTACAAGAATAATTAAAAGAAAGCCTATAAGTACTAGTATGGAATTACATACCAAAATCACTGAATTTCCTTCGAGGCATATGACCAAATTTAGTAAGACTATAAGTACAAGAATATCTGCTGGAAATTCAGTAATCACAATGCGATTCGACACAATCACACATGTTTAAACTTTAGCACGATACGTATGGACTACAACGGACTCCTAATTTTAAGTAATGCCACAAGGAGCAAGCATCAATCGAAGAAAGCCGCAAACTTGTTGTTATATAACTGTTATATAACAACAGTTATATAACTGTTATATTAACAGTTATATAACTGTTAACAACAGTTATATAACTACAGTTATAACTGTTATATAACAACGGCTATATAATGGTTAATATAACAGTTATATAACCGTTAATATAACAGTTATATAACAATAGTTATATAACTGTTCAAGTCCGAATTGGTAATTCCCCACAAGAAGAAACATGTGAAGTTATCAATGGTGAGGAATCAATTGAAAAGGCCAACCATCCATCACATAATTACACAAACATTGTAGAAGAGGAACAAGAACCTGCTGTAGAGGAAAATGTAGAGGGGAATGAAAAGGAGGAAACAAATTTGTAAAGATACACAAATAATTGATGTTAGTCTGCTTAGAACCTAAAGTAGACCAAGCTAGACTTGAAGAATTTCGAATCAAGTTTGGTTTCGTTAAAGTATTGCTAATGAAGTCAACACTATTTGGAGTTTTTTCTCTTTTGATATCTATGTGTCGATAGAATCTCAAGTTCCTCAATGCTTAACTCTAACGTCTTGTTTTTAAGCTTAAGTCCTCATATTTTCAAATTATCGTCGTATTCTCAAATCGGGAGTCCCGTGATCACGCGATCTGTTCCTATGAGTTACATTGGTCCTGTGTGAGGTGTCGGTGCCTCTCACTGGGCCGTTCGGGGGCTGTTTTGAGTTTTTACCTTCTAACACCTTGTTTTTAAGCTTAAATCCTCATATTTTCAAATTATAGTCATATTCTCAAATCGAGAGTCCCGTGACTGCAAGGTCAGTTCCTACGAGTTAAATTGGTCTTGTGTGAGGTGTGGGTGCCGCTCACGGAGCCGTACGGGGGTTGTTTCATGTTTTCACCCTCTAACGCGTTGTTTTTAAGCTCAAGTCCTCATATTTTCAAATTATCATCGTATACTCAAATCGGAAGTCCCGTGACTGCGCGATCGGTTCCTACGTGTTACATTGGTCCCGTGAGAGGTATCGGTGCCTCTCACGGGACCGTACTGGGGCTATTTCGTGTTTTCACCCTCTAACGCCTTGTTTTAAGCTTCAGTCCTCATATTTTCAAATTATCGTGGTATTCTCAAATCGGGAGTTCCGTGATCTCGAGGTCAATTCCTACGAGTTACATTGGTCCCGTGTGAGGTGTTGGTGCCTCTCACGGGGCCTCTCGGGGAATATTTTGGATTTTTACCTTCTAACGCCTTATTTTTAAGCTTAAGTCCTTATATTTTCAAATTATAGTCGTATTCTCAAAATGAGAGTCCCGTGACTGCGCAAGCAGTTCCTACAAGCTACATTGATCCCGTGTGAGGTATTGGTGCCTCTCACGAGGCTGTACGGGGGATGTTTTATGTTTTCACCCTCTAATGCCTTATTTTTAAGCTCAAGTCCTCATATTTTCAAATTTTCGTCGTATTCTCAAACTGGGAGTCCAGTGATCGCGCGGTCAGTTCCTATGTGTTACATTGGTACCTTGAGAGGTGTTGGTGCCTCTCACGGGATCGTATGGGTGCTCCTTCGTGTTTTCACCCTCTAACGCCTTGTTTTTAAGCTTAAGTCCTCATATTTTCAAATTATCGTCGTATTCTCAAATCGGGATTCCCGTGATTGCGCGATCTGTTCCTACGAGTTACATTGGTCCTGTGTGAGGTGTCGGTGCCTCTCACTGGGCCGTTCGAGGGTTGTTTTGAGTTTTTACTTTCTAACACCTTATTTTTAAGCTTAAATCCTCATATTTTCAAATTATAGTCATATTCTCAAATCGGGAGTCCCGTGACTGCGCGGTCAGTTCCTACGAGTTACATTTGTCCCGTGTGAGGTGTGGGTGTCGCTCACGGAGCCGTACGGGGGTTGTTTCATATTTTCACCCTCTAGCGCCTTGTTTTTAAGCTCAAGTCCTCATATTTTCAAATTATCATCGTATACTCAAACCGGAAGTCCCGTGACTGCGCGGTCAGTTCCTACGTGTTACATTGGTCCCGTGAGAGGTATCGGTGCCTCTCACGGGACCGTACTGGGGCTATTTCGTGTTTTCACCCTCTAACGCCTTGTTTTTAAGCTTCAGTCCTCATATTTTCAAATTATCGTGGTATTCTCAAATCGGGAGTCCCGGGAATGGGCGGTCAGTTCTTACGAGTTACATTGGTCCCGTGTGAGGTGTTGGTGCCACTCAAGGGGCCGTTCGGGGGCTGTTTCGGATTTTCGCCCACTAACGCCATGTTTTTAAGCCTAAGTCTAGAAATATGCAAATTATCATCGTACTCTCAAACCAGAGTCCCATGATCTGGCGATCAGTTCGTACGAGTTACATTTGTGCTGTGTGAGGTGTTGGTGCCATTAAAAAAAGTACCTCACAATACCACTGAAGAATTAGATCTGCTGCCTATAATATGTCGTAGATTTACATATGACGCAGATTTATTCCCCTATTTTAACATCGCAATTCGAACGAACATGAGCAACCTGCTGCCTATAATATGTAAAGAAAAGTACACGAAGGCAAAGGAGAACAAAAATGTATAATATCAACCCAGTGCCTATAATATCAATGTAGTTGTGATTATTACGCCGCCATTTTAAGGCTTTAAATACATATCCAATCAAGTTTATCACAACAAATCTCAAACTAAAATAGAACTGTATGAAATCAACAGAATTATGGCATACATGTCAAGTTAAAATATGAATGAACGGAATCAAGTTGCCTTTGTTACATGTCAAGTTGTAGCCTCCTAATATCTTGACGTAAACGTCAAAAAATGCACATTAATCGCAAGATAAGTGATATACTTTTTCATAGGCAAATCAAGTACACACCCAACAAATTTAATAACATGTACACTTATCGACACTAGTATCAATTAAATAAATCCAACATAGTATCCAACAACCAAGCCAACAATATGTCACTATAATAATTTGCACACGTGTTTGCGACTAGTATGTCAAAAAAATTCATTTAATTATATTTTGTCAAAAAAAATCACGACAAGCATATAACCCCCCAATATAATATGATGACATGCATATAACCCACAACAAGGTGGATGCCATTTTTTTTACATGCTAAAAATCCATTTAATTATATTTTTTCAAAAAAAAATATAATGTCTAGGGTTTTGAATAATATTTTGTTAAAAAAATACACACATACAATCTAGGGTTTATTGACATAATTTATACATAATTTATACATATATGCGCATATATGCGCATATATGCCGCATATATGCGCATATATGCTGTCGGGTTTTTAAAACCATACATATAACGTGTTTTTATAAAACATGAACAAATGAATATCGATCCACGTTGTCTAATTTAATAAAATAAAAGGAAAATTTATATCTAAAGCCAAATGATAGAGATAAATAAATGAAAACATATCTATTGTAAACAACACCTACCATTTGCACAAAATAGCGGGACATTACACTTAAAAGTAGATGAAATTCATAAATTAATGTAAAGTGCTAATACAATGTCAATATCATAATAGGATACAAATAATATTGATGAGGATAAAATAATATTTTGATACTCAATCTTCCTCTAAATCAACTAAAAGATCCTTCAAATTAGGGTTGTCATCAAGAGCTGACTGTAACTCTTTTGGAGCCTTTAATGCGTCTACTTCAGTAGTCATACCCTTTGGTGCATACACAACAATAAGCCAATTGCCATCGTTTATGCACTTCGAGTAGAATACCTTCTTTACATTTTGAAAGGCACAAATAAAAGGCTCGTCGACTATGCGGTCTTTAGTCTTCAGCTTTGATAAATCTACCATAATAAGTTTGGAGTTGGGATCAACTTTGCAAGCATTCGTTGTATCCTCCACCTTTACCCAATCACAATAGAATACGGTTTCTGTGAAATCCAAGTAATCAAGTTCTAGGATTTGTTGAATTATCCCATAATAGGTTAGCACCATATTCTTTGGATTTTTATCACTTTTTCTAGCGATACAGGTGGTCAAGGCAGAAATTGATATTCCACTATTTTGTGTCAAAAGCTTTTCCTCATATGGATATGAAATAAAATCAAAACCATTGGTGCGGAATTTCTTAAACTCTTTTGCACGAAAACTAGGACCTTTTGCTAGGCGTGCAAGTCTGGAAGAGACATCACCTCTTTTTAGAAGCTGCATTTATTAATGAATTTGTATTAGGGCATGTTTTTACCACACATGAATAAATAACCGCACACATAAGATGTGAAAAGTACCTCTTTTGACACCCATGCCCTAAAGTCAGTTGTCGTCCAATTTCTCCTTTGATTTTAGATAATTTCGTTCTCGTACTTCCTACCGAAAAATTATAGAGTTTAGATCATAAAATAAAAAATACATATAATCAAAGAAGAAGAATTCAGTAGATACTCACTCTCTCCAGTCTTGGACTTCATCTTGCGATTCGAAGACATGACGAGTTGCTTGCTCGTATTGTAGGTTTGTGAGTTTCACCTCTTTAGGGTTCCCAAACATTAATTCATCCTCAAACTCGTCAGGTTCCTCTATCACTCGTTCTCCACGAGGATTAAACCTCCTCACCTATTGTTCTAGCATATGTTCCCTAGCGTATAGCGATGATTCCACCGTTACGTATTCTTCAGCAATTGACCCTCCAATATACCGTGTATTATTTACATAATCTTTGAAGGTTTTCATCAAGCGCTCAAAAGGATACATCCAATGATACCTCACGGGACCACATAATAAAGCTTCATCGCATAAATGCACAAGCAGGTGGATACTGATATCGAAGAATGACGGAGGAAAATATTTCTCTAACACAAACTGCCTCGGCTAAAGTTGATTTCGCAGCTTTAATGTGCCTTCTGTTTACCACTTTTGCACAAAGTAGGGTAAAACACAAACTGATTTGCATAATTGCCCGACGGAGATCTTTGTGTTCAGAGAAGCAATGCCGAAATAACAACGGGATTAATTGGATGATTACGTGCCAGTCGTGAGACTTGCATTGTTTCAAGTCATTTGCTTGGTAGCTTACTACCCTACGTAAATTACCAGAATAACCGGTTGGAGTCTTCAAGTTGAACAACGTGTCTAAGAGGATCTTCTTCTCACTAGTAGTCAAAGTGAAAGCAGTCGGGGGGATAGAAATTCTTCCTGTCGTTGGATCATTTTTTAAGGTCTCTTCTTTATTTTCATATCCTGTAGATCTCGGCGAGCACGCTCTCCATCTTTGGAATGAGATCCACCCAGATATGTTCCTATCAAATGTTCTGCAACATTCTTCTCTGTGTGCATCACATCAATTATATTCCTTACACGATGATCTTTCCAATACGGCAAATCAAAAAATATTGATCGCTTGGACCATGGCTTCGCTTTACTAAGGTCGTTCGGATCCTCCCTAGCTTTACGCTTTAGGTTTACAAACAGGGGGTGTTTGCCTACGTACCTATTCCCCGCAGTCGCAGCCATCGCCTTCTCCTCAATTTACTGACCAGAAAGTCGAATAGGTGCCGTTCTTCGCTCGTGACCGACAGGTAAAAAGTTAGACTTGTCGTTCCTAAAAGGGTGACTGGTCGACAGAAATCTACGATGACCCATGTAACTCAACTTACCACTATGTTTTAACCAACAGGCTTCAGTTTCCTCCCCACATATGGGACATCCATAATAACCATGAACATTACAACTGGACAAGGTACCATAAGCAGGAAGATTGTGGATCGCCCACATCACTATTGCTTTAAGTGTGAACTCTTCACCCTTATGAGAATCGAACGTCATCACGCCTTTATCCCACAACTCTTTAAGTTCTTCGATTAATGGTGCTAAGAATATATCAATATCATCACTGGGAGCCTTAGGCCCGGGTATCAACAAAGATAACAATGTGAACTCCTTTCTCATGCATAATGTTGGAGGAAGACCTAAAGGCGCCATAAGAACTAGCCAATAACTCTGACTTTTACTTAAATTACTGAAAGGGTTAAACCCATGGGTTGAGATTGCAAGACGAACGTTGCGCGTTTCCTTTGCAAATTCATGGTGTTGTGCATTTGAAATTTCTAGATGAGTGAATCAACAGGATGACGCATCAAATTCCCACCCACCTCGCATTGAGCATGCCATGTCATGGACTCCGCTATCCACGGTACAATAAAAAAACGTTTTAACCGTGGTCCAAGTGGAACATACTTCAAAACCTTTTGTGGGACTTACGAGCACTTGCAATTTTTTGCATGCTTGTCATTTCCATTCTCACAAACTATATATCTAGGCTCACTGCATACAAGACATTCATCTTTCTCTTCATGCTCATTCCAGTACAATATTTAATCATACTTGCAAGCATGAATAGATTTTTATTTCAAACCTAAACCCTTCAAACTCTTCTTCATGGTAGGATAATTGTCTTGTAACATGTTCTCTTTTGGGAGAATTTCTTTAACCCACTTAAGAATTTCGGTTACGCTGTTTCTAGACAAACCAAATTAACTCTTCAAATTATGCAAACCAATCATTGCATATAATACCGAGTGATCTTCATCGCAATCTTTATACAACGGTCTAGCCGCATCGGCTTTCAACCGTATGCATTCCCGATCTCCTAGTAGTTTAGCATTAATTTGTTCATTTACTTGGTCATAATGCGCATTATTTGTATCCATAGGTTGGTGGTTTTGTTGGTTGTGGAGTCCGTAAGCATCATCAATTAAGTCGGTCAATGGACAATGTGTTGGTGAATCATGTACCACTTCTACTCCTTGAGGATCCGTTACACGGTCAGGTGCCGGTGATTCTTTTGGAACATAAGTGTTGATTTAAAAAACTAGACTTTGATCTAATTATTTAATCACAGATAAAAATAATATAAGAATATAAGACAAAGCATTTTTAAAGTAGTTTAGCCTTGTAAGAATGGCCTACGTCAACTGTTTTTGTATTGATGATTGTTTGCCCAGAATTCTCGATAATAGGTTTACCAAGAAATTCCGAGTCCCCTGCTAATGAGGAGGTTATAATGCATTTATAGCCTTAAGGCGGTACAAATGAAAGGAAAATGTGTTGTTCCTTAGTAGATATGTACATCTGTATCATAATAAAGAGCATTTAATGCGCAGTCGTTTCCTTGATTATCCTGATTTAAGTGCGTTGTACGCTAAGTATCTCGGACCGCTTAAGTTGCTTGCACCGCTTAAGCTGCTCGGATCGCCTAAATAGCTCGACACGCTTAGAGCTGCTCGGGGCCCTGAGTTCCTCATGGTTTTGTAGTTGCTCGGTGGACTTGAGTTGCTCGTCTGAATATCGGTATTTACCATGTAAGCTGACACGTGTCTTCAAGTGATTGGTCCATGTTAGCAGACTAAATTTGGTATCAATCGAAGCCCCCAATGTTTCATAATTTGATGTTGAAGAAAAGTATGGAACATTCTGCTGCTCAGATTTTTGGTTTGTATGATTTTTAGGGAGGTATTCGTTGTATACAACTCCTTTTTTAAATGCACAGCATTAGTCCTCATAAATATTTTGAATTTCTATAACCGCTTCTTTTTTTGCGCCCTTTTCTTCTTTTTAGCCGCCGGTTACGCAATCGTCCGTCCTGGTAATCATTGTTTTTTCTCTTTTCCCGAGGTAAAGTATTTAAGCGCTCCAGAAAATCCTATCGTCTTTTACTTTTTCAAATCTGTTTCTTCAAGCTTTTCATTTCCTCTCTATCTTGTGCGTTCGTTTCCTCCATTGTTCGTTGTCAACTGACTCAATCCTCTTCTGTAAGGTCTTCTTCCTTTTCTTTTACTTATTCTGATCATCATGGTTTACCCTGTTGAATCTCTTGACAAGTTTCGTTCTGAATTTTCAATTCCTTCATGGGTCATATTAGAAGAACTTTCTGAACCTTCTGACTATTTTTCTTTGGCTGAGGGACATTGGTTCCCCAGTCTCTTTGTGGCCGAATGTGGCTTTTTTTTCCTCCAAATCCTTTATGTTTGGAGTTCTGCCAGTACTTTGACGTTGTTCCTGCAAAAATAGCGCCAAATACTTGGAGAATAGTTAATGGAGTCCATAGGTTAAAGCAACTCCATGGAACCCGCTTAGGAATCCCAGAGATTATGTTTTGTTATAGATGGGCTGTCAGCGATAGTACTTTTTATTTAAAAACTAGGTTTTTAAATAGGGCTTTAGTTGTAAATCTTCCAGATGCCAATAGGGATTACTTTGAGCATGGGATTGTTATGAAAAATTGGCAACATGCTCCATTAAGTGGAGATGATGTATATGAGGGTCCCAGGTGTCCCCCCTATGGCAATGGAATAGGTAGTTTCATTTTTTGAAATTTTGTTTTCTTTGTGTTTAATAACATGTTTCGCTGACAGTTGTTTTTGTTTTTTATAGTTGACAGCAAAAGAAAATCTCCAAAGGAGAAAGAGGTTAATCTAAAGCACTTGAAACTTATCTGGAGTTTGCACCAGTCTGTGGCCGAGGAACATATCAGATCGGCCTCTTATTTATTGCAGTATAAGAGCTATACTTCCTCTTTTACTGCTCGTCCAGTGATTGTTAGTCTTGATCAAATACCAGCTGCTGATTCTAGTGTGGAGGGTTCTTCATCTGAATCAAGTATTCCCATTGGTGAGATAATGAAGAGAAGAAAAGTTCCTTCTTTTTTCGATAAGTCTGATTCTCCTACTGTGGAGACAAAGAGAAGTAAAAAAGACGTCCCAGGAGAGGGGATAAGGACTGTAGAGGTACCCCCTTCTGACGCTACCAAGAAGTTCAGCGAGAAGCCCCCTGTGGCTCCGAGCAAGATCGTTAAAAAGCCACATGTGGCTCCGACTAAGGCTGTTCTTGTTTCTCCTCCAAGCGAGGTCATTGTTATATCACCAACCAAGACAGCTTCTTTGGTTGAGAATGTTCCTGTTCCTGCTCCTACGAGGAGGTTAAGGAAAAGTTCTTCTGAGAGACCAGCAGAACCTGTCTCTCAATCTTTAAATGTTGAAGGTGGTATTCCCACTTTTGTTCCTCTGAGCTCTGCTATGGGCACGGTGAAGTCTTGGATTATCCCCGAAGTCCAAGGTATCGAAGACTCTCTTTCTCATGACAGGGTCACTACCTTGGCTGCTCAACATATTGCCTTAGTAAGTATTACTAGTCTAAGTTTCCATTTTTTAATGCTTTGTTCTTGTACTGACTTAAAGTTATTTCAATTTTCAGTTGGTAACATGTTTCAATACTATTTTGAAGAAGGATGAGGCTCTCAAGGCTTCAAGCTCCTCGGGAGGTGTAGAGGAGGCTTTTATGGGTCTAACTCGGTCTTTAAAAGACTCTCTTCAGAAGTATGAAGAGGATAAAGTTGCTTGGGAGAAGTAGGTTAAGTCTGTCGAGCAAGAGAGAGATGGAGCTGTGGAGGCCTCCAAGGAATTAGAGAATAAGTTGGGGGAGTTCGAGAAGAAAAATAAAGAACTTGAGGAGAAGCTCAAGAATGCTGAAGAGCTTGAGAATAAGCTCACAGTTGCTGAAGAAGAAATTAGGAGGCTTCATGATGTTGAACGCCAGAAATTGGAGGTGGAGGAGAAACTGAAGGCTGTCGAGAAACTTCTTATTGAGAGGACTTCCTCGGAGAAAGCTAAAAGGAAGAAAGTTGTTAAAAAATCCTTCAGTGTAGGTTTGGACAAGTGCTGGAATAAGTGTTTGGCTGTTATGTCCTCACAGATGGAGTACGCCAGCCTTAAATACTTCAGGAATGGATGGGTGGCAGCCTTACAAGAGTTGAAAGTTTCTGAAGATTCCGACTTATTTCAGTAACACACTCACGGACCTCCTCCCTCTTCCGGAAAAGAAGAAGAGGATGAAGCTGCCTCAGAAGAATCTTCTATGATAATTGGAGATCAAGCCCTTTCTGTTCCATCTGCTCCATCATGATCCGAGCAACCCCAACCAATAATTACTCCTGTCGAGCAGCTTTCTTTGCCCTCCGAGCAACCAACCTCTTCGTCCAAGCTCCCCGAGGAAGTTTTAGCAGACAAAGAAAGGGTGTAGAGTAGTTTGGGTATTTGTTTTGTTATTTCTTATTTCTGAATGTAATCTCCAACTTTGTACTTTCCCTTATGGTGAAATAAAAATTCAAACTTTTAGTTGTTCATCTTGACTTTTTCTGTTTCTTGCTCTATCTGCATTCTTATTAATTCTTTCCATCTCTTCTCTTTACTAGTTTATGGCTAGGATGGAGCTCTTGTCAGCTCATGATACTGCACTGATGAAAAAATGCAATGACTACTTCAAGGCCGGCCATGCTAATCTGGATGAGTCACAAATCTTTAATATCCTGGGTTCAGATGCCTATGAGCGAGCATTGGAGGCTTACCAATATCTGAAGTGCTTGCTCGACCGAGTTGTTGCTAATAATGTAGCCTATTATGAGATGATCGAGGATCTCCAAGGAATAATAGAGGAACTCCAGCAGCAGTACAAAGAGTCCTCCTCACTTTTGCATCAGGGGTACGAGAAGAAATATCAACAACTTAGTGCTGAAAAAGGGTATGATAAGTTCATCTCTGCCCACAAGAAGAAGGAGAGCCTTTTGAACCTTGAGGTCGAGGAGCATAGATAGATCGCCAAGTTACTGGAGCAAGATAACATTGCCTTGCAAGAGGAAATAAAACAACTCAAGTCTGCAGCCTCTTCCTCGGGAGCCTTAGTTCCTATCAACGATGAAGGTTTTTCCTTCTTGGAGGTCGAAAATGCCAATTTAAGAGATGAATTGGAAACTTTAAAAAGAGTTGGACCTTCCACCTCTGCTCACAGACGATCAAGATCTTCTCGGGGACGAGCTAGGGCTGCTCGGGTTACTATTAAAGAGGCAAGAACTCAAGCCTCTTTGGAAAATCAGGTAGTTCAATTGGTAGCGAAGAATAAATCTTTGGTGGAGATGTCTAAAAAGAATCTGAGCCTTAGCGAGAAACTTTCCACACAAAAATCTTCTTTGGAAAATAAGGACATTCTGGTAAAGAATCTCCACGAGCAACTGGAGAGGTTAACTTACCAGTTCCATAAACAGCCTAGAGAGTTTTGGATGGCTGGTTACAATGAAGCACTCTGCCATCTTGATGCCTGTTTAGAACAGTCGAACAACGAAGGGTACAAATAGGGATGGTTGAATGCTCTTTGTGTTCTCAAATTGGAGAGAGGTCATTTCTTGTGGGATTACTACACTCCTGGAGTTCTTGATCTACCTGTGCCCCCTTCAAGCTTGACCTTAGTTGGATTCCAACCTGGGCCATTCCTCGTGTTCTAATATCCAAGTATCTTGATGACTACAGTCTCCATTCAAAATTTGAAATATCTAGGCCAGAATATCTGCTTAATCGTCCTTCTATAATGAACATCAGAATGTTGCAAGATCTGAACTTCATAAATTCCCCTTACAGTCTTGATGATCCTCCAGCTGGGGTAGACCCTGTTTCAAAGGCAGAGGGAAAGAAACCCATAGAGTAGGATTCTTATGTACTAGTTTGTACTTTTCATAGCACATGTAATTTGTTCTAGTTTTAATGAAGAAATTTTTAGCTTTCTTTGCAATTGTTATGGGTTTGGAAATATTTTATGAAATATCTTTTTTTTATTCAATGACGAATGTATATGTATATCTGTAAAAAGACAAAAAAATGTCCCGTGTTATTTTAAATTATCGACCAACCGGAGTTGGCGATATTTTGCTTCCCGACCAACTAAGGTTGGAGGAGATTTATTTCCCGACCAACCGTAGTTGGTGAATTTTATTTACCGACCAACCGTAGTTGGGGGGGGGGGGGGGGTTATTTTACCGACCAACCATAGTTGGTGGATTTTTATTTACCGACCAACCGTAGTTAGTGGACCGACCAACCGTAGTTGGTGGGATTTTTTATTTGCCGACCAACCGTAGTTAGTGGACCGACCAACCGTAGTTGGTGGGATTTTTTGTTTGCCGACCAACCGTAGTTAGTGGACCGACCAACCGTAGTTGGTGGGATTTTTTATTTACCGACCAATCGTAGTTAGTGGACTGACCAACCGTAGTTGGTGGGATTTTTGTTCTGAACTTGATGCGTAGTGTGTAGCATTAATACTCTGAAAAATTTCATCAAAAAGAGAGAACTGGGTAAAACTTTTAACACTTTATTCATACTGAAGAAAACTCCATTACATAGAAACTGCTACTACTGATAATATTTGCGTAGATGTTCTGCATTCCATTCATTCTTAAATTCTTCTCCTTCCAAGGTTTCAATCCTGTAGATTCCTGGACGAACAACCTCTGTTACTCTGTAGGGTCCATGCCAGTTAACTTCCAGTTTATTGTACTTTTGAATTACTTTCTTGAGCACATAGTCTCCTTCCTTCAAATCACTCTTTTTTACCCTCTTATTGTAAAACAGAGTTGTTCGTTGTTGGTATGCAGTATTCCTAATTGCTGCTTCTTCTCTAACTTCCTCGAGCATATCCAAGTCCCATCGCCTCATCAAGTCACTGATAGGATAATTGAAATTCAAAACCCTATGTGTGGGTAGGCCCAACTCGGCAGGTATAACAGCTTCGCTTCTAAATGCCAGTATGTATGGAGATTCTCCTGTTGCTGCTCGTGGTGTAGTGCGATAAGCCCATAGCACAGAATGTAGCTCTTTAATCCAATTTGCCTTTGCAGTGTCCAGTCATTTTTTTAAACCATTCAGCAGCGTTCTGTTTGTTACCTCAGTTTGTCCATTGGTCTGGGGATGGCCTGGTGCAGAATGGGTTTTTAATATATTGGACTGATGACAATATGCAGTAAACTCCTCGTTGTCGAATTGGGTTCCATGATCAGTAATGAATGCATGGGGAAGACCATATCTACAAATGATATTCTTCCAAATATATTGATACACCTTATCATAAGTCATATCAATAAGGGGTTCAGCTTCCACCTATTTAGTAAAATAATCAACAGCGACAACGAGGTACTTGAACCTTTCTCTGGTCGTTGGGAGTGGCCCGACCAAGTCTATCCCCCACATGGAAAATGGCCAAGGGGATATTATAGGTGTCAATAATTCCTGGGAAGTTCTTCGGATGGAAGAGAAGCGTTGACATTTGTCACATTTCTTGTCATGGGCTATACAATCTGCCCTCATCGTCGGCCAATAATATCCCTGTGTCATTATTCTTTGCAAAAGCGTCTGACCTGCTACATGGGCTCCACAGGACCCTTAATGGACCTCTTCAATCAAATTCACCTCGAAGGGATGCACACATCTTTGCAAATCTGCTATAATTCCCCGTCTATACAAAATGCCATTAGTCAATACATAACGAGCAACTTTAAACTTCAGTTTCTTGGCTGCGAGTTTATCAGTTGGTAAAGCCCCCTCCTCAATATAGGCCCTGATAGGATCCATCCATGATGGTCCTAAATCAAGGGCAATGAAGTTCATCGTCAGATCTTTGTCAATGCTCCGACTAACCAAGATTTCTATTGGGATTATTCTCCGTATCTCGGTGTGCGTGGTTGATGCTAACTGAGCTAAGGTATCTGCTCTTGCATTCTCCGATCTTGGTATTCTAATCAACTGTAGTGCGTTAAAGATAGATACCATCTCCATTGTTTTTGCATGATATTGGATCATTAAATCTCCTTTTGCTGCATACCCTCCCAACATTTGATTTACAATCAGCTGTGAGTCACTGAATTCAACGACCTGCTCTGCTTTCATAGTTTTAACTAGACTGAGACCTACGATCATAGCTTCATATTCAGCTTCATTATTAGAGGCCTTGAATTGAAAACGCGAAGCATACTCCACATCGATCTCGTCGGGACTATTCAAAATAACTCCTGCTCCACTGCCCGTAGTGCAAGAAGAGCCATCTACATATAAATTCCACACAGGTATCTTATTATCAAACTTTTGGTCAGACAGAGTTCCTCGGTGGAATATTTGATGCTTTCTCATATCCTCCCCCAGCAGTTCTTACTGCTCGTCGACAATCTTCTCTTGCTCGTCAACCGACTTAAGTTGGTCGGGTTTTAGGTTTGATGATCCCGTAACATCCACAAGCTGGTCGGTATTCAACTTCTGCTCTTCGAAGGTATCTGGATAGGTGAACTTTGCGATGAAATCTGCCACTGCTTTCCCTTTGAGTGACGACCTAGGCTCATAGATTATATCGTATTCACCCAATTCCACATCCCAATACATCAATCTTCCTGATTTCTCTGGTTTGTGCAGAGCTTCCCTTAACGGCATGTCTGTATACAAAACTATAGTATGAGCTTGAAAATATGGCCTCATCCTTCTACTAGCTTCGATCAATGCCAGTGCTAACTTTTCCAACTTTGGATATCTGATCTCTGCTCCTCGAAAGGCCTTGCTAGTGTAATAGATTGGTTTTTGCACTCCATCCTCCACTCTTACCAACGCCGAGCTCACTGCATTTTCTGAAACTGCTAGATACAAGTATAGTCTTTCTCCCATTATTGGCCTGGACAACAATGGAGGTGCTCCCAGGTATTTCTTTAATTATTGAAAGGCATTCTCGCATTCATCATTCCACTCAAAAGTCTTTCGGAGTGTTTTGAAGAATGGTAGGCATCTATTAGTTATTCGTGATACAAACTGATTAAGTGCTGCAACTCGCCCTTGAGACTTTGCACTTCCTTCTTCGTCGTCGGAGATCGCAGCTCCAATATATCTTTGATCTTGTTAGGATTCACTTCAATTCCTCGTTGATTAACAATGTATATGAGAAACATGCCTTCTCGTACTCCAAATATACATTTGGTGGGATTCAACTTCATTTGATATTTTTCTAGTTGATCAAAGGTCTGGACTAAATCAACTAGATGATCAGCAACTTTTTTGCTCTTCGTCAGCATATCGTCAGCATAAACCTCCATGTTATGACTGATTTGCTCCACGAACACCTTGTTCATCAGCCGTTGATATGTCTCACCTACATTTTTAAGTCCAAAAGGCATAACATTATAACAATAAGTTCCCCTTGGGGTAATAAAAGAGGTACTCTCCCTGTCTTCAGGCTTCATCTTGATCTGATTGTAACCAGAATAAGCATCCATAAAACTCAGCAACTCGTGCCCCGAGGTAGCATCCACCAGCTGATCGATTTGGGGCAAAGGAAAATGATCCTCCATTTGTTATTTTCCTTCTTCACCATCACCACATTAGCTAGCCAATCAGGATATTTGACATCCTCAATAAAACAGGCTTTTTGGAGCTTCTCGACTTCTTCTTATATAGCTTGGTTCTTTTCGGGGCTGAACACTCTTCTTCTTTGTTTTATTGGCTTGATATCCTTATTCTCATTAAGCTCGTGACATAGGAAAGCTGGATCTATCCCTGGCATGTCCTCATGGCTCCATGCAAAATTTTATTTTCTGCTTTTTAGAAATGTTATCAGCTCTTGTTTTATTGACACATCTAGTGAAACACCAATTTGAGT
This sequence comes from Sambucus nigra, assembly GCA_949130495.1. Classification (NCBI taxonomy): domain Eukaryota; kingdom Viridiplantae; phylum Streptophyta; class Magnoliopsida; order Dipsacales; family Adoxaceae; genus Sambucus; species Sambucus nigra. Next base: position 198,055,983 of record OX422212.1, read on the forward strand.
TGTTCGTTCTGAATGCTCGTCGTCCAGAACGATATTTTCAATAGCTTCTATGACCTGACCTTTAACGAGCTGAGACTCATCTCTTGGGTCTAAAGTTTCAATCTCTGTGTCTTCTATCTTATCAACCTGATAAGTAATAGTCTTTTTTCTGGATTCTTCACGCTCTTCTTGCTCGGCAGATGAATAGTTGCATTCCCAAGCTACTTTTTGGTCACCCTTCACCACTCCTACTCCAAAGTTTGTTGGGAATTTTAAACATTGATGTATAGTAGATGGCACTGCTTGGAATTTCTTCAAACCTACCCTTCCCATGATGATATTGTAAGCTGATTGGATATTTTTATCCATCACGAAAAAGCGCACTCTTTCTTGTCGACAAGCAGGCCATGTACCGATGAACATATCCAACTTGATCGTCCCAAGTGGAAAAACTTTCTCGCCAGAAAAACCAAGGAGGGGCCGATGATATGGCTCCAACTGGGATAGCTTTAGGTTCATACTATCAAAACATGGGTAGAACATAATATCTGCTGAGCTGCCATTATCCACCAATACTCGTGAAATCACTACTTCCTTCATCCTCATTTTGATCACCAATGGGTTATCATGAGGATACAACACACCTGCGAGGTCATTTTTAGAGAACCGATGACCAGTTTATCTTTATTCACCTTTCTCGGGCGATTATCTTCAGCTAGATTTATCCGTTGAATGTATGAACAATCTAGAGCCTCATTGAGGTAAGCCTTCATCTCTGCAGTAAGGTCTCCTCCTCCTGCATCTCCACCAGTAATAACATTGCATTCAAATGATCCAAAACGGATAGAAAATACCTCACGTTCTAGCTGTTTTGGTCTTTTGGGGAGGTCGAGGTCGTCTTGATCACCTTCTTGATCTTCTTCTTGATTTTTCTTCTTATCTTCTTTTGGTCAACGAGGAGATCTAGACCTCTGCCTTTCTCGGTCGTTGTTTTTTCCACCATTTCGGCGATCCACATACTTTTTCAATTTTCCCCGCCTGATGAGCTCTTCAATTTCATTCTGGAGAGCTATGCAGTTTTTAGTCGTATGACCATGATCCTTATGGAACTCGCAATATTTATACTTATCCCTCTTGTCAGGATCTGTCTTCATTTTTTCAGTCCAGTTTAACTCCTCGCTATTCTTTATCTCTTCCAGAACGTGGTTTATATCTACCTTCAAAGGAGTATAATTTCCAAATTTCCTCATCTGTTCCAATGCTTGCTTTGCTCTTGACTGCTTGTTACCACCATTGTTCTTCTGTTCTTTCTTCTCAGTCTTATCACCCCCAGCCTTGGTCTCTTTGGTGTCCAAATTTTTCTTCACAGCCATAGCTTCCTCGGCGTTCATAATTTTGGCTGCCTTTGCCATTAGCTCTGCCATGGTTGTAGGCGTGTCTTTGGCCAGAGTGTGGTACAGTTTATTCGATAGCAATCCACTCATTAGAGCAGTGATTACTGTCTTTTCCTCGTAATCAATAACTTCGAGCTTCTCGTTATTGAAACGAGTAATATAATCCCTAGTACTCTCACACGTCTTCTATCTAACACTTAACAAGTGTGCTACTCTTTTAACTGGTTTTGATCCAAAACAAAAGTTCCCAATAAAGAGCTCAGCCAGTTGAAAGAAAGTTGCAATCTTCCCCCAAGAAAGATTGTTATGCCATATTTGAGCAGATCCAGTGAGAGTTCCTGAAAACGCCCTGCATCGCATCTCGTCTGGAACAACATAGATATCAGCAGCAGCTTGGTATTATTCTATATGGAGAATAGGATCAGTTTTTCCATCATATTTTGGTGTTACTACCGGGGCTTTGAATTTTGACGGTGTGGGGAAGTCTACAATTTCTTGTATGAATGGTGTTCCTCGGATAAAAGTCCTTTGTAAAGGATTCTTGGCTTTAGCCATTTCCCCTAACCTATCTTCCAACCTCTGAATATATACCTTCCACGCATCATTTCCTTCCTCGGGCCTATTGGTCCGAGCAACTGATCGTGTTGAATTTGCCTCTTGGGATTTTTCACGACGAGCAGCTGGTCGTGATTGGGCAGAGCCTTCCTTTAACTCATATGGTCGTTGAGAGTTCCTCGACACCATCCTAGGGGGACTTCTATTCCTCCTAGGACCCAAACGATCAAAGGGAGAAACTCTACTCAATCTTTCAAGAGCACTGGTCCTTTTTGGAGATAGAGTGATGTTTTGTTGAGTGTCTGTAGCTCGTACCGAGGAAGTTCATCCAGGCTGATAAGAAGGATCATTGGATCCTTCAGTACGATATGAATTGGTGCGTCTAGACGGAGATTCTTTCGGGAATAACGTTCGTCTAGTTCGCGAAGGAGGCAATCGGGTATTTCTCTGAATGCTTCGTTGTCCTGACTGGGCTGGCGCTCCGCCCTGGATAGTTTGCATGAGTTATCGCATGGTTTCTTGCATGGAGGTCTGGACTTGGGACAAATTAGCCGTTATACCAGCCAGATCTTGGATATTTGGGGGAGCAGATGGATTTGGGGGGTTTCCAGCGTTTCGATTACTGGATTCAGGATTGTCAGACATTGATAATGGATTGTTTAGGTGAAAAACGCTAATTACAGCCGTTTCCCACAGACGGCGCCAATCTGTTGATGTAAAAAACTAGACTTTGATCTAATTATTTAATCACAGATAAAAATAATATAAGAATATAAGAGAAAGGATTTTTAAAGTGGTTCAGCCTTGTAAGAATGGCCTACGTCCACTATTTTTGTATTGATGATTGTTTGCCCAGAATTCTCGATAATAGGTTCTCCAAGAAATTCCGATTCCCCTGCTAATGAGGAGGTTACAATGTATTTATAGCCTTAAGGCGGTACAAATGAAAGGACAATGTGTTGTTCCTTAGTATACATGTACATCTGTATCATAATAAAGAGCATTTAATGCGCAGTCGTTTCCTTGATTATCCTCATTTAAGTGCGTTGTACGCTAAGTAGCTCGGACCGCTTAAGTTGCTCGCACCGCTTAAGCTGCTCGGGGCCCTGAGTTCCTCGTGGTTTCGTAGTTGCTCGGTGGACTTTAGTTGCTCGTCTGAATATCGGTATTTGCCATGTAAGCTGACACGTGTCTTCAAGTGATTGGTCCATGTTAGCAGACTAAATTTGGTATCAACAATAAAGTACAAATTTTTCACCGTGGTATGGCCATATTATATAGTCTTGACAGATTCCCCACTTTAGTAAATGCAACTCAACAACTTCCAATGACTTATATTTTCCGTTAATACAATGAGTGCACGGACACGGAATCTTCTCACTTTTAAGATTTTTGGAAGCGTATTTAACAAATTCATAAATTCCCTTTACATGATTATTTGATATCCGGTTAGTCTCTCCCATCCACTCTTTGTATTGTGGAAAATCCATGTAATAATCTTCAAATTTCAGTCCTGTGGTAATAGGTTAAAAAATATTATTACAACTGAAACAAAAAGAATATTCTTACTACTGAAACAAAAAAAATATCATTCCAAACGAAACAAAACCAATATTCTTACAACTGAAATAAAAAAAAATATCATTCCAACTCAAGCAAAACCAATATTCTTACTACTAAAAGAAAAAAAAATTATTACAACTGAAACTAAAGTAAATATTATTAAATCTTGGCCAACAGATAAAGTGGCCAAGTAGTAAAACATTTTGCATAATTTCTCAATTCCATCCCCTCCCCGCTGTTAACGTACAAAGGTACATCTTCGCAGCCGTTGTATATTTCATCGACCATTTTTTAGCCTCACACTTCTCCAAAGGTCGGTGATGTACTAGAGTTCCAGTAACCCTGGAGTTGAGTATGCACACGCCAACAAACCTTGAATTGCTCATGTCATTGATATAGTACTCTTCGCCATAGTCACTGTGAGTTATTGACGATGATCCGAGCCCCATGATTGGCGGAGGTACAGGGGATGGGAATGTTGGAGGATGAGGCATTTGAGAGGGGAATGTTGGAGGGGAAGGATGTGTGAAACCTTGAGTAGGAGTAGGGTAAGGGTAACCTTGAGGAGGCATTGGGGGCCTATAACTTTCAAAAATATTCATAAGTTTCCCAATTTGATTTGTCAATAATCCCAGGGAATTTTTAATCTCATGGACATCCCCATCGGTCTTCAACTGGTGCTCCTTTTGGGATGAGATACAATTCTTGACCGAAGAAAGCTCATCCACAAGAGGTGCAATGTGTTGAAGTTTTGTTTTTGGCATATGTGAGCCAACACCTCTCGTCCTCCCCCTTTTGTCCTTTCCAAAGGTCTTAGTTAGGGCATCATTTTCAAGGTCAAAGTCATCAGTACGACTCGAATCGAATTGACTGTTGATGGTCTTTATTGATTCCAGTGTCTTAGCCAAGTGCGGCGGGAATTTATTATCTTTGTCCCGTCGAGCATGAAGGAATAAGTTGGACTGATTTGGGTTTTTACCAGCATCTGGACTATCTTTTGTTCTACTCTCCCATTCATTCTTCAAATCCTCATATGATTTGGATCCCAGCCTATGGATATCAGTTTTTTGTGCCCTATTTTTTTTGTTTTGATCCCTCTGGACCAACTTTTTTTCCTTCGCCTCATTCTCCAAAAACTTATTCCACTGATCCAACGGCATTTCAACATTGGGAGGCACTTTCTCTTTCAACGACAAAATATCTGAGCTCGCTGCCTCTTTCGAGAAATGTTTCTTCCGAAGGTTTCTCCTGTATGTCCTCAATCCTTCAGCAACCCGAGATAGAACCTTATTCTTGGAATGGTCAGGAAATGAGAAATGCTTGCAAAGTTGGTCATGTATGTCATCTTTGACAGCTTGATCAACAAGGTTCCAATTGTCTGGTCCACCGACTCCCACGTTCATTTTTCCCAGCGATAAACACCGGGCTTTAAAGTTCAGCACGTCATTCCTATCACCCGTCGAGTTATTCCCGAGAAGGGAGAAGCCAATAGGCTTCTTTTCATTTGAGCGGGAGGCATCATGAGTGTTGGTTGGGGGCGTTAAAGCAACAGGAGTGTTGGATTGGGGCGTGGGAGCACTTGGAGTTGGACTTGGTGAGGAGTGAACCATTGGTGGAGTTGTGAATTGCTCAGCCATTGGTGTTGAGAATCCGGGTTCTGCACGAGATGGTGAACCTCGTTGTGGTGTCACCTCGGCACTTGGTACCCTTGGGTTGTTTCCTCTCGACATTATCTACAAAAATTAAAAAATATACGTGACTAAATAATTATAGTAATATGAAATTATAACTAATTATTCAAGATTAATTAGTTATATATATATATATAGATAAATACCTTTTCAAAGTAAGACTTTAGAATAAGTTTAATGTGTCTGATCTCCATCCATTCGGTATTAGTTTTTAATAACCTATGAATTTTTGCACGTGGCCAACTAGAAGGAAGGGTATCTATGATTGATGTGTAGATGTCAGTGACATGAACTCAGAATCCCCTATTTCTCAACTTGTTGGCAAGATTCAATTTTACGTGCATGCGGCGCGAGACATCACAGTCTATGTCTTTGTACGCAGTTGTATCCATAACGGGTGGATTTTTTTTTCCGCCTTCTCCAACAACGTAACCAAGGTCAGGGCTATGTCGGGATTATGTGTGTGAAATATATTACGTGATCCCAGTTTTCAGGTAGAGAAAATAGAATACGATCGAACAAGTAATCTTGCTGGATATCAAATCCATGATTTACAAGGTAGTTAAATTGTTCGATCTTTTTATTTCCGTACCTATAAAAAGGAGTACCCTCTATATGGCGCACGCTAATAAAAGAGTTATGTCTGCGGTCTAATTTCAACCTCTCCCACTCTTGTTGAAAGTAATTATCACCGTGCCTCATTTTTCCTGAGAAAAGTATACGAGGGCATGAATACAAGTCCTGCTATTAAGGTTTAGGTTTGAAAGTTATGAGAGTTTAAAAGTGTAAGTGCAATCCCCAAAAATGCACATTAATCGCAAGATATGTGATATACTTTTTCATAGGCAAATCAAGAGCACACCCAACAAATTTAATAACATGTACATTTATCGACACTAGTATCAATTCAATAAATTCAACATAGTATCCAACAACCAAGCCAACAATATCTCACTATAGTAATGTGCACATGTGTTTTCGACTCGTATGTAAAAAAAAATCATTTAATTATATTTTCTCAAAAAAAAACAAGACAAGCATATTTTTTCAAAAAAATACACACATATACAATCTAGGGTTTATTGATATAATCTATACATACACACACATATAATCTAGGGTTTATTGACATAATCTATACATACACACACATACAATCTAGGGTTTATTGACATAATATATACATACACACACATACTACTTAAGGTTTACTAAACCTTAATATTTTTTTTGACATAAATCTATACATACACATATATAGAATCTACACATACACACACATACAATCTATACATACACACATACAAACATAAATCTACACATACATACACAAAAATTAGGGCTTCAGATAGAAATCACGAAATCCAAATGAATCAATACATACCAACTGAAATCGATTAGCCAAATGCAAATCCAATTGAAATTCAACCGAAATCGCAGGAGCTCGAAATCGCACGAACCCTAACAGCAAACGAAGTCGCACGTAATGAATGAGAAGCTGGGAATATTTCTTTTTAAGACCAGACTATGGTCATGGCCTAGAGCCCTGACCCCATGTGCGCGACCCATTAATGATCATGAGGACACTGGCGATTTCGACCTGGTCACGACCTAGAGCCGCGACCCATTACTGACTTGGACAATGGTGATTTCAATCTGGTCACGGCCTAGAGCCGTGACCCATGCGCGCGATGCTTTTCCAACAGCCATTGTGTTTTAATGACGTATGGTCACGGCCCATAGCCGTGACCCAGACCAACAAATGGTCACGACCCTCAGTCGTGACCCTTAATGTGTGTGTTTTCTACTTCGTCACGCCTTTGGTCACGGCCCAAGTCCGTGACTCATCCGCGACTAGTTTGGAGGGAATTTTGGTACCAAGATGGTCACGACTTGGTCATGGCCAAAGTCCGTGACCCACTTTGGAGGGAATTTTAGCGCCAAGCTGGTCACGACCTGGTCACGACCAAAGTCCGTGACTCACTGTGGTCAGGGATTTAGTTCGTGACCACTTCCAGAGTATGGATAATTTAGTGTGGTAATAAAATTGGTCACGCCAAATATTGAGTGGGTCACGGCCCAAATCCACGACCAGCTAGTCACGGACTTGGGCCGTGACCCACTAGGCGTGACCATTCACAGGATTTGGTGTAGTGTATCTTTGGCACTGTTTGTGGGAACTCGACAGTTCAAAGAAATGAATAGACACCAAGTCACCCAGACCATCCACGACCTTATTGAAAATTAAAAGACCCTCTAGGCACAATTACCTCAAATCCTAAATCGGTTCTAAGACAACCCTGCTTTGCAGGCCAACGAGCAGCAAGTTGACCAAGAAGACCATGTCCCCCATGACCCTTCTACTTATCATATTGGAGACAACGTGTTCCCTCCACCACTGCCTCCTCTAGCTGCACTCTCTTCTATGATAAGAGCGTCGGTATTTATAAGGATCGACCCTCCTCTTGCACCGATCAATGAAGGAGATGTTGGTCGTGCATCACCATTCATACGCAATATCTTAGATTGTCCAATGCCGCTGACATTTAATCTCCCTAGGGTGGATGCCTTCCATGGAATGTTCAGTCCATCGGATCACATTGATAACACCGAAACGTACTGGGATTTCTTAAGTAATTAGGATCAGATCAGATGGAAGGCCTTCGCCACAACACTGAAGGGCTTAGCGAGGACATGATTGAATTGGTTAGCCCCAAACTTAATTACCTACTTCAGGGAGCTAATGAATTTCTTCGTCAGACACCATTAGTAGCTGAGTGCATAAAAAGATAACCAATTACCTGTTCAATATTCTTCAGACCAAGGAGTTATTGAGGGAATTCGTCAAGAGATTTAGTGATCAATCTCTCAGGATTGACCACCTAGATGAGCGAGTAATTATATCAACATTCCTGAGAGGTCTCTATAATAAGAGAAATATCTCCTCCTTGTTTAGGAATTCACCGATAAATATGATCAAAATCATGTGAAATGTAGAATAGCATATCCATGCTAAGGATATGGTCAACAACCGTTTCCATCCCCATGATAAAAAAAAGTCACACGAAAGAAAATCGGGGGACGAATAATAAAAAAATGGACGGGGATCAGACAGGAACACAAGGAAAGGTCGATACTGATTCGATAATTTTACGTCGCTCAATATGATGGTAGGAAGGGTCTTGTTCACTATGGCCGATTTAAGAATGTTGAATTGGACGACCAGATTGAAAAGTCAAAAATCTTAAAAGAAGTCCAACCAATACTGCAACTTTTATCAGGATCACGGACACGATATAAAGAATTGCCTCCTCCTAAAAAACTGAAATATAATCTTTAATCCAAAGAGGACACTTTAGGGAGTTAGTGGAAAGGATAAATATAAGATCAAAGGATCGAGCTAATAGATAAAAGGACAATCACCATTGAATCTGATCCAGAGAGAGTGTGATCATAGGCAAGGAAGACTGGAAGAAGTTGAAGTAGTTGAGAAAGTTTGTTCGGTCAGATGGATAGGTATGATGTTTGGGTGGTTTGTGAACATAGGGGAGTCCATATCCGTTAGGAAAGCCTAGAAAGGTAAAAAAGAGAGTTGATGAAAGTTCAGGCGCCCAAACCCCTCTAAGATTGCGAAAACATAATTTTCACCCCAAAAGACTCACATGACCTTATCACACCACACGACGACGTATTTCTAATTGAAGACATCATATTAAACTTGGTTGCCTGAAGGATCATAATGGATACAGGTAGTTCGACCGATATCATATACTATAATTGTTTTGAAAATATACAGTTGGAAGGCGCAAGGCTCAGACCAGTCAAGGGCCCATTTTTGGGTTTCGTGGGAGAGCAGGTATATCCTAAGGGGGAAATTATTTTCCCCTTAAGATCCTGAACTCTACAAGTTGAGTTCCTTATTGTGGGATCACTATCGGCCTATAATGTCCTAATAGGTCGAAAGACACTCAGCATACTAGATGCAATGCTCTCTATTAAACCTCCAACCCTTCAATTCCCAACACCGAACGTAATTGTAACGATATGCAAAAGATAGTCCCATGCCAAAAGTTTCTACTTCACCTAGTTAAAGAAGAATAAAGAGGATTTCCACATCGATGGACTTGATCCAAGGGAAAAAATGACTAGAGGGTCACCAATCGAGACCTTATCCCCGTTATGCTGTTTGAAACACGGTTGGAAATGGTAGTCTATGTCGGATCGTCCTTAGCCCATCACAAGAAAAAGGAGTTGGTAGTCTTCTTACATTTTTCTGGAGTCACGAAGACATTATAGAAATATAAAACTCGATGATGACCCATTATTTGAATGTTGATCTAGTGTCTCAGTCGGTAAAACATGAGAAATGGGAATTTGCACCAGAGCAAAATCAAGCAGCGCATGTCAAAGTAGAAAAAATGTTAGACGCCCAGTTTTTTCGGGAGGTCAAATACCCGTAATGGTTGTCCAATGTACTCATGGTAAGGAAACTAAACTGGAGGTGAAAATTATGCGTAGACTACTCATACTTAAATTAGGAATGTCCCGAAGACTGTTACCCCTTCCCAAGGATTGATGCACTGGTGAACGCTACAACAGACCCCGAGATGCTATCGTTTAGGGTTGCATTATCGGGATATAATCAAATACGGATGCATCCTATCGAAAAAAAATATATTGTTCGTAACCGATCCGAGGATGTACTATTATAAGGTCATGCCCTTTGGGCTAAAAAACATTGAAGCCACTTACCAACGACTTGTTAATGCAATTTTTAGGAAGAAGCTAAGGAATTCAATGGAGGTATATGTGGAAGACATGCCTTGAAACAGGAAGGGAGTGTCATTGATCTCAAGGAGACGTTCCCCACTATTAACAAGTACGCCATGAAGATAAACCCTAAACAATGTGCATTCAAAGCGTCCTCCAAAAATTGCTTGGGGTTCATGGTCACTAGATAAGGAATAGAGGCATTCCTTGAAAAAGATTCATGTTGTCTTAAATATGAGAATCCCAAAGACGGTTGAGGAGGTGCCCTCACTAACGGGGAAAATAGTGGCATTAAATAGGTTCGTCAGTAGGGCGACATATACGTGCATGCCCTTCTTCTAAATACTGAAGAAGGCCTTCGTATAAATAAACAAATGCGATCAAGTTTTCCAGGATCTGAAAAAAATATCTAGATAAAACCCATTTCATCATTAATCATGTCCCGCATCAAGATTTATATCTCTACTTGGCGGTTTCATCCTCAATTGTCAGGTCAGCGCTCATCACAGATGACAACGGCATTCAATGACTAGTATACTATGTAAATAGAGCATTCAGAGGAGAAGAATCCAAATACCCAAAAATTATAAAATTAGTGTTTGCACTCGTAATGTCTCCCCAAAATTTGAGATCGTACTTCCAAGCACACACTATAATCATCCTCACGGACCACCCCATCAGGCAAGTGACCAGTGGTCTCCAGTCGACTGATGCAATAGTTAGTGGAATTGGGAGAATATGACCACCGGTATAAACTACGAGTGTCCCTTAAAGGGAAAATTATGGCACCTTCATGGATGAGTTCAATAATATGGAAAATGATGAACCAATTCAAAACTGAACATCCAACAGTCGATCTGGGTTAACCATGTAGACTGATCCTCCAATAGGTCTAGTAGCGGAGCGGGACTTATCCTCGATATGCCAGATGGCTTTTTCCTAGAATAAGCCTTGAGATTTGATTTCCAAGAATTAAATAACAAAGAAGAATATAAGTCCCTCATCTCTGGAGTGCGACTCACACCCTCGCTCAAAGTTACCAGGTCAAATTCTTTAGTGACTCATGGGTAGTCATCAGTTAGGTGTTGTAAGGGAATTAAGCTAAGAGCACCTCAAATAATTTCAAGAGGTAGAAAATCATTTGAAGGCATTTACGATCGACCACATTCCCAGATAAGAGAATATAAAGGTCGATCACCTGGTCAAACTAGCATCATCAGATGAAGGAAACCCCCTTATTTAATTCCTTGACCACCCTAACATCCGTCTCGAGGAGGTCAAAGAAGTCAACATAAAGGATCGAGGTTCATTTTCGATGGACAAATTCGTACAACACATAAAGGATGTAACTATCCAGGCCAATCGCTTAAAGTACAAGAAGATTCGAGCAAAGGTGACTGAATACAGACTCTACCACGGGATCTTATACTGAAGGGGTTACACCTGATCAATCCTTCATTGCGTACATCTAATGGAGGTAATAATGGTCTTAAGGTATTTACATGAAGGGGTATGAGGAGGACACCCGATAAATGAATATTAGCACAAGAGACCCAAACTATGGGTATTATTAGCTAACTATAACAAGGGACACAAAAAGTTAGGTTTAGAAGTTTAATGCTCCGACCCGAATTTATGGGTTACCCATGGTCAACCAGATCCGACCCGAACATTAGGTGTGAAGTGCAATGAAACAACCTACATAATGTTGCTAGTCCAGTTTTATTTAATTAATATTTCACTTATTTAGCATCTGGTTTCTATTTCAAATCAACCTACATGAAGGATCCATGGGAAACGTCCACGGAGTCCAAGCATACAGAGCTACTAATGTACAAAACCGCACCCAACCACGAAATGAGCCGAACGCCCAGTGGGAAATTACAACAATATGATATAGAATCCAACGGCATAAAGGAGATTTTAACACGTTATATCTACGTGCACATGCAACTACCATATATATATATATATATATATATATATATATATATGCATGAAAATGTTTTTATTAAAAAAATGTTATTTCCCCGATTAATTTACCTTAATCTTGTAAAGAAATCTCTTTTACCTGACTTGACCTTAATTTTCTGATTTAACACATCCGGTTAAATAATTAAAACAAATGCACTTTGTTTAATGAGAATCATTTCTTTTCCTGTACTTTCCCCTCTTATTAATGAAAAGAGAAATATTTTTGTTCATCTGCTTGTGTTTTTCCATGCTCTGCACCTTATTGATTGATGATTTTATTCTTCTTAATAGTTTATGGATAAATTAGAATACTTCTAATCTACTGACTCCAAGCTACTCCAGAGGTGTAATGAGCTTTTCAAAGCTGGTCACTTATCTCTGACTGAGGCTGACCTATGAAGTTGCTCGGGCAAGGGGTGTTGAGCAAGCCAAAGAGGCCTATGTTTATATGAAGTGTCTTCTTGATAGGGAAGTGGCCAATAATGTTGCCTACTACGAAATGATTGAAGAGCTACAGGAGGACTATAAGGAAACTAACGTTTGCATGAGGATTATGAGAAGAAGTTCCAGGCCCTTAGTGAAGGTTGGGGCTTTGAGAAAAATTTGGATAAATTTTCCTCTCATTTTCGAAGGCAAGAATTCTTACTTAATCGTGAAGTGGAGGAAGCAAGGTCCATTGCCAAGCTTCTGGAGTAAGAGAATAACAATTTGTGAGATGAACTTGTTTCCTTGAATTCATCCACTGCTGTTGTTGCTACTACGGATGAGGGTCATTCATTCTTGGAAGCCAAGAATGCAAGGTCGAGTGAGGAGTTGGAGGCCCTGAAGAAATCAAAACCTGCTTCTTTATCTTCCCGAGCTAGAGTCAAACCTGGTCGAGGTACTATAAAGGAAATCAGGACCCAACAAACCCTTACCAATTAAGTTGCCCAACTAAAAGCCAAAAATCAAGCCTTTATTGAGATTTCCCAGAAGCTATAGGCCTTATCCGAGAAACTATCCACTCAATATTATCAGTTACAAGCTAAGGATGGAGTGTTAAAGAAACTGCATTACCAGGTTGACAGATTGAACTTTTAATTCCATAAACAACTAAGGGAAATATGGATAAAAGGGTACAATGAAGCTCTGGAGCATCTTGATGAAAAGCTTTAACAAACTAAGAATGAGATCTATAAATGGGATCGATGAATGCTTTGACAGTGATAAAGGTGGATCAAAACAACCAACTATGGGACTGGTATGATCCAGGATTGCTTAACCTTGATGATCCCCCTTTTAAATTAGATGTCAATTGGATTCTTGTCCGACTTATTCCTCAATGCTTGATTTCAAAGTACTTGGGAGATTATGAGATGCATGATGAATTAGAGATCATCCGACCTCCTCACCTGCTTGTTCGTCCCAGTAGCAGCAATGCCAGAATGCTTAAGGATTTTAACTTCATTAATTATCCTTGCACTTTACATGATCCTCCTGCTGAAATGGATCTTGTTTCCAAAGCTAAAGGGAAACGTCCTGCAGAATGAAGCTTTGTACTTTATTTTGTTGACACAATCATATAATTAATTTGATTTAATAAAATGGAAATTTGATCAACTTATCTTTTATTGAATGTTAATCATTTCTTTGTCATTAGTTCTATTGATACACTTCGATTAAAATCTAAGTTGAGTATCAATTAACAATGAATGCAGATGTTCTACTAGAATACTTAGATTAAAATCTAAATTTTGAGCTAATTAGATGAATACATAGGTTTTACAAGCATACTTAGATTAAAATATAAATTTGGAGCTAGTTACCCATGTGTCTCCAAAGGTTTTACTAATGCACCTAAGTGTTAGATTTTTGCATTAGATACCAGTGGTGTGACCAGGCGTATGTGGAATATGTGCTTATATTCCTCTTGAGGAATCTTTGCAACGTTCATCCTGCACTTTTCCCAGTAGGATAAAGATCTTGTTTTATCCTTATGTTTGTGGACCAAGTTTCTTGAGGACTTTGCGTCCTGTTGACTTGGATTTTGCATATCAGCGATCAAGTTTGTGGCTTTTTCGAGCAACTTATTGCTTGTGCCGTGCAACTCTATTGTATTCTTGCGGTCTCCCGAGCATCTTTCAGGAAAATATTTTCTTAACCGAGTAACAATTTGAAGGTTTTATGGCAATAACTTCTAACTTAGTGCATAGCACTTGTAATTCCAAAAAAAATTCAATAACAAAAATTGAAAGCACGGATTATTTTATTTATACTGAAATTTGATTTCAAACTGTTTACAACTGATAACATCATTGGTAATATTTTTTGAGATGCTAAGCATGCCACGGATTTTTGAATTCTTCGCCTTCCAAGGTTTCAATTCGATAAGTTCCAGGTCAGATGACTGCTAAAATACGGTATAGCCCATGCCAATTAGCTTCAAGCTTGTTATTTTTTTGCAGCACTTTCTTCAGCATATAATCTCCTTCCTTCAAGTTGGTTGATTTCAACATTTTATTGTAAAAATTGGTTATTCTCTGTTGGTAGGCTGCATTTCTCACGGCACCATCTTCTCTTACTTCTTCCAGCATATCTAAATCTAACCTTCTCATTAGGTCACTTATAGGAGAGTTAAAATTTAAAACTCTATGGGATGGTAAGCCCAGCTCGGCAGGAATGATGGCTTCAGTCCTAAATACTAACATATATGGGGATTCTCCAGTTATTGTTCTTGGGGTTGTTCGGTATGCCCATAATATAAAATGTAGCTCGTCTATCCAGTTTCCCTTCGTATCATCAAGCCTTTTCTTCAACCCGTTAAGCAAAGTTATGTTGGTAACTTCAGTTTGGCCATTGCTTTGACGATGTCCATGAGCGAAATGAAATTTTTAAATATTGGACAGAGCACAGTAAGTTGTGAATTTATCATTGTCAAATTGTGTTCCATGGTCGGTAATGAAAGCATAGGCCAACCCATACCTACAGATGATGCTTTTCCATATGAACTAATAAACCTTTCCGTAAGGCATGTCTATTAAGGGCTCTACCTCAACCCATTTTGTAAAATAATCCACTGCGATAACCAAGTACTTAAATCTTCCTCGAATGGTCAGCAGTGGTCCAACCAAGTCTATACCCCACATGAAAAATGGCCATGGTGAAGTGATTGGTGTGAGAGAAGCCTGTGGAGTTTTTCGAATGGTGGAGAATCTTTGATATTTATCACACTTCTTGGCAAAACTTGCACAGTCTGCTCTCATTGTTGGCCAGTAATATTCATGCGCACTGATTCTCTGCAGAAGTGTTCTCCCTACTATAGGAGTTCCACATGATCCTTCATGCACCTCCTGAATTAGGTCTTGGACCTCTGATGGATGCACACAGTGTTGCAAATTGACTGTTAGTCCTCTCCTGTATAAAACACTTTTATTTAGTACATACCGAGCTACTTTATACTTTAACTTCTTTGCTTCCACCATATCTGTTGGTAGAGTTACCTCTTCGATGTATGCTCTGATGGGGTCCATCCATGGTGGCCCCATATCTATGGAAATAAATTATTCATCAGATCTTAATCTATTCTCCTATTGGACAAAATCTCAATAGGGATAGTTCATCAGAGTTCAATCTTTGTAGCTGAGGCTAGCCGAGCAAGGGCATCAGCTCGGGCATTTTCCAACCTTGGGATTTTGTTCCTCTTAAAAGTTAGTAATTTTCCCATGACTTCCATCGCCTTGGATAAATAACTGGTTGTTAATTCTCCTTTAGATTCATATAAACCCGGTACTTGGTTCACCACTAGTTGAGAGTCACTGTGTGCCACAACTTTCCTAGCACTCAATGATTGGGCTAAAATAAGCCCACAATAAGGGCTTCATACTCGACTTCATTATTTGAAGCCTGGAATTAAAAATGCAGGGCATACTCAATATCAATACCAGCAGTAGTGTTAAGTGTTATACCTGCTCTACTGCTGGTTGCACAAGATGACCCATCAACATATAAATTCCATATCGGGGCATTGTTGTCAAATTCTTGGTCTGTTAAATTCCCATAGTAGAATATTTTTCCTTTTTCTTCTTCATACTTCCCGGTCATCTCCTGTGTTCGGTAAGAGGAATCTGGTGGGTCAACAACTGTTTCTTTTGAAGAAGGTTCTTCAGGAGCTTTCTTATTAACATCACTTCCTCTTGATTCTTGTTTGGCCTGTTCATTTTGTTGCCCGGGGACCTCAGAGTAAGTGAAATCTGCTATTAAATATTCCATTGCTTGGCCTTTTAAAGAAGACCTTGGTTCATATATGATATCATACTCCCCTAATTCCACAGCCCAGTACATTAATCTACCAGATTTCTTCGGTTTATGCAAAGCCTGCCTTAGAGACATATCAGTGTTATTAACATCACTTCCTCTTGATTCTTGTTTGGCCTGTTCATTTTGTTGCCCGGGGACCTCAGAGTAAGTGAAATCCGCTATTAAATATTCCATTGCTTGGCCTTTCAAAGAAGACCTTGGTTCATATATGATATCATACTCCCCTAATTCCACAGCCCAGTACACTAATCTACCAGATTTCTTCGGTTTATGCAAAGCCTGCCTTAGAGACATATCAGTGTAAACTACGATTGTATGGGCTTAGAAATAAGGTTTCATACGTCTGGATGCTTCAATCAGTGATAACGCCAATTTCTCCAAACAATGGTATCTAATTTCTTTTCCTCGAATAGCCATACTGGTATAGTAAATGGGTTTTTTAACTCCATTCTCTTCTCGGATCAGTGCAGAACTTACGGTCGATTAAGAAACAAATAAGTACAGGTAAAAATTTTCGCCTATGATTGGTCGGGAAAGCAATGGAGGTGACCCCAAAAAAATTTTCAATTCCACAAAAGCTTTTTCACATTCTTCGTTCCATTCAAAACTCTTTTAGAGTACCTTTAAGAATGACAGGCACCTATCTGTAGCTCGAGACACGAATATGTTCAGTGTTGCTACTTGTCGAGTCAGCCTTTGTATCTCCTTCTTGCAAGTTGGGGATTGCATTTCAATTATTGCCTTGATCTTATATGGATTTTCTTTAATTCTCCTTTGATTTACTATGTACTAGAGGAACATTCCTTCTTGCACTCTAAAAATGCACTTGGTCGAATTCAGCTTCATATGGTGCTTTTCAAGTTGATCAAAAGTTTAGCTGAGGTCGACACTGTGATCAGATGTCCTTTTGCTCTTTGTAAGCAGATCATCCATGTAGACTTCCATATTCTTTTCTATTTTCTCCTCTAGCACCTTATTTACCTACCTTTGATGTGTAGCACCTGCATTTTTCAAACCAAAAGGCATAACATTATAACAGTATTTTCCTCGGGGAGTGATGAAAGAAGTGCTTTCCCTATCTTCAGGCTTCATTTTTATCTGGTTATAACCATAATAAGCATCCATAAAACTGAGTAGCTCATGTCCTGATGTAGCATCCACGAGCTGATCTATTCAGGGCAAAGGAAAGTGATCATTTGGGCATGCTTTATTTAAATCTGTGAAATCTACACACATTATCCACTTGTTGTTTTTGTTTTTAATCATAACTACATTGGCCAACCAATCTGGATATTTCACTTCATTAATAAAAGTTGCCTTCTAAAGCTGTTTGACTTCTTCCTGTATGGATTGGTTCTTCTCGGGGTTGAACACTCTTTATCTTTGTTGTACTGGTTTAACTTCTTTGTTTACGATGAACTTATGGCAAAGGAAATTGGGATCTATCCCAGGCATATCTTCATGAATCCAGGTAAACACATGCTTTCTCTATCTGAGGAAGCTTACCAGTTCCTGTTTAAGAACATAATCCAGAGTTGTCCCTATCTGTGTGATGCACTCCGATTTGTCATCGTCTAACACAATGCTTTCAGTTGTTTCCATAATTTGTCCCTTTACCAGTTCTGTTTCCTCTCTTGGGTCTAAGGTTTCAACCTCAGATTCTTCATCAATCTTAGAAGTATCCACTTAATAGGTAGTGGTTTTCTTCTTTATTTCTTCCAAGTCTTATTACTTGACAGAGGTGTAGTAACACTCCCGAGCTACTCTATTATCACCTTTCACAATTCCCACACAAAAGTTAGCAGGAAACTTTAAACATTGATGTATAGTTGAAGGTACTGCTTCAAATTTCTTTAGCCCTACTCTTCCCATGATTATATTGTAGGCTGAATGGATATTTTTATCCATTACAAAGAAACGGATCTTCTCTGTTCGGTTGGCTGGCCATGTGCCGATCATCACCTCCATATTAATGGTTCCCAAAGGGAACACTTTCTCGCCTGCAAAGCTTATTAATGGTTGATTATAAGGCTCTAATTGGCTGATTTTAAAATTCAAGTTGCTGAAACAAGGATAAAATATGATATCCGTCAAGTTGCCATTATCTACTAGTACTCTAGAGATAATGATTTTTTCCTTTCTGACTTTGATTATTAGTGGGTCATCGTGAGGATACAGTACCCCTGAGAGATCATTTTTAGAGAAACCAATTACCAATTTGTCTTTGGTTAAACTTCCTTGGTCAATCCTCCTCGGCAAGTTTGATCCTCTGTATGTACGAGCAAGATTATGCCTCATTGAGGTAAGATTTTTTCTATTCTATATGATCTCCTCCTCCTGCATCTCCATTTGTAATCATTTGTCAATCAAAAGAACCAAAACCGATACAGAATACCTCGTATTCTAGTTGTCGAGGTTTTTTGGGGAGATCGGGATCATTATCCTGGTCATCTTCATGAGTTCTTTTCTTCTCCTCTCTAGGCTTGCAAGGAGATTTTTATCTACGCCGAATTCCTTCATTATTCTATCGATCAATATACCGATTCATCTTTCTTTGTTGGATGAGAGTTTCAATCTCATTTTGAAAATCAATGCAACGTTCTGTTGTGTGACCGTGATCCCTGTAGAATTCGCAGTACTTAGTCTTATCCCTCTTGGTAGGGAACTTCTCAATTTATTAGGCCAACACGCATCTTTATTATGCTCAATTTCCTCCAAAATATGGTGAATTCCCATGGTTAACGGAGTATAGTCTTTGTACTTCTTGAGTCGCTCCAAAAATCCTTTTTGTTTTGATTCCCTGTGCTCTTTAGGGTCTTTATGATCTTTCTTATCATTTTTGCCATCAACTTTTGTGCCCGAGCTACACATGGCCGCCATTGCTTCCTCCGCTTTCAGGATCTTTACCGCTTTAGCCATCGATTCTTCCATTGTCTTCAGAGGGTCTTTGGCAAGAGTATAATATATTTTTTTGGGGAGGAGTCCACTCATAAGGGCGGTTATTGCAGTATTTTCCTCATAATCCACAACTTCTAGTTTCTCGTTATTAAAACGAGTTATGTAATATCTGTTGCTCTCTCCTTCTTTATATCTCACACTAAGCAAGTGTGCCACCCTTTTCAAAATCTTTTCTCCAAAGCAAAAGTTTCTAATGAATAGCTTAGTCAGTTGGTTGAAGCTAGAAATTTGTCCCTCAGGAAGACTATTATACCATATTTGGGCAGATCTAGTAATGGTTCCAGAAAATGCTCTACTCCTCATTCTTTGGGGACGGAATAAATGTTAGCATCCGCTTGATATTATTCTATATGGAGAACTGGGCCAGTTTCTCCATCATATTTGGGTGTTACTACTGGAGCCTTGAACTTTGCGAGAGTAGGGAAATCCATAATTGCCTGCATAAACAGAGACCCTTTAACAAATCTTCTTTGCAATGGTTTTTTCGCCTTCGCCATTTCATCTAATATGTCTTCCAATATCTGTATGGAGCCTTTCCATGCATCATTGGAGGCACCGAATTTATGCGTTGCAACCTTGTTATTTGCTGAGCTTTCTTCCTGAAGTTATTCGGTCCGAGCAGCAGTTCGTCAAGCATTTAATCTAGACTGGGTTATGCCTTCCCTTTGATTAGATAGTCATCGGGTGTTACCTGAAATTGCCCTAAGAACATTTATGTTCCTCCTGGGTCCCAAACGATTGAAGGGAGAAGCACGACTTAATATCTCTAAGGCACTTGGCCTCTCTGGAGAATAAGATTGCGTATGGAATGATTCTGATGTCCTGAGTAATGAATTTGACCTTGGATGGTAGGGGACATCCCTTTTCGTCATTGATTGGCGGCGCCAACCACCTCTTGGTGGGGGTGGTGGCATATTTCCCTGAGCAGATAGAGTAGGTGTACTGGCTTGAAGAGTTTGTGCAAGTTGTCTGATAGTATCTTGCATAACCTCTTGGCCTCTTGCAAGACTGGCCAGAATTCCAGTTAAATCATTTGCAGATGGAGGAGCGAAGGGGACAGGAGAAATAACTTCATTCCTGAGACTTGATTCAGGAATATCATCCATTTAGATGTTTGAATGAGTGAGGTCGATTAGAAATATCGTTCCCACAGACGACACCAATATGTTGATGGAAAAAACTAGACTAGGCTAATTAATTGATCACAGATAAATATAAGAGAGACAAAAGATTTTTAAAGTGGTCCAGCTTAAAGGAAGAGCCTACGTCCACTGTTGTGTATTGCTTTTGAGAATTCTCAATTGCCTTTTGTTTCATGTGTCCCTTGGATGGTTTAGAATGTATTTATAGCCCCCAGGGGGTGTACAAGTACTGGAATATCAAAGGATGGAATGTCTTTATATCGTAGACATTTACATATGTACAATCATCTATGTATACAACTGTTGGCGTTTTCCTGTCATTGTTGGTCGATCATCCCAGTGTTGGTCGGGCTTCATTGTTAGTCGGCATCCCGTAGTAGGTCGGCATTTCGTCCTTACTGACTAGGATTAATCTTCCACTCTATAGCATGTGTCAGTATCCGAATGGTCCACGCAGATGGATAATTTTTGGTATCAACACCTATCATAAAAAAAATAATGAATAATTAATATATTATTTGTAGCATACTAATTTACTTAAAATAATTTGAAATACGTACTTGGACTAAATTTTCCCAAACTTCAGGCTCAGCGCTCCACATTTTAGTTTTTGGACTCCAGGAAAAACCACTCAAATTTTCAAACAAATCATAGCATTTATTGAAATTCTCTTTTTGAGTTTTTAGTCAATTTTTCAAATGCTCCTTTGTAAGATCCATATTAGAAATTTTTTCATGCAACTCACTCAACATATTATTGTACGCAGTAGTTGTGCTCCAATGGGTTGTCGCAAAAGTGTTTCTTCCAAATTTATTATTGCTTTCAAACTTTATGAAAATGATGACTAACGGTTCACTGGATCGGAGAAAGAAAAATGAAATTGTGCGGTTCAGAATATGTGAAGGAACCTGGCAACTTGCTCTTCAACTGACACTCGTTGAGTCGATAACAACCCACCAAATTTTTTTAATGTTTTGCAAACTGTTATAAAAGCTTGTGGGACCATGCATATAACATCGCGACATCATTCGAATGTGGTAATTTGTAACATTAATTCATCTCATACTCTTTATCGATCGGTCAATCAACTCCATATATGTCGATCTCAACGAAGTCTTCGATGTGCAATATAATTCATTATTTGATACAAAACTTCAACCGCAGCTAATTGTCGACTTCTCACCAACATGATGAGTTCATTTGTTTTCTCATTTTCTTGATTATCCATCTAGTAAATGGGACAAGCTTAATTAAAAAAATAGAACTTTTATTATTCTAATTAATATAACAAATAAGTAAAAATTATATGAAGAATAAAAGATGGACTACAAAATGGTTACATTTAAATTATATTGAGGAATTATTAGAAAATAATATAGTATATTCAACATGGTAATTTATTTAACCAAGTGCATATTGTAAATGATTTTTTACATTGTAAATTCATTTCTATATCAAATTACATGTTCCTATATCAAACAGCCAAACAAATGAACGTCTGTTAAATCCTTAACATCACACGATGCATCAGGTATATATATATATATATATATATATATATATATATATATAGAGAGAGAGAGAGAGAGAGAGAGAGAGAGAGAGACTCTCCTGTAAGGACTCCTTATGGTGCGAATTTCGGTACATACCATTTTTTTTAAATAGTAAAAAAATGATTTTTTTGATGAAACTTCATGCATATGATCTCCAAGGTGGGAATATAATATTCAATTGTTTTCATCAAAAAATTCAATAAAAAAACCGTTGAGATGAAGTGATATGTAAAAAAATGGTATAAATATGTATTTTCGACCGTTGAAATGTTGGCGATCATCTTACCCACTTTTTGATTGAATTTTTTAATGAAACTTTATGGATATGATCTTGATAGTGAGAAGATCATATTTATGAAGTTTTATCAAAAAATTCAATCAATAAAGTGACTGGCGCCGACCCAACATTTTGACGGTTGAAAATGCATATTTATACCATTTTTTTACATATCATCTCATCTCAATGGTTTTTTTTATTGAATTTTTTGACGAACAAAATTGGAGATGATTTTCTCACCATGGAGATCATATCCATGAAGTTTCATCAAAAAATTCATTTTTTTACTATTTTAGAAAAATAGTATGTACCGGGGTTTGCACCATAAGGAGTCATTACAAGATACTTTATGTATATATATATATATAGGGAGAGGTTCAGAAGCGAACATAAAAGATGAATATTTTAATGAACCTTAACAAAAAACACCTAGCACCCAATCAATTTTAATTCTTATGTTGTCATTGGTCCACGTCAGTGGCAACAGACACGCGTGTTTTTTAATACATCTGTGTGACTCGCTTGTGACATGCGTGTCCGTTGCCGCTGGCACGTGTCACACATGTGTCCGTTGCCACTGGCACAGACCAATTACAGCATAAGAATTAAAATTGATTGGGTGTTAGGTATTTTTTTTGTTAAGGTTCATTAAAATGTTCATCTTTTATGTTCACTTCTGAACCTCTCCCTATATATATATATACAGAAAGGATCTCATGCATACCCAGTTTGCATACCCTCCGTGCGGACCATTTTTTTAAAATAGTAAAAAAAATAATTTCGGACTGATTTTTTTTTTTATAGTTTCTAAACATTTCAATAGGGCCATAAAAAAAAATTCAACTCAAATTGAATTTTTTTGCTATTTTAAAAAAATCGGTCAAACTTTGTCAGTTTTTAAGTTGTTAAAAACTGACAAAGTTTGACCGATTTTTTTAAAATAGCAAAAAAATTCATTTTGAGTTGAATTTTTTTTTATGGTCCTATTGAAATGTTTAGAAACTATAAAAAAAAAATTACATCAAAAATATTTTTTTTACTATTTTATCAAAATTGGTCCGCGCCAGCGGTATGCAAACAGGGGTATGCATGAGAACCGCTCTCTCTCTCTCTCTCTCTCTATATATATATATATATATATATATATATATATGAAAACAGAGTATTCAAACATACATAAATATATACAGAATATATGAATTTGGAAAAAAAAACTTTACTTATTAATACATACCTGTACGACTGAGGGGAAGAGGAATAAAGCAGGTGTGTTTTGGAATTGCATGGGACAGCTGACTGAATTTATAACGGGCAACAGGTTTATCACATAAGAGTATCAAGAGTGATGGAATCTTTTAATTTATATCGGATTATATCAGGGGTAAATAAGGAAATGTAATCAAAATTTGGAACCGTGGCTTTCTCTTCTCTCCATTTCTTCCCATATTGAACGAAAAATTTTGATTGAATCTAAAAAAAATTCTCTCATTTCCTCTCCCTTTCCCTTCGAATTAAACTCCCAAATGAAGGAAATATGAATGGCATCCCATTAATTCCTTGTGGAATTCATCAATGCCCATAAAATGAAAACAAGGAGATTTAATGCACCATCACCTACAGTTGCCTCTTTAGTCATAATTCACATTCAATGAGCAGAGATCGTGTGGAGTGCTCAGTCGGCCTCTTCCTTCGCTACATAGGTTGTTTACCTATCATCTCGAGGCAATAGTTCCCCTGATCATCCCCTCCCTAAGGTTCAACTTCAATTATTCTCTCTCTTGTGGAATCATGGCTCGAAGGGGTTTACTCGGCCTCTACAATAGGCGAAGGGGGCAAATGGTTGGAACGAATGGAATTAGATGTTAGGGGCAATAGGACCACTATTTTCCCTCTGAAGGGTGACATGAAAAAATGCCTGGGAAATAAATCTTTTAGTTTTAAAAAAATAGAACCGATTAACCGATAGTTAAATAGATCTGAAGGGGGAACTTATGAACATACTGAAAATACCTGAAGACTCTAGAAACTAAGGTTGTTGGAATGTGACCAATATGTTCCCCTTTTTTGTTTTAGCTTGGAGATGAGCGATGTCTCAGTCTCGTGCCTCATATCCTCTTAAGATGAAGATAAGGTACTTCAATCAACTGAGGTCACAAAGCTCCTTGAACTGGCGACCTTTACTTAAAGCTTCTTGAACCCTTGCTTTCCTGGTTTTAGAGATGTCAGGTAGCTCGTTGAAGATCTTTACAATAACAAATGCAAATAATAAGAACACAATATGACTTTTCTGTAAAAAAAAAATAAGAAGTGAACAATCAAATGAAGGCTAACTTAGATTTTATTTAGTCCAGACGAGGGGCATTATGAATATATGACTTGTTAAGTCATTCTGATCATCGTGCTCCTAGCCATCTTCCCTGATAAAAAGAAAATGATGTCTCTGGCCGTGGTTGGAGGAAGGGAGAGAAGTGAAGGAACCCACATATTTCTTTCGAAAGGCTAGGGTATATCACCCCCTTAAGAGGATGTCGGATGATAGACAGTTAAGAACTCGGCTACCATGATGCATTCGTTAACCCTAAACAAGGTATGGAAATTAACTATGGATCCAATCAGAATCCTCCTTGCGTTCGGTATAAGCTTGGAACATAACAGATTGATGAATGATAAAATGTGCTGAATGGGCTTCGGTAGAGTGATGCTCAATCCAGCCTGGAAAAAGTTCTTATAAAAATATACTCCGCCCTTACGGGGAGCAGGGGATCGATCAGTCTCATCAAAAAGTCGAATAGATAGTGAATGAGGAAGGTCGAGATGTTCCCCCATTCGTTGACCACGTATTTAGACATTAAGTTAACATCATCCCATGCGCTGGGAGAACTGTTATGTGATTTAGCCTTTCGATCAGTGGGAAGGTTCACAGGCTGAACAGTCTGAAGCCCCCAGGTGGCCCAGAAGATCTTGCAACTGTGGATGAAGAAGCACCACGAGAAGAACTTCTCTGCTCATTGTGTGCAGGACCAAAAGTGTCCACCACTTGTGCCATATTTTTCAAACGTGCTTGACATTGACGTCTTTCCTCAAGCACTCTCTATAAATCTAAGTGGTTTAGCCTATGTCTATGATCGAATGGATGTAGCCAAGATATGTATTTCACAAGCGGTGAGTTATCAAATATAAAGTTCAATAGAAAAAGATTACTGCCAGGAATGTTAGTTATAAAGGTATTGTACCTAGTGAAACAAAAGACAAAGTCTAAGCGTTGAGTCACCAAACTTGAAGAAAAATCCAAAAAAGTATACAGGAAATGGAGCATACCAGAGGTGTGTTTGACGAATCATAGAGAGCAGTGAAGACCAGAAATGTATTCCAGACACTATTCCACAAGAAGATGCTGCTAAAGAGGGAAAATAAAATGGTTTAGGAAGAAGCAAAGTCTCTCAAAGGCACTTTGAAAGGGCAGGGTTACAAAAGTAGAGCACAAGGGTATTTATACAACGGGGAAACTACATGTTCAACTTTTGCGGGTGGATTCTTTTAATTCAACGGGTTTTGGTGTTCGATGATACACACGTACAGGAAGGCAACATGGGGAGGCAAAATATTCCCACGCACACATTGGGGACATGAGCCTCGTCTAACGAACAATCAATTTAGCACATGGCCCAAGTGCCGCCACATGGCAGAACGAGGTAAGCGGTTGATCTCCCCTCAACTACGAATAAGTCTCTACGATTCCATATTATAAATACAAAGATATTGGGTGCAGTTAATGGGGGAAATTCAGGTCGAACGAGCTGAATCTCCATTGACACTCAAGGCTCCATCGAACACCCCTCCTCTTTCTACCGAATAGTGAACGTGAACACCAAGTCAGATGACTGTTAAATTAAGTAAAACATGTTTCCTATTTTGAAGACCCACTAGACGTGAGAATATGAAACATGTTAAATTCCATTCACTCAAGAGTCAACCACATGTACCACTTGAATAAATGTCCCCCCTTTAATAACTCGTAATTTTAATGACTTTTAATATGCGATTAATTGGAATTAATTATGAATAATAATTAGAATTAATCTGGATTGAATATTATTAGAGAATAAAGTAATATGTGATTGATATTGAATATTACTTAGTGATTAAAAGTAATATATGATTATATGGTCGCGAGTGAATAATACCCGAATTATTGAAATTAAGTCGGGACGCCCTTGTGAGTCGTGTCGGGACTAAATTGAAAGGGCTAAAAGGAAAATTATTTATAAGTCATTCGAATAGTCATTTCGAGTGTACCATTGAGTCCGGAAGGGTCGAAATAGGCAGAAAAGTCCACCCGGGGGTTTGATTTAGGTATCGGGTCAATTGGGAACCAAAAGGACACCCCGTAGGGGTATATTTGTCATTTTATTTAGGAGGTGAATAGTAACTACGAAAATTGGATTTTATTATATAAGTGAAGAGATTAGAGAACTTAGGTTCATTCACCCCAAAACAAAGGAAAGGTCTTTGAGGAAAGTGAGAGGTTTTTCCAAGGAAAGGAAGAGCTTTTGAGAGCAAACAAAAGGAAAACCACCTTGCACCACCACCGAAAAAGTGACCGAAAAAGAGGAGGGGACATCCTACACATATCTTCTCCAAAGGATCAGACCTACACCTTAAGCCAAGTGTAATTCTTGTTCCAATTAGTGAGTATATTATCCATTTTGAGAATAAAATTAATATTCACCCATGAGAATTATGAAATTGTGCATGAAATGATGGATAAATTAATTAATGTGATAGGTATTGCATGTAATTGAGAAATCCACATATTGAGGTTATCAGATTGATGATTTGAATTGTAAATCACAAAATTATATTCTGGGTTTTATGAAGAACATAAATGGTGAATATTGAATTTGAGGATTTTAAGGATTATATAGATTTAGATAAAAACCTTTTCTTGAAATTAAGGAATTAGATGTTTTCTATCTGTTATAATCATCCATAAACATGCATAAATGATGTTGGTATAGTTGGGATTCGTTAGAATATATTCCATGTGGGTTTGGGTGTAAGAAAATGGAGAAATACACAGAAAACTGAGGTTGGGGACGAACTGCTGAGTCGTTGACATCGTTCGAACGAGACATGATGTCGTTCAAACGAGATGCTATGCCGTTTGAACGAGAAATCGGGGACTTCTAATGAGATTTCAGAAATCCTGTTTTAGCCCAAGAAAGTTTGGAAATTCATATTTTTGACCCACAGTAAATTCTGAATAATTTTTGGTACATTAACAAAGAGTGAGAGACTTGGGTTAATGTTGGGAAATTATATATTGAATTAAGAAAGGAATTATAAGGGTGATAGCTACATAAAATACGACGATAATGAGAATAAAATGAAATTATCAAATACGGGTGGTATTCAAGAAATACACGGGTATTTGGGGTAGGATGAATTCCTAATACGTTATATAGGTCGAGTGTGTACCTATTATTATATAGGTTGATTATATACCTATTGATTGATGATTTGTGTGTATGACATACCCAGCCTACTTTCTATCGACGGGAGGTTTGCACGTTGAGGTCAGTAATATCCTGATGAGCCTTATGGGGATTTTTGACTTGTTGCCTCAGAACATAGGACTTAGGTTGGATTGCCATTAGTGAAAATAATGGTATTGAGCGGTCATTTGGGTGCGTAGTTATGTGCGTAGCCCAAATACTTAGGACTATGTTCGCCTCTAATACTTGTGTTTTGATATTTGTGGTTAGAGGGATATACCTAACCAACAGTCCTCTATACAGTGACGAGATGTACTGAACTAAATAGCAGAGTATTCATGCACCGCAATATATATTTATAGTATTACCTACTATGTGATCTAAGTAGACATGAAAGATAGTGAAGTCTGAAATTCATTAAGTATGAGAACACTTAATTATACTGAGAATTGAACTAATATATATTTATTACATGTGTTGCAAAGAAAATACATGGGGAAGATATGGGCTATAGATAGTTAACACACTGATATAATCTAGTGGAAGTGGGAATAATAACTAGAATAATAATTGGGGATACGTTAAGCGTGCACACTAGATGAGAGGTGAGAATCTCAAGAGAGAGCCCGAGAATCTAACATGTATACAATAATTGCTAATTGTAGCATTTATTCACTTGCTGTTTTTAAAATCTTTTACAATCGGACTCTGTCCCGTTTTCTCTTGCATATTCTCTTTCCACTTGTATATTCTATATTAGGTGTCCAGCCACAAGGATGACCAGCATAGAGGATTGGATATTTATTCGCTATGAATACTATGGAGTTGTGGACTTCACATTATACGTATCATTCTATTGATTCATGTACTCTGTAGTCATTTCTTCCATGCCATGTTGTTAGAGGATTCTTGTCATTTTCATTCTATCTCAATCAGTGGTTTTATTTGTGTCGGTTTTGGATACATTTGATTTTATTTGGTTTATTGTATCGATATGTTTGAAACTGGGAAGTTCATTCCAATTACATTAATTAAGTTGTGATGATATTTATTCATTATTTATTGTTGTGGAGTGGTTTATATTATAACTTGTTGGCATTGTTAAAAAGGAATTTTATAAAAAAAAATGGAAATTTTAACAGTAGTTTAATTGATTACTAGGTGGTTAATAAAGAAAGAAAATTGTTTTCGACAGTGATGCTAAGAATGATCTAACTGAATAATTCGAGTTAATTAGGTAAAGGATTGGCCACCCGATATTTAATCAAGCGGGATTTTATACCCCCATTCATGGGGATGGAATTATAGAACTCCCATGGTATGGCTACTATATAATGCATTGGTAGGATAAGAGAAAAAGCAAGTTGATGGTATGCAGTAACTACAACTCCTTAAGTAATAAATTATACACCCCTCCCCTTTTCCTTTACCCCGTGGATGTACGTTGTAAACGAATATGTGCGATGTGTGATACCGATTTAAATTAATTCGCAAGTTTCCAATTAAACCTTATTTGATTAGAGTCTATTTTTAAACCAAATTAATTCATCCCCTAAACATGAAACTACGTATCAAACCAAATAAGATATAGCATCCGACACAAAATTTCAGAAAAAATCCTCGAAGGGCAAAACCTTTTATTTCTAGAACTCTGACAAGTTTACAAGACCATTGACTTACATACCATCTTGCTTTCGCCCACAAGAGTAACACACGGTGTCTTCGTCAAACCTCCAAACCAACGGCTAGAAATAAATCAGCAATGGTTCGCACGCAGCTATACCACCAGGACGCGCAGTCCAGATACACAGTCTAAAATCTTCACAAGGACTCCCCCCACAATAGCACGCAGCTGTCGGTTGTATAGCTCTCCCCACAAAGAGTGAACAAAGGTAAAGTGTGTTCTTGAACACCAAAACAATTCACCAAAGCATATGGGATTTTTGTGAATTGAAAACAAAAGGTTTAAAACCTAAAAGAAGAAGTCAAAAAGAATTTTTCAAATTCGCAGTTTTCTGTCTTTCAAAATGTTGGGACTTCTTAATGAAAACGAAAGCATTTAATGAGTATTTATAAAAAATCGCGTCGACTCGATCATTCGAACGAAAACCCATCTCGCTCGAATGAGATTATGCGTGTCGTTCAAATGACATCACACGACATCCCAATGTCGCTCGAACGAGATGGTGATCTAGCTTGAATGACCTGAGCGTCAAAATCGAGGAATGCTACTGGACTTAGAAAATTTCTCATTCTCAAATTTTGACGAAAAAGTATGCTCCAACACTTGGAAAATATTTTGTAAAAATATCCCAAAGCTCTAAGTGCAAAGTTAAGGTATTTAAAATATAACCTTACCAAAGTAAACTTTGCGGAGGATTTTTGATGAAGAACCTTGATACATTCGGATCAGTCTTGATGTAGATTGCTCTTGAACTTCTTTGAAGGTTGTAACGGTATATGACATAATTAATTGTGACGGACATTTATAAAAATATGTCCTTACAAATCTCCCCCTATGTCTATGCCAGAACATACATAAAAACATCTGAATTATCAAATACGAAAATGCTTATACAAATCTACCCTCCCAAAAATCTCAAAATGGAAAAGGTACAAATTTGCAAGTTCTCAAACTTTTCTTCAAAAATCTTCATCAAATATCAAAGCCTTTCTCATAAGGGTGTGCAACATAATGATCTTCAATCTTTGTACCAACACACATAAGATAAAGCAAAAACCTTCGTAACGTATCGAGTTTGATATGATATAATAATAAATCACTAATAAATCAAATATCCCTCGTACTCCAAAAACTCACCCATAACATGATAATTCTTTCTCCCCCATTTTATGATGTCCCCAATAGATAGTATGGTGACAATTATTATGCAGCACAAAGAGAAACGCAATCACCAAGTAATAATAAGGAATGAAAAATGACAATCACACAATAAAGGATGTACGTGGTTCAACAAAGATGCCTACGTCCACGGTGGTGCAGTCGGTATTATTTATGTGTTCTCCGGAGAGTGATTATAGAGAATACAATGTGTCCTTTGCCCCGGACCTAGGGTTTGTTATTTACATGTTCATTTAAGTGAGTGGGGGTGTTGGACTCCCCCACGTTTTCCATCTCTTCCTAGAACCTCTCTTAATGGGAATATGCGAGGAGACTGAATCATAATCGATTCATATATGGAGGGTCTAGGCTTTGGGCCACTACAATTGGGCTACTCGTCCAGGCCCATCATTCTAATTTCGGGTACCCACAATTTCCCCTAAGTTTGTTGGGCCATGCTTTGGGCTCAATAAATTTAAATGATTTGTCATAATGGCTCCTTTGTACATCGTGCAACTCTTCCCAAATTTTGAGGACTGATTATGGCAGCACCCGCTTCGTGGTCTGTGCACTATGATTAGCAACACTTAAAGGTTTTATAGAGCAGCCATTTTTCGACCGTCATTTCAACCTTCTCAGCATTCTTCCATTTCCTGTGAGCTGTAGCAATTCACACTCTCTTCGTCCAGTCTTCATTTTCATCGCTTTCGATCTTCTTCGTCGTTTGGGCTTGTGATTCTCCATTATTCAAGTCGAATTTTCATCTTGTAAGTCTCATGTGCCCTCTCTTTGTATTTTTTTCTTTGAATTTGTAGTTCCTTTAGGGTTTTTCGATGGCAAAGATTGGTAATAGGTTGATCGCTGAGTTTAGGAAGTTTTACAATATTCCTGAGTGGGTAGAGATTGAGTGCGCCTCTCCCCTAGAAACGTTAGAGAGATAGAGGATGCCCATTGGATCCATGTCTTGCTGCTTTCCCAAGGGGGACTTTCTTTTTCTCCCAACAATCTATTCTTGCATTTCTTTAGTTATTTCAATATTGTTCCCGCACAGTGTTCACCCAATGTGTGGAAGATAATCAATGGTGTTCATAAAATAAACGAGTTATATGGTACTAAGTTAGGGCTCGCCGAGGTCTGTTTCTGCTATTCTTTTTCTCGGACTAGTTCTGGTGTTCTCTATCTCAAAGCCAGGAGTCCTGACATGGTATTGGTAGTAAACCTACCTGATTCCCATAAGGACTATTGGCAAGAGGGCTTCCGTGCTAGAAATTGGCAGTTTTCTCCCCAGTTTGAGGGGTCGAGGGCTGATAGGTTCTCTGTTCCCTTTCTTGGGGAAGAATACATAGGTAGACTTTGCTCTGTTACTTCAATTTCTTTTACTGATTTGTGATCGTTCTGACTTTTCCTATTTTTTCTTCAGCAAGGTCGAAGAACTTGGAACCTGCTCTCAGCGAGGTTCATCTTTCTGAATTGGTCAAGGCCTGGAATATCAGGGAGCCTTTAGCTGACGGCGAGCATCCCCGGTCTGCTGCTTTCCTGCTCGAATATAAGAACGTTGGTTCTAGTTTTATAGCGAGGCCGGTGGACAGTATCCCTGAGTTTGATACCTATGAAGAGACTGCTGCTGATCCTATTCAGTTGGACAACGAGGAGAGCAGTTCTGAGAGTGATATCGCAGGTGGTACTGAAGGCAACTTTGGTGAAGGGAGCTCCGGTGGTAGTAGTTCTTCTGATTCGGAGGAAGTATCTGAAGCTCGAGAATCTTCGAGCACATCTAGAAGTTCAAGCGAGGAGATGGTTCCTCCAAGGAAAAACCTGATCTGAGATGATGATGACGATAACGTGCTCCTCGCTCAGAGGTCAAATAAACAGAAGTCCAGTACTGGGGCTATTGCCACTGGCTCTCGATCTTCTGCTCAGGAGCAGGAGAGGAAGAGGAAAGAAAGAGAACAGTTGAAAGAGAAAGAGAGAGAGAAAGAAGTAAGAGGAGAGGAAGAAGATGGAGGAGAGGAAAATGGTGGAGGAGAAAAAGAGGATCGAAAAGGAGAAAGAGGAGGAGAGGAGAAAGGTGGAGTCGAGGACGAAGGCTGAGCAAGCCTTAGTCCCGGTATTCGCATTGCCCGAGGGGGCCTCTGTTGCTGTTTAACCTCAGTTGGCCCACGCGCTGCTTGAGAGGGCAGTTCTTCTTGCTGACTGTCAAAGGGCGGCAGGGACTGACCAGTTAGCCTTACAGGAGAGCCAAAGGCTAGCCTTAGTAAGTCCATTTCTTTTCTTCAATATCTCTTAGTTCTTGTGTGTTTCCACTTTCTAATATCTTCTTTGTTTCTGCAGTTTGTGACTGACTTCACCGTGCTCTATCGCTCTCGCGACGAGTTGGTGAAGAAAAGTGTCGAAATGGAGCAGCAGAATATGGCCTTAAAGTTTAAGGGTACGAAACTCGAGGCTGCTCTTAAGGTTGCTGACACCGCCCGAGCTTCTTCTAACCTGGATCTCATTAATTCCAACCGAGAGAGGGATGAGGCGGTTAAAGAGTTGATCGAGATGAGGCAGGCCTATGATCTGGTCTGCTCAAGCAAGATGGCCATCGTAGAGGAGAACAAGGTGCTGGTCAAGCAGTTAAAGGAGAAAGAGTCCCAGGCAGCCACCATCAAGGAGGATTCATATAACTCTGGGTGGGCTGCGACATATGATGACGCTGAGGTTCAGATAGGCTACATCAGCCGTTTGAACTTCAAGAAGGACTGGAACAAAGCCCTTTTAGCTGCTGGTGTTGATGCTGACTCTCCCATGTTTGACGAGCACGACTCGGGCCCGAAGACAACTGTGGATGAAAAATCTCCTGCCCCAGCCATCGAAGGAATTGGTTCTGCCTCTCAGATAATTCCTGCCGCTGTTTGCCCTGCTCAGGCGACTGAGGTTATTCCTACTGAGAAGGGTGCTCCTGCTGATGCTGATAAAGGGAAGCAGCCATCGACTTCTGGGCAGCCTGAGGTTGCTAGTTAACTTTTATTTCTAGGACTACCTTGTATCTTTGCTTCTTTCGTTTGTAATTTTTTCTTTTTGCTGCTCGATGTACTTTGATCTTTATTAATGAAATGGAAAAGGTTTCTTGTTCCCTTAGTGTGCTGAATAAATCTGTCTTTCCTTGCTCTTTTATGTCTTGCAGTTGGTTGATGTAGAAGAGTATATTCCCGCCACATCTCATTTGGGTAGGACCCTTAGTCCCAATGCGAGCCCTCAAGTTCACCAAGCCTTTATTAAGCTTTGCAAATCTCTTAGATCAAGGAATTAGAAGTATAAAGATCAGTCTGAGCTTGTAGCCAAGTTGAAGGACAGGCTTCAAAATATGGAAGAAGTTGGTGCTTCAGTTCAAGAGGAGGTGAATACGTTGAGGGAGAGGCTCCTGGATGCCTCTGAGATCAATCAGGTCGGGGAGGTTCTTCAGTAAGAAAATAAAGCTTTAAGGAAAGAGGTCTCGCGTCTTAGGGAGCATGCACCGAGCACCGCTCCTGCAGTATTGCGAGGCTCTTCATCGTCGCGAGCTGGGGCTGGCTCGAGCGACGTTCCTCATGTGCTGCGAGGTTCTACTGGTCCATCCGTTCCGCGAGCTGGCAGGAGCACCATGAGTTCAAATAGGGAAATGGAAGAGCTTCGCGGTGACGTCCAGCGAGCATATGTGATTGCTGCTGGGATTCAAATGGATGTTACTCGACTGCGGCACCTGTTTAAAAAAAGACCTCGACGAGTATGGACCGACGGTTATGACCTGGGTTGGCTAGATGCTCCGACGAGGCTGATAAAATTTGAAGAGCTTGCCTTCATCAGGGGGGTGGTTGAGTGCTTTGAAGGAGATGCAAGTTCCAAGGAACTCAATGCTTTGGTATCGCCATGAAATATCTCCTTCCACTCGAATGCCCAATCCCTTCGGAAGAGATGATCAGTGGATACCTATCGATGCCATCCCTCGGCAGTTATTGGAGTCGGATGCTAACGAAGTCGAGGAAGAGTTAGTTCCTGCTCTCGATGATGGACGAAGAGATCAAGTGGTTGATTATCTCGTTCAGAGGCCTCACCTCCACTGATATTTTGCCAGTAGTTACTCTGTGTATTTTGTATTGAAGTGATGTCATGTCAATGTTTTGGGCGAGCTCGTCGACTAAACATGTACTTTACTTGTTGTAAATATGGTGGATTAATATAAAATTTATGTTTTGGGCTAATTTAGAAGACTAAACAAGTGTATTATATTCTCCATATTCTCGTTCCTTTAGGATCTTTAAATTTTTAATATTACGCAAGTGTCCCTCCAGTCCAGTATACTATCGAGATACCATTGTGCACCACTTTACCTTTTAGGTCGCGTCGTCACACTCCATTAGGCCTAAGTGTGGCAATTGGCAAGGACACACCTGGTGTTGAATGCTCTATTCGATCAAGATTTTATTTAACCAAAGATGGTTTGGCGACTAGTTTTAATTTGGCCATATTTCCTAAAGATCTCATGTAGGGCTTCATATATTGCCAAGGGCAATGCTAAGAGGTCATTCGTGTTTCATAACGAAAACCTGAGGAGGGGCATTTCCCTGCTATGGTGTAATGATCGGTGTGTGTCATAAACTTTATTTATTGATAGCTCATAAAATGCAAGTTAGTTGACTGATACTTCGTAGAATGCAACTGCCAAATAACTTTTTCTTAATGACAAGGAAATAAACTTCAAATTTCACAATAAAAAAAGAAGAATCTAGAAATAGAATTTCTTAAGGTTGGCTGCATTCCACGCTCGGGGTATCTTTTTGCCTTCCATTGTTTCCAAGTGATAGGCTCCTTACAGGTCGTCTCTAATTATCTTGAATGGACCTTTCCAGTTTGGCCCTAGCTTGTCGTCTGATGGTTTTACTGCGCTACCCGGGACTTTCCTTAGGACATAGTCCCCAACTTGGAATGCCCTTGGGTTGACCCTTTTGTTATAATTCCTTACGAGTTGTTGCTGATAGCTCGCTAGTTTTACTAGGGCTAGCTCTCGGTGCTCGTCGGCTAGGTTGAGCTCAGTGAGCAATGCTGCATCGTTATGGCCCTAGTCGACAAGGCTGGACCTCATTGTTAGTAAGCCTTATTCTAATGGGATGACGACTTCCATTCCATATGTCAGCGAAAATGGAGTTTCCCTCGTTGCTCGTCGTGGAGTGGTTCGGTAGGCCCATAGAATATGTCGTAATTCGTTTACCCATGCGCCTTTGGCTTGCTCTAATCGTTTCTTTGGCCCGTCAATCACTGTCTTGTTGGAAGCCTCGGCTTGGCCATTGCTCTGAGGATAGGCCACCGAGCTAAAATGGTGTCTGATTCCATGCTCATCACAGAAACTCTGAAAGGATTCGCTCTCGAACTGCATTCCATTGTCAGTGATGATGGTTCTGGGGATGCCAAAACGGGTAATTATATTTCTCCATATGAACCTTATCATATCTGCATCTCGGATGTTTGCTAGGGTTCTGCCTCCATCCATTTGGTGAAGTAGTCAGTCACGACCAGCAGATATTTGCGATTGCCGATGGCGGTAGGAAGTGGTCCTACGATGTCCATCCCCCACTGGGCGAACGACCATGGGTTGGATAATGATTTTAGGTCGCTAGTAGGTTGGTGGACCATAGGAGCGTGAAGCTGTCATTTCAAGCACTTGCGTACATACACCGCAGAGTCCATTTGCATATATGGCCACCAATAGCCCTCCTTCATTGCTCAGAAAACCAAAGATCTTCCTCCAATATGGCTTCCAAGGATTCCTTCGTGAAGCTCATGTAGAACTTGCTCGACATCCTTTGGGTGAACGCATTGGAGGTAGGGACCAAAAAATGATCTCTTGTATAGCCTGCCCTCAGGAGATAAGTGAAAGCGAGCAACTTTGACTCTTATTTGGTGAGCAGTCTTCTTATCATTTGGAAGTGTGCCATCCTTCAAATAGTCCCTTAATGGGTCCATCCAACTGGGTGCAAACTCAATTCGGAGCATATGTTCCACGCTTGGTAGCTCGCTGTTACGGTTAATGCTCGGGTGAGAGAGGAAATCGATGGGGATTGTTCTTTTTAAGTCAGAATCGACCACTGAACTCAGGGCTGTTAGGGCATCAGCATGGCTGTTCTGCCCTCTGGGAAACTGCTGGACATTGATCTCTTCGAAGCTCACCATTAGTCTTTTCACTAAGGCGAGGTACGCTGCCATTCTTTCATCTTTTGCACTGTAATCTCCACTTATCTGATTGGAGACTAATTGAGAATTGCCGAACACCTGTAAATTCTTTGCTCCTAAAGTGTGCGCCTTCTGGAGGCCGGCAATTAAGGCTTCGTATTCTGCTTAGTTGTTGGAGGCTACAAATCCAAGCCTGATTCCTTGTTCAAGGATTGTATCCTCTGGACTAATGAGGACAATGCCTACACCTACCCCCTTGGAGTTGGAGGCTCCATCAACGAATAATTTCCAGGTTTCCTTGGTTGCGTTGTTCCCCTTTTGTCTTGTTGGTGGAGGTTGGTTGGAAGGTTGCTCGCCTGAGAATTCGGCTATGAAATCAGCAATGATCTGCCCCTTGATTGCATTCCTTGGTTAAAATTGGATGTCAAATCGTCCGAGCTCGACTGACCATTCAGACAGTCTGCCCGACAAATCCTCCTTCCTCAGGATCGCTTTAAGGGGGTGTGATATAAGGACGATTATAGTGTGGGCTTCAAAATAGTGCTTCAGCTTCCTCGAAGCCACCACTAGTGCAAAGGCGAGCTTCTCCAGGGGTAGGTACCTCTGCTCGGCGTCTAGTAGGGTCTTGCTCGCGTAATAAACGGGTTGTTGGATTCCTATAACTTTGCACAATAATGCAGAACTGACAGTGTGGTTGGAAACGGAGAGGTACAAGTACAAGGGATGTGCTTCCTGTGGTATGACGAGCAGTGGTGGGGAACTGAGGTAAGCCTTGAGCTCGTCCAGTGCCCGCGAGCAATCTTGGTTTCATTCTACCGTTTTGTTTCCCTTTAGAAGCTGGAAGAAAGGCTTTCACTTCTCGGAGGACTTTAAAATGAATCAATTTAAGGCAGCGAGCATACCGGTGAGCTTCTGTAAGTCCCGAATCGTTCGAGGAATTTGTACCCTGTTTATTGCATGGATCTCGTCTGGGTTGGCCTCGATGCCTCTCTTACAGACCAAGTACCCAAGAAATTTTCCTGACTGGACACTGAAATAACACTTGCTCGAGTTAAGTTTCATTCGGTATTTCCTGAGGATTTCGAAGGTGCTTGATAGGTCTGAGAGGTGGTCTTCTTTCTTCTTGCTTTTAACGAGCATATCATCGATGTAGACTTCCATGGTGTCTCCCATTTAACCATTGAACATCTTGATGACCAGTCGTTGGTAGGTTGCCCCTGCATTTTTTAGCCCGAAGGGCATGACCTTACTGCAGTATAGTCCAACTGAGGTGATGAATGCTATTTTGTCCTGGTTCGGGGCATACAGTGGGATCTGATGATACCCGGAGTACGTGTCCAGAAAACTCATTCTCTCGTGAGCTGCAGTAGCGTCTACCAGTTGATCAATTTTTGGGAGGGGGAAACTGTCCTTAGGGCATGCTCTATTGAGGTCGATGAAGTCGATGAAAACTCTCCACTTCCCGTTGCTTTTTGGAACTACTACTGGGTTGGATAACCATTCGGGGAATTATACTTCCCGTATGGATCCTGCATCCAGCAGTTTTTCTACTTATTTTTCTACGGCTTTTGCCTTCTCGGGTGCAGTTCACCGTGCCTTCTACGTGATTGGTTTGAAGGTGGGATCGACGTGAAGCTGGTGACAAACCATACTAGGATCAATCCCAAACAGCTCGTATGGTTCCCAAGCGAAAACATCTACGTTGCGTCTTAGCAGAGTTGTCAGTTCCTTCTGTTCCTGGTCAGTGAGAGAGGCTCCAATCAAGAAAACTTTGTCACTGTCGCTATCCCTAGCTGTAATCTCTACCAGGTCTTCGACGGATCGTTCAGAGGGGAGGATCCTGGTCTCCTCTACTCCAGGTCTTTCATATTTTAATTGCTATTTAGAAGGTTTCAGACCTTCTTGTTCTTCAACTTTCTCGCTGGCCTGATTGGCCTTCTTCTCTGGCCTTGGTCGGATGGCTGTTATGAAGCACCTTATCACCATTGCTTGGTCGTCGTGGATCTCCATTACTCCTCGCTCGGTTAGATACTTGAGTTTCTAATGGTAGGTCGAGGAGACTGCCTTCATCGCATGTAGCCATCCCCTGTCGAGGATGGCTTGGTATGGCGAGTCAATGTCAACCACCAAAAACTCAATCATCTTGGAGATGTTTCCTGCGTGCACTGGCAGTACGATCTTTCCCAGGGGCATAGTTATTTTTCCAGCAAAGCCAACTAAAGGGATAGTAGCTTCTTTTAGGTCGGCGATGCTTAACTTTAATTTTCTGAATAGGTCGAGATACATTACCTCGGATGAGCTTCCTTGGTCGACGAGCAACTTGTCGATGTCAAAGTTAGCTATCCTGAGGGTAATGATCAAAGCATCGTGATGTGGGGTTCTCACTCCCACCAAGTCTTCATCTGTGAAAATAATATGCTTATTATAGTCGACGTCATCTGCTCGTCGATGCTTTCCTGACAGTGACTTCGCTGGATCGATCTGAAAAGCTTGCATCACCGCTGTAAGCTTCTTCATCTCTATTTGAGCTGAATCTCCTTGGATCTGTTTGGCATCAGATGTCCCATGAATTACCGCGAATTCATGTCCAGCTTCATCTTTGAGCACGTTGTCAGGTCTCGCCTCTCTATTGGCAGCCGTTTTCTCTGCCTTCTTCTCCACAAACTCATTCAAATGCCCGGATTGGGATAGCTCCTCGAGGTGAGACTTAAGGGCCTTGCAATGCTCGGTCTTATGTCCCCCCTCTTTGTGAAAAGCGCATCTCAGCGCGTTGTTTCTTTTTGAGGGATCTCCCCCCATTTTCCTAGGCTACTTGACGAATGGTTCGTCCTTGATTTTTGCGAGAATTTTGTAAATTGGTTCTCGGAAGACGGTGTTGACCGCCTGAAATGCTCTTGACACATCATTGTTGCCTCCGTTCTTGGAGCCATTTTTTCCCCCGTTCTTTCCTCCTTTCTTCTGGTTATCGGTTTTGTCACTGCCCTTGGCAGTGAGATTAGCTCGACCATTTTCCCTTGTAATGAGGTGGGTGACATCTTCCACCTTGGTGTACTTCTCGATGCGGTCCATGAGGTCATCGATGGTCATGGCTTCCTTCTTTATCAAGGACTCGTACAGAAGGGAAGAGCTAGGTAGCCCAATTTTGAAAGAGGCCACTGCCACTTGCTCCGAACAGTCCTCGACCTTATTGAACAATTCCCAGTACCTCTTCTCGTAGTCTCAAAGGGTCTCTTGGGGCGTCTTTTTCATTGTCAGCAGGGCATCCATCCTTTTGGGATGGGAGCTACTAGTAATGAATCGGTCCGTAAAGAGCTCGGCCAGGGATTTGAAACTTCTGATGGATCGGTGGGGGAGCCTTTCGAACCATTTCTGCGCTGCGTCATGCAGGCTTGAGGGGAAAATTCGGCACATTAGCCCATCTCGGTGGTTCCAAAGCGTCATGGCCTATCGGTACTGCCTAACGTGATCAATGGGATCAGTCTTACCATCATAAATTTTGAATCTTGGAATGGCAAACTTCTTGGGGGCTTCTTCTTCCTCAATTTCCCTCGAGAAATGTGATTTCATCTGAGTTTTGAGAGCTCACCTAGCGAGTTCTCGGGTCGATCTGGTACCGTGATGGGCAGGATGTTGGTCCATCTCCCTTCGGACCAGATTTCGTATGTTTTGTTACTGCGATCCGGGTTTCTGTGGCTGCGAGCTACTCGCAGTTGCTCGAGCAGGTCATCCTCTGACTCGTTTCCCTCGGCTCCCTGGGATCCGCGCCTGGGACTCCTTCCTCGGCTGCGAGACTTGCTCGCCTGAGGACTAGGAGTGTGGTACGGACATTTCTTGGTACTACGATGGAGCTCTCTCTCCATTCTTTCTAATCATCTTTTGAGGCGATCGTTCTCAGCCTCGTGCCTGCGAGAAGACTCCCTCTGCTCTTGGAGCCTCGCCTCATATGC
The DNA here is from genome assembly GCA_949130495.1 of Sambucus nigra. Taxonomy (NCBI): domain Eukaryota; kingdom Viridiplantae; phylum Streptophyta; class Magnoliopsida; order Dipsacales; family Adoxaceae; genus Sambucus; species Sambucus nigra. The sequence goes on from OX422212.1 coordinate 198,096,605, forward strand.
ATCAATCAGCCTGGATATCTGTGTGGATCTCCCTGGTCCTTGGTTGTCTTCCGAGGATGGCCTTTTTGGGCGAGCCCTGTGATCTGAACGCCGAACTTCAGACCTAATCCTACGAGGAGCAGGGGGTTCTTGAATATTCCCTGCCTGGGGAGCACTACTACTGTGACCAGACATTTTGAACTCCTTTTTTTTGGTGTTGGATTTCTCAGGGAAGATAAACGTTCCCACAAACGGCGCCAATTGTGGTGATAATTATTATGCAACACAAATAGATAAGAGAAACGCAATCACCAAGTAAGAATAAGGAATGCAAAATGACAATCACACAACAAAGGATGTATGTGGTTCAGTAAAAATGCCTACGTCCACGGTGGTGCAGTCAGTATTATTTTTGTGTTCTCCGGAGAGTGATTACAGAGAATACAATGTGTCCTTTGCCCCGGACCTAGAGTTTGTTATATACATGTTCATTTAAGTGAGTGGGTGTGTTGGACTCCCCCACGTTTTCCATCTCTTCCTAGAACCTCTCTTAAAGGGAACACGGGAGGAGACTGAATCATAATCAGTTCAGATATGGAGGGTCTGGACTTTGGGCCGCTACAATTGGGCTACTCGTCCAGGCCCATCATTCTAATTTCGGGTACCCACAGATAGATATAAAGAAACAATCAAAACATGGAGTGTCATGACAAACGCATAGCAAAGATAGATCAAAATACGCATGCAAAGGAGTATCTCAAAAGATTCCACAAACTATTTTTTGACTTTTCAATTTTTTCAAAGCAAAAAATAATGTTACAAAAATCACACCATGGATTTATGCTAAAACAACCAAGTCATGGAAACGAAATGAATTGGTGTGAACTCATTCGATAGGTAAATCAACTCAATCAATCATATGTGCTCGATGCATACGTGTACCCCTAATAAATGAACATAAAAAATATCCTTAGGTGTAAAATTGTTGAATTTAGATGACATTGTCTTAATCAAATCAACAAATTAAAGTCTAAATGATTTCCACACCAATAACGTCCAAAACTATGTAGCGCTTTTTCAAGATTTTCAAGGATGTGCAAACCCGTTTTACATTCCATCCAAACTCCCTCATGCATATTTTCTTTTAGAGGTGATCTAAATTCTCAAACATTGGAGAATTGATGCAAAACTCTAATGGTCCCTTTTTGGCATGAATTTCTTTTTATTGCCTTTAAATTTTTTCGAGCTCTTTTAAACCTCTTTGGACCCCGGATAATTAAAATTCCTCAATTTTTTAGGTACGATTTAACAGTGGCTTACTATTCGCAAAGGTCAAATGTGAACCTTTCGTAGCCCTTCCCCATTTTCAAATAAAGCACACAAACTCACAAACGGTTCTTACATGCACAACTTTCTTATCAAGTTTTATCGCGCTTGGTTCGTTTTAAAGACAGGATTGAAGTGAAAACACCCAACCAACATGTGATAAGATAAGCACAATAATCAAACAAATCCGTGCACGTGTGCAATAAAGGAAATCATGAGTCAAACAAGTAGGAAGTAACAACTAATTACATCTTAATGACTCCAAACATTATAAAGCACAAAGATGACGTGATATATTATCTCAAAACACTATCAAATAGTCACACGAAAAATGGAATGATGTTGTGACTCGGTCATCCTAAGTGTCTATCCATAAACGGTGCAAACAAAATACAAAAATCTTTTTGGATTTTTCAAAATTTTATCAAAAACAAAAATTTAATACAAAAAGTACATGTCAACACACTAGCGAAAATATATCAAAAAGCATAACTAGCGTATGACAAACATGCAACCACAATCATCTATATGATATGGCAAGAGAAGAATCATGTGCAAGCAAACGGGAATTAACTTGTCGAAAATCTAGTGCCTCTAAAAGTGATTTCCTAACCCAAATAGATGTGAAACGTCGTGTGGGGGATTTAGGAACCAAGGGAACACTAGACATAAACTTTCTAGGACATTTTCCAAGATTAAAACAAAAACGCCTAAGGTGACCTTTCCTACCACAATATGAACATGTGTAAATGGGTGGAACGACACCTATGGGTTGATCTTGTCTGGCGTCCTTAGGAATGGTTGACCCTCTAAAACAAAATATGGTTTTGGCTTTTACACTCAAAGCATGAGAACAAAATGAGCCATTACCATCACTATCAAACCTACTCGAGTCTGTCAAATCATTTTTTAACTTTAAAATTTTTGACACAAGCAAAGAATTAGACTGTTCCACTCTGAGGTAATCCTTATTCAAATTATCAATCAAACCTAGAAGGTTATCTCGCTCCCCCTCAATAAAAATAAACTTTTCCCTAAGAGTCTTTTCACGTGCCACAAACTCATTGATTGAAATATTTTTATCCTCTTTGGCACAAACACAAATCATCGAATTTTTAAGGTCCTCTAATTATTTTTCTAAAAATAGGACCCTATCATCACTCTCCTTCTTGGACAATTTTAAAGCAACAAAGTCATGGTCCAAGGCAACAAATTTCTCACGATAAAAATCTCTTTGATTTTGAACCGCTTGCAAGTGATCCATAGCGAATTTAAAACGAGAATTTTCTTTTTCCAAAAAATTAATTCTTTTAGCAAACGTCAAATTCAAACGATTTATATCATCAAAACTCTGACTCGTGTCATCAAAGGGGGGTATCCGATTACATAAGTGCTCCATCGAAAAAATTGTGATTTTTTTTCACAAAAATTGATTTTAAAAAAATCAATATTACACAATTTTTTGCGAAAAACAAAGATCACGAGATAAATTAGCGTAAACTGCTCTGATACCAATTTGTAAATGAATAAATGCGATGTGTGATACCGATTTAAATTAATTCCCAAATTTCTAATTAAACCTTATTTAATTAGAGTCTATTTTTAAACTAAATTAATTCAGCCCCTAAACATGCAACTACGTATCAAACCAAATAAGATATGGCATGCAACACAAAATTTTAGGAAAAATCCCCGAAGGACAAAACCTTTTATTTTTAGAACTCTCACAAGTTTACAAGACCATTAACTTACATACCATCTTACTTTCACCCACAAGAGTAACGCACGGTGTCTTCGTCAAACCTCCAAAGCAAGGACTAGAAATAAATCAGCAATGGTTCGCACGCAGCTATACCACCAGGATGCGCAACACTACACCAAATTTGTCTAATTGTCATGGTCATTGACCTTGACAAGTTCAGCTTGTCAAGGTAAATGACCGTGACGATTCGGGGGGAGACAACTTTTTTTATCACGGACTTGTCACGGTCATTAACAGTGACAAGTTCGTTAGAATTGTCACGGTCTCTGACTGCGACACATTTAGTCACGGTTAATAACCGTGACAAAGCCTTGACCATTTTTAAAAAAAATTGTCACGGTCATTGAGCGTGACAATTCTAGGAAGAATTTAAAAAAAATCTATTGGCCAATATGGCCACTGCCAGTGCCCAGCAGTATATGTGTACCTGTTATAGCAACGTTGTACCTGCTCAAACATCATATATCCAAATAAACTAGATATAATGCAAATATACATTCAAAATAGAAACTATTTAAGAAGAAACAACATCACCATCAATTATCTCAAATCTACAAACTATCTAGCTCGAAAAGAGATTTTGTACCGCGACGCTCGGGAACACCTCCTTATCCTTCCCTTCTCGTCTGAAGAGCCACATAAGTATCGAGCCTATGTGGCCTACCCCCAGGGCCACTCCTTGTCCCCTGAAATAAAATAAAGTAAAATTAGTATCCGCCCCGTAAATATAGATAAATAGAAATATAAATAGAAATCAAAATAGAAATCGAAATTGAAATTAAAATATTCATATAAATATAAATATAAATACATTACATGTAGTGCCACCCAAACAATGAAGTTGAGCTCATATGGCATCTCCTTCCAACTAATGTACCCCGGGCAATTGTGTCAAATATAATTCCCTTCATATCTGAACACTAAGAAATGCCATAATCCTATGGATTTATGCTCTGCAAATTCCTTCCAACCGTTATGTAGCCAAAAATCACCAGTTGAAGTTGTCAATTCCACCTTCCAATGGTCTCCCATGTTTTTCTAGAGGTTCCAAGTGGTGGGGTATGGAAAGTTGAATTGACAACTTCAACTGGTGATGTTTATCTACACAATGGTTGGGTGAAATTTGCAGAACATCACTCCATAGGATTATGGCATTTCTTAGTGTTCGGATAGATGAAGAGATTCAGTCTCCTCTCCACAAATAGGACACCCCAAATAACTATGTACTAATCACCTATTAAATGTAAGAAGCGTATATTCATGGATTAGTATAAACAAAACTTATATGTAGTTGGAATATTTATGTATTAATCTCCTCTCCACACACGCACACTACACAAGAGTGAAAATGATAAAGTGCAAATCAATTAAAAGCATTAAAAATAGATGTTTCGGTACAAATTGGAATATTTATTACAAATTGAAAAATTATTTCAAAATCGGGTTATCATCAAAAATGGATTGATATTCGGTAGGTGCAGCCAAGTCATCCACACAACTATTTAAACGCTTTGGCACGTGTTGGACAATTGACCACAGCTCGTTGTTGATATACTCCGAGTAAAACACTTGTTTAACCTTTTGAAATGCACAAACAAATGGCTCATCGCTCACGTGGTCGTTGCTCTTCAACTTGGACAAGGCAACCATGATCAAATTGGTGACATGATCAACTTTACAAGCATTTTTATCCTCAACACTTACCCAGTCACAGTAAAATACAACCTCTTTCAAGCTTATATAATCCAATTCAAATATATTTTGGATTACACCATAGTAAGTCATTTCAGCTTCAACGAGGTTTTTATCTTCTGCGCTCGCTCGAAAGAAAGTAAGAACCTTGTATGAAATTCCTGAGTTCTGTACATTTGTACTTTTCTCGTACACTTTAGAGTCGAAAATGTAACCGTTCAATCGATACTTTTTGCACTCTTGTGCCACGAATAAGGGTCCAGTTGCTAGACGAGCAAGCCTTGATGTCGCATCACCCATCTTTAGGAGCTGAGAATATAGATAAATTAATTATATTAGTGGTAAAATTTGAGTGTAGTGTAACGTTATATAACGACTATTTTCATTATAATTACCTCTTGTGTCAACCACAGCCTAAATTTGTTATCTGATTATACCATTATTTTTCGTCTTTTATTGTTCTCACAGGCTTCATATTTTTTGCATATTACAAAAATAATCATGTATAAAATAATCTAAAATAATGTTAAACATTATAATGATCGAAACTTACTTTTTCCATTCTTCGACATCTTCATGTGTGTCAAATAGATAACGAGCTACTTGTTCATGTTGCAAACTCGTTAATTTTACTCATTTTCCCATCACATGACCACCATCATCGACGAACTCATCAGTGTCATTAACGCTGGTCGAGTCAGGCATATATTCCCTAGTATATATTGATGACTCCACGATGATGTATTCCTACGCAATTGATCCTGCAATGTATCGCGTATTCTTGACGTAATCTTTAAAAACTTTTATCAATCTTTCAAACGGATACATCCACCGATATCTAACTGGATCACAAAGAAGTGCCTCGTCACATAGGTGTACCAACAAGTGAACACTTATGTCAAAGAATGCTGGGGGAAAAGTACTTCTCCAATATACAAATCGCTTCGATCACCGCCAATTTCGCGGCCACTATGTGTTCTCGATTGACTACCTTCTCACACGATAGGGAGAAGGTAATACTAATTTCCATAATAGCCCTACGCAAATCCTTGTGCTTGGAGAAACAGTGCTTAAACAATAGAGGAACCAATTGTATGATCACATGCCAATCGTGGGACTTACACTTATGTAAATCATGAGTAGCATAATTCACAATCCTTTGCAAGTTGGATGAAAAAGTAGATGGGCCCTTCAAATTATATATTGTGTCTAGAAGAACCTTCCTTTCCCCACTCGTCAAAGTAAACGCACCAGGGGGAATTATTGTCCTTCCCCTACTATCTTCTTTCAACCATAGTTGTGGCTTAAGTTTTAACGATTTAAGGTCTTTTCGTGCATTTTCTCCGTCCTTCGAATGACTCCCCCCAAGACAAGTGCCCACAATATGTTCAACGAAGTTCTTCTCTGCATGTATCACATCCAATACATGGTGTACTGGGTTATTCTTCCAATAAGGTAAGTCAAATAAAATTGACTTCCGAGACCATGCCTTTCTTGTCTTAGTTTCATTCCCAGTTGGGGTCTTATTATGCTTGACGTTCTTAAATTTGGGATTCTTACCTGGCATATTAGGGCCACATTCAGAAGATTTACTTTCAATTTCTGAACCCGAAAGTTGTCTCGATGGTAGCCTATGTTCAACCCCGCCCAATAAAAAATCGAAACCTTTCTCAGATCTGAAACTATGAGCTGGGGGTAAAAACCTCCTGTGGCGATGGTATACTTTTTTAAGCTAGAGGATAGGCGAAGAGATTCAGTCTCCTCTCCACAAATAGGACACCCCAAATAACCATGTACTACACAACCGGATAATGTCCCATAAGCTGGAAAATCATGAATTGCCCACATCAACATAGCTTTCAGCGTAAACTCTTCTTTTTTAAAAGAGTCAAATGATTGCACACCCTCTTCCCACAACTTCTTCTACCAAAGGAGCCAGGTAGACGTCGATGTCATCACTTGGTACCTTTGGCCTAGGTATCAACAAAGCCATCATCAAAAATTCAGGTCTCATACACTATGAAGGAGGGAGGTTGAGTGGGGCTAGGATCACTGGCCATACACTCTGATTGGTGCTTAGATTTCCAAATGGATTGAAACCATCTGTTGATATAGCCAAACGAATGTTGCATTGTTCTCGAGAAAAATCGGGATACTCAAAATTCATCCTCCTTCAGGCAGTAGAATCAATAGGATGACGCATGATATTACCCCCTACTTCTACCCTAGCATGCCAAGTCATTGCCTCTGCAATCCATGGTACTGTGAAAAATCGCTTTAATCTAGGCCCAACGAAAAAATATTTCAATACTTTTTGAGGCACTTTTGAGCTTGTGCCTTCCTTACTAATAGATTGGATATATCTAGGTTCATCGCATACCGGACAACGATCGAGATTTTCATACTCCTTTCAGTATAGTATGCAGTCATACACACAAGCATGAATCGATTTATACTTCATTCCCAAACCTTTCAAACTGTTCTTCATAACAGGATAGCTATTTGGAAGTGTATTCACCTTGGGTAATAAGCCTTTCACCCATTTCAGAATTCTCGTCACGTTATTGCCAGACAAACCGTACTGCGTCTTCAAACTATGCAAACCAACCATGGCATGTAAAGTTATTTGATCTTTCTCATAGCTAGAGTATAACGGTTGGGTCGCCTTAAATTTTAAACTTTGGTAGTCATCGTCAAGTTTTATCGTGTTATCTTCACGAGCACTTGAATCTTCTACATCATCAGTAACATCATTCTCCTCTACTTCATAAACTCCGTACGCATCATCAACTAAATCCTCTAACATATTATGATCTACGTCGTCCCCTTCTACATCTATTCTACTAGTTGAAGGTTGTTGTGAAGGTTGTTCGGGGATAAAAGGAACTTTCAATTCACCGTGAAAACTCCAAAATCGATAACTATCTTGCATACCCGATCTTAACAAATGTAGTTCAACGGTTTTCCACTCAAACACCTTACTATTCTTACACCTAGCACACGGACATGGAAACTCTTCATCATTATGACATATCTTTGCATATTTCACAAATTCGTTAGCACCTTTGCGAAACACATGCCCCATTCTATTTGTCTCACCCATCCACTCTTTGTATTTCGGATATCCCATCACAGCTACCACAACTAGTCACCTATTAAAGGTAAAAAAAAACTTAGATTTATAGTATGCTTCATTTAATTATGTCTTATTTATATTCAAATTCAATTTATAATAGAAATTTCTATTTCCTCCATCTCCTCTAAAGAGTGAGTGGTCATATCCCATTCAAGAAAGCATTTTTCTGTAATATACTTAACAGCTCATGCACATTGTTACGATTTGAAAAAAATTCGACAGCATATCCCCGTAGTTCTCCAAGTACACGACGTAGATTGGCAAATGTGAGTGTTATTTCAATTGATCAATTGAAATAACAGTCATACTTGTCAATCTAGTATGTACCCATAGAACATTAAGATACGACTGCAGAACTTCCTCTAAAAGTAACAACTTTAAGCCACTAAGAATATTAAACAGAAATTATACAGTCTCAAACTGTCCAAACGGGACAATTCGAGAGATCTCATTACGGGGTTAGTGACTCTCGAACGGGTCTAAGGGCTATTGAATGCGTACGCATAAGAACTAGAAGGCTAGTATCTATGCGCACTATATTTAATTTCAAGTATGTTTCATTTAATTATCATACTATATATATTGTTCGATATACAAAGTAATTTTCAAAAAAAGTTAAAAAAATTCACCCCCATATGGACAATAATCCAGTAGTCATGCCACTTTTAAAACTAACCAACCCAACATTTACTAAACAAAATAATCCAACAACAATGTCAACAACAAATGTGTATCCCATACTCCTTCTAATTCATCTACTCAATTAATTCATTTCATCAATTAAACTAACAATTAAAGCATATAATTATTAATTTACAATGAGGGGCAATCCTACTTTCATATGAAATGGGCACTAATTATTAATTTACTTTCCTCTAAAACTATACAATTAAAATTACAATTAAAGCTATACAATTTATTAATTAAAGTTATACAATTGTTAAGATTGCCCCACCACACACACACACACACACACACACACCACACTCCCACCACCACCACCACCACCACCCTCCCCCCTCCACACACACATGCACACACACACACACACACACCACCCCCTGCCCCCTCACCCCACCACACCCCCTGCCCCCTCACCCCAACCCCACCACACCTGCACACACACACACGTACACACACAGCCCAACCCCACCACCCCTTGCCCCCCTCCCCCACCACACACATATATACACACTTACACACACATATACACATACATATATACACATATATACACACACATACACACACATATATAAATGAAAGAGAAAGAGAGGAAAAAACATACCTTAGAGAGAGAGAGAGAGAGAGAGAGAGAGACCTCGAAATCGCTTTGAGAGAGAAAGAGAGGGAAAAACCAAAATCGGTGGGAAAAAAAGAAAGCGTTGGGCTTTTTTGCTGCAAAACTTGTCACGGTCATTGACCGTGATAATATTATAAGTATTGTCACGGTCATTGACCGTAACAAAATATTGTCACGGTCTTGTCACGGTCAATGACCGTGACACAAAACGCGTGTTTGTTATCACGGTCAATGACCGTGATAAGGGTGGCCGACTGAAAGGTGATAATTTGGCCATTTTGCGATTTTTTTCACAAAAATAGATTTTAAAAAAATCAATATCACACAATTTTTTGCGAAAAATAAAGATAACTCGATAAATTAGCGTAAACTGCTCTAATACCAATTTGTAAACGAATAAATGATGTGTGTGATACCGATTTAAATTAATTCTCAAGTTTCCAATTAAACCTTATTTAATTAGAGTCTATTTTTAAACCAAATTAATTCAGCCCCTAAACATACAACTACGTATCAAACCAAATAAGATATGGCATGCGACACAAAATTTTAGAAAAAATCCCCGAAGGGCAAAACCTTTTATTTCTAGAACTCTCACAAGTTTACAAGACCATTGACTTACATACCATTTTGCTTTTGCCCACAAGAGTAACGCACGGTGTCTTCGTCAAACCTCCAAAGCAACGACTAAAGATAAATCAGCAATGGTTCGCACTAGGGGTGGAAGCGGTACGGGTTTTTACCGTACCATTTTGGTCCGAAAAAAAATGGTTTTGGTTTCATATATTAAAATACCAAAAACCAGTCTTACCGAAACCGAAATTACCGCAAAAAAGTTGGTTGGTTTTGGTTTTAATATTTAAAAAATCGATTTACCGAAATTACCGTACCAAATTTTATGAAACCAGAAAAAACCGTACCGAAATTACCATACCGTACCGAATTTACCGAAACCAGAAAAAATCGTACCAAAATTACCGTGCCGTACCAAATTTACCAAAATTACCGTACCGAATTTACCAAAACCAGAAAAAAGTTGGTTTTAATTTTGGTTTTGGTTTTAATATTTTAAAAAGTTAGTTGGTTTTGTTTTTGGTTTTTGGGGACTTTTAGTGTTGTTTACCGAAACATAAAAAACCGAAACCAGAAATCAGAAAAAACCAAAATTTACCGAAACCAGAAAAAAACCAAAATTACCGAAAAAACCGAAATACCACCCGGTTTGGTTTTGGTATTGATTTTGGTGTACCGGGTGGTAAACTGGTACGGTTGGGTTTTATAATCTAGAGTTTGGTTTTGGTATTGGTATCTACTATTTACCAACCAAACCGTACCGCTTACACCCCTAGTTCGCACGCAGCTATACCGCCAGGATGCGCAGTCCAGACACGCAGTCTAAAATCTTCACAAGGACTCTTTCTACAATAGCACGCAGTTGTCGGTTGTAGAGCTCTCCCCACAAAGAGTGAACAAAGGCAAAGTGTGTTCTTGAACACTAAAACAATTCGCCAAAGCATATGTGATTTTTGTGAATTGAAAACAAAAGGTTTAAAACCTAAAAGAGAAAGTCAAAAAGAATTCTGCAGATTCGCAATTTTCTGTCTTTCAAAACGCTGGAACTTGTTAATGAAAACGAAACCATTTAATGAGTATTTATAGAAAATCACCCCGCCTCGGTCATTCAAACGAAAACCCATCTCTCTCGAACGAGATTTCGCATGTCGTTCAAACGACATCGTGCGACAACTCAATGTCGCTCGAATGAGGTGGTGATCTCGCTTGAACGACCTGAGCGTCAGAATCGAGGAACGCTACAGGACTTAAAAAATTTCTCATTCGCAAATAATGTCGCATCCACTTTTCTCTGGAGCAATATGTATAACTAGTTTGAATTAAAAATATTCTATGAAACAATAAATAATTTTCATAACTAGACATTACCTACCATTTAAAATGAATGAACCAATTGAGTGGTCACTCAACCATTTGTTTTCTTTACTTACTTAAAACACTTAATTAAATTAATACATCAATTAAATAAGATTCCAAATTTAAATATTGATTTCAATCTTAATTTTACTAAATATTTAATTTAGTCATAATTAATTACCTTTTTTTCTGTTTTTCCTTCCGTTTTTAATATTTTTATATTTTATTCCATTTTCCATTTTAAAATTGTCACGACTCAACACTTCAGTTTATAATTGTATTCAATGTTATTATAAATTTATATTTAATTACTATATAACCCTCTAATCTTATTTTTAAAATTTCAACACTAACACAAAAAATAACGATAAAAACAAAAGAAATAGAACAATTTCAAAGAAATTTTTCAGTATAAAAAGTTTTTATCAAAACACCAGCTTTTAAAAAAAGAAACAAAAAAATAATTTCAAAATAGTTTTTCTCTAAACAACATATATGAACACTTATTTATATATTTTCTCAAAACACTTAGAAAAAGAACAAAAAAATAATTTTTTTCTACCATTATTCAAAATAAAATTAAAAAGTTGGCTTTTTCTAGAAGGAAACTGAGTGTTCACAAAATATGGTGTTTACAAAGTTTTGACAACATAATTTTCTCAAATTAATAATAAAATCATTTTTTTTATTTAACAACAGCTTTTCAAATCTATTTCGATGTAAATAGCACAACTCTTTCACAAAAAACAAAAACATATTTTTTGTAAATAAAAAAATTGAAACAATTTTTACTTTATAACAAAAATAAAATTAAAAAATCTTTTTTACAAAGAATAGTTTGGAAAAAAAATTAGTTTGTAAAACACTTGTGCTAGTTGGGATATGGCACATCGAACACTAAATTTTAATTTTTAATTAAATTAATCGAATGAGCAATTAAACCATTTTAAATTAAGCACCAATTAGACAAACGTTGTGAAAAATAATTAACGAATTTTATCTTGTCCTAATCATGCATTTAGATGATTTGCAAGAATAAAATAAAGATTAATCCACAACGTTGCGATCTACGAAGAAGACCCACAACTGGAAAAATCTCGGATGACCTAGCCTACAAAAATCCACTATGATATAGGATTTATACAATAGTGATATGCATACTTACTCCACTTAACTCGATGCCTTCAAGCCTTAGTGAAGTCTTCAGTACTTGAACCTTCTTCACAATAACGTCGTAGGAATTCGTCCATGATTGCCACAATGCGTGCGCCTTATACGTCTCGGTGTTCACCGATCTTGGCTAGGAAACCATTACCACATCAAACATGTAATCCATTACGCGAAATGAAATCACACAAAGATGTAGAGAAACAATCTTGGTGCAAAAAACTCGAATCTCAAACAAGCAAATTTTGTAGATTCCTGGATCTCAAACATAGGGTGTAAACTAGGGTTTAAAGGCCTTTGGTTTAATATAATAATTTGTTTTCAAAACCCTTCTCTTGAAAATAATTTTGCTGTACCCTTAATTTATAGAAAACCTGAAAAGAAGGCGGCACAAAAATGAGACAACTCATTCGAACGACCTTTGAAGTCATTTGAACGAGATTGGATATCTCGTTCAAACGATCTCCAAAGTAGTTCGAACAACACCAGCGATCTCATTTGAACGAGGATCAAGCGACCTTCTAATGACAACATTTTGTCTTAGCAGAAACATCTCGCTCGATGCTCGTTTAAAGCATGTTCGAATTAACCCCTCAAACTCATTTGAACAAACACATATAAATCGTTCAAACGAAACAATATACCCTGTTTTAATGAACCATAAATCTCATTCGAACGAAGTTAAAAAGAAATCTTTTTCTTTGAAAACCTTTTTAAAAAATAAGCCTCGGATAATTTTAAAATCATAAATGCCGAAGCTGTAAGTCCCTTTTTTTTATGCGAAACGTGTTTTAAGGATGACAAAACAATTTCTCTTTTTGAAAAACCTTTTTCCAATTTTATAAACCACACCAAGTTATGAACCAATTTTAACTTAACCAAATTTTATCTTGTCTAATCTTAAACATGCATCAAGTGATTAAAGAAAGTAGAGTAAGGAAAAGAATGCTCACAACGTCGGATGTACGAGGTAACCACTAAAGGAAAAAATCTCGGACGGCCCAAGCCAGGCAATCACTATAATGTGGAATTACAAGGAACAGACACAAGTCTTACTCAACGACTCGATCCCCACGAGAATTGACGTTCTTATGATCTTCAACCACTCATCCACAGTGCCCACACGAATCCTTCTGCGATACTTATACACAACAGTCGCCTCCATGAATGCCTCAGTGTCCACCGATATGGCTTATAATGTCTACGATATTGAACACGGCTCTTCTGCTTCTCCACCGCAAAACCCAGCAAAGATGTACGTAGAACAAACTCCGAATGGTGCCAATAAAGATCACTATAGCATTTAGTAATGAAAACTCGTATCTTTGAAATTTTAACGATGTTTTGCACTTGGAAAACCTTAGAAAACTTTGTGCAGAAAACGTACTGGTTTGTAAACTATTTTTCAGACTGCACCCTTATGAAATTCTGAGTAACCACGCCTTAAATAAATTTTCTGAGTCGGCAGCTCGCTCGAACAACTGACAGTGTCGTTTGAACGACGGTACGTGTGTGTTTCATTTTAACACAACTCTAAACCATCTTTATCTCAGAATAAACGAAGTGTAAACACTTTAAAACTCTTTAAAAACATTTTTAAAATATTTTCTTAACAAAATAACATCCTTAAACATATAATAATATATTCCGAGCCCATTAACATTACGCATTCATACCTGAGTGATCTCAGAATGCAATTTGACTTAAAAATGAAATATGCACCATAAATCGCCATAATAAATCTTTAAAGCTTTGTCACAACGTCTTCAATAAACTTAAATACGTCATAGTCTGTGTGGGATCATGACAATAAAAATACGACCTATGACTCAAACGTCTTTTGTTCGGGAATAAGTCAAATAAACATACAATGGACTCAATTGAAAATTATGTCCTTAAAAATCTCCCCCTATGACTATTCCGGGACAAAACCAACTGTGAAATGCCTAAGTCGGGCCGTCAAGTTGTATGACGCCTAAATCCCATCTCATAAACCCAAAATAAAAAATTACAAGACAAGACTAGAAAAATATGGTTCGACAAGCATGAACTGTCTGAATGTGATGTAGTCTTGAAGTCTCGAATCTCTTAAGCATACCTAAACACATGACACAAAAAAAATACCTAGTGAAGTATGGAGGAACAAATGATATAAAATATGTGAGCAAAAATATGGATGCCAATTAGTAAACAACATCAGGATATCAATTTGTACAAACTAATTAATACCGACATATAAGCATGAACGCATATGATATCAATGTGTAATGAAACAAAATCTATATGCTCAACAAACAAAATCTCCCCTACATCACATACATCTCTCCCCCTTTTGATCTTGACTAAACAAACTGGTGAAAAGATAAACATATCTAGCATAAGATAATCAATGAAGTGTATCTAGATAAACATGAAACAACCATCTAAAAAGATGTCAAATGCGTAGCTAGCAAACAATAACCACACAAAATGAATCAACAATCTTAATAGGTGTGACAAAACAAACACAATGCAGTAAAATATGATCAATGTGAATCTGAAGAACTCAAAATCAGTAGCAACCCAGAAGTACAGAAAAAAATTAGCAATACTGAAGCAGCAAAAACTAGAGAAAAAAAAATCCAGGTTGTCGCTCGAACGACACAGACTTGTCGTTCAAACGACATAGGCTTCTCGCTTGAAGGCTTCGCACAAGATCGATATTTTTCTTGAACGAGAAAACTAAAAACTCACATCCATTTCTAAATATCATGAAGTTTCGTCCAGTGAAAAAATTTCCTGAAAAAACTAACTGGAAAGAGTATAAACTGCAAAATAGTAGCAAATCAGAAAACTAACAAATAAAACAATGAGAGTTACATGATAACATAGTACCGATGTGCTCAAACATGAACATGGAATGACTTTATTCCTTAACTTCGTAGGAGAATTCCTAAAGTCATACCAAAAATGTCTACGGTGAGGTTTCCTATCGCAATGTGTGCAAGTTTAAAGACGGC
Organism: Sambucus nigra; assembly: GCA_949130495.1. Taxonomy (NCBI): domain Eukaryota; kingdom Viridiplantae; phylum Streptophyta; class Magnoliopsida; order Dipsacales; family Adoxaceae; genus Sambucus; species Sambucus nigra. The sequence continues at coordinate 198,111,898 of OX422212.1, forward strand.
AGAAATGATGACCAAAATGTCGACCTCTCCTCATGTTCCTAATTGGATCTCTCACGCTGTTGGTATTGGATTTGTGAATGGGAACAACTCTATCATCGTAGCCTATACCACACCTATCATCTTTGACTTGGACAATGCCTAATATCCTATCCAACTTTTTTGACCTAGCTTGCAAGTCAAACTTAACCTTACTCGAGTCTTTCAACTTCTCCTCTAACTCATTAATCCTAGACTCAAGCACATGCCTAGACTCCTCAAACTCTAACACCTCCTTTTTCAATGCCTCCATCAAACCACAAAGGTTATCTCTCTCTTTCTCAACGCGCGCTAGCTTCTCCCTAAGCTTATTCTCACGTGCCCTAAGATCCTCAATCAAAACATCGTTATTTTCTATGGCACGCTCATTCAATCTAGCTTGGAATTTTGAGTTTACCTTTTTCACCTTTACCGCTTCGACATAGAACTCATTAAAGGCAACTTGCAACTCTTTCACATCAACCTCCTCTTCCTCACTAGCTTCACCCTCACTCACTTGGGATTCAACGGCCTCAAAAGTGTCACGCACATGAGAATCTTCATGGGAAGATTTATTGTCGTTGCTCACATGACATGCTAAGAAAGCAACAAACTTGCTATCTTTCTTAAGTCTAGTGGGATACTCGGTAACTTTGTGACCATACCCCTCACACTCAAAACACCTATCTTACTCAACCCTACTAAATTTTTCACTCTTATCCTTAAGGGGTGGAATCTACCTTGTTATTCTTGAATTTCTCATACTTTTTGGCATCTTTCGATTGTTTTTAAATTTAAGAAACTTTTTGAACTTATTTTCCAACAAGGCGACATCCTCAAAATCGGAATCGTCATTTGAAACTTTAGTCTCTTCCTTTCGGGCTTTCAAAGCAATGCCCTTTTCTTTCTTTGGCACTTTCTTGGAGGTAAAATTATCGAGTTCATAGGTTTGTAGGTCACCTACAATATCTTCAAGTTTAGTCTAATCAATCATACCTAAGGAGTTTAGAACGGTCACTTTTGCATCAAACCTACTCGGCAAAGATCTCAAAATTTTCTTTATCACACGATTGTCGGGTATCCTCTCCTAAGTTAAACGATGAGTTGATAATGTTGGACAACCTAGCATAAAACTCATCAGACCCTTAGAGTTGACATGTGAGGAAATAACGTGCAGACCCTTAAATTTGTAAAGTGCAAGTATGTGCTCGGCTTCGATCCATGACTCAACGGGTTTCAAACTAGTGACCACACCCTCTCGTGTGACTTGTGGTGACAAACCCCTTTCAACCGCTAACCACACACGTTCATCAATGGATTTTAAGGCACTCATCATTATCATATTCCAATAAGCGCAATTTGTGCCATCAAAAATAGGAGCACAAAAACTTTCAAAACTTCCAAAATTCATCCTGGAAAACACAAGGGATTAATATAATAAAAATATGTTTCTAGCTCTGGTACCAATTTATAGGTCCTTTTTTCTATGCGAAATGTGTTTTAAGGATGATAAAACAATTTCCCTTTTTGAAAAACCTTTTTAAAATTTTATAAGCCACACCAAGTTGTAAACTAATTTTAACTTAACCAAATTTTATCTTGATTAATCCTAAACATCCATCTAGTGATTAAAGCAAGTAGAGTAAGGAAAATAATGCTCACAACGCCGAATGTACTAGGAAACCACTAAGGGAAAAACCTCGGACGAACCAAGCCGGACAATCACTATGATGCGGAATTACTAGAAACATACATAAGTCTTACTCAACAACTCGATTCCCACGAGACTTGACGCTCTTCTGATCTTCAACCACTCCTCCACAGTTCCCACGAGAATCCTTCCACGATATCTTTCCACAGTTTTCGCCTCCACGAATGCCTCGGTGTCCATTGTTGGAACGCGAGGCCCCCAATTTTAAAATCTTATCAAAAAGAATTTCCCTTTTTGAGATGCGAAAGCGAGAGGGTTCAATTAAACACACAAACACAAATTTTATTTTCTTTCAAATTAAAATTAAACCAAGTGAAATTAGATTAAACCCACACTAAAACATATTAACTCCACCCAAGTCCTAGAAATTTGCCTATCAAATAATTAATTTAATTTTACAAATTAGGCCAAACCAAATTTTATCCAATAAAATAATGACTTGAATTAAATGAATATTTACCCAAAATAAAATAGCACCAATTTAATTAAATGTGACAATTAACACAAATTTTATCTTGAATTATTCTAAGCATGCGTTCTAAGTAATTTTTCAAGATAAAAGTAAATCAGTCACACTACACGGCGATGTACGAGAAAAAATCCACAACGGAAAAAAATCTCGGAAGAACCTATCCTTAAGTTCATTAAGTATAGTATTTTACAAGTACAAACAAAAAGACTTACAACACTCGACTCAACTCCCTTCAAGCCCCGATAATCCTTCTTGTACCGACCTCCGCTTAGTTGACAATCCCGAACTCCACCGAAACCTTGGGATCCACCAATGAGGCTTTAGGAACCACCGTCAATCCACACCCGAAGCCTTTCTCCGAGTGGGAACGCCGCAGCAAATAAACTTCTTCTTCTTTGAGGGATTTAGAAGTAGACCCAAACTTCTCTTCAATGTGATAGATAAAAACCCGGTGCCAAACACTCTAAGCAATGATATATATATATATATATATATATATATATATATATATATATATATATATACTGAAAGAAACTTGGATTAAAACAAACAATTGGGTGTAAACTTGGTTTTGTTCTTTGAATAAATCACTTTGACTAACAAACACCAAGGGAACTTTGTATGGAAGAATTAGGCTCAAAAAACCTCACTAGGATATGGAAAAATTTCTTTTTAAAATTCTAGTCCCGAAGTCATAAAATCTTGTAAAAGAATAGTGGGACAAAGTAGTGGGAAAGTGCTCAAAAACTGCCAAAAACTGTTCCCGCTGAAATCTCGTTCGAACGACATTTTCATTCGAACGACATTTCGTTCGAACGAACTATCTAACGAAGTTCCAGTGGAAAGTCATTGGCAAACCTCGTTCAAACGACATTCTCGTTCGAACGAAAAACTCGTTCGAACGACAATTTCGAACGAACTTCCAGAAAGCTTAAAAATTCCATTTTTAGCCCAAAAACTTTATTTTAAAGTTTTAAAGAAACCTTCTGAAAATAAACCTCAGTTTAAAATAAATGTACACCCAATATAAAATTATTCCAAGTCTCCCTATATTTATATAAAAATGCATTCATACCTTTTGGAGACTATGGAATATGATGTTGATGACGTAGAAACTCGGCAATGATGAATCTTTACAAGTCTTGACCGCTACGTCTTCAAATCTTGCATGTCATAGGCTTGGAGGATACTCACTCAATACTATCCTATGACACAAATGTTTTCGTCCGAAATTGAGCCAACACTACATTAAGACTCAATTGGAAATTTGTGTCCTTACAAATCTCCCCCTTTGGCTATTCTGGGACAAAAACTAAACAAAAATCCTAAAGGATCGTCAAGCTCACTAGACTCAAAAACATCCCACCCAAAATAAAGAGTACAATGCTTGACTCGAATAACACTTTAGAATTAAACTCTTTGCCACTTTAAATAGATGCCTCTTTACAATACCTGCACACTAAAGCAAAACATTAAACGCATAGGGAATATTCAAATATTAAATGCAATTTAAATAAAGACTCCCCCTTTATCAAATTATCTACTTAGAAAGACGTCTCCCGCTAAGTTAAATATCCCAAACTAAGATACGATGACAATAGGATTAGACACCATTTCTCCCCCTATTATTCTCCCCCTTTTTGTTCAGGAATAGACAAAGGCTAAAGAATCAAAAATTAACTTATCTCCCCCAATTAAAGCATATACACCCCCTAAACTAAATAAGGGATAAATAGAATGGGATAACAAGTTAAACATGCAATTGTGAATAAAGTGATGAGAACATTAAAGCACATGGGCAACTAAGATTCAACTAATCCACATAAAGATATGAATATCAACTATGATGCGATAACAAAAGATATCAATTGATTGTAGTAATCTAAGCATGTGATATCGAAACAAAATTCGTAACAAGATAGATACCAAAAATGAATTAAAAGCATAAATGAACTAGCTAACCATGGCAAAGACTCACAAACAAATAAAATATCATATATATGTATACACAATATATTCAACCTAAGCATAAGTACACACATAAAGATATAAACATCAAAATGACACAAAACTAAATAACATAAGTTTTTCCACACTCTTATAGCATAAATGTCATATGGAAACAGAAGTGAAGGGGTGTGAACAAGATACCAATGAATTAAAACCCAATCACTTAAACGTGTTCACGTAGTTCGCATTTGATTGCAAAACTTTATCAACTAGAATTTAGACTTTATGTGACAGGATAAAGTGAACTAATGAACAAACAAACACAATGCATACAAGTCTAGCATGTTGATGATTCTACTAACCAATAAAGTCATGACATTGAAAGCGCAACTAGGATAATCGTATATTGTGCAAACTGTTGATATACCATTCAAACTCCCTCAAAATAAGCATATTAATTTAATCTTTTGAATGAATAAATCAACTAAACAAATTAGGCCTTGGCAAATTATTTTTCTTTTAATGTCATATTTTCTTTTAGGCCTTTGGACCACGTATTTCTTTTAGGTCCAATCCAAATGGTGGCTTACTCGCAAAGGATAATATTTTTCCTTTCGGAGCCCTTCACCGTGCACATTTATATATATATTTTTATATCACACAAATCTCACGTGCAACGGATTTTGACATGCACTAGTCCTCCTAGGTCATAGTATGTAGGTCACTAGATTGATAGGAGAACACCTCACAAAGCTCAAATATAACATGTGACGTTAAGGTTCAAAAAGCTCGTGCATGTGTGTAAAGGCATATAAAAGTGAATCCATTAAGCAAGTCAAACTTAAGCTACTCCATGTAAGCATGATAAAGAACATTTTAAGGATTAAAATTCTAACCAAAAGGTCTAGTCACATGGAAGCGAAATGAGGATTCAAACACAAATATATGCCACAAAATGCGTGTAAAACCAAAATACACACAAAATAATATCTTTTTGAGTTTTTCAAATTTTTAACCAAAAAACATATTTACTCAAAAGACAAACAAAATCATTTGTAATTTTCATTAAGCCTAAATTACTAACAAGGTAAAACACAAATGATATATAAAATATTTTTGTATTTTTCATTTAATGCAAACCAAAATGAAAGAAGTATAATACAAAATATAAACAAGTCATGAATTCTAGCATGAGATGTGAAATAAAAAAATGACTAGACAAATCACTAAACATGCATACAACTAGTAATGATATATAATATGAAGTACAAAAAGCTAGAGTATGCAAACAACGAACACATTCAACCTTTAAATTTAGCAAGGGGGTTTCATGTGAAAGCAAATGAGAATCAACAAATCTAATATATAGCGCGTCTAAAAATGAATTTCTAACCCATATAGATGTATATTTAAAATGATGGGTTTCGGGAGCTAATGAAATGCTAGACATATACTTCCTAGGACTTCTTTTAAGATTAAAACAAAATGACCTAAGGTGACCTTTCCTACCACAATGCAAGAATGTGTAAATACGAGGAATGTTACCTAAGGTGTGACCTTTTCTAAAGTCTTTGGATAAAGTTGACCCTCTAAAACAAACAATGGTCTTAGCTTTAACAACGGAAACATTTGAACAAGATGTGCTAGAACCATTACAACTACTACTCAAGTCAAGTAAATCCTTTTTCATTTTTAAAATTTCGGACTCAGGAAATAAATTAGACTCCTCAAGTTTACGGGACTCCTTTAAATTTTTTATAACTTCTAGAAGGTTATCACGCTCCCCCTCAATGTGACAAAACTTGTACCTAAGAGTCTTTTCTCGACTATCACTCTCTTTCTTGGACATTTCTAAAATTTTAAATTCGTAATTTATGTCCATGAGTTTTTCACTAAAAATATCTTTTTGAGATAGCGAGGTTTGCAAAAGTTCAATTCTAGATTTAAAACATAAATTTTCATTTTCAAGAAACTTAATTCTTTTTGCAAATCTCAAATTTAATTCTCTTAATTTTTCATTACACTTATTAAGCCCATTAAATTCCTCTGAATATCAAAAACATCATTATCATTAGAAATGGACAAATTATCATTAAGACGTCCCATCGAGAGATACAATAAAAAATGAGAGTGAGTAAAAAAATGAACCACCTAAAAAATACAAGGAGCACAAAAATTATAAAAGCCGAAAAACGGATCTTTAACGCGATAAATTAGCGCTCCGGCTCTGATACTACTTGTTGGATCGCGAGGCCCCCAATTTTAAATTCTTATCAAAAGTATTTTCCTTTTTGAGATGCGAAAGCGAGATGGTTCAATTAAACACACAAACACAAATTTTGATTTCTTTCAAATTAAAATTAAATCAAGTGAAATTAGATTAAATCCACACTAAAACATATTAACTCAACCCAAGTCCTAGAAATTTGCCTAACAAATAATTAATTCAATTTTGCAAATTAGGCCAAACCAAATTTTATCCAATAAAATAATGACTTGAATTAAATGAATATTTACCCAAAATAAAATAGCACCAATTTAATTAAATGTGACAATTAACACAAATTTTATCTTGAATTATCCTAAGCATGCGTTCTAAGTTATTTTGCAAGATAAAAGTAAATCAGTCACACTACGCCGCGATGTACGGAGAAAAACCCACAACGGAAAAAAAATCTCGGACGGCCCTAGCCTTAAGTCCACTAAGTATGAAATTTTACAAGTACAAACAAAAAGACTTACAACACTCTACTCGACTCCCTTCAAGCCCCAATGCTCCTTCTTGTACCGACCTCCGCTTAGTTGACAATCTTCAACTCCACCGGAACCTTGGAATCCACCAATGAGGCTTTAGGAACCACCGTCAACCCGCACCAGAAGCCTTTCTCCGAGTGGGAACGCCGCAACAAACAAACTTCTTCTTCTTTGAGGGATTTAGAAGTAAACCCAAACTTCTCTTCAATGTGATAGAGAAAAATCCGGTGCCAAACACTCCAAGCAATTATATATATATATTGAAAGAAACTTGGATTAAAACAAACAATTGGGTGTAAACTTGGTTTTGTTCTTTGAATAAATCACTTTGACTAACAAACACCAAGGGAACTTTTTATGGAATAATAGGCTCAAAAAACCTCACTAGGAGATGGAAAAAGTTCTTTTTAAAATTCTAGTCCCGAAGTCATAAAATCTTGTAAAAGAATAGTGGGACAAAGTAGTGGGAAAGTGCCAAAAAACTGCCAAAAACTGTTCCCGCCGAAATCTCGTTCGAACGACATTTCGTTCGAACGAACTATCTAACGAAGTTCCAGTGGCAAGTCGTTGGCAAACCTCGTTCGAACGACATTCTCGTTCGAACGAAAAACTCGTTTGAACGACAATTTGGAATTAGCTTCCAGAAAGCTTAAAAATTCCATTTTTAGCCCAGAAACTTTATTTTAAAGTTATAAAGAAACCTTCTGAAAATAAACCTCAGTTTAAAATAAAAGTACACCCAATATAAAATTATTCCAAGTCTCCCTATATTTATATAAAATTGCATTCATACCTTTTGGAGACTATGGAATATGATGTTGATGACGTAGAAACTCGGCAATGATGAATCTTTACAAGTCTTGGTGGCTACGCCTTCAACTTTTGCATGTCAAAGGCTTGGAGGATACTCACTCAATACTATCCTATGACACAAATGTTTTTGTCCGGAATTGAGCCAACACTACATTAAGACTCAATTGGAAATTTGTGTCCTTACACACCGATATGGCTTGTAACGTCTACGATGTTGAATACGGCTCTTCCGCTTCTCCATCGTAAAACCCAACAAAGTTCTATCTAGAACAAACTCCGAATGGTGCCAACAAAAGATCACTATAGCATATAGTAATGAAAACTCGTATCTTTGAAACTCTAAGGATGTTTTGTACTTGAAAAACCTTAGAAAACTTTGTGCAGAAAACGTACTGGTTTGTAAACTATTTTTCAGACTGCAACCTTACGAAATTTTAAGAAAACACGCCTTAAATAAATTTTATGAGTCAGCAGCTCGCTGAAGCGACGTAGGCCGATCGTTCGAACGGCATACATATCTCGCTCAAACGACTGACAGCGTCGTTTGAACGACAGAACGCGTGTGTTTCATTTTAACGCAACTCTAAACCATCTTTCTCTCAGAATAAACAAAGTGTAATTTAAAAACATTTTAAAAATATTTTCTTAATAAAATAACATCCTTAAACATATAAAAATATATTTCGAGTTCCATTAACATTACGCATTCATACCTGAGTGATCTCGGAATGCAATTTGACTTGAAGACGAAATATGCACCATAAATCGACATAATAAATCTTTGAAGCTTTGTCACAACGTCTTCAATAAACTGCAATACGTCATAGTCTGTGTGGAATCATGACAATAAAAATACGACATATGACTCAAATAAGTTTTGTTCTGGGGATAAGTCAAATACACATACAACTGACTCAATTGAAAATTATGCCCTTACACAAGCTAAGGTTAGTCTCGGGTTCGAAACATGGGAGGAGCCTCTCTATATATGGGGGTAAGGCTAGCCGACATCCACCTCTCCCAGACGTTGAAGTTAAGCAGGAGCCTTATGCACTAGGTACAACCTTTCTAAACACCAAAACGATATCTATAAATCAACATAATACACAATTCATACATTTTTCAAGATTCCATGGATGAATATGAAACTTATCACAGAAGTTGATGTTGTTTTAACTCGGCCACTAAGTGTTTTCAAACGGTATAGGCTTTAAGGACAAACTGAACACAATCCTAACCTATGACTCAAGTAGTTTTGTCCAAACGGAATAAAGCCAATATTAAAAAAAATTACAATAAACATTGACACATTAAGAATTTGTCCTTACAAATCTCCCCATTCGGCTATTCCAGGAGAAAACTAAAAATAAAAAAAAACTATTAGGCCGCCAAGCTCTCTAATACCAAATCCCCAATCCTAAAGAAAAAAGTTCAAACTGAAACTTCACCGACAATCACTCTAGAGTATATTTTCTTTTGTGAAATCTTGGTGCATCGTCGCTTAAACCTGCACACTTAACACACCTTTCAAATGCAAAGAGGATATGGAATATGTAAACCGCGTATGAAAAACAAAACTCCCCCTTTGTTGAAGCATCTCCCCCGTAGGCAATAGTTCTCCCCCTTTTTCATTCGGGAATGGACAAAGGGAAGGTGCATAATATGAAACAACTTATCCCCCTTAATATGACACATATGATCATAAAGAAAACAAGCATATCATGCAATGTGAAGCGAAACAACAATGATAACCAAACTTAACAACACAAGCACACATAATCCAAACAATGAAACATATGATACCAATTTTATACAAATTTGAAGCATATGATACCAATTTAATCATATGTGAAGAACATGGATTAAATACAAGCAAAGACTCAAAACGACTATCATATGTATATAAACGCACATATAACAAGAACGCACATAAATATATAGGTATAACACCACCAAAGACACAAAAGAGCACAGCTTTCCACACTCGTACGGCATAAATGTGTCTAAACCATATGTGGTACGATGTGAAGGGGTGTGAACTAGAAAACAAAAAAAAATATGTCCCAATCACTCAAGATAGTCCAAGGAGTTCTATTTTATTGCATTAATATATCAAACTTAGATTTAGCCTCGCGTAACAAATAAAGTGAACTCATAATGGACAAACGGACTAAATGCACACCAGCCTAGAAAATATTGATGATTCTCAGCACAATAGAGTCAAACATTAAAGATTAACTAGGACTTATTGTGCAAACTCATTGATCTTTAACTTATAACATCCTAAAAAAATATAAACATATTAAATTTTTTCGCTCTTTTCGAAGATATCACTTTTGATGATCAATTCTAAACATTGGCATTGTCAAACTTTCTTTTCTTTTTCAAAGGTTGTTGCCAGTGGTGGCCTTTCATGCAAAGGAGGTCTTCTCCCTTCATGGCCATTTCCATTTCACTCCCTTATTATTTCAAACCTAAGAGAAACGTCACCGCAATGGTTCTTATATGCACAAATATCCTAGATATATAGATATGTACGTGACAATATTAATAGGAGAACACCTCACTTAGCTCATGGAACATAAGTAGTTAAAATCCAAAAGATCTCGTGTAAATGTGTGCAAGGGCATATACTTAGATGAGTCCATTAAGCAAACTAAATTCGAACAACTCCATGCAAGACATGATTAAGAAACAATCCAAATCATTATCATACATACTCTAATGTTCTAACCACATGAAAAATATGGAATGAAAAGGATTCAAACACACCAATATGCCACACAAAATGTGTAAAAATACAACACAAAACAAAACAAAATATTTTTGAGTATTTATACATTTTTTAAAAAACGACTCAAAAGACTAATGAAGCATAAAAACTAGTTTATGAAAAATATGCAAACACAATCACTCATAAGATATGTATGTGATGAATCATGTGAAAGCATGCGAGAATCAATAAGTCTAATATTAGGTGCCTCTAAAACCGATTTCCTAACCCAAATAGATGAAAATTTAATGCCTTGGATTTTGGGAATCATGGTGACACGAGATCAAGACTAGGAACCTTTTCTAAGATCATAAAAAACTTCCTAAGGTGATATTTCCAACCACAATGTGTGAAAGTGTAAACACGAGGAATGTTACCTTTGGATTGACATTTTCTAACGTCCTTAACAACGGTTGACTCTCTCAAAATTTTGATCTTAGCTTTAGGAGCATAAGCATTCATATCCTCCCAGCCAATTCCAACCTTGTCCCAACTTTTCCTTCCTAGACTCCAAATTAAATTTGACATAACTTGAGTCTTTTAAGTTTTCTTCTAACTCCACAATTCTAAACTCAAGCAAAATCTTAGGCTCTTCAAATATTAGGCATTCCTTCAAATTTTCAAACAATCCACGAAGGTTATCTCTCTCTCCCTCAATGTATGTGAGCTTATCCCTAAGAGTCTTCTCATATCCTTAAATCCTAGATCAATTTATCATTATCATTCCCTACGGTACGCTCTTTCAACTTAGCCTCAAACTTCAAGTTCGCCTTCTTCAACTTCAACGACTCCGTATATAACTCATGGAAGGAACATTGAAACTCACTCTCCTCATATTCTTCTTCCTCCTCCTCATTACTAGCTTAGAAATCACAAGACCGGACCTTAGAACTGTCATGCATATGATTATCTTCAACGTAAGAAGATTTTTCATTTAAACTCACATGACAAGCCATGAAAGTAGTGAAGTTATGCTCCATGGGAGAATTCGGTTCCTCTTCAGACTCACTATCACTAACGGTAAGATTGTAAGTGTAAGGACACAAATTTCCAATTGAGTCCATATATAGTTTTGGCTCAATTCCGGACAAAAACATTTATTCATAGGTTAGTGATTTATTGTAATACTCTCAAGCCTATGAAGTGTGTGTTGAAGACGTAGCGGTAAAGAATATAAAGCTTCATCAAAATGCCGGTTTGCGTGCCTCATTTCTACGTCATCATCTAAGGTTCCATGCTCCCAAGGTATGAACGTAATTATATTTATATAGGAGCTTGGAACAATATTTATTGGGTGTTAGGTTTAATAAAAAACCATGTTTTACTTTCAAAATAATTTAATTGAAACTTTAAAATAAAGTATATAAAAGTTTCTCGGCCAAAATAGAATTTTAGAAAAATTTCTGGAAGTCGTTCGAAATCTCGTTCGAACGAGTTTTTCGTTCTAACGAGGTTTCGTTCGAACGAGACTGCCAACGAACCTAAAGGTCAGTCGTTCGATATGTCGTTCGAACGAGTTTTTCGTTCGAACCAGGTTTCGTTCGAACGAGTTTTGCCAACGAACCTAAACTAGTCAGTCGTTCGATATGTCGTTCGAACGAGTTTGTTCGTTCTAACGAGATATCTAACGAGTTTCTAACGAGTTCAGTCTGGTCGCTCGTTAGAAGTCTCGTTCGAACGAGAGTCAAGTTCGTTCGAACGAGATGCCAGGCGGGAACAGTTTTGAGCAGTTTTTGGCAGTTTTTACCCACTTTCCCCACTTGGTTTTTAACCAACTTTTTCAAGACTAATTAAGGACGGGAAACACATTTTTCTAATTAACTTTTCCAACTAAGTTTATCTCCTATAGAGAGTTTGAGAGCAAAAATAGTTTAGGAAAATGTTCAAGTTTTGAGGGTTGTTTTTCAAAGAAAATGCATATACCACTCTAGTGTTTACACCCAATAGTTGTTTATCCAAGTTTCTATATTTATATCAATTGCTTGAAGTTTTGGCACCGATTTTCTCTACCGAATTGAAAAGGAGACGTTTCGGGTTTGCTTCTACATCCCATCACAAAGAAGAAGAAGTTTGTTGCGGTATTACTCACTTGGAGAAAGGCTCCAAGCTTGGGTGACGGTGACCATACAAAGTCCTATCGGTGGATTCCGAGATCGCGGTGGAGCTCCGTGGTTGTCCGCTAGGAAGAGGTTTCTACAAGAAGGAGCAACAAGGCTTGAGAGGGTTCGAGTCGAGGATGTAAGTCTTTTGTCTTGTAATTGTAATTCCGTATCTAATGGACTTGTGGCTAGGGCCGTCCGAGGTTTTTTCCCGTCTTGGGTTTTTCCTCGTACATCGCGGCGTAGTGTGACATTGTTTATTTTATCTTGCACAAAATTTAGAACGCATGCTTTAGGTTTAATTCAAGATAAAATTCGGTTTAATTCTCACACTATATTTAAATTGGACTTTAATTTAATATTGGGTAAAATTGTGTAATTCAAGTCACTTGCATTAATTTGGTTTGGCCTAACTTGGAAATATGAACAATCATAATTTAGGCAAATTCTAGGACTTGGATTTAATTGGACTTAATCGTTTAAAGTGTAAATTAATTACTTAGTTTGTTTGAGTTAATTCTCACTTTATTTTTGTTTATGTTAAAATTGGAATTTTAGTATTTTAGTTGAACCATCACATCATTCAACGGTTACGCTTTCGCATATTTTTAAAAGGAGATTACAAGTTTGATTTTAATTGTGAAGAATTTTAAAATCCGGGGACCCTCAAATTCCATCAGTAAGCTTTGGGTTTCTTACCTTATTTCCTTAGTCTAGTGGAACACTCATGTGCATGATGCCCAAACCCTTGGCATTCATAACATTTATCTCGGTCATCAAATTTCTTAGGGTTATCCTTCTTCTTCCACTCACAGTCGGTGTTGAAGTTCTTTGATTTCTTATTAAAACTCTTATTTTCTCTACGCTTACAAAATTTTGTGAACTTCTAGCAAAGCTAACGATCTCTTCGGGACCAAAATCACCCTCACTATCGAAATCAGACACATCCTCCTTACGAATATTCAAAGCAACACTTTTCTTTTCATCTTTCTTTCTAGAATGACACATATTCATCTCATAGGTTTGGAGATCACCTACAAGTTCTTAGAGTTTCATAGTGTCAACATTGCCAAGAGAACCGTGACTTTGGCATTAAATCTTTTAGGTAAAGATCATAAAATTTTCTCACAACTCTTGATTCAGGGATAAGCTCGCCTAAGTTAAACAAGGAATTAACAATATCCGACAATTTGACATAAAACTCATCAAACGACTCGTGCTCTTCCAATTTTATCATTTCAAATTTAGTTGTCAGATTTTGTAACTTGGAAACCCAAACTATGTTAATGCCCTCGTGTGTGGATTTTAAAAAATTTCAAGCATCCCATACTCTCTCACGAGTCATAATTTTTCTAAACTCTTCCGTCATGACAACACAAAAGATTGCTTTCACGCCCTTGGAATTAAAAATGGAGGCATTTTCTTCTATCGTTGTCCAAAGGGGTATGCTTTCGATAAACCGCCTTCAGTAAAAGAAGACCACCCTTGCTCTACGGGGTTCCAAACATTCTCATCTATAGATTTTAAGAAAAATCTTATTAGGGCCTTCCAATAGTGATACTTTAAACCGTCAAACATGGGAGGCCGAGTTATGGAACTACCTTCACGATCAAAGCCATCTCAAACCCTAAAATTGGATTAACACAATAATTGAGTGTAACTTTCTCTGACACTAATTTCAAAAACTCTAGTGCTAATAGGGATATGGAATATCAAACGCAAATAATTAATCCAATTTTAAATTAAGCACCAATTAAACAAACATTGTAAAAAACAATTAACCAATTTTATCTTTTCCTAAGCATACATCTAGGTGATTTGCAAGAATAACATAAAGATCAATCCACAACGTTCGCGATGTATGAGAAAAACCTACAACGGAAAAAACCTCGAATAGTCTACCCTACGCAAATTCACCATAATATAGGATTTATACAATAGTGACGTACAAACTTACTACACTTAACTCGACACCTTCAACCATGTGTGCAATCGTCACTACTTGAATCTTCTTCTAAACAATGCCGCAGGAATCCACCCACGATCCCACAACACGTGCGCCTCACACGTCTCGATATCTACCGATCTTATCGAGCAAATCGTCACCGCAAGATGTAGAACAAACAATCTTAGTGCAAAAAACTCATTATCAAAAACAAGCATATTATGTAGATTCTTGAATCTCAAACATAGGGTTTAAACTAGGGTTTAAAAGACCTTTGGTTTTATATAAAAATCTACTTTCGAAACCCTTCTCTTGAAAATAACTTTGTTGTGCCCTTAATTTATAGAAAAACGTGAAAAGGCGACGGCACAAAAAATGTGACAACTCATTCGAACGAACTTTGAAGTCGTTCGAACAAGAATGGCTACCTCGTTCAAACGATCACCAAAGTTGTTCGAACGAGATCAGCAATCATGTTTGAACAATGATCGAGCGACCTTCCAACGACAGCATTCTGCCTCGCTCGAAGCTCGTTTGAGGCATGTTTGAACGAGCACATGTAACTAGTTCGAACAAACACATATAACTCGTTCGAACGAAACAATATATCTCATTTGAACGAAATAAAAATCTCGCTCGAATGAAGTTAAAAAACAAAATATTTTTTTTAAAAACCTTTTTTCGAAAATAGGCCTCGGTTAATTTTAAAATCATAAACACCCAAAATAAATCCAAGGATCAACATATCATTCATACCTTTTTCGAGATCCCATTTATGAAGACAAAACTCGACAAGGAAGTTAATGTTGCTTTAACTCAGCTTCTAAGTGTCTTCAAACTCCATAGGCTTGAAGGACAAACTGAACACAATCCTAACTTATGACAAGTAATTTTGTTCAAACAGAATAAAATCAATATCACAAATTTTACAGTAAACATTGACACGTTGAAAATTTGTCGTTACATAGTTAATTAAACAACTTTTCAAAACAATTGGAATTACTATAGTTGTAGTCAAGTTTGGTACCAAAGGAAGGTATCATGGGAATATTGTTAAAGGATCCATTAAAATCCCAAAAAAAGTCTTGAGCAAAACTAAATGATCCGTAAAGTCTAATTACAAAAATTAAATGGTGGATAAAGTCAAAAGACCCCTAAATTTTAAATTAGCAGAAGACATTCTATGGAACAATAAATTGTAACTATATGGGTAGGTGGGTGGGCGAGAGAGAGAGAGAGGTCACCCATTTAAGCACTTAAAATCCTATAATACAATTTTGTACAGCCATTGCGTGTGGAAAAGTCCCATGCTCATAAGCCACAAGTTCAACATAACTATATTAACTATGACACTTGGTGTTTCCTGTACAAGCGTCCCATGCTCATTAAGCAACAAGCTGAGCTTGACTATATCAACTGGAATACTTGTGTTTCATGTACAAGTTCTCCTACTTATCTTTCAATGTCAGGAAATTCATCCATGGAATTCAATTTCTCGAGGATTAGTCTTTCTTGCTTGGTATCTATAATGTATTTGGTCAAGAAGCTAAAGGTAAACAATATCAAGTCAACCACATGAAAATATATATACATAGTGTGTGCGCGTGTGTTGCATGCTTAAAAGTGATTATTTTCCAACTCTTTATTGTTTATTATGCATGAACTCATGTCATGCAAAATTACTGTAAGTATTTACTACTAGGCAGTAGGCATCAACCTAGTTTCTAGATAGCCTTTTATAAACTTGATTAAAGCACCAATTACCCATCTATAACTGTTGCAAATCACTGGTCAATGTGAGTACATGTGACTTGTCCAGAAAATGAAGCAAAGACTCACAATTCATATAAATCAACTTAGTGCCTCGCTTGTTGCGCCAAATTAGGTCAGATAAGATAATTTCATCCCATCCCAGGATTGATTTAAGACGGATGAGATTTGAAGTGTGATAAGTTATTCTAAGTGGGCCTCTTATCCTATGTGTTGTGCAACAAAACCATCCCACCTCCAAGGTGACATTATTTTGTCTTGATACGATCTGACTCTTAACATATCCAACCTTTTTATTCCGCTCATAAAACAGGATAAAGATCATATGCAGAGAATCTTTTTTCCTTAATTTTTGGAGGATAAAATTGCAACAAAAATCAAGTTATCTTAAACTTTGGATTTTAAACAGGGACTCTTAATTTGACACGAGGGAGTGTAAAAAAAATATGCCGCGAGGATACATTCTTGATCAGGATTTTCGGTGAAATTGGAGTGAAGGGCATTTCCAACGCTGTCCACTATAGCTGAGGTGGTCATGGATGATTCAACGCATAAGATGGCAGTAATGGCATCTAATTGAGTCACCCTCTCTCTAAACATCAGTCTTGCATGTGCTGCCAACATTAAAGAGTCAGCAGTCATTGGGGAACAAAACTAGGAAGTTGAAGCAGGATGCATGAGTTCTCTAAATGTACCTTGAGAAAGTCTAATTAAACTTTCAAGCATACGCACGGTTGTCCTCGCTGCATTACTATAGTGATTAAAAAGTTTGATCTAAGCCAAGTTAATGAAGATTGGCTGGTCTAGTTCAAACCTGCATTGTGAGTTGCAGATCTTCTTTGGAGTTGATAATAGCTTGAAATAATTTTTTCAGCCTCTTTCGTAAGAACTGGTCTAAGTTGTCCCTTTACATGGTGAATATACCTGCAAGATGTTCAGGATACTGTCAGATTTTCAGTTGCATGTTCAACATTTATTTCAACAACTTGAAAAATTTGCAAAATGTCGTTATGTTGAGAAAGTGAGAAAGCAGAAAGGGAAGTTAGATTTTGTAAATAATAACACAGCGGACCATCAAAGACAATCCAACCACATAAGAACTAAGAAATTTACTCTTTGAACCAGTAGGTATTCACAAAGGTGAAAGGGGTTTGAATAACTTTACCTTCTAAGCATGGGAAGTGGCCAGATATTAGCCAGATCTTCATCACAATTGCCTTTCTCTGGCTTTGCCTGTTCAACAGTCATTATTTGGATTCTATCAAATTCAGCGTGGCACAATGGGAATCATTTAAACTGATCTTAGTAGTCATTACCTCAGCAAGAATGTGATCTGAAACAACTGCATCCCAATCTGGATTTTTTGTGTCCAGTAAGACTAGGACTATGTCAAATCTGCTTATCAAGGGTCCAGAGAGTGCGGTGTTGACAGACAGAGCTAGCATATGTTAAGGAATAGACTAGATTTTCAAAACAAATCACCTATAATCTAAATGATTAGGTATTTTGTAGAGGTAAATTAAATAAATTAGTTAATATTTGGAAGAATTGATACATTGCTCAGGATCATACTGTCCCTTGGGATTCGTTGCACCAAAGACAATTGTCCTTGTATTCAGAGTAGTGACGAGACCAGCCTGAAAATGAATAACTATATAATCAGGACAGAGTCATGCCTCCACGAAGCCTTCAAAAGAGCCCGACAAAAATTATCAATGATGGAAAAACAAAATGGAAATATGGGCTTCTTTTTGTGAACACTTTAACAAAGTAAAGATAAAATAAACAGTCATCAAACTAGAAATAGCAAGCAAACTACATTGAGAGGAATCAGAAATGTACATATTCTGATGCATAACCTGATTCATTGTTGTATATTTGATATCCTGTAGTATGTGGGTGGGTGGAGTACAATCCATTTGACTTACTTTAATATAAGAAACATGCAACTTTTAGGGGATTTTTTATGCCCAAAATGTTTGCCCGTTTG
This sequence comes from Sambucus nigra, assembly GCA_949130495.1. Classification (NCBI taxonomy): domain Eukaryota; kingdom Viridiplantae; phylum Streptophyta; class Magnoliopsida; order Dipsacales; family Adoxaceae; genus Sambucus; species Sambucus nigra. Next base: position 198,130,190 of record OX422212.1, read on the forward strand.
CAGAGTGACCTTTAAAGAAAATCTTTTTGGGGATTGATCCCCAATTTTTGAGAGATCTGTTGAGCAAATTTTGACTGTTGTTGGTAAGTCACATTAGAGATCTCTCTCTTCTCATGCACTCACTCTTCTCACACAAAATCCAAAAAATAAGAAGCTTTATCATAAAAATTCTAAAAAACTGGAAAATTTATCAAAAATTCTTCCTAGTCAATCAGATTCAAAAAAAAAAATTCCTGAATTTTTTTGGCACGTCGCGATTACTGTCCCTCATCTACATTTTCCGTCTATTTTTTCTTCAGTTTTCTTCCTTTCAATCCCCACCTGGGGTTTGCTCTCTATAAATTGCTCACACTTTCTTCTCAGTTCCACTCATTCTTTTCTTCTGCCTTTCTATATATAGGCAATCATCTCTCTCTCTTTAAAGCAATACCAAAGGCTTATGCCCAGAGCAATTTCCCAGAGCAATTTAAGAGATGAACTGTTTCTACATCTTCAAGCACGATTCCAAGTCCCGGGGAGGAAAATCAGCACCAAAATTGAAGAACTAAAGTACATTATCAGGACGTCGAATCGGGTAACAAAATTGGGGGGGAGGGGTGAAAAGCAACGACGTGGCGTACATAAGAAATGAATATATATAGGAACGAAATTTGAGAGATTTCACTTTCTTAGAGCTAAGGAGCGCAAATGAATGATTTCAACAGGCTGCCAAAGACTAGGGAAGGTGGGTTTGGGAGTGTGTAAAAGGGCACAATTAAGGCTCCAAATGGGCAGGGTGATCCTCTTGTGGTGGTAGAACATTGTGGTGGCCATGAGGGAAGGGAATGGGGCAGTGAGGGAAGGGAATGGGCAGTGGTAGAACATTGTTGGTGCTGTGGAGTTCGGGTGGGGAGAGGGATTTTTTAATTTTTTAAGGGTATTTTCACTATAAATCAACGGTCAAATATGAGTCATTTAACAGACCCGCCAGAAATTGGGGGTCAACTCAACTCAATTCAACAAAGCCTTTTCCCAATTATTTGGGGTCGGCTACATGAATCTTATTTTTCCATTTTGCTCTACTGAGAGCAATATCTTCAGTTAAACCACATAATGATATCATGTCCTTTTTTACAATATCCCACCAAGTCAATTTAGGCCTACCTCTATCCCTAGCGTTACCATCAAGTTAACTATAGACAATATGAATAAAACTTCTGACTTGTATTCTCTAAAATACATTTACAATTTATAGGTACAATGTCCACTAATTTAGTGCCAGAATTAGGGATAGAAAAGTTGCCTGGATTTGAGGAATCTGTCACCGGAAAAAATGCCCAGATTTGAGAGAATTTGTCACCAGAAAAGCTGTCCAAATTTGAGGATATCCATCACCAGCTTTTCAATCTAGATTCAGGGAATCCATTAACACTCCCCCTCAAGCTGGTGTGCAAATGTTGTCCATTCCCAACTTGCTTGTGATTCGTTGGAATGAATGACTCTGTAATCCTTTGGTGAGGATTTCCGCAAGTTGTCCATTGGTTGAGGTTGAGATGTAAAGAGTGCAAATTAGACCACAATCTAGTTTTTCTTTGATAAAGTGTCGATCCACTTCTACGTGTTTAGTGTGATCATGTTATACAGAATTGTGAGCTATATTAATTGTGGATTTCTTATCACAATATAGCTTCATACTTCCTTCCCACTTGATACCTAAGTCTTCCATTTGAATTTTGAGCCACAAAAGCGCACAAATTCCATGTTCCATAGCTTTAAACTATGCCTCCAACTACCACAACTTAAGAAAGTACAATTGCTAAATGTTGATCTGCGATCCACCATTGAGCCTGCCCAATATGCGCCTGTGTAGGCTTCCATAATGAGTTCTATGTTATTTTTTAAAAGAACACCTTTTCCTGGGGTAGATTTCAAATATTGTAAGATTCGGTGAACAACTTCCAAATGACACTCCCATGGAGAATGAATGAACTGACTAATTACATTCACAGCGTACGCAATGTCTAGCCGTTTATGAGACAAATAAATGCGTTTCCATACCAACCTTTGGTATATCCCCCTCTATGATTGTATCTTCTGTAGCTTCTCCTAGCTTGTGATTTTGTTCGATGGGAGTTTCAGAGGGCTTACAACTAGTGTTCTAAAAATCGCACTAGGCTTGAGGCTTGGGAGAAACACCCCGCATATGCCTTATTCTTGGTAAAAGGCTCAAGGCACACTTTTTTTTGGAAAACAAAAACATTCTAGTGAAACGATATCGCCTTTTAAAAAGTTTTTTTAACAATCGGACTAATATCTCGTCCAAAACAATCAAAATACAAACAGTATCCCAAACCTCTGTGCCTCTCGTCCAAAAAAAAACATAACATTGCAGACTGACTTCATACCAAAAATCTATCTGTTTCATTTGAAAGGTGAAAAATACATTTCTTATATTGAATCATTATGTATTGATTATCGATTATTGAATGATTATTGAATTAGGAAAAATACATTTCGTATATTACTTATTAAATGTTGAGAAATACAAGCGTCGTTCTATACGTGGTAAAGTCGGGTGGAATCTGATTCCTTTCGAAAATTCCTAAAAAAGGGTAAGATTACTGCGTTTGGTGCGATGTCGAGTTGCATGGAAATATGAGCCCCAATGAAATCACACCATCTCCTTTGTGGGAAAGTGGGTGGAATCAAAATTCATCTAATATAGGTGGGATTCTTACTTTCCCACGCGAATCCTTACAAATAATTTTTGAAAAAGACAAATAACCTTAAAATATTAAATTATAAAAATTATCCATAAATCTTAATACTTATTTTCTGAAGACAATTTTGTTATGTCAGTGTGTATTAAATTTAAAGTCGAACAAATTTTATTTAGGTATTTTTTTTACTCAAGTAATAATTAAATTGATTAACTTACAATATAATACACACACATCTACAACAAATTATTGTATTTGTTAAATATTGAAAAAAATATATTCTTTTTACAAAAAGCATATTTGAGTTTATACATTTATAAATAGTGAACCGTAATATAATGTATATATATATATATATATATATATAATTTTTAAAAGGTATTATTGGTATATATTGTACATTCCCGTGTCACTTCCCATGCATGAACCAAACACAAAATTTTGATTCTCAGTAGGACTAAATTATTGGTTAACCAAACAGAACGAAAGGATTTAGATCCTGGTAATCACTTTCCTTGTAATCATAATCTATTTAAAATATTACCGTGAATCAAACGGGCCCTTTGTGTATTGATTATGAAGCATGCATATGAGAAAGATGACTATCAAACAAATGGATATATTTTCAAAATTCAAGGTATCTTAGAATAATTAAAATAATAAAAAAGAAAAAACATTTTTTTATGCCTAGGTTCCTAAGGCTTCAGGCTTGACCTCTACGCCTCGATCACGCCTCGCACCTTTTAGGATCTTGCTTACAACCTAGCATCCCTGTCTCCTGTAATAGGTCAAGAATGTATTTTTGTTAGGAAATGAAAATGTCATTTTTGGAGTATGCAACTTTAATCCTCAAGAAGTATTTTAGCTTCCCTAGTTCTTTTTTCTCAAATTCTTCGGCCAACTATTTTTTAAGCTTCTCAATTTCTTCAAGACCATTCCTAGTTATGATAATATCATCAATATAGACAATTAAAACAGTGATTTTACCGATTCTTGATTTCTTAATTAAGAGTGTATGATCACCTTGTGATTGTTTGAACTCAAAATTACACTGGTAAATCTTCCAAACCATGCTCGAGGAGATTGCTTCAACCCATATAGAGCTCTCTTCAACTTGCACACACTATTACTCCCCAAATTTAAGGTAAAATCTGGAGGTGCCTCCATATAGACTTCTTCCTCCAAGTCACCATGTAAGAAAATATTTTTTACATTACCATTGAAGATTAACTGCTAAGGACAACAAAACCTTAATAATACTCATTTTTGCAACTGGGACAAATGTTTCTTGATAGCCTACACCATATGTTTGACTGTACCCCTTTGCTACAAGTCTCGCCTTATATCTCGCTAAAGTCCCAATATACACCTATTTGCAACCCACTGGGTTTTTTTCTTTTGGCAACTCGAATACATCCCATGTCTCATTCCCTTTTAGTGTCTTTATTTATTCGCTCACGGCTTTTTTCCATTCCTCACTCTTAATTGCCTCTTGGACTGTATGTGGAATTTTAATGGTGTGTAGTTTTATGAGAAACACTTTATGTGAAGAGGAGAGTCAATTAAAGGAGATAAAGTTGGCTATGCGGTGTTGTGTGCATTTTCGTGTACCCTTTCTGATGGCAATTGGAATATCAATATCACTATCAAGAGGAAGGTTTTGTGGTGAACAAGAATTTAAAAGACTTTCGTTACCTGTTATAGGATCAGACTCCTGAGCTTGCACCAGTTCAATCTCAACATTCCTCCTTACAGTGGGAAACTAGGACCGTGTTTCCTTGTTTTCTCATAATTGGTATTTTTGGGAGATGAAAGAGGCTCAAGGTATGATGGAGTAGTGACTCATTCTAGACTTTCAAGAGCTTTTTCTGGGATTTCAAGAGGTGTAAGGTTTATTTCAGTGAATCCAAAAATCAAAAACCAATCGTATCTTCTAATGAACTCTCCCCCTGGAGATAAAATTCTCCAAAGAAAGATTTGTTTTTAGCAAAGGTAACATCATTCGTAATAAATAACTTCTTGGAATTTGGATGATAACACTTGTATCCTTTTTGTGTTGAAGAATACCAAGGCCACATTTAAGAGCTCTCGATTCTAATTTACTATGATTTTGTGTATAAATGTTATCATAGGAGACAACCAAATATTTGGGTGGTAAGTAACTAGACTTATTGAATTTTGAGTAAAAATGTGAAAGAACATTTATTGGAGTTTTATTTCCCAACACTCTTGAAGGTAGTCGATGTATAAGATGACTTGTAGCTAACACAGTTTCCCCCCAATAGTGTTTAGGCACTTGTTTTTTAAATAGTAGGGCTCGGGTTATTTCAAGAAGGTGATGATTTTTTTGTTCTGCAACCCCGTTTTGTAGAGGTATGTACATGATGATTGATGTATGATTCCTTCTTTTTGAAAAAGGGGTGACAAAAACTGATTAAAGTATTCCCTTCCATTGTTTGATCAAACAATTTTAATATGCGCACCAAATTGGTTTAAAATCATTTTCAAAAATTTGGAAAAAATTGTATTGACGTCAGATTTAGTTTTCATGAGAAATAACCAAGTAACACGAATGCAATCATCAATAAAAGAAATAAACCAACGAGCTCCAGTAATGTTTGGAATCCTAGCAGGTCCCCAGACGTCAGTATGAGTCAATGAAAATGGATATAAGGAATTATTATCACTCAACAATAGCATTTCGTCGGAATACATCCTGTCTTTTCACCTTAGAAGTCCCTAAAATACCAACTATCACGCAGCTTTAAACTACCCTTCTGTCCCTTCTCATTATCCCGCCTTCAAAACAGAAAAATGAAAGAGAGAGATCATACTCTTTTATCGCCTTTTGAATCCTTTCTCAATAAAGCGTACTTTCACGAATATTTCTTTCGTGTCAAATATGTGTCATTGTGTTTGGCAAATTGACATACTTCGCAATTAAAAGATTTTTCATCCACGCCCTTGAACAAAGTAGGAAACATACTTTTTAAAACTGGAAAAGACAGATGTCCTAAACGAAAATGATGAAGCCAAATCTGATATTTATTTGGTGAAAGCTTTTTGGAGAAATGAGATAAAGGTAGTAGTTATCCATCCTTGCCACCATAAGTATCCAAAAAATAGAGTCCTTTCTTCTTCTTAGCAAGCCCAATTGTCTTGCACTCGGACTTGGTCAAATTCCATGTTGAGTCCAACCAAGAATTCATATACTCGTTCTCTTTCCACAAATTTCAACATCATTGCAGCAGCATCACTGCATACTTTGATAACAATTGTGGGTACCCGAAATTAGAATAATGGGCCTGGACGAGTAGCCCAATTGTGGCGGCCCAAAGTCCAGACCCTCCATATCTGCATCGATTATGATTTAGTCTCCTCCCATGTCCCCATTAAGAGAGGTTCTAGGAAGAGATGGAAAGCATGGGGGAGTCCAACACCCCCACTCACTGTATATAATAAACCCTAGGTCCGGAGCAAAGGACACATCGTATTCTCTGTAATCACTCCCCGGAGTATATAGAAATAATACTGACTGCACCACCGTAGACGTAGGCACCTTTTTGCTGAACCACGTACATCCTTTGTTGTGTGATTGGCATTTTGCATTCCTTATTCTTGCTTGGTGATTGCGCTTCTCTTATCTATTTGTGTTGCATAATAATTGTCACCACAATTGGCGCCGTATGTGGGAACCATTTATCTTCCCTGAGAAAGCCCACACCAGAAAAAGAGTTTAAAATGTTTGGTCACAGTAGTAATGCTCCTCAGGCAGGAGATATTCAAGAACCACCTGCTCCTCGCAGGATTAGATCTGAAGTTCGGCGTTCAGATCAAAGGGCTCGCTTGGAAAGGCCAGCCTCAGAAGAAAGCCAAGGACCAACGAGGTCTACACAGATATCCAGGCTGATTGATGCATACGAAGCCAGGCTCCACGAGCAGAGGGAGTCTTCTCGCAAACACGAGGCTGAGAATGCTCGCCTCAAAAGAAGATTAGAGAGAATGGAGAGGGAACTCCATCGTGGAACCAAGAGGCGCCCGTACCACACTCCTAGCCCTTAGGCGAGTAGATCTCGCAGCCGAGGAAGGAGCCCCATGCGCAGATCCCAAAGAGCTGAAGGACATGAGTCAGAGGACGACCTGCTCGAGCAACTGCGACTAGCTCGCAACCACAGGAGCCCAAATCACAGCAACGGGAACATACGAGGTCTGGTCCGAAGGGAGATAAACCAGCACCCTGCGTATCACGGTACCAGATCAACCCGAGAACTCGCCAGGCGAGCTCTCAAAACTCAGATGAAATCACCTGTCTTGAGGGAAATAGAAGAGGAGGAAGCCCCCAAGAAGTTCGCTATTCCAAGGTTCAAAATTTATGATGGTAAAACTGATCCCATTGATCACGTCAGGCAGTACCGACAGGCCATGACTCTCTGGAATAATCGAGACGCACTAATGTGCCGAATTTTTCCCTCGAGCCTGCATGACGTGGCGCAAAAATGGTTCGAAAGGCTCCCCCACCGGTCTATCAGGAGTTTCAAGTCCCTGGCCGAGCTCTTTACAGCGCGGTTCATTACTAGTAGCTCCCACCCCAAAAGGATGGATGCTTTGCTGACAATGAAAAAGACGCCTCAAGAGACCCTCCGAGACTACGCGAAGAGGTACTGGGAGTTATTCAACGAGGTCGAGGATTGCTCGGAGCAAGTGGCAGTGGCCTCTTTCAAAATTGGGCTACCCAGCTCTTCCCTCCTGTACCAGTCCTTGACGAAGAAGGAAGCCATGACCATCGACGACCTAATGGCCTGCATCGAGAAGTATGCCAAGGTAGAAGATGTCACCCGCCTCATTACAGGGGAAAACGGTCGAGCTAAGCTCGCTGCCAAGGGCAGTGACAAAACCGATAAGCAGAAGAAAGAAGGAAAGAACGGGGGCAAAAACGGCTCCAAGAACGGAGGCAACAATGATGTGTCAAAAGTATTTCAGGCGGTCAACACCGTCTTCAGAGAACCAATTTACAAAATTTTCGCAAAAATCAAAGACGAGCCATTTATTAAGTGGCCCAGGAAGATGGGAGGAGATCCCTCAAAAAGAAACAACGCGCTGAGATGCGCTTTTCACAAAGAAGGAGGACATAAGACTGAGCATTGCAAGGCTCTTAAGTCCCACCTCGAAGAGCTGGCCCAATCCGGGCATCTGACGAATTCGTGGACAAAAGGGGAGAGAAGGTTGCTGCCCATAAAGAAGCCAGGCCTGACAACATGCTCGAAGACGATGCCGGCCATGAATTCGCCGTAATCCATGGGGCATCTGACGCAAAACAGATTCAGGGGAATTCAACCCGAATGGAGGTGAAAAAGCTTATGGCAGTGATGCAAGCTTTTCAGATCGATCCAGCGAAAACACAGTCAGGAAAGCGTCGGCGAGCAGATGACGTCGACTATAGTAAGCATATCGTATTTACGGATGAAGATCTGGTAGGAGTAAGAACCCCACATCATGATGCTTTAATCATTACTCTCAAGATAGCGAACTATGACGTCGACAAATTGCTCGTCGACCAAGGGAGCTCATCCGAGGTGATGTACCTTGACCTGTTCAGAAATTTTAAATTAAGCATTCCCGACCTGAAGGAAGCTACTGTCCCTTTGGTTGGCTTCGCTGGAAAAATAACTATGCCCTTGGGAAAGATCGTGCTGCCAGTAAGGGCAGGAAATGTTTCTAAAATGATCGAATTTCTGGTGGTCGACATTGACTCGCCATACCAGGCTATCCTCGGTCGAGGATGGCTACATGCAATGAAGGCAGTTTCTTCGACCTACCACCAGAAGCTCAAGTATGTGACCGAGCGAGGAGTAATGAAGATTTGTGGCTATCAAGCGATGGCAAGAAGATGCTTCATAGCGGCCATTCGCCCAAAACCAGAAAAGAAGGCCGACAAGTCCAGCGAAAGAGTTGAAGAACAAGAAGGTCTGATACCTTCGAAATAGCAATTAAAGTACGGAAGACCCGGAGTAGAGGAGACCAGGCTCCTCCCCTCCGAACGGGTGGTCGAGGACCTGGAGGAAGTCGCAGCTGGAGATAGCGACGATAGAAGGATTTTCTTGATTGGAGCTTCTCTCACAGATCAAGAGAAGAAGGAACTGACGGCCTTGCTAAGGAACAATATACACGTCTTCCATGGGAACCATACGAGCTGCCTGGAATTGATCCTAGTATGGTTTGTCATCAGCTGCACGTCGATCCCACCTTCAAACCAATCGCGCAGAAGGCACGGCGAACTACACCCGAGAAGGCAAAAGTCGTGGAAAAAGAAGTTGAAAAACTGTTGGATGCAGGATCCATACGGGAAGTACAATTCCCCAAGTGATTATCCAACCCAGTAGTAGTTCCAAAAAACAACGGGAAGTGGAGAGTTTGCATCGACTTCATTGACCTCAATAGAGCGTGCCCTAAAGAGAGTTTCCTCCTCCCAAAAATTGATCAACTGGTAGACGCCACTGCAGCTCACGAGAGAATGAGTTTTCTGGACGCATACTCAGGGTATCATCAGATCCCTCTGTATACCCCAGACCAAGACAAAACAGCATTCATCACCATAATTGGGTTATACTGCTACAAGGTCATGCCCTTCGGGCTCAAAAACGCAGCTGGTCACCAAGATGTTCAAGGACTAGATGGGAGACACCATGGAGGTCTACATCGATGACATGATCGTTAAAAGCAAGAAAGAAGACCACCTCTCAGACCTATCAAGCACCTTCGAAATCCTCAGGAAGTACCGAATGAAGCTTAACGCGAGCAAATGTTCTTTCGGTGTCCAGTCAGGAAAATTTCTTGGGTACTTGGTCAGTAAGAGAGGCATCGAGGCTAACCCAGACCAGATCGATGCAATAAGCAAGATACAACCTCCTCGAACAATCCGGGACGTACAGAAGCTCACCGGTATGCTCGCTGCCTTAAACCGCTTTATCTTTAAGTCCTCCGAGAAGTGCAAGCCTTTCTTCCAGCTTCTAAAGGGAAACAAAACGGTAGAATGGAACCAAGATTGCTCGCAGGCATTGGACGAGCTCAAGGCTTACCTCAGTTCCCCACCACTGCTCGTCATACCACAAGAAACAAATTTATTGTACTTGTACCTCTCCGTTTCCAACCACACTGTCAGTTCTGCATTAATGTGCGAAGTTGCAGGAATCCAGCACCCCGTTTATTACGCGAGCAAGACCCTACTAGAAGCCGAGCAGAGGTACCTACCACTGGAGAAACTCGCCCTTGCACTAGTAGTGGCTTCGAGGAAGCTGAAGCACTATTTTGAAGCCCACACTATCATCGTCCTTACATCGCACCCCCTTAAAGTAATCCCGAGGAAGGCGGATCTGTCGGGCAGACTGTCTAAATGGTCAGTCGAGCTCGGACGATTTGATATCCAATTTCAACCAAGGAACGCAATCAAGGGGCAGGTCCTTGCTGATTTCATAGCCGAATTCACAGGCGAGCAACCTTCCAACCAACCTCAACCAGCAAGACAAAAGGGGAACGACGCGACAGAGGAAACCTGGAAATTGTTCGTTGATGGAGCCTCCAACTCAAAGGGGGCAGGAGTAGGCATTGTCCTCATTACTCCAGAGGGTACAATCCTTGAACAAGGAATCAGGCTTGGATTTGCAGCCTCCAACAACGAAGCAGAATACGAAGCCTTAATAGCCGGCCTCCAGAAGGCGCACACTTTGGGAGCAAAGCATTTACAGGTGTTCGGCGATTCTCAATTAGTCTCCAATCAGATAAGTGGAGATTACAATGCAAAAGATGAAAGAATGGCAGCTTACCTCGCCTTAATGAAAAAACTAATAGCGAGCTTCGAAGAGATTAATGTCCAGCAGTTTCCCAGAGGGCAGAACAGCCATGCTGACGCCCTAGAAGCCCTGAGATCAGTAGTCGATTCTGGCTTAAAAAGAACAATCCCTATCGATTTCCTCGCTCATCCGAGCATTAACCGTAACAGCAAGCCGTCAGGTGTGGAACAGGTGCACCTGGTAGGATCAGGTCCCAGCTGGATGGACCCTTTAAGGAACTATTTGAAGGATGGCACGCTCCCAGGTGACAAGAAGACCGCCCACCAAATAAGAGTCAAAGTTGCTCGCTTTTACTTATCTCCAGAGGGCAACCTATATAAGAGATCCTTTTCCGGTCCCTACTTTCAATGCGTTCACCCAAGGAATGTCGAGCAAGTTCTACATGAACTTCACGAAGGAATCTGCGAAAGCCATATCGGAGGAAGGTCTCTAGCTTTTCGAGTAATGAAGGAAGGCTATTGGTGGCCATATATGCAAAGGGACTCTGCGATATATGTCCGCAAGTGCCTAAAATGCCAACTTCACGCTCCCATGGTCCACCAACCTGCTAGCGACCTAAAATCACTGTCCAACCCGTGGCCATTCGCCCAATGGGGAATGGACATCGTAGGACCACTTCCTACTGCCACCGGCAATCGCAAATATATGTTGGTCGCAACTGACTACTTCACCAAATGGATCGAGGCAGAATCCCTAGCGAACATCCGAGATGCAGATATGATAAGGTTCATATGGAGAAATATAATCACCCGTTTTGGCAATCCCCAGAACCATCATCACTGACAATGGAACGCAGTTCGAGAGCGGATCCTTTCAGAGTTTTTACGACGAGCATAGAATCAGACACCATTTTAGCTCGGTGGCCTATCCTCAGAGCAATGGCCAAGCCGAGGCTTCCAACAAGACAGTGATCGACGGATTAAAGAAACGATTAGAGCGAGCCAAAGGCGCATGGGTAAATGAATTACCACATATTCTATGGGCCTACCGAACCACTCCACGATGAGCAACGGGGGAAACTCCATTTTCGCTGACATATGGAATGGAAGCAGTCATCCCATTAGAAGCAGGCTTACCAACAATGAGGTACAGCCTTGTCGACCAGGGCCATAATGATGCAGCATTGCTCGTTGAGCTCGACCTAACCGACGAGCGCCGAGAGCTAGCCCTAGTAAAACTAGCGAGCTATCAGCAACAACTCGCAAGGCATTATAACAAAAGGGTCAACCCAAGGGCGTTCCAAGTTGGGGACTATGTCCTAAGGAAAGTCCTGGGCAGCGCAGTAAAACCATCAGACGGCAAGCTAGGGCAAAACTGGGAAGGACCATTTAAGATAACTAGAGACGACCTGCAAGGAGCCTATCACTTGGAAACGATGGAAGGCAGAGAGATACCCCGAGCGTGGAATGCAGCCAACCTTGAGAAATTCTATTTCTAGATTCTTCTTTTGATCTTCGATTGTGAAACTGGAAGTTCATTTCCTTATCTTTAATGAAAAATTGTTTGACAGTTGCATTCTACGAAGTATCAGTTAACTAATTTGCATTTTACGAGGTGTCAATGTACAAACTTTATAACCCACACACACTTTCCAAGTAACAGGGACACTATAGCAGGGAATTGACCCTCCTCAGGTTTTTCATCATAAAAATATGAAAGACCTCGTAAGCATTGCCCTCGGCAATATATGAAGCCCTACAGGAGATCCTTAGGCACTATGACCAAGTCAGAATTAGTCACCAAACAATGTTTGGTCGAATAAAATCCTGATCGGATAGAAGGGAGCATGACGACACAACCTAAAAGGTAAATTGAGGCAGAATGATATCTCGTTGGCATACTGGACTGGAAGGACACCTACTTGATAATGCGAACATACAAATCTAGTCAGCCAAGATAGGCTCAAGATTTTTGAATAAAAATGTAGAAAATATAACACTTGTTTAGTCGACAAATTTGCCCAAAGCATAAATTTTATATTAATTCATCACATTTACAGCAAATACAATACATGTTTAGTCGGCGAGCTCGCCCAAAACATCGAGATTACATCACTTCAATACAAAATATACAAAGTTACTACTGGCAAAATCTTAGTGAGGGTGAGGGCTCCGAGCAAGATAATCAGCCACTTGAGCTCTCCGACCATCGTCGGGAAGGGGAACTACCTCTTCCTCGACTTCGTTAGCATCCGACTCCAGTAGCTGCCGATGGATGGCATCAATGGGTATCCACTGGTCATCTCTCCGGAAGGGGTTAGGCATCCGAGTAGAAGGAGATATTTCATGGCGATACCAGAGCATCGAGTTCCTTGGAACCTGCATCTCCCTCAAGGCGCTCAACCACCCCCTGATGAAGGCGAGCTCCTCAAATTCTGTCAGCCTCGTTGGAGCGTCTAACCAACCCTGGTCGTAACCATCAGCCCATACTCGCCGAGGTCCTTTTATAAACAGGTGCCGCAGCCGAGTAACGTCCCTTTGAAGCCCGGCAACAATCACTTGTGCTCATCGGACATCATCATGGAGCTCTTCTATTTCCCTAGCTGGGCCCTTAGCGCTTGCATCGGCTAGTGGAACAGTTGACGGGGTAAAACCCTGCAGCACCGGAGGAACATCGCTTGATCTTGCTCCAGCTCGTGAAGAGGAAGAACCTCGTAATACCCCAGGAACAGTGCTCGGTGCATGTTCCCTCAGTCGTGAGACTTCCCTCCTCAAAGCTTCGTTCTCCTGCTGAAGAATCTCCCCAACCTGATTGATCTCAGAGGCATCCAGGAGCCTTGCTCTCAATGTATTCACCTCCTCTTGGACTGAAGCACCAACTTCTTTAATCTCTTGAAGTCTGTCCTTCAGCTTGGCCACAAGCTCAGACTGATCCTTATACTTCTGATTCCTTGATCTAAGGGACTTGCAAAGCTTAACAAAGGCTTGGCGAACTTGAGGACTCGCATTGGGACCAAGGGTCCTGCCCAATTGAGATGTGGCAGGAATATACTCTTCTACATCAACCAACTACAAGACATAAAGGAGAAAGGAAGGACAGAATCATTCAGCACTCGAAGGGAATGAGAAACCTTTTCATTTCATTAATAAGGGTCAAAGTACATCGAGCAGCAAAAAGGAAAAATTACAAACAGAAAAAGCAAAGATACAAGGTAGTCCTAGAAGTAAAAATTAACTAGCAACCTCAGGCTGCCCAAAAGTCGATGGCTGCTTCCCTTTATCAGCATCAGCAGGAGCACCCCTCTCAGCAGGGATAACCTTTGTCGCCAGAACAAGGTGAACGTCAGCAGAAATTGTTTGGGAGACAGGGTCAGCGCCTTCGATGGCTGGGGCAGGGACTTCATCCACAACTAGCCTCGGGCCTGGGTCGTGCTCATCGAACAGAGGAGATGCAACATCCACGCGTGGCAGCTAAGAGGGCCTTGTTCCAGCCCTTCTTGAAATTCAGACGGCTAATGTAGCCTATCTGAACCTCGGCATCCTCATATGCGGGAACCCAACTAGAATTATATGAGTCTTCCGTGGCAGTGACTGCCACTCCTTCTTTAGCTCCTCGGATAGCACTCTGTTCTCTTCCACGACAGCCAGCTTGCTCGAGCAAACCAGGTCGTAGGCTTGTCGCAGCTCGTTCAATTCTTTAACTGTTGCGTTCCTCTCCCGATTGGCATTAGCAAGAGCCAGATCGGATGATATCCGAGCAGCATCAACGGCCTTGAAACCAGGTTCGAGCTCTGCACCCCTCAACCTCAAGGCAACATTTTGCTGCTCCAGCTCACCATTTCTGCTCACCAGCTCGTCGCGAGAGCGATAGAGCACGGCGAAGTCAGTCACAAACTGCAAAAACGAAGAAGACATCAGAAAAAGGAGGCAGCCAAAACTTATTGAAGCATAAGAGAAAGGAAAAGATCATACCAAGGTTAGTCTTTGGCTAGCTTGTAGGGCCAGTTGATCAGACCCCAGCGCCCTCTGGCGATCTGCAGGAATAACTGCCATCTCGAGCAGCGCAGGGACCAATTGAGGAGAAATGGCCACTGAAGCCCCCTCGGGCAATGCCGACACCGGGACTAAGGCCTACCCAGCCTTCGTCCTCGACTCCATCTTTCTCCTCTCCTCCTCTCTCTCCTTCTCCCTCCTCCTTGTCTCCTCCATCCTTTTCTTCTCCTCCATCTTCTTTCTTTCATCTTCCTTTTTTCTCTCTCTCTCATCTGTTCCTCTTCTTCTCCTGCTCCTGAGCAGAAGACCGACAGCCGGTAGCTACAGTCCCAGAACTAGACTTCTACTTCTTCGACCTCTGGGCGAGGAGCATGTGATCATCGTCGTCATCGTCCTGAATCAAGTTTTTCCTGGGAGGAACCATCTCCTCACTTGAACTGCTGGACGTACTCGAAGATCCTCGAACTTCAGGAGCCTCTTCTGAGTCAGAAGAACTATCACCACTGGAGCTCTCCTCACCAAAATTGCCTTCAGCACCGCCAACAATGTCGCTCTCAGAACTGCTCTCCTCTTCGTCCAACTGGATAGGATCAGCAGCAGCCTCTTCAGAGGTGTCAAATTCAGGGATACTGTCCACCGGCCTCGCTATAAAGCTAGAACCAACGTTTTTGTATTCGAGCAAGAGAGCAGCAGACCGGGGATGCTCACCGTCGGCTAAAGGCTCCCTGATATTCCAGGCCTTGACCAATTCAGAAAGACGAATCTCGCTGAGAGCAGGTTCCAAGTTCTTCGACCTCGCTGAAGAAAAAACAGGAAAAGTCAGAAAGATCACAAATCAGTAAAAGAAATTGAAGGAACAGAGCAAAGTCTACCTATGTATTCTTTCCCAAAAAAGGGAACAGAGAACCTATCAGACCTCGACCCCTCAAACTGGGGAGAAAACTGCCAATTTCTAGCAAGAAAGCCCTCTTGCCAATAGTCCTTATAGGAATCAGGTAGGTTTACTACCAATACCCTGTCAGGACTCCTGGCTTTGAGATAGAGAACACCAGAACTAGTTCGAGAAAAAGAATAGCAAAAGCAGACATCGGCGAGCCCTAACTTGGTACCATATAACTGATTTATTCTATGGACACCATTGATTATCTTCTATACATTGGGCGAACATTGTGCAGGAACAATGTTGAAATAACCGAAAAAGTGCAAGAACAGGTTGTTGGGAGGAAAAGGAAGTCCCCTCTGGGAAAGCATCAAGACATGGATCCAATGGGCACCCTCTATCTCTCTAACATTTCTAGGGGAAGGGACACACTCAATCTCTACCCACTCTGGGATATTATAAAGCTTCCTAAACTCAGACACCGACCTATTTCCAATCTTTGCCATTGGGAAACTCTAAAAAACTACAAAATTCAAAGAGAAAATACAGAGAGAAGGCACAGGAAACTTATAAGATGAAAGTTCGACTCGAACGATGAAAAACCACGAACCCAAATGACAAAGAAGATCAAAGGTAATGAGAATGGAAACTGGATGAAGAGAACGCGAATCGCTAGAACTCGTAGAAAATGGAAGGGTACTGGGAAGCTTGAAACGACGACTGCTCTGAATAAAACCTTTAAGTGTTACTAATCATAGTGCACAGAACACGAAGCAGGTGCCGCCAGAATCAGTCCTCAAACTTTGGGAAGAGTTGCACGATGTACAAAGGAGCCATTATGACAAATCATTTAAATTTATTGAGCCCAAAACATGGCCCAACAAACTTAGGGGCAATTGTGGGTACCCGAAATTATAATAATGGGCCTGGACGAGTAGCCCAATTGTGGCGGCCTAAAGTCCAGACCCTCCATATCTTAATCGATTATGATTTAGTCTCCTTCCATGTTCCCATTAAGAGAGGTTCTAGGAAGAGATGGAAAGCGTGGGGGAGTCCAACACCCCCACTCACTGAAATGAACATGTATATAATAAACCCTAGGTCCGGGGCAAAGGACACATCGTATTCTTTGTAATCACTCCCCGGAGTATATAAAAATAATACTGACTGCACCACCGTGGACGTAGGCACCTTTTTGCTGAACCACGTACATCCTTTGTTGTGTGATTGGCATTTTGCATTTCTTATTCTTGCTTGGTGATTGCGCTTCTCTTATCTATTTGTGTTGCATAATAATTGTCACCACAATAATCTAGTTCAAGCCATAAACCATTTAAGGTATTATAATACTCTGTAACTGACATTGTATTTTGTTTAGTTGAATGAATCTTGGTTTTAATTTCGTAAACCAAGGTTGTATCTTTGACTTTGGAGTACATGTGTTTCATGGTATCCCATGTCTTTTGCAGTGGTAAAAAACATACAATTTCCACTAACCTCGAGTTGCATCGAATCCCAGAGCCATGACGTCATCAAAGAGTCCTCCACGTCCCAAGCCTCAAATTTTGGATCCTCTTTGCTCAGTACTGGGCCAGTCAAATGGCTGAGCTTTCCTTTCCGTTTTATTCCATTAAAATCACTTGAGACCAAACCAAGAAATTTTTTCCATTTAGACGATAGGGTTGCTGAATAATTTGAAGTTCATTGAACGGGGTAGGCTGATTGTTCTCGGTTTGGGTTGTTTTTGAGGTTTCGAAAATAGTAAACATTATAATTTTTTTTCTGGGTGAAGGCAATTAATGCCGAAAAAAAAAATTGGCAATGAACGCCAGGTACTATTTGGAAGTCAGGATAAAGAGATGAGATGATCCTAGGAGAGATTCCTAAGCTCTGGTACCATATACACGATATGAATAATAATTTTGACTTGTATTTCTCTGAGATATATTTAAAATTTATAGGTACAATGTCCACTAATTTAGTGGCAGAATTAAGGGCAAAAAAGCTGCCCAAATTTGAAGGAATCTGTCAGCAGAAAACTTGCCCGGATTTGAGGGAACCTGTGGCAACCTGAATATAATTATGAGGAATTATGTTTAAATCATTCTTTAAATTATTGATATTCTTATGATGATACTAATATTGTAAGAATCATAGGAGGGGAAGAAGAGCTGATTGAACAAATACCGGATAAAGGCAAGGGAAAAGCTAGTTAATCTGTCAAGGTGAGTGTACATATGATTGTTTCATATATACAGATATATGAATATAGCTCTAAGAGCAGGATTTGTTTGAATACTTCGATATTCAGGATTTGTTTGGATATTCAAATATCCAGGATTTGTTATTGCCAACGGGCAGAATTACTTGGATCTTATGATCCAGGATTTGTTATTACCAATGGGCAGGATTGTTCGGATTTTATATCCACATATTCGATATAGAATTGTTACTCCATTGCAGGGAAGGAGTAGCTCACTAAGCTTAATGCTTACGGTTTATATTTTAACAATTTCAGGTTTGTACGCTGCCAGCTAGGATACCATATGGCCGGTAACTTTGAGAGTTGCACCGTTGGAGAGAGCTGGGGTTTAAAAATGGGGATTTTATCGTTGTCACACTAAAGATTTTAATATACTCACACATTGTATATATTGATTTAGTATGGATTGAGTTGATCATAGTTAATCACAGTATTGTATGTCCGCTTAATTACGACTCTGATATTGATTTTTTTTTTGTATAAGAATAATATTATGTTCATTATGCACATTATGTAGGAAAATATTGATGAATGAATCATATTTCCAATGGGCTCAAGATTATGATCTAATTATTCCAATAACAAATAATTAATATGGATATTGGGTTTGAGGTGTGACAGAACCAGTCAACAGCTTTTCTACCCACATTCAGGGAATCTGTCACTCTTCCTTACAGGGCATCCATTGGTCTACGCTTGATGTGTTCAAACCATCTGAGCCGATTTTCTCTTAATTTATTTTCTATAGGCTACTTTAACCGTTTCACAAATTTGTTCAATATTAATTTTAGCATTTCAATTTATTCCACATTTTATTTTTTGATTGCCCAACACTACGTCCCATATAACATAGTGGGTCTAATGGTTGTCTTATAGAATTTTCCCTTTAACTTCAAAGGTATACGCCGATCACACAAAACGTCGATAGCACTTCTCCACTTGACTTAATCATATGAGTAACATCATTACTAATATCTCCATCTTTTTGGATAATCGAGCCTAAATAACGAAAATGATCTTTTCTAGGTATCTTTTATCGCTCCAGTTTCACCGCATTCCCGTTTGTCCTCCTATTATTACTAAAACTACACTCCGCATATTTTATTTTAGCTCTATTTATTTTAAATCCTCTTGTTTCTAGAAGTTTCTCTCCACAATTCCAATCTTGCATTAATCCCCGTCTTAGTTTCATCCACTAAAAACAATATCATCCGCAAATAACATATACTGCGACACCTTATCTTGTATTTGTCCAATTAACTCATCCATAACAAGAGCAAAGAAATAAGGACTTAGTGTTGAACCTTGCTGCAGACCTACAGTAATTAAGAATTCACTACTTTCTCTGGTTGATATTCTTACTATACTATAGTCATGGCCCCATCATACATATCCTTGGTCGCATCAATATATCTACGAGTTACTCATTTTTTATATAAAACCCACCATATATATCTCTTGGTATCCTATCATACGTCTTCTCCAAATCTATAAAAAAAACATATGAAGATCCTTTTTTTCTCCATTTACCTCTTTATTTGATGGAAATGAGTCCCTATTTTAGGGATTTTTAGTCATTTTATTTTCTTTTATTTTGTTATTGTATTTTTCTTTCTTTTACTTTGATATTTAGAGGTAAGGAGTCGTAATGGCATTTTTGTAATTAGTGCCTTAGCTTGGAGCCTAAGCTACTCCTCCCCTTTAAATACCCACTTGTAACCCTCATTTGAGGTAGACTTGAATTTTGAAATAGAAAAGAGTATTTATCTCTCTAAAGTGTGTGTTTAGATATTTGTACGAGCCTTTTGACGTGTAGTTTACGTCAAATTGATATCGAAGCGCGTGTCGCTCCACATTGGTGTTGGTATATCGGTGTATTTTTGTTATCAAAATCGTACGCTACAATCAATGGCTCCAAGAAGATCCGAACAACTACACAAGGAGATTCAAAAACAAACGGGAGAGTGGGTACAATCACAACAACAAATCTATACCCATTTTCAAAACCCTAACCCTAACCCTAGAAATCCCTACCCACAACCCCTGCCCTACCCCACCCTCTACACCAAACCCACCACCCCGAAAACCCAAATCTTGAACCCTAATTCCTCCCCCAAACCCAAATCCATTCCATAAACCCTCCATTCAAGATCCAAGACAACCCACATCTAGGGTTTCACCTGCTATTTTACAATTCAATCCACAATTTACAAACCCTCGCCTCCAACCCTACAAAATTCCTCCACCACCAACCCGAATCCCCCAACCCACCACCCATTTTTCAAACCCCAAACATCAAAAAAAATTACGTTTTCACCCCGATTAACTCCCAAGGCTCAATTCAAGATCACCGGCGGCTAGTCCAAGATTGGATGCTCCACCCAATCATTCTCACTCACTCATACACCCAATTGAGTCATATCAACAATAAAAAGTCCCCTCCCAAGCCGATTGATTGCAATAAAAAAAGAGACGATGAAATTGGGAAGTATTGGGGATTTTTTTGACATTTTTGTCGAGGATGTTGGGTGACTCGCACGCACTTTTGCGAGTCGGAAACATTTGATTTAAGCAACTTCTTCCCAATCTTTGGGCACGGGGATGATGATTTTGATGAGGTTGGATCGGCGTTTATCTCTCCCGGGGATGAGGTGGTGATCTTGGGTGATGTGATAGGTGGTGGGTACGTGGACCCATTTATGATAGCTTTTGATATGCGCTCAGGGAAAAAATTTCGCGGCGTAGCATTAAGGAGGTTCATCAAGGGAATCTTGGGTCGCGATTTTGTTGGTCGGACATATTTGGATTGTGTTCCTATTCCCCCTGGATTTATTGCAAGCCGGTACAAGGGGCGTTTTCGAGGACGGCTCTTCTTCCTAGTGAGGAGCTCTTTGATGGATGCCTTGCTTTCTTACCGTTCACCTCTTACGGTCAAACCGCACCCAGAAGTCCTGAATAGTGAGAGTATCCCTCTCCTCCATGGTGGTAATAGACTCCCACCACTGCAGTGCAGATCCAACTAGCTTGAAAGTAGCTAGCACCTGCTTCTGAACGTCCGTGCACTCATACATCCTCAAGTGCCTCTGCATATCCTTCCTCCACTGGCTCGAGACTACCACATCTGAGCTACCTGCAAACTCTGGCGGATGCGCTTTCTGAAAAGCGTCACGTACACGCTCCCAAGCAGACGGGAATGCATTTGCCTGTACTGGCGCGACAACCGGCGCCTGAGGTGGTGCCTGCTGAACAACGGCAATTGCGGCATTTACCGCTTGGGTTACTATAGCTGCAACCTCAGCGGCGTTCATCATGCCCTGAACTGGAGCGGGCTGGGGTTCGGGCGTTGCATCCCTGGGAACTCGTCGTGCACGTCGTGGAGGCATCTGAAATAAGAATGAAGTTTATAAGTTCGCAGTTATAAACTTAATAT
The DNA here is from genome assembly GCA_949130495.1 of Sambucus nigra. Lineage (NCBI taxonomy): Eukaryota > Viridiplantae > Streptophyta > Magnoliopsida > Dipsacales > Adoxaceae > Sambucus > Sambucus nigra. Next base: position 198,151,241 of record OX422212.1, read on the forward strand.
AGCTGAAGAACGTAGCATACACAAAAAGAGTACAACAGTCCTAAAATATAGGGCTCTATATCAAAGAAACTTAGCGGGAAACATAATAAGCCGTCAGATCCTAAAGGACACTAGAACCTGATGCTCTGATACCACCTGTGACACCCCGACTAATTAAATACCGGGTAGCTACTCCTTTATTAAATTAATTCAAAATGCCAAGTTGGTCCAGTTAATAGCATCACTGTCGAAACATTTTAATGATTACTAACCACCTAGTATTTAAAAAGTAAGTTGCCAAATTTTAATTTAAGTCTGATTAACATGCAACAAGTATAATGAAGAATAATAACACCATTCACCATAAAGAAGTAAATAGAGTAACCGTCACATAATGTAAATAAAGTCTGGAGGGAAAAACTCCTCACTACAATCCCACAACTGAAATAAGTAAACCGAATACTAAAACGATACATGCTAAAGTCTGAAAACTGTAATGGAAAGATGTCTCTAATAGAAATGGGCAACATGCCCTACAACTGATAGATAATGAATCTGGAATCCAAGTGATAGAAGCGTCTACAAGCAAATCTCTGTAGCTTCCACAAACAGCTACAGCTCGTCACCCGAATGAGTATCCTATGCATGGTGTCCTTGTGGCTGGGCACCTAAAATGGTTTTACAAGAAAAAAAGATTTGAAAGCAAACGGGTCAGAGCCCGAATGTGGAGATATTTTAAAAACCTGCAAGTGCTTTAAAAACATTTAAAACATGAAATGCAAAGTACATGTTAGGACGTGCACTCGCATGATATTCTCACCTCTCGTCTAACTGTGCACTCCTAACGTAAGTACCCATCTACAACGACACAAACCACTAGCTAAGTGACATCATATCTAGCTAGACTGTCATAGCTCCTACCCTTATTACTCGGTTCAATTAACATTACAACGCTCGTAATTAAATAGGGGTTTAACGTAAACTCAGATGCTCAAAATGCAATATGTTTCACTATCAGCTAACTCGTTATGTTTCTCGAAACAATACCGTAATTATTTCACAACATTAACATGAAGGTTCCCATTAATTAAGTGTATATTATTCCCATCATAAATATACAATACAAGCACCCCGAGAACTAAGCTGCGGTGCACACATACTCTGCTATCCATCCCGGTACATCACGTACATAAGGATTACATATTCCGAATCTCTCAGGAATAGTTCACAAATAACATCACAAATAATGGAGGCGAACACAGTCACATCACATGGGTCACGCACATACCTACGCTCCCACGATCAGCGGACTTATTAATATCCCAATAAGTCTTTCTATGACCTATGTTCATCAAGGTAACCAGTCTAAATCCGGGAAACACAAGGATTAGAGGGCCCTAAGGGAACGCAAACTTCCCGTGATAGCAAGTATGGTAGGTATGTCATACACACAATTCATATACCAATACTAAGTAAACACACGTCTTAGTAATCCCGTAGTTTAATTGTAGTACTATTCTCATTCTAGTACCAATATATAATTTACACACTTGATATGATTCCGGTTTATAATCATACGCGCCATAACCTATTCTCACATCGTAGTAGACACTCACATCTCAACCCAAACGGTTCATTGATTTAAATCACTCGTATATAATTTACTCCTCATAATAACCCATAAGTCCCAAATCTATCAATACATCATCAAAGGAAGGTTATCTATATCCTCGAACAAAATTACGGGACTCCCAAAATCAAAACAGGCCAAAAAGGCCCACACTGTCAGCTCGTTAGAAGTCTCGTTCGAACGAGGCTGTTCGAACGAGATCAAACTGTCAGCTCGTTAGAAGTCTCGTTCGAACGAGACTGTTCGAACGAGATCCAGTTCGTTCGAACGAACTGTACCTTCTAACGAGATCTCGTTCGAACGAAATTCCTTTTCGTTAGAAGCAACTGGTCAACTCGTTAGAAGCTCGTTCGAACGAGGCTCGTTCGAACGAGGCTCGTTCGAACGACCTGGGGAGGCTCTTCTAACGAACGACCAGTTCGAGCCCAGATTTTTCCTTCTTCGTTTTTCATCAATTTTACTCCTCAAATCTCCTCTAAAATTAGTCCCAATGATTGTTTTAAGGTCTATAATCAATCCTAAACATATTATAGTCACCTCCTAACACGTTTTAAAGGATTAAATCACCCTAACATCAATCAATATACAAATCTCTACACTTTTTCCCCAATTATTCAAGAACATAAACCCTAGAATTTGTAATCATCAATTAGTCCATTCTAGATCCGTTTTTGTTACATCCCACGTATACTAATACCTGAATAATCATCTCTATATGGTTCTACATGCAATTTGTCCTCAATATTCAAGTTCTAAATCTAATTAACATGGGTTTTCATTCATCTTTCAAGAACAATTGGAATTCTTCAATTTTCTAACATGGAAAGGACATTCTCTGAATTTAAATGTAATTAAATCACTTGCCTTGATTGACTCTGAATTTGGTGTTGATTTTTGTAAAGGTTTCTGCAGAATTCCTTCTCCTTCTCTCCCTCTCTAAGCTTTCTTCTCCAAAGGTGGCTATGGTGGCTAGGGTTTTCTTTGGGAGAGTTGGAAACCTAATTGATAACCTCCGTAGCTTATTGGGTCATTAAGGGTTGGTTAGTGGGTTTAGTGGGTCTATTCACAATCAGATAAAGACTTCTAATTTTCGTCATTTTTAATTCCTAAAAATACGAAATTACCAAAATACCCTTTATGTTGCCGGTATGGCCCAAAAATACCCCGAGACCCAAACTAAACCCCCGGCTAGTGTTTTCTGACTATCTCGACCCTTCCGGACGCGTTGGCGCACTCAAAATGACCATACGGTTTATAGAATTTAAATTCACTTTATAAATAAAATAATACACCATGACGCGGCGGTCACACGCGTCTCAACAAAATTCCCAAAATGCCGTATATCAATCTTACAACAAATTTTTCATAATTCAATATTCATATAAAAACATGTATGCACATAATCAAATACCAACTCGCATCTCGTTAGTATTTTTAACCCGGATTACATTTAATTAATTAATCCCAAAAATAAATATAGCCAAAAGTACGGGGTATTACATACTTCCCCCCTAATAACTGAATTTCGTCCCGAAATTCGAAACTAAAAAGTACCTGCTAAAAACAACTCTGGATAACGTTCGCGCATCTCATCCTCGCGCTCCCATGTGGACTCCTCGACATTGTGATGTCGCCACTGAACACGCACTAACGGGACTATCTTTGACCGCAGCTTCCTCTCACTTCGGTCCAAAATAGCAATCGGCCCCTCCTCGTAGGAGCTATCCGGCTGGAGATCGATGTCCTCCACAGCAATGTGAGAATGAGCCAAATTATCTTTAAGGTATTTCCTTAGCGAGGAAATATGGAACACATCGTGAATCCGATGCAAATGCTCCGGTAACCCAAGTCTATACGCAACCGGTCCGATCCGCTCAATAATAGGAAACGGCCCCACATACCTTGGTGCCAACTTCCCCTTCTTCCCGAAACGCATAATCCCCTTCATAGGAGATACCCTGAGCAAAACCTGGTCCCCCACTTGGAATTCCCTGAAAAATCTCTTCACATCAGCATAACTCTTCTGCCTGTCTTGAGCTACCCGAATGCGACTCCGAATTAACTCAATCCTTGCCGAAGTATCCTGAATCACTTCCGGCCCAAGTAGTTTGTTGTCCCCCACCTCTAACCAACATGCTGGGGAACGACAAGGCCTACCGTACAACGCCTCAAACGGAGCCATGCCAATAGTGAACTGGTAGGAGTTATTATAAGCAAACTCTACCAGTGGAAGGTATTGCTCCCATCCACCTCCAAAGTCAATAATGCACATGCGTAGCATGTCCTCCAACATCTGATTTGTGCGCTCGGTCTGTCCATCGGTCTGCGGATGATAAGCCGTACTCAACCGCAATTCCTTGCCCATGGCCTCCTGGAAACTCTCCCAAAACCGCGAAACAAATATCTTGTCTCTGTCAGACACGATATTTAGGGGCACACCGTGAAGTCTCACAACCTCTGAAATGAAGAGCTGGGCATACTGTCCCGTAGTGTAGTCAGTCCTTACGGGTAAAAAGTGAGCGACTTTGGACAACTTGTCCACAATTACCCAAACGGAGTCGTGACCCCTCTGCGACGTAGGCAACCCCGTGATAAAGTCCATGGATATGCTCTCCCACATCCACACCGGGACCTCCAACGGCTGTAGCAATCATGCCGGTCTCTGATGATCCACTTTTACAAGTTGACAAGTGGCGCATTTCGAAACAAACTCAGCGATATCTCTCTTCATACCGCTCCACCAATACTGGCGTCTCATGTCTTGGTACATTTTGTCCCCTCCGGGATGTATCGCGAACCGTGAGCCGTGCGACTCTGCCATCACCTCGTGTCGCAATTCCTCCCCTTCCGGAACCACCAATCTCCCATTGAAGCGTAATCCCCCGTCTGAGCTAACGGGATAGGACTCGGCTCCCTCTGCTAGTAATCGAACTATCTGCTCCTGACAGAACGAGTCATTAGCCTGTGCTCGTACTACCTTTGTGACAATCTGCGGTGTAACGGTCATCACAGACATGAAAGATCGGGCCACTGCATCCTGGTGTCCCAATTCCTTCCACTTTGCCTTCCACACCTCTGCCACCTCATCTGCTGGCCTACGGCTCAACGCGTCTGCTACCACGTTAGCCTTACCTGGGTGATACTGGATATCGAACTGGTAGTCTTTCACAAACTCAAGCCACCTACGCTATCGCATATTTAACTCCTTCTGCGTGAACAGGTACTGTAGGGACTTGTGGTCCGTGAATAGTTGGAACTTCTCCCCCAAAAGGTAGTGCCTCCAAATCCGTAGGGCAAATACCACTGCCGCCAACTCCAAATCATGCGTGGGGTAATTCTTCTCGTGAGGCTTAAGCTTACGGGAAGCATAAGCTATGGCCTGTCTCTCGTGCTGTAATACACCTCCAAGCCCTTGTAAAGACGCATCGGTGTAAACCAAATACTCAACTCCCGGTCTCGGCAATGCTAACACAGGTGCTGAGGTCAATTTATCCTTCAATTCATCGAATGCCAACTGACAGGCATCACTCCAGATGAATGGCACACCCTTACGAGTCAGATGTGTCAAAGGACCTGCTATCTTGGAGAAACCCCGAATAAACCTCCTGTAGTATCCTGCTAGACCCAAGAAACTACGAATTTCAGTCGGTGTCGTGGGCTGTCCCCACTCCCTCACCGCGGATACTTTCCCCGGATCAACAGATATTCCCCGGTCGGAAATAATGTGTCCCAAAAACTGGACCTCCTTCAGCCAAAACCCGCACTTCTCATATTTTGCATACAACTCGTTCTGACGGAGTGTCTGCAAAACTTGCCTCAAATGCTCGGCGTGCTCCTCCTCTGTCTGGGAGTAAACCAGAATATCATCGATGAAGACAACGACAAACTGATCTAGGAAATCCCTGAACACTCTGTTCATCAAGTCCATGAACACAGCTGGAGCATTGGTCAAACCGAAAGGCATAACCCGAAACTCGTAAGAACCATATCTCGACAAGAACGCAGTCTTCAAGACATCCTCCTCCCTGATACGCAACTGATGGTATCCCGATCTCAAATCAATCTTTGAGAAGAAAGAAGCTCCTCTCAACTGGTCGAATAAGTCATCGATTCGAGGCAACGGATACTTATTCCGTATCGTGACCTTATTCAACTCCCGGTAGTCCACACACAATCTCAGTGAACCATCCCTTTTCTTCACAAACAAAACTGGAGCGCCCCAAGGTGAGGTACTCCTGCGAATAAAGCCCTAACCTAACAGCTGCTCTATCTGATCTCGTAGCTCTCGCATCTCTGCCGGAGCCATAGGGTACGGTGCACGTGCTATAGGCCTCGTATCTGGCAATAGGTCTATAACAAAGTCTATCTCTCGACTGGGGGGTAAGCCTGGTATCTCCTGAAACACATCCGAATACTCCCTGACGACTGGGATCGAATCTAAAGGAATCACAACCTCCTTAGAGGTATCCTCCTCTATGTAATACAGATGAGCGGTCGATCCTCCCTCTGGGCGAGGCATCGCCACTACAAACATCTCTTGCCCCGAAATGGCAAAAACAATGCTTCCGCTGAAGCAATCGATTATGGCCCTATAAGCTACGAGCCAATCCATGCCGATAATCACATCGTGAACATGCATATTTAATACCAACATGTCTGCAGGTAATACCAGACTACCAATCCCTACTCCCACTCCCCGGCATATGAAGAATATAAGTGACCCACTCCCCAATGGTGAGTCGACACACGTCACTGTGCTCTCTGCCGTAGCTAACAATCCTAAAGCTTTCGCGAAGTGTGTAGCTATAAAACAATGTGTAGCCCCCGTATCAAACAATACCCGGCCCATAGTGCCATGGATAGGAAACGTACCCTCAATCGCGGGCGGTGCCTGTGGAACTGCAGCCTGGTGGACGTTGTAGACACGTCCATACTGTAGCTGCCCCTACTGAACTGGGACTGCTGAAATGGGTGGCAATGCTGCCATCTGTGGCGGTGCGGGAAGAGCGGCGGGAAACATAGGCCTCTGTGGCTCCTGGTGAGCACCTTGCTGCTGCTGCTGTGGGGCCCTGCCCTTATCAGGACAATCCTGTCGTTTATGGCCAGTCTTGCCACAAACAAAACACTTCCCTGGGAAGTTCCCTCCTCTCTGCCCCTGCGGTCCCCGGCCCTGGTGGCCGTTACCGTTCCTCCCCTGGCCCTGCTGAAACTGCTGCCCATTCTGCCCCTGTTGGCCCTGATGGCCGTTTGGACCCTGATGGCCCTGACGGAAACCTCCTTGTCCCTGTCTGTAGTTCCCTGATCGGAACCTCTTCTGACCCCCCTGCTAGGTACCTTGCTCACCCTGTCTCTGCCCCTGAACAGATTGTGCCCCACCGGCACCATGTCCTCCTGTCCTGCCCTGATGGCTAGTCTCTCCCGACCTCTTGCCCTCGGCCATATGAAAGCGGTGGTCCTGGCAGTGTAACAGAGCAGCGTTAACCACATCAGAATATGTGGCCAACGAAAGGTTCCCTAACAGATGCTGACGGATCCTCCATGTCAACCCGTCGGTGAATTTCTCAATCTTCTTCTTCTCTGTTGGTATCTCATCCGGAACGATATTCAACAGATTTGTGAACTCGGCCTCGTACTCGGCCACAGTCTTACCCTCCTGCTTCAGACTCATCAATTTCCTCCTCATTTCCGTGTGAACAGGCGACGAAAAGTACTTGCGGTCAAACCGCACCCAGAAGTCCTGAATAGTGAGAGTATCCCTCTCCTCCATGGTGGTAATAGACTCCCACCACTGCAGTGCAGATCCAACTAGCTTGAAAGTAGCTAGCACCTGCTTCTGAACGTCCGTGCACTCATACATCCTCAAGTGCCTCTGCATATCCTTCCTCCACTGGCTCGAGACTACCACATCTGAGCTACCTGCAAACTCTGGCGGATGCGCTTTCTGAAAAGCGTCACGTACACGCTCCCAAGCAGACGGGAATGCATTTGCCTGTACTGGCGCGACAACCGGCGCCTGAGGTGGTGCCTGCTGAACAACGGCAATTGCGGCATTTACCGCTTGGGCTACTATAGCTGCAACCTCAGCGGCGTTCATCATGCCCTGAACTGGAGCGGGCTGGGGTTCGGGCGTTGCATCCCTGGGAACTCGTCGTGCACGTCGTGGAGGCATCTGAAATAAGAATGAAGTTTATAAGTTCGCAGTTATAAACTTAATATAGCTGAAGAACGTAGCATACACAAAAAGAGTACAACAGTCCTAAAATATAGGGCTCTATATCAAAGAAACTTAGCGGAAACATAATAAGCCGTCAGATCCTAAAGGACACTAGAACCTGATGCTCTGATACCACCTGTGACACCCCGACTAATTAAATACCGGGTAGCTACTCCTTTATTAAATTAATTCAAAATGCCAAGTTGGTCCAGTTAATAGCATCACTGTCGAAACATTTTAATGATTACTAACCACCTAGTATTTAAAAAGTAAGTTGCCAAATTTTAATTTAAGTCTGATTAACATGCAACAAGTATAATGAAGAATAATAACACCATTCACCATAAAGAAGTAAATAGAGTAACCGTCACATAATGTAAATAAAGTCTGGAGGGAAAAACTCCTCACTACAATCCCACAACTGAAATAAGTAAACCGAATACTAAAACGATACATGCTAAAGTCTGAAAACTGTAATGGAAAGATGTCTCTAATAGAAATGGGCAACATGCCCTACAACTGATAGATAATGAATCTGGAATCCAAGTGATAGAAGCGTCTACAAGCAAATCTCTGTAGCTTCCACAAACAGCTACAGCTCGTCACCCGAATGAGTATCCTATGCATGGTGTCCTTGTGGCTGGGCACCTAAAATGGTTTTACAAGAAAAAAAGATTTGAAAGCAAACGGGTCAGAGCCCGAATGTGGAGATATTTTAAAAACCTGCAAGTGCTTTAAAAACATTTAAAACATGAAATGCAAAGTACATGTTAGGACGTGCACTCGCATGATATTCTCACCTCTCGTCTAACTGTGCACTCCTAACGTAAGTACCCATCTACAACGACACAAACCACTAGCTAAGTGACATCATATCTAGCTAGACTGTCATAGCTCCTACCCTTATTACTCGGTTCAATTAACATTACAACGCTCGTAATTAAATAGGGGTTTAACGTAAACTCAGATGCTCAAAATGCAATATGTTTCACTATCAGCTAACTCGTTATGTTTCTCGAAACAATACCGTAATTATTTCACAACATTAACATGAAGGTTCCCATTAATTAAGTGTATATTATTCCCATCATAAATATACAATACAAGCACCCCGAGAACTAAGCTGCGGTGCACACATACTCTGCTATCCATCCCGGTACATCACGTACATAAGGATTACATATTCCGAATCTCTCAGGAATAGTTCACAAATAACATCACAAATAATGGAGGCGAACACAGTCACATCACATGGGTCACGCACATACCTACGCTCCCACGATCAGCGGACTTATTAATATCCCAATAAGTCTTTCTATGACCTATGTTCATCAAGGTAACCAGTCTAAATCCGGGAAACACAAGGATTAGAGGGCCCTAAGGGAACGCAAACTTCCCGTGATAGCAAGTATGGTAGGTATGTCATACACACAATTCATATACCAATACTAAGTAAACACACGTCTTAGTAATCCCGTAGTTTAATTGTAGTACTATTCTCATTCTAGTACCAATATATAATTTACACACTTGATATGATTCCGGTTTATAATCATGCGCGCCATAACCTATTCTCACATCGTAGTAGACACTCACGTCTCAACCCAAACGGTTCATTGATTTAAATCACTCGTATATAATTTACTCCTCATAATAACCCATAAGTCCCAAATCTATCAATACATCATCAAAGGAAGGTTATCTATATCCTCGAACAAAATTACGGGACTCCCAAAATCAAAACAGGCCAAAAAGGCCCACACTGTCAGCTCGTTAGAAGTCTCGTTCGAACGAGGCTGTTCGAACGAGATCAAACTGTCAGCTCGTTAGAAGTCTCGTTCGAACGAGACTGTTCGAACGAGATCCAGTTCGTTCGAACGAACTGTACCTTCTAACGAGATCTCGTTCGAACGAAGTATCTAACGAAATTCCTTTTCGTTAAAAGCAACTGGTCAACTCGTTAGAAGCTCGTTCGAACGAGGCTCGTTCGAACGACCTGGGGAGGCTCTTCTAACGAACGACCAGTTCGAGCCCAGATTTTTCCTTCTTCGTTTTTCATCAATTTTACTCCTCAAATCTCCTCTAAAATTAGTCCCAATGATTGTTTTAAGGTCTATAATCAATCCTAAACATATTATAGTCACCTCTTAACACGTTTTAAAGGATTAAATCTCCCTAACATCAATCAATATACAAATCTCTACACTTTTTCCCCAATTATTCAAGAACATAAACCCTAGAATTTGTAATCATCAATTAGTCCATTCTAGATCCGTTTTTGTTACATCCCACGTATACTAATACCAGAATAATCATCTCTATATGGTTCTACATGCAATTTGTCCTCAATATTCAAGTTCTAAATCTAATTAACATGGGTTTTCATTCATCTTTCAAGAACAATTGGAATTATTCAATTTTCTAACATGAAAAGGACATTCTCTGAATTTAAATGTAATTAAATCACTTGCCTTGATTGACTCTGAATTTGGTGTTGATTTTTGTAAAGGTTTCTGCAGAATTCCTTCTCCTTCTCTCCCTCTCTAAGCTTTCTTCTCCAAAGGTGGCTATGGTGGATAGGGTTTTCTTTGGGAGAGTTGGAAACCTAATTGATAACCTCCGTAGCTTATTGGGTCATTAAGGGTTGGTTAGTGGGTTTAGTGGGTCTATTCCCAATCAGATAAAGACTCCTAATTTTCGTCATTTTTAATTCCTAAAAATACGAAATTACCAAAATACCCTTTATGTTGCCGATATGGCCCAAAAATACCCCGGGACCCAAACTAAACCCCCGGCTAGTGTTTTCTGACTATCTCGACCCTTCCGGACGCGTTGGCGCACTCAAAACGACCATACGGTTTATAGAATTTAAATTCACTTTATAAATAAAATAATACACCATGACGCGGCGGTCACACGCGTCTCAACAAAATTCCCAAAATGCCGTATATCAATCTTACGACAAATTTTTCATAATTCAATATTCATATAAAAACATGTATGCACATAATCAAATACCAAGTCGCATCTCGTTAGTATTTTTAACCCGGATTACATTTAATTAATTAATCCCAAAAATAAATATAGCCAAAAGTACGGGGTATTACAATAATTTTATACGCCAAGACACTCGTTCTTCCCCTAAATAATTTCAAACCTCAATAGGGATACCATCAGGTCCCAAAACCCCACCACGTTTTCATCTTTTTTAGAGCAATCCTAACCTTTGTTGTCCTAATTCTAGGAAAAAAATATGTTTTCTAGAGTCTCCATAAATTCTTCTATATCTAATATACTACCATTATCTTCATCAATAACCTCTCGAAGTAATTTTTTCATCTTTCCTTAATCTCATCATCCTTAACTAGAACTCTTGAATCGTCACTTTTAATAAACTTAACGTTTTTAAAATCTTTTGTTATTATGTCCATAAGTTTAGCAAGCTTATCGATACTTTTTCCCCCTTCTCGTGTTCGTAGTTTTGTATAAAGATCATCATACGCCTCTCTTACCATTTTCTTAATTTCTTTCTTAGTCCATTTATATTTCTCAAGATTTTCTTCGATTCTAGTCGTTTGCCATATTTTAAAGCACTTAATTTTTTTATTTTTACTAATACGGTACTTCTTCGTTCCACCAAGTTTCTTTAGATTGTTTCCCTTTACCTTTTGATTCTCTAAGAATTTCTTTTGATATTTTTCTAATGCATGTAGCTATTTTGTCCCATATTATTTTAGTCTTATCGTCGGTATTCCATGACGCTTCATTTAATATTTTATCTTTAAATAGTTTTAATTTCTCTCCTTTTAAGTTCCACTACCTAGTTCGTGGGTTAACTTCTCTTTTCGCGCTCGTGCCTGATTTTAACTATTTACATCCAACACCATTATCTTATGTTCTGAAGTTACGCTCACTCCCAGGATAATCTTACAGTCTTTACATATGGATCGGTCCCCTTTCCTAGTAACAAAAAAGTCAATTTGGCTCTTATTTGTTCCACTTTTATTGTTATAAAAAATGTATTTACTCGCAAAATCTAAGATAAACTCTACACCAATATTCATATATCCAAAACCATGTCCTCCATACACCATCTCATATGCTATATAATCTTCTCATACTTGGCCATTAAAATTCCCCCGTATATATTTTCTAGCCTTCGTTTTTTGAATTAGTTCATCCATTTGTTTCCAAAATTGTACTTTAGTATGCTCATCTAATCCTACTTGGGGTGCATAAGCACTAGCAATATTAATTATATTTTCACCTAGTACCAGTTTTACAAGTATAGGTCTATCATCTCTCTTAATAACAGTTACGATATCAACTTTAAGGTTCTTATCTACTATTATTCCGACTTCGATACTATTTCTATGTTTGCCTATATAATATAATTTAAACCATGTATTTTCAAATTTCTCTAACTTTCTCACATGCCCTATTTAGTTTCTTGTAAACAAGTTACGTGAATTTTTCTTCTTATCATAGCATCCACTAGCTCCATCAATTTCCATGTCAAAGTCCTTATATTCCAAGTCGCTAACCTAAGTCTACTACTAGCTTCTTTGCCTACACACATCCAGATTGGTTCAAGAACCCCCTTGCCCATTTCTCATAGCACTCAGCGCCGATGCGATGCCCCTTGCCTATTTTCCGAGACAATCGGTGGCAAGTGCAATGCCCCTTGATTATTTTGTGAGACACCCAGTGGCAGGCTCAACGCATCGCTTAAAGGAATCCTAGTATTAATGTGTATATTCATAGAATTCATGTTCATAAGGATCTGAGTACCAATACCCATAACTTTTATTAAACATAGAAGAAACAATACAAATAAAAGTGAATCGGCATTCCACATTACAATTGAAGCAAAAACAGAATTAATTAAAAAGTATAAAAACATGTACAAATTATAAGAATAAAAGCCATTTCCAAGGACAACTGCAACTCCACTGCGATCCTGAATTTCACCCTTGACCTTGAGGGTGTCTAAACAAATTGGCTGGGTATCTAAAAATCCCGATGTGGGTTCTAATGCTCAATGGAGGGTATCTAAAGAAGTTGGTTAGTTAATTGGTTGGTTTGGAGGGGTGGGGTGGGGGGTTCTAAAGAAGTTGGTTTGGGGAATTCTGAAGAAGATGGTTAGGGTTTTTAAACATCAAATGGGTGACATCTAAACAAGCTAGTTGTGGGGTTTAAACATCTCGATGTGGAAGATATAAACAAACTGGTGGGGTTTTAAACATCTTGATGGGGTTTTGAACAAGCCGCCGGTTGCGGGGTTACAAATATCTCGATGGGGGGGTCTCTAAACAAAGTTGGTTGAGGGGTTCTAAACATCTTGATAGGGGATATATACAAGTCATCGGGGCCATCAGGAATTGTAAGAAGTACAACCGTGGCCCTACCTTAAGGAGGTAATCTTCTTTTGCATACAAACGGGAACAACCGTCGTGTCCAATCACAAGTACACAACCCTGCTTAATAAACTACTATATAAAGTGCTCCTGTCGCACAAATGAGGAAAAGGAATTATCAATTGGAGCACAAGATTACTTTCATTCTTCATAACCTCTATATGAAAAAGAACCACCCAAACCTTTTAGTAGTATTCTTGTAAAAAGTTGCAGCGCTCTTAACAATCGATCCGCTCACAACATATATATAAAACAACTAAATGCCCCCGTGGACATAGGAAAAGCTAACAAATCATGTAAATCACTGCCTTTATTTGTGCGTGTATATTATATATGTGTGTGATGTGTAGTTGGGAGCGGAAGAGATTTAATCTAAAATCTACACAACAACAACAACAACAATTTAGAGGCCAAAGGCTCAATTTCTAATTCTCATTCATATCTCTCAAAAGAGTGGTGAGTACAGCAGGGTGAGGAGCCTCCTATATATAGAGTACAATGAAATAAAGGAGAGGGTTCTCGAATGATGATGTCACGAGATAGTGGCCTCAAAGGTGTGAGAATCATCGTTCTGGAATGCTCCCAAGATATCTATAAACAAAAATACAAAAGTGCCCTTTAGTGCTCATGTTCTTGCATCACTCTGCACCCCATGAGAAGTTGTTATATAATCCCTATACTTGCGGTAGAAGTGAGGATCGATGTGCTGCAATGTGGCCTCTGTAATCCACGTATCCTCAGCTTCTGATCAACCCTGTCACAAGAAAGATAACGAGTGTAGTAGCCAAACAGAAATGAAACCACCTCAGATGCCAAGATACCCTCAACACGATCAATGTGGGAGGGAATGGCATAGCCCTCAAATGGAAGTAGAGGTATCGAAGGAATGTGGGTGCCTCGAAAGGGGGAGAGATCGACGAAACTTAAGGAGGCGTACACGCACAGGAGGCGAGTGCGGATGTCCGCGTGGATGGTTGTCATGTGGTTGGTGAACTCCACGATTGTGGGGCTGGCTGGGACCGTGTGGGAAGCTATGCCAAGTCAATGAGAATGGAGGGGAAAGTCCCCACGACAATCTAAAAGGAAGAGAGGCCAATAAAGCGGTTGACAGCGTTGTTGAAGGCAAACTTGGCATGTACAATGATAATTTCCCACTACCATAGGTTCTCGACGGCTAAGCAACGGAGTAAGCCCCCGATACTCCAGTTGACGACCTCAGTCTGCCCGTCTGTTTGGGGTGGAAAGCGGTGGAAAACTGGAGAGAATAAAGTAATAGGCCCCACAGTCCGCCATACGTGGCCAGTGGACCAATCATTGCGGTTATAGGTGATGCTACAAGGCACGCCGTGTAAACGGATAATCTCTCGAAAGTATAGCGTGGCCACATAGGACGCATCTGGCATTCGAGAGCAAGGTATGAAATGTGCCATTTTGGAATACCGATCGACAACAACGAAGATGGAATCGTGCTCCAGAGTGGTGCGGGGAAGGCCCCCAATGAAGTCCATGGAGACATCCTGCCAAGGGCGATCTAGAGTAGGTAGAGAGGTGTATTAACCGGTATTGGTATGTTATCCCTTAATTGTCTGACAAGTGAAACATCGACGGATGAATGTCGCATAGTAGACCAAAAGAACATTTCCCTAAGGGCCGAGTAGGTGTGCACCACGCCCATGTGACCAGCAAGGCTGCTAGAATGGACCTCAGAAATGATCTTCTCTCGAAGAAAGGAAGCAAAAACACATAAGACGGTGCCGCAAAAAAGAAAACCGTCTTGAAGCAGGAACCATTCTAAAGCTCCATTATGTTGCTGACACTCTATAAAATTAGGCCCAAAATGATCGTCAGAAGCATAAAAGTCTCGCACCTCGTCGAAGGCAAACACCTGGCCGTAGATGATGACTAATACGTGGCTATGATGGCTAAGAGCATTGGCTACTTGATTTCTGTTCCTTGATTTGTAATGGAGGTAGAAGGTGTAGCGCTAATGGAAGGTCGTCCATTTAGCATGGCGATCATTAATCCGGCGCTAGCTATGAAGGTAACAGAGTGCTTCGTAGCCCGACTTGATGACAAAATCCTTTTACAAGAGATAAGACTGCCAAAATTTAAGGACCATGATGACGGCGTAGAATTCCTGATTGTAGGTTGAATAGTTCAAGCCGGCCCTGGAAGATTCTGATTGAAAAAGGCAACCGGCTTTCTGTTCTGACTCAAAGCAGCACCAACGCCTGTCTTGCAAGCATCGCAAGACAACTCAGAAAGTTGAGTGATATCGAGAAGGGCTAAAAACGAGGCAGTGGTAAGAGAGTCTTAATGTGATGGAAAACGCTATCGGCATCATCAGTCCATCAGAATTCAGCTCTAGAGGAGGTACCCATCAAATTTGTAAGTGGGACCATAATGGTGCTAAAACTAGCAATGAATCGAGGGTAGAAGCTGACGAAACCATGAAAACTTCACACCTGTGAAACGGAGGTGGGGGTGGGCCAATCTACTATGGCCTGGACCTTGGATGAATCAACGTGCACACTATTGCCAGAAACCGCATAGCCCAAAAAGGTGACCGACAAGACCATAAACGAGCACTTTTTCAGGTGAAGATAAAAATGCTCGGCTCGAAGGATCACTAAGACATGTGCAACATGTGATAAGTGATCCTCCTCTGAACGGCTTTAAATGAGGATATCATCGAAGTAAACCACAAACTTGCCGAGAAAAGGGCAAAGGATTTGAGTCATAACACGCATAAAAGTAAAAGGGGCATTAGATAACCCGAATGGCATAACTGTCCACTCGTATAAGCTATCCTTCGTCTTGAAGGTAGTCTTCCACTCATCTCTGGGTCTACTCTAAATCTTATGGTATTCCCTCCTCAACTCATGTTTAGAGAAGACTCGTGCCCCATGTAACTAGTCAAGCATATCCTCGTGGTGGGGAATGAGAAACCGATATTTGAAGGTAATTTTGTTAACAACCCTGATGTCCATACACATCCTCCAACTCCCATCCTTCTTAGGGGTGAGAAGGGTTAGGATGGTGCACATAAACGTATTCTCTAATAAGGCCTTGATCACACAACTCGGAAACTTGCCTCTGAAGCTCTTCGTATCCGGTGGGTAACATCTTATAGTGTGGCAAGTTGGGCAGAGAAGCTTCGGGCACAAAGTCAATAGCGTGTTGAATGTCGAGAAGTGATGGAAGCTCGTCTTGTGGGGTACATACATCAACATAGGAGTCCAAGAGGTCCTGGATCTCGGATGGTATATCGGCTTCCAGTGTGCCAATCGGGCTGTTAAGGGCATAACACAAGCCACTTTTTGTTGCCTCTGTGGTTAAGGCATTGTGAGAAATAATGAGGGTTCGTCGTCAAAGTTCACACATCGGACGGAGCAGAAACTGCTGGCCCTAGAGCGGGAAGGTGTAGGTGTTGGCGCGGCCATCATGTATGCCTGAGTGATCGTACTACCATGGTCGTAAAAAATTGACAAACACGCATGTCGACAATTGTGCACGGTGCCTCTTCGGTGTAAGATCCGATCGAAAATGATACGAGATACTGTCGACTTTGTGTAATGGAGTTGCCACTTCCCAACCACCTAATACGACATGGCTTGGCAAGTGGATCCATGGGAAGCCCTAACTTGTCAACCATCTCCTAAGTGACGAGGTTGTCATGGGTTCCCCTGTTGATGATAATGGTGCACAAACGTCCCTTAGATGTACAACGAGTGAAGAAGATGCTCATTCGTAGTCGAATGGAGTCATCGGCGGGCCAGAACTGCTGTAGAGAACATGGGACATCACGAGGACGTGAGTGGCGCCATCGGGTGGGAGAATATGTTGATTGGAGGGTGTCAGGGTGAGGGCGACTCGCTTTGCTTGGTGATGGAGAAAGTGTCGCGCCGTCGAACTTCCGTCAACTGAATATGATCGAGTATGGGTAGAATGCCTAATGAAGGACACCCAATGTAAAGGCGAGACAACTCAGGGTTGTGTTGGTTTTAAGGGGCCTTGGATGGTCAACATCTAGGGTTTGAGCGCTACGGTTGAGTTTTTGTCCAAAACTACTTTGATGACCAACGGTTGGGGAAATTCCGGCTCGGAGAGCGGTCGGCGGTGGGCTTGTAATGGCCGGAATGGTGAGTTGAGGTGTGTCATTCCCGGATACGTGCCAGATATGATCGGGCAATGGATTGGGGTCGGGTTGACGTTCTGGGTGGTGTTGGTTTAGGGTCACATCGGAAAAGGTTGGTGGGCGACCAGATCTGGTGTCTCTGTCGAGGGGTGAGGTCGTCGAGCTGTGTGGGTTTGCCGGAGTGGTCTGTGATGAGCAGACAAAGGTCAGATCTACAGCAGCTTCGTTCAAAGAGGTTCAATCGGCCTTCTTTGGGTGGATGAGGGTCGTTTGAGGGTCAAATTTGCTCTGGGGGTATGAATTGAATTGTATTCGGCTGGGCTGTGTTCGTCAGCCATTGTTTGGACCGATGAAGTCGGCATCTAGTCGAAAAGTTCCAGGAGTTTGGGAGCAAGGCTGGAACTCAGTGGAGCTAGGGTTTGGTCCTTAATTTCAGGATCTTTTGAGCCCGGAGATTGTGTGATGTTGCTGGTGGGAACGCGACCTCCCGAGAAGCTGATTTCGGCGGCGGCTCGTGCCTCGTTTGGGTGGCACAACCCAAAATCTCAATCATCTACATCCATGTTTGGATACCCAAAGAGCAAACGTCGCTCTAATACCAATTTGATGTGTAGTTGGGAGCGGACGCGATTTAATCTAAACACTACACAACAACAACAATTTAGAGGCCCAATTTCTAATTCTCATTAATCTCTCTCAAAATAGAAGCGAGTACAAAAGGGTGAGGAGCCTCTTATTTATAGAGTAAAATGGAATAAAGGAGAGGATTCTGGAAAGATGATGTCACGAGATAGTGGCCTCAAAGGTGTGACATCATCATTCTAGAAGGCTCCCCCACTCCCAAAATATCTAAGAACAAAAATAAGAAAGTGCCCTTTAGCGCTCATGCTCCTGCATCAATATGTTTATCTCATTGTCTCTCTCTCTCCCTCTCTCTCATTCACCCTCTTCATTACTCTTCGTTCTCTCTCAACAAGTCTTGGCTCTTGGGGAGCAAACTCCATAACCCTATATCGACAACTAACTACCCTCTACAGTATGTATGGCATTAGGGCCAAAACAAGAAAAGCTTTCCAACAGAAACAGAAATTTGTGCTAATGCAGAATATAAGAAGTTCCCAGGAGGTTTTCACCAGAAATGACCCTTCCACACAATAAATTTACCTTGGCAACACTTATAGTCTGCTGCTCCATTGCCTCATGTATAGTTGCCCTATCATGTTCCCTCATACTGTTAAACAAAGACTTGATTTAGTTTGACATCATGAAATTATATATATATATATATATATATATATATATATATATATAATTTTTTTAGTTGTGTGTATATGGTGGGTGGGGTGGGAGGGATGAGACTCAAACCCTCATCAATGATCCTACACCCATTGAGCCACTCTTACCACATAGTTGTTCAAGTGAACTGTGAATGTGTTTCAAGATAAAGAAAAGGAATTTTTTTTCATAACCAAATGTGCCAATGCCAATTTGAATAAATTGTATTACCAAAATGCAACAAAATACAACATATAAATTCACCGAAAAATGTTTTCGTTCTTTTTTCCTCTTGTTCCAATATAACAAGGGATGTGATGTAGGACAAGTGTAATTGAATACTTTCGTACAAGCTATGGTACCATCATAGATATAGAGCAGTGATTTCAAACTAATATAGAACTGCCTATAATTGATTATACAGCCAGGTTAGGATAAGGACAGGTCGTAGGTTTAGGGTTGTACTATGTGGATGTGAGTACTGTAGGATGGAAAGAAGTTTAAAATGGTTTTTAAAATATTTTGTTGCAGTAAATATAGAATTTGGGTTGCTGGAAATTAGGTTTTGATACATTAAGGTTCTAGTATGACTATACCAAACTTATATCTCGATAAAAATCAACTCAAACTACTTTTTTTGTAAACCACGCAACCCTGTAAGCTAACATACTAATTGAAAGCAAAAAAAAATGATGATTTCATTGGAGTGCATGATAAAGTAAGCGAAGAAAGAGGGGCTTTGTGCAGTAATCAAAGGCAGTACCTATCAAATTCATCTATGCAACAAAGACCACCATCTGCTAATACAAGGGCCCCAGCTTCCAACATCCATTCCCCTGAAAGTTTATAAATGAAGCTCACATATTTAATAGAATTGGTACTCATATGTGTTGTTTTCGTGTTTGTTATGCTTATTTATCATGTATATGACAAGTTAGAATTTTGAGTTAATTTACAATTTTTTGCACTGCAACTGCAGAATGTGGAAGATAAATGTTGACAAATATCATATACATAAGCCACTTCAGAGTTCATTAATCAAATTTTCAAGAGTATAGGATTGAGTCGACAAATGTTTGGTTACATGTCATACGGTGGAAAGGAACCGAGAAGTGTAGCTCCATAATTATGATAAAAAATAAAAAATAAATATATATATACACACAATAATGCTCCCATACGGTACTACCGTATGGGGAGCTATCCGGACTAATTACGTGTATTAATGTGAGAGACCTTCGGATGCTCTCTCCTCTCACGTTTCTTTCTTATTCTCTCTCCTCTCTCCTCTCACGTCCCCTTTCTATACACGTTTCCTTGATGTGTTAAATTTAATATCTATATAAGATGACAAATCATAAATTTTGTATACAATACAAGTTGCTCACGCCAAACAAAGTTCTTTACCTGTTTGGCAAAAAAAACACAAAGTTCTTTAACTTCTGCAGAAAGTGAAGTTGCAAGCTTCTTAAAGGTAAACTTCATTTAATACTTTGTAGGTTGGCTTTTTATTAGATAATAAAAAAGATACTTTTTTTACTCACTCAATGCTTGCAACCGTATACTTTCTTTACTCATTCACTTACACTAAAGTGACTAATTTGATACTTATTTTTTTTTAACGATTCATTTAATTTATTTAATGTTTTGAAATGATTATGAAATAGCAAAGTGAGTAATTTAGCTATGTGAAGTTTGGCAAATATTTTTTAATAAATATTTAGTCCAAATTTTTTTTTCAAAAGATCCATCAAACACCCATATAATCCATATTATTTATTTTTAAAGGTCCACGCTAGTGGTACACATTAATTATTTTTAGGTGGTGAGGAGGTTTATTGAGCAAAATAAAAAGACTTGGACTAAATGTATATTAAAAATGTTTGAGGGATTATTTTGTAAACAGAACTATAATAAAACTATTTTTTATTAATTATTCGAAATCTATTTTTATTAAATGTTAATAAGTATCAAATATGTATAAATGAAATGTGTAGGTACCAAACTCTAAGTTGGACAAATTAATAGGTCCCAAAGACCAAATGACCCCCAAAAATACATCTAAATTATTATTGTTATAATTTTTCAGTGATGGACGAGTTCAATTTGTTGGATTCTGATGAACAATCTGACGCATTATTTATTCCTCAAGTAAAAGATGAGGATAAACCAAAAATTGGACAAGAATTTCAATCTTTAAACGATGCTTATGAATTTTACAATAGTTATGCGAGAGTGGCAGGATTTAGTACACGGTGTAATTCTTCAAAAAAGAAAAAAGATACAGATGAAATTTTGAGGAAGGAATATTGTTGTTTTAAAGAAGGAAAGTCTAACCAAAAAAGTGAGGAGGAAAAAAAAAGGTATCGTGGAATTGTAAGAGAGGGTTGTAAGGCAAAGTTATCTATTGTGAAGAGTAAGTCGGGGTCAAATTACATAGTAAGTCAATTTGTTGAAGGTCACAGTCACACTCTTTCGACCCCACGTAAAGTACATCTTTTGAGATCTCACCGTTCCGTATCCGAAACTAAAAAAGCCTTAACCCAACAATTTGCATCTGTTAACATACCTACACATCAACAAATTAGTCTTCTTTCGGTTCAAGCAGGAAATTTGAAAATATCGGTTGTACCGAAAAAGATATTAGAAATCTTATACGAGATTTAAAAAAAAAAATTAACGGACATGATGCAGAATTATTGATAGAGTACTTTTTGTCAGAACAAGAAAAAAATTCATCATTTGTTTTTACATATGAAAGAGATGATGAAAATAGGTTAACTCACTGTTTTTGGGCTGATGCAATTTCAAGAAGGGCATACAAATTTTATGGTGATGTGGTTGTGTTTGATACTACGTACAACACAAATAAATATAATATGATTTTTGCACCATTCACCGGGGTTAATAATCATGGGCAAACCGTAATTTTTGGTTGTGCATTCTTAAATGATGAGACCACGAACTCTTTTATTTGGCTTTTAGAAAAATGGCAGGAAGTTATGCCCGGTGGCCCGCCACGAATAATTATCATTGATCAGGATCCAGTAATGTCAAAAGCTATTGCTCAAGTTCTTCCCGATACATATCACAGATACTGTATTTGGCACATTGTGAACAAATTTTCTGAAAAGTTGGATGCAATCAATTATAGAGATCATTTTAGCGACTTTCAACAATCTATTTGGGATTCAGAGACGAAAGAAGAGTTTGAAGCAAGTTGGGAAGATACAATCGAAAAAAGTGATTTGAAACAAAATACTTGGTTAGCTGGGTTGCATGATATTCGGGCCAGATGGGTACTTGCATTTGTGAAACATATTTTTGCTGCTGGAATGTCAAGTAGTCAGCGCGCAGAAAGTGCACATGCATTTTTTAAAAGATATTTGTCCAAAAATAACTCGCTAAACGATTTTGTGACACGGTTTAATAGGGCACTTGAATACCAACGTCACAAGGAATTAAAAGCCAATCACATCGATATAAATGAACACCCGGTGATGAAAACGCCAATGTCAATGGAGAAGCAGATGTCGAATATATACACACGAACTATTTTTTTAAAGTTTCAGCACGAGTTATGGGAAAGCTTAGAGTACGTAATTGAAAGTTCACAAGATGAAGGTGATCATTATCTCTACATTGTGAAAAAGCCAAATGTAAGGGATTCGAGAGTTAGAAAAATTTTATACAATAAGATTACAAAGTTTGTGAGCTGCAGTTGCAAGAAATTTGATTTTGAAGGAATTCCTTGTAGACATGTTTTGGCCTTTTTTAAATTTAATCAAATTGTGTTTTTACCGGATGAATATATATTACGGAGATGGACACAAAATGCGAACTTGGAAAAAGTGATAGAAGAGTGTGGCACGGAGGTGAAAGATAATAGTGACAATTTTTTATTATTGAGGCAAAAAAAATTATCTCTTCTTACATCGAGGGTTATTGATGATGCTGTTGTTAGCGAAGAGACGACTACCATTTATGAGAATTATTTAAAAGCGGCGCATGAAAAAATTAAGGAGGTCAATGCAAGTAGAATAGGTGGTGTTCGTAGGGAGGAAATAAGTCATCTACAAATTTCTTTAAATGAACCAAATATAGTTCGAGCGAAAGGTTGTGGAAAACACAGAATACAAAGAGGGAAGGAAAAAAAAAAGGTTCAAGGTCGGCGTTGTCATGGATGTGGACGAAGTGGTCAATCACATGATAAAAGAAATTGTCCAATGTTAAACACAAGGTAAATTTATATATTTTTCTCAATTACTAAATATCGCCAGTTCTTTTATTTTATATATGTTTCTTGTAGATTTTCTGGATCGAACAGTGAAAGCGATGATATTTACGGAGATGCATCCATGGAAGATATTTTTACGACAAGTAATATGAATGTAAAATGGTACTTAGTAATTGTTTATAATTTGTAACTCCGACTAGTTCATTAAATTTTTAATTTATTTTACCATTTCATGCTTTTTTTATAGATTTAATCGGTGCAAATGAAGACGATGAAGAAGATTATGATGAAGATGTGTAGACGAAATTTTATTTTTTGTACTTTTTTTGGTACAATTTATTTTTCACATTATTTTTTTTTTTTGGGTACAACAATTCAACTTTAATTTTTCATGTGATAATTATTACATGATTTGGTACAACTTTAATTATATGTGAGCAGTTTTTTTTTTTTGCCAAACGAATGTGAGCAGTTTGTGGAACATATTTTATGTTCCTGTTTTATCTTGATTTGCTATGATAGGAATAATATAATTATACAGCTTTGTCATGATTTGTTGTAAATGGACTTGTCATGATTTGTTGTAAATGGACTTTTGGTCTGGCAGTCATGTATAGAAAGGTGGCGTGAGAGGTGAGAGGAGAGAGGAGAGAGGAGAGAGAATAAGAAAGAAACGTGAGAGGAGAGAGCATCCGAAGGTCTCTCACATTAATACACGTAATTAGTCCGGATAGCTCCCCATACGGTAGTACCGTATGGGAGCATTATTGTATATATATATATATATATATATATCAGTATTCTAAAAAACCCGCCTAGGCTTGAGGCTTGGGAGTAACGCTCCGCCTTAAGTTTTCACGCCTTATTCTTGGTAAAAGCCTTAAGGCGCACTTTTTTCTAAAAACAACAATGCTTTAGTGAAACGATATTGCCTTTTAAAGATTTTTTTTTACAAATCGGACCATTATCTCGTCAAAAATAATAAATAGTATTTTAATTTGCAAATATTAAGACATATTTTTATATGTACAATTTTAGTATTTTAATACCCTTGTTATGGTTAAAAAATATTAAAATATATTAAAAAGGCCTAAACGTCTTTTCACGCCTAAGGCCCGCCTAGGCTTCTAAGGGTTAAAACTTGACCTCCACGCTTCAATCACGCCCCGCGTTTTTTTAGAACCTTGATATATATATATAGACACACAGGCCGTCTCAGATACGGACCTGAGACGGTGCAGACTATTTTTTTTAAACAGTATAAAATTGAATTTTTTTTATTAAACTTTTTGGAACAAAAGTTTTATCAAAAAATTCAATCTAAAAGTGGGTGAGATCATCAAAAGTTTCAACAGTCGAAAATGCACATATTCATCATTTTTGCATCTCTTTTTCTAAAAATAGTAAAAACTTGAAATTTTTTTGATGAATTATTTTTTAGATGATCTCCATCTACAGATAAATTCATCAAAAAATTCAATTTTTTACTTTTTTAAAAAAATGGTATGTATGGACATATGTATATAGTCCTTACAGAGGAGACTCCCTGTATTCATCTAGAGCATCACATATGTTTTTAGGAATGTCAAACAAATCTCCATTACCAATATATGTGCCTGTGATGGAAGGCATGTAGAAGAGTTCATGCTACTTAGAATGTCACTATGGTGTTATTAAGAAAAACAATTCATTTTAAGCTAAAAAGGTTGTCCTAAACAATATAGGAAGTTAAATCAGACTTATAAGTTATTTGATTCCATCTTTGTTTATGTAGATTGTATGTATATATATATAAGAGCATAAATGTGCATAGGTTTGTAAACCAATATTCAGGCTTACTGATAGTGTTGTATTGCATTCCAAGTAAGCAACTAATGTTTAATTAACTTACACCTTCACCGATTTCAATGGAAGTGATAGTTTGTGACCCTTTATTCTCATTCCCTTCATGGACTTCAAATACTAAATATCGTGTACTACAATAGATTTCCATGATCGCATTTCTTTCTTTTGTTGATAAATGTTGTTAGATTAAATTTTTTAATGATATCTCAAGTATAAACTAGATGAATGAATCAAGAAACTAAAAAACAAGCTTAAAGATAGATGAGAGGAAGAACGCAAAGAAATTACACAAAAGATAACGAGCCAGGTGATGTAATCTCAGCCAACGTTTAAAAATGATCACTAAGACAAAAAAAAAAGGAAGAGGAAAAAAAAGGGAAAGGAATGCACCTCCATCCTTCACTGCAGTAACAGTCAATCCAGCACTAGTGCTCCCCAACCCAGTAGTAATAACAGATCTATTACATAATTTAGCCGCAAATTTCAAGAACTGGGACTTTCCGGTGCCTGGCAGTATCATGTAGCAACAACGACATATCGGTTACTGCTTCCTATTTTAGAAGATATATATATATATATATATATATATATATATATATATATATATATATATATAGGGAGAGGCTCAAGTGTGGACCACTTTGGTGCACACTTGGTGGGGACCAATTTTTAAAAATTAGCAAAAAAAAAAAAAAATTGAGGTGATTTCTTATTTATGGGTTTTTAACATTTCAATTAGCCCCTAAAAAAATCTGCTCAAAATATTTTTTTTGCTATTTTAAAAAGATAGGTCATAAAAACTGACAGATTTTGACCTATTTTATTAAAATAGCAAAAAAAAATATATTTTGAGTTGATTTTTTGGGGTTTTTTTTTTTTTTGGGGGGAGGGGGGGGGGGGGGGGGAGTTAAAAATCCATAAAAAATCACCTCAAAAAAAAATTTTTGCTAATTTTTAAAAAATTGGTCCGCACTTGAGCCTACCACTCTCCTTCTATATATATATATAGTGGTAGTTAGAGAAGGTGCTAGAACAGGATAACCATTGTTAGGTCCATTATCTAATTGCTTAAGATCTTGGAGAAACTGGTTACCTAACATCAGATTGGACGACTTTTTGATAATGATATAAATTGTTGGGTCCATTCTTTAATAGCTTAGATATTTTGAGCAAGTAGTACCTTAACAATCTGCTTATGAGCTTTTCCATTGTGCAGTCAAAGGGTCTACCATATTTGTGTTTCATAACTTATGGGTTGTATGGCTTGATTCATTCATCTTATTACGGTCTTCCATATTGTCCCTTCATTCTTTAAGGAGACTATGTCTAGATCCGTACTAAAGGATATTGGGGGAGGTTAATGGGCTAGTTGGGTGACCTTGGAGGCATATTGGCAACTGCCGGGAGTTGGGGAGTATTGGCAACTTGGGATAATGGCCAATTAGTTAAAAAGAGGTGAATGCAAAGGTGCCTACTCTATATCATGGCTGTTTGAAAATGTAAAGGATGACGACTGTCTTTGGGTTTCCACAGCGGTTTATGAACCATGCTCAGTCTCTGATAAGAAAGTTCTTAGAATGAACTTAATGCAGTTAATTTTAAATAGAAAAGGAGTGGTGATTTAACAAAGAGGGAACTGGGGATGAGATACTTTAGATCTGTTATTACTACTGGCTTAGGAAGCACTAGTAGATTAGTTGATGTCAGGGGCAAAGCCACGGCCTGACAATGGGGGGCCATGGCCACCCCCAAGATTTAGAAAGTTGGTACTTTAGACCATGTTCAAGTTAAAGTATTCTAAACCAAGTGAAAGCCTATACATTATTCAGTTTTCTTGCTCTGCTACTGTGTAAAGCCCTACTACGTGGCACCCTCATGTGCTGAGTAACTCCCATTGCACAACTATCATTAGTAACGGAGGTGAACATTTCTCACTATACAAAAAGCCTTTTGCCCACATATATAAGGAGCTTTTTATTTTCAAATTATAATTTAAATACAAATTTTATCACAAAGTTCTCTCTATATTATACTCCCTCCTCCCCAACTATTCTATTTTAGGTTGTCCAAAAGTAAGAGTCCACTATCCCTTTTCCGACATTATCAACGAATCAAATTTCACAATAGTGAACAAGTGTTGATCTTGGTCATTGATTGAGTGTATCCTTAATTTATGTGAAAAATGAAAAGGGACTCTTAATTTGGGACGGAGGGAGTATTATTTCTTAAATATTATACTAAAAAATTACACCTATATATTTTCTAAAATACATTTTGAGTTATAATAATTGATAAATATATTTTTGAAGTATACTGTAAAACTCAAACTAAAATATGAGTATAACTCAATGGTCATTTAATATCACATTCATAATTCGTATTGACGGAATTCCATACTTATTTTTAAATAAGAAATTGATAATAACTAGTTTAGAATAAAAATTCACATTCCACATTTATGTTAGAAAAAGAAAGTGAACCTCCTGCAAACATCAAACCCGACCCAACCCGCAAATTCCTAACCAACATTGTATACTAGATTGGTTCGAGCTCGAATTAACGGACAAAGTCGGTCCGGTCCCCCCCCCCCCCCCCTCCCCAAGTTAAAATCCTTGGTGATGTGTTTATGCACGTAGGTCGATAATGAAACTGTTTCACTGTTTTCAGTTTATATACTCCCTCATTAATGATCGCCGTTTGAAAGTCAAACAATATAAGAAAAAAATTATTTTCCAAATAAATCTCCTAAAAATGATGAATACCTTTTAATGCAAGACATGCTCTTGCATCATTGTTCTCTCATAGGTACTGTTCGAATGGGTAACTTAATCTCAACTAATTTTATATACTATTCTTAGAAACACGATTATTAATTTGGAATGGATGGAGTATAATCTATTATAATGTTATTACTATGTTGTAATTCTTTTTTTTTTTTTTTTTTTTTTGGGGGGGGGGGGGATGTAAAGAGGGACGATCTGGGTATAGGTAAAGGCCTTCAATGGAGGATCTGGGTATAGGTGACAAAAATTGGTCAGACTCCGATTGATTGGAGAGGCCTTTAAGTAAAAGAGGTGGATTTAGTTCTTAAAGGGTTAAATGGGATAACCGTATGAGCTTGAGAGTTGGGAAGTAATTACAGGGGCAAATTTTCACAAATTAAACCTTTTCCCCTACAGTTCTTTTGAATTTCACAAAGTACCACACTATAATTTTAGATATACTTGTATCTTTAGAATTTAGATATTTTGTAGAGATAACAGAGGGCCCAACTCTAATTGTTTCATGTAATTAAAAACTGTTATGTGAGTGACACTATATGTTATCTTGACATTTTAAGAATAATGCAATAATTATTTTTTTTTAACATCCATTAGCGAGTTTTCCTCCGTTCTCTATATTTTTAAAGGGTTTTTGTGACTTTAATACATTACTAATTTTCGATTTTAGACTTTAATACAACTTAATCGGTTTATTAGACTTTAGTACATTTTTCGTTGTTAAATGACATTTTTCATCGCTAAATGTCACCAAAGATCACTTTTAGTGGCGAAATTTTCACATTTGGCATTGAAAATGTACTAAAATTTAATAAACTGATTAAGCTGTATTAAAGTCCAAAATCGAATATTTGCAATGTATTAAAGTCAAAAAAAAAACAATTCATTTCATATGTTAATGACGATCTACACTCGCGGTTTCTAACAAATATTTAATCATATATACTAGATATTTAGAAACTGTTTATATATGTATGTATGCATGTGTGTGCGGTGCGCATATTGGCATGTGCAAGTGCCCCACCAGAAAATAAAAATTAAAAATGGCTCCATCATCGTGATTAGAGAGGACACCATGGTTGTCTGCCATTTTTTTTTCATGAGCATCACTCATTAGCAAAAAGTTTCAATACTACTTTTATCACGTAAACTCCAAAGAAAGAGGGGCACATAACAACGGGAACTATAGACCCGTAAATTAGTCGGGAAAAAGATCGACTTATATCTATAGTTTTATCGATCAGGATGACCAAAGTGCTGAACAGGGGCAAGGGGCTCTGGTGGGATACTCATGGACAGAACAGGGAGGGTCAGTTGATAACAGATGCATCTCTCATCATGAATGAGATATTGATTCTCGAATAAAGAGATATATTTTTAGTTTTGCATATGACCGTGTCAATTAAATGCTTTGCTAGCTTCGTTAGCTAAAGTTGGGCCCGGTGAGCATTGGAGGAAATGAATAAAGTTTTGCAGCACCATAACAAGATTCACAATTTTGGTAAATGACTCTCTGGTGGGGATGGAAGGGTTCAACTTCTGGAGGATTGAAGCAAGGAGATCTGTTGTCCCTTCTCTATTTATGTTACTAATGTTAGTTTCTGGCAAATTTATGGACAGGGCTGTTAGGGAATGAATGATGCAGGGATACTAGCCCAGAAGGAGGTGTGGGGTAGTACGCTCTCACCTTTTATTCGCGGATGACACACTAATATTTTTTGGCGCTGAAGAGTCCTAGTTAAGGCACCATAGATCAGTGCTTCTATTTTTACATGCATGCTCAGGCCTTAAAATTAATACGAGGAAACGCTTCATATATCTGATAGGAGAGCTTCCTAGGGTGTGGAGTGGACATAGTTCGATCCAATTATATGGAATTCCCTTGGGGGCAAGTTTCAAGGATATTTGGTATGGGACCATGATGTCTTCTCTAATTAGAACATTGGTATTCGAATTTCTCCATAAATTTCTGTAGCCAAAGATGGGTAGATAAATAATTATGCAACTGTACCACAAAAGCAAATTGATCGTAATATAACCCTCCCGATAGGGGGAAAAATACAACTAACTTATATACTACCTGGATCACCAACCAGAAGCAGATGAGACTCCCCACGAACTTTTGTCCCAGAAGCATCAACGTGTTGCACACCTCCAATAAGCGTCAATGCAACTAAAATGGAAGGAAATTTGTGCTTACTATACGAAGAACTTTTAGTGAAACGTAAAGAAATAAAAACATTAATGCTTTAGTCTGAATTGTACCATATCCCAATTTCCCAAATAACCTATATACATCTAATTCCATAGCGGTGCATTTATTTACAAAGTTGCGAAAAGATTAAAATCAGTACACCTTTTTATTAGAATGTGTAATAAAATTGGGAAAAAAGATAGGTGTCTTGGTGAGATTTTCTCTTACTTGACTGGTATTATTGAGAATGGACCAAGTCAATATGGTGTAACACTCTTGCAGTTGCACAGGTCATTGGTAGGTAGCAGTGACCAGTTGTGGCCTAGCATGTAGTGCCATGTCTCATTTATGATAGGCCCCTACTCAGATGAGGTGTATGCATCATGGTTAACATGCAGGTGTGACTCTTGTTACTAGAACAAAGCATGGTTAACACACGTGTTCACAATGAGCAAATTAACACATATATTTACCAGCTCTAGGGACAGGAAATTATTCTGGATTCTGTGTGTGAGTTGCTGATGTGCACAAATAAGGCCCCATTGTGGGTCCGCCCAGTAGGCCAGCAAGAGGAGGATTTTTTTGTTAGTTTTGTTATTATCTATTAGAATATCTTTAGGTTATAACATTTATTTAATTAAAATCCTTATTTATCTAGACTCATCTCTTAGTTAGGTGATAAATTAAGAGTAGTTTAATAAGCCTCTTGGCCCCCTTTTGTATTTAATCAATATTAATGAGCTGCACACACCAGGCCCATAGGCCCATTTATGTCAGTGACCACATCCTTCCTACTAATGGATGCGCTTGCAGTAGGCATGCCCTACACCCTGTAGGTATTCCCTCAGTTTTACGTTCTGCATTGGATTCTCTTATTGATGATTACACACTACGGGATGAGTTACCGCCCCTCCAGACATCCAGCATGCTATAAACGTTGTCTTGAGGGCTCTGTTGCCTAACTTACCCCACTACCGTATGTCACAAGCCGTCGCAGACTAGCATGCTGAGTTTCAGCGACAGATACATGAGTTGTGGCCCGAAGATGAGTCGTATATTGTCTTCAAGACGAATGATGGCCTTTACGAGTGGGTAATCAAAGCTTTTGGGTTGTCCAATGCCCCGTACACCTTTATAAGGGTGACGACGCAAATTTTGCGACCATTATGGACGATTCATAATAAAAATACTTCAATGACATATGACTAAGGAAGGTCACGGGTCCCCCTCGTAACTACTCCGCATACGACTCAAAGTATGATGTTATTGTGGAGGCAAATATTGGCAGTCTATCTAAGCGCATTGGATCCGCTTCATGAACAGCGAAAATAAGATCACCAATAGGCATGCCCTATGGTATGCTTTTCTATGATGTAAGAAGAAGAAAATCCATACAACATACAGAATTAAAGATTCTCTCTCTCTCTCTCTCTCTCTCTCTCTCTCTCTCTGGTATGCTTTTCTATGACGTAAGAAGAAGAAAATCCATACAACATATAGAATTAAAGATTCTCTCTCTCTCTCTCTCCAAGGCCCTTATTTATACCCAAAAGGTATCTTGCTAGACAAGATAACCCAAAAGGTAAAATGACTAAAGGAGACACACTAGAATATTCCAAGGGACTATTGCCCTCAGCCCAATATCCCAACCAAAATAGAGAAACAACCAAACAAGACACAAAAATAATAATAAACAAAATACCTTTAAAGCCCTCTTATGCATCACTCTCCCTAACTGAGAAAAGCTTGACCCAAGCATAAAGGCGGGAAGGATGATCATCAACGGAATCATACGAACATCACCCCACTCCCTAACTGAGAAGGGAACCATCCATGAAAATGGTCGGCATACAAACTGGCAAAGAAGGTGAGGGCTGAATACTCAAATGCATGCCAAATCGGGTCCACACACCCATCAGTCACATCCTCCCAAAGCAACCCACTAACAAGAGAATCACCCCAAGCGATATCAACGACGTTCCCAGAAAGTGGGAAGAAATCTGCAATACAATATGACCGTCTCTTGAAAATGAGGGCAGGTCGTCCTCTCAAAAAAGATGTTAATAGATATTACCGATGGAAATCTCAACCGCTTCTTAGTGATCGGTTGAGATCCAGTCTTATCACGCCTAATAAGCTATATTAACCCGTCCTTGTCTTCTCCGCATGTGCTAAATAAGTGGGAGAAGTGGGCATCACACTATTAAATAATGGGCCCTAGCGTGATGATGAGTAAAAACACCTTCCAAAATTGCCTCTAACTTTGGTCAGATGGTTGCAATAAAGCATCGCCGAGCAAAGGACTCGTTACTCCTGATCTCCATTACTCCCCGATCGGCAATGCATTTGAGCTTGTGACGATAAGTGGATGGTACCACCTTCATTGCATGAAGCCAACTTCTCCCTCGTATGGCATTATACGGTCAGTCGATATCAGTATTCTAAAATGAACGTCTAGGGGCTACCTAGGCGAGAGGTAGGCACCTCGCCTAGAGGCTAGGAAGCAAGAAAGCCAATAATGTGAAAAATCGTCATTGTAAAAAAGTTTGTCCAGTTTTACATCAAAGGTACATTATACTACCGTCGCATAGAAATATATATATATATATATATATATATATATATATATATATATATATATATATATATATATATAGAGAGAGAGAGAGAGAGAGAGAGAGAGGACTGCTCACCTACATCATGATGTATACATCACACCCAGTTCTAGGTCTTAAGAAACTTTTTCTCCAAAACTTTTATTTTTCTCTTGAAATTAACCTTCTAATCAACACATTCAAAAAATTAGGTCAAAATATATTTTGTAGCTATTTTTAAAAAATCCACAAAAAACTGTTGGCGCAGACCCTTTTAAAAAAGGTATTTTGAACAGGGTTTTGTGGATTTTTTAAAAATAGCTACAAAATGTATTTTGACCTAATTTTTTGAACATGGGTTTATTGGAAGATTAAGAGAAAAATAAAAAAATTTGGAAAAAAAAAATTTGGACCTATAATTAGGTGTGATGTATGGATAGTGTATAGAGCATGATGCAGGTGAGCCTTCTCTTATATATATATATATATATATATATATGGGTGTTTATATATACAATGATTACAGCAACATTTTTTCGCATAATATTTTTAAATATTACTCAATTTTATAACAATAGAATTATTTTTTCTGTGTAATATTTTTATTCTTTGTTTTAGGAATCAAATATCAATTGCACGAAATATTTTTGTGTGGAACATTATTAAACTATCTTAGTGTTAGAAATTTCTTTTTCGTATGGCACTTCAAAGAAATGTTAGTAATATTAAGAGTGCAGAGCTTTAAAGTATGGTTACAAATGTCATGTGAAAATCAATTTGAATATAATATGGTACTTATAAATAGTTGTGATTAATTGGTTTATTAGTATTTTATATATCATATTGAACTTTGATTGGAAATGCCTTTTATTTATGTCTGAGAATTTAAAGAAATGCTCGCAATGTTAGAATTAAATCAATATTAATTGTTAGTAACTTAAATTTCAAAGTATATTTGGTATGTATAAAAAAACAAATAAAATGCCTTAGAGCCCATCCCATGCTCGCCTCACGCTTTTTAGAACCTTGGTCGATATCGACTACCAAAAAGTCAATGAGTTCTGATATTTCCCTTGTTCGGACGGGAAGGACCGCCTTGCCTAAAGGCATCGTCGTCTTTCCTGAAAAGAAAAGAAAGAAAAGAAGGAAAGGGGGAAAAATGACGAGAAAATGGGCCTTAAGAATTAGACTAATCGGACAATAGCCTCCTTGATGTCTCTTGTGCGTAGGCTAAATTTATTGAACAACTTGAGGTACATAACCTCTACAAAATTCCCTTAGTCAACTAAGAGCTTATCGTTTTCCACTTTTTCGATGTGAAGTGTAATGACCAAAGCATCGTGGTGGGGGGTTTGCACCCCACTAAATCTTCCATCGTGAATATGATATGCTTCATGTGGTCCACCTCTTATGGATGAAATCACTTTCCAATGGTCATCTTGCAAGGGTCAACTTACAACGCCTCCATAACAGTCGTTACTTTCTTTATCTCCATCCTAACTGTGCTTCCCTTATCTAATTCGAACTAAATTCCCCTTGAATGACGGTGAAGACGTGTCCCCCCTCTGCATCATCCAAAACGTTGTCTAGTCGGCAAAGAACTTCTATTTTGGCGTCTTCCTTTCAACATAATCATCGAAGTGCTCAGCTTGTACCAACTCTTCCAAATGGGATTGAAGGCTTTGTAGTTCTCGATTCTATGCCAGTTGTCCTTGTGATGGGAGCATCTTAAAGTTGAATTCCTTTTGCCATAGGATCTTAATGATGAATACCTTTATAAATTGGTTAGTTGAACACAGTGTTAATCCCCCGATAGGCCTTAGATGGGTTTACTTTATCTTCATTTTTCCATCCATCGATCTGTTTTTTCGCATTCTTCTTTGCTCCAGATTTTATCGTGTCGTTGCCACTGGCATTTGTTCGGCGACCATCCTGGTCACTTTCAATCACCACATCCACTACCTCCGCATACTTCTCGATTTTGGGCATCAGATCGCTGATAGTTGTGGCCTTTTTCTTGATCAGTGACTTATAGTCTCGAGTCATTGGGCATATCGATCTCAAATTAGGCCACCGCTACTTGCTCCAAGCAGTCGTCCACTTCATTGTAAACCTCCCGGTATCGCAAGCATATTCCCTAGTGTTTCTTGATACTTCTCCTTAAGCATGAGTAGGGCGTCCATCTTCTTTGGATGAGAACCGTTGGCGATTAACCTAGTCGTAAAGTACTCGGCTAGCTGTTTAAAGCTGTTTATTGATCCACCGAGGAGCTTCTCAAACCACTTATGAGCAAAGTCCCTTAGGCTGGAAGGAAAAATCCAGCACATCAATGTCTCATTGTTGTTTCACTAGGCCATAGCTCGATGATATTGGCGAACATGGTCAGTGGGATATGCCTTCCCGTCGTAGATTTTAAAGCGTAGGGCAGTAAAGTTATTCGGTGGTTCGATTCTTTTCGAGGCGCGAGCAAAGCAAGACTTCATCTGATTGAATAAGGCTTTTGGGGACAATTCTCTCATGGTGCGAGTCCCAAACCTGAATAAAATTTTGGATTCATCCCTTTCCCACCTTTGGGATGTGGCGCGATTCTCTGCGTGTGTTAACCTCTATCTACGCCGTTGGGTACTCCTTTCTCAATTGCGAATTTTTCTCGCCCGAGGGCGAGTAATCGTAATGACCTCTCGGTGCTTGTGCTTCTTCTTCTCGAGCTCACGCTCAACTCTCTCCAAGCGGCACAAAAAGCGGTCGTTGTCTGGTCTCATCGAGGAACTCTTTCTCCAAGCACCCCTCATATGCATCAATTATTCAAAGGTGATGTTACATGTATCCCCCATCAGATTGGTCATCCTCGGGATTGTAAAGGGAGCTTAGAGTACTCCTATCGCTGAAGGGAAGGAATGAACAATCGACCTGATTCGTCATGGAGGCGGTAACATATATCCATTTTCTTGGATATTATGCAAACCGTGATTTTCTTCCAAAGTGTTGGACATGGGTTGATATTCTGGGGGTTGTGGATATTTCTGTACGAACCTTAGATGTTGGATATCTCAACGCGCAGACTTGGTGAAGTAGTTCAACACATTGTTGTACGTCGAATAGATTGTGGCATCGCCCGAGGTATTTATGTGAGTCCTCGAAATGGGATGATGCCCCTTCACTAGTGAGATTGAAAGTACTCTTACGTCCACGGGATGTTTTTATTAATCAGGGATAAACAAGTCAAAAATACAATTTGATATAAGTTCCACACTTTTTCTCACATGCCCCACATAGGGGTGTCTCTTACTTGCCATTTGGAGTCCTAAAACAGTTAGGCTCTATCTTCAGTGCTTATCAAGCGTTGATCCATCCTTGTCATCTTTGTACGTACCAAATAAGTGGGCAACACGTTCTTGAATCAGTCTCGTACGTGATGATTAGTGGAAACACCTTCCACGTCCTAATATCCTAACTATAAGAAAGAAATAATTAAACAAGACAGATAAATAAAAATAAACAAAATACATTTAAAACCCCGGGAACCCTCACAAACATCGATTTAACTATTTTCTTTAGTATAAACCAGGGCGGGACAACCTGGTTGCAAATGTTTTGAGGAGGAAAACCCACGCGTAAGTTGCCATCCGAGGAGTTGTTTTTGAATTTGACGTGGTACGAGGATTACAAGCTACAAACTTTGTTTCCTTATACCAACGTCATCAATAGTTTTATTGGGTTGTCGCCTTTTCAGATTGTGTAAGCACGTTCCCTTCTATCTCCGTCGTCTTGGTTGAGCTACAACCAACTGTTCCAGTTAGCCTTTCTGCGAGTGATTTTGAGACCCGCCTTCCGCATGTATATGCCTTTTACAAGGGGCACGTGAACTTCCATTGGAGAGAGATCAATTCTAGTCCCAAGGACCTATTGATTGTGTATTTGTGGAAGGAGGGACGTCAAGCCATATGTATAAATGGCATATGCAACGTTATAGACCATTTCTTGTAGTGCATTGTTGTGGAGACAATGTATATCAGCTTGCCATTCTTGATAGTATGAGACTACATTCTGACACTTAACTTTTCCGACATTACACCTTTTTGCGGTTCACATGTACCTCCTATTCCACTTCCTACCCATTCAGTGCAGCTAATGCACTCAGTTGTTGATCGCATAGAAGGGATTCTGGATCAAGAGAAGATTAGTTCACCGACCAGGATGATTCGATATTTGGTGCAATGGTCAAGTTGTTCTCCCGATGAAGATACCTGGATCTCTCGAGGCCACATTTCAGCGTATCAATCTTGAAGACCAGTTTGGTGCTCATAAGGATCCACCACCACTTAGGGAGGGAAAGGGATATAGGAGCGTAGAGGTTTTCCATTTTAGTTTATTTATTCCTTCATTTTCAGTTAGGGGGGTATTTATGTCCATAGGGTTTAAGTCTATAGAAGGGAGCTAACAGCTCATTTTCTTTCCGTTGTACACTTTATGATATTTTGGCTGTTGCTCTTGATCGATTGACAGAAGATTTTTTTTACCCAACGACTATCATCATGTGCGTGTAAGTTAAATCCGTTGCGTTTACATCAGAAATGCATTGCCAGTCTTCAAATTATGGAAAAGAGAGTTTGGAATGGGCAGAATACCTGCAAGCTTTACAGTGAACAGTCCAAAAATTTGTGGGCAGATACCCCCTAGAATGGCATTTCTTCCTGGGGAAAATTAGAAATGGTGAATTCAACTTCAGAAGTGGGAAAGAGAAATTAAGGCACAAATTAGGCGACATGCTCAAGGATATAATAATTACATATTTCAAGAAGACATTTTTACCTTTTAATGGGGTATCTTTAAAATCAGACCAGAACTTCTTAAATTTATCAATAACATCGTCAGTGATATTTATGTCTGACCTTAGCTCATTTGTTCTCCTGAAAACAAGCAGCCTTATAAAGAGAACTGTACAACAGAGAAAGCGATTTCATCTTCAATCAATTCACGTACACGCGCGCGTAGACACACACACACATATAGAGAGAGAGAGAGAGAGACGGAGAGAGAGAGAAACTATTATACCGTTATAAGGTTGCACTAGGTT
The DNA here is from genome assembly GCA_949130495.1 of Sambucus nigra. Lineage (NCBI taxonomy): Eukaryota > Viridiplantae > Streptophyta > Magnoliopsida > Dipsacales > Adoxaceae > Sambucus > Sambucus nigra. Next base: position 198,188,621 of record OX422212.1, read on the forward strand.
ACAGAAACACCAAAATCTGTCTTGTGAGGAAGACATTGAGAATATAAAATGTAATAGATTTAGCAGTGACTACATATATATGGCTACTATATGAAAAGCATAGCTAGATAGAAGCAATAGGAATATCTTTATGGGAGGTAGGAAGCGGTATGAGAAAGATTAAAGTTTTTGACATCATTACAGAATTTTTTAATCAGTAGAGTAGATATATACAATAGCATTCTGCACACGTTATGCGTGTGCAAACAGAAACTTATATTAGTGGGTAGTTTTCTTTTCGAAACCTATTGGTGGGCAGTTCTCTTCTTGAATAATTATGTAACTGCATGTAAAGAAAGTAAGTGGCTTAGTAGGGAATTAAAATATTGGAGTCAGAACTGTTCCTCTAATAGAGGAAGGCGTGTTAGCTTTCAATATATATATATATATATAATGAATGATCGCAAAGGGGGAAAACCCATGTATACAAGATATACTACTAATGAGGGAATCACAAATGAAAAGTGCCCCAGCATAAATTCTTAGGACTCAGAAAAAACTACAAATCTATGACCCTTCGTCAAAAGAATCCAAAAAATTTACAAAAAGAAAGAACCCATAAACAAAAATTGGAAATTCCTAGAAAGAAGCTCTTCTACTTCAAAGCACCACATATTCTGCTCTTGATAAATGACCCACATGATGCATAGAGGCAGGCCTGTAAATGAGTTGGACCCAGATTTGGGGTGGCCCAAATTCGTTCATTAAGCACTTCGCTTAATCAGGTCCAGATCCGAATCTGAATCTTTGTTGGATCTATAATACCGGATCGCATCCGTATGCGAATTTATTTCTTTATTTATATTTTATTTTATCCATCTTTTTTTATCTTTAGTTCCGATTTAAGGTATATTTTCATGTCTAATATAATTTTGTGTCAATCAGGTTATGTGCGGACCACCCATGCAGGACCAATTTTTTAAATTGCTAAAAATTTGGTTCTTTTGATCCTTTTTGTCAAATATAATCTCCATAGTGAGGAAATCTGACATGAACTACACGTCAATGACCTAAAAATCAAGACAATATGATTTCCAGAGAGAAACAAAAGAGTTCTTATATTTCAAGAATTGGAGAATGAGTACAAAATGAGAATACAAGACTATTTATATGAAAGATATTACTTGCTAATCAAGTAATACGTAAAATGACTAAAGGACTAAACTAAGAAATAAAGAATTCCTAATTAGTCCCAAACATGCTCGGAAACTAATTAAGGAAGGAAAAGGCCTAAAAAGAACTAAAAATAGAAAATACAATGGAAATAAAAGGAAAAAGAAATGGATCCCCATCACTCTCCTCCACTCAAAAAGAGTTCGTTCACGAACTCAAAGGGGAAGACCAACTGAGTCACCCTCTAAAACTGTAATCAATGCATGGCCAGGGGAATGCTCGATCTTATCGAGATACTCTGGTGGCTGACCCATCGCTAACAGGCTTGGCGACGTGGCAGATGGCAATCTGAAGGTCGGTGTCCCACGGTGCTACAATTAAAGCACCGAAATGTGGGAGGGCCTGTATGGATCGCAGCGAAAGCGCTAGTAACTGGAGTAATGGCAGAAGATGTCAAGGCTGATGCCGCAGGAGTAATAAAACTCAAGGAAGGTGGAGGTCGGGATGCTGGAGCGGCCATCAGGGCTGCATGATAGGCCTCGACCTTAGTAGCATACTCAACCGCCTTCAAAAAGTTCGGTATCTCTCTCAATCCAAGGTCGTGTCAAATATGTGGTTGGAGTCCTAGAATGTAAAGGTTGATTCACTGATCCTCCGTCTCGGCAGGCGAGCTCTAATGCAGAGGAGCTGGAACTGCTCAGTATACTCTACTACCGAAGACGTATCCTGCTGGAGAGACTGAATGCTCGTAAAGAGGTCTCGCTCGTATGTCGAGGGTATAAAGGAGGCCTGAAGAGCGGCCTTAAGGTCGAGCCATTCCTGGATAGGAGGGAGTCATGTAGCCGTCCTATGATAGCAGAGGTCATTCCACCAAACTCGGGTAAAGCCCTAAGATTTTGTGGCAGCTAAAAGAACACATGAACGGCACTGAACTCGCTTGTAATCGAAAACTGTCTCCATAGTGGCGAGCCAATCGGTCACATCATCCGGGGAAAATCTACCATCGAACATAGGAATATCTATGCGGATATCCCTATGGAGACTCCGTGAAAGTAACCGGAGTGCTAATGAGAGTGGGTCTCCAACCTGATGAGCTCTCAAGCCCATCACATCACCTGGTGCAGGTGCAACATAATCAATGGGGTCTGGTGACATCTTTATAGGTGGTGGGAGAGGAGGAGGATCATGTGGGGCCATGGGAGGTGCTCGGGGACCACGCTGAGGGACACGTGGCAATTAGGTGACCACGTTCTCCACAATAGAAGCACTGACGGTCCCGTAGTAGAATGGGGCGATGGGTGCTGGGTGGGGGAATCCACTCGAAGATGCTACGGTGAGTATCCCCGGCGTTAGAGGAGGAAGAGGAATCGATGCAAAGTAGAGAGAGGTCATGATGGGAGGGTGTGTGATGTGATGATGGGGGGGGTATGTGTGGTGGTGCGTGGGGATGCAAACACGGATCAATATTTTGATATTCAAAAACACCAAAATCATATTGGTCGGGTGCTTCGGGTGGTCGAAGAGGGTTGAGATTGGGTGGATGGTTGAGGGGAATTGTGTTTGGGATTTCGAGCAACTCGGGTAGGGTTAATTTTTGGGTGGGTGCACATTCTTGGGTAAAATTAGGATTTGAATTTTGGTTAAAAAAATGATAATGGGGTCCGGGTTCAGATTGGGCTTTACGATCGGGGTCGGAATGTACACAATGTGGTTCTTGAACTAGGGTTTCTATTAGGAAAACAGGTACATGACTTTTTTTTGTGTTGGTGGGGTAGAAATGAGGGTTTTGAATACCGGGATGGGCAAAATGTGAGATGGAAAAGGATTGGACAGCCCGCCGGTGGTTTTTTTGTGTCGAATTTGGAATAGCAGCAAGGCATTATCGATTGGGGGTAGAGGAGTCAAAACCGGCCACCGGATTGAAGGCAGGAGGTGTATCTGGGTTGTCCGCAGCCCCTGCTTCAATTTTTTGTGATGTATGTTGTCGGCAGCCCCTGCTTCAGACATGGGAATGCCTTCGGGTTGCTTTCCGGCTCTTCGGGTACCTTCTTGAGGGTGATTTGGTACTAGGGTTTCATGGGAGGGATTAGGGTTTTGAGATTTGGCAAGAAGTTGGATGATGGTGGCTATTTGATCTTTAATTCTGGTATGTTTTCTTCCATTCTTGAATTTTTTTCTCGTAACTCTTGGATAATCTCCTCTTGAATCCGCGTCATCTTTTTCGGAGGCATTGAGAATGTACTGCACGATTTTGTTGGTTGTCTACACCGATACACACTAACACCAATGTTTAGAGCGACACCCGCTCTGATCCAAATTTAACGTGAACTACACATCAATGACCTAAAAATCAAGACAATATGATTTCTAGAGAGAGAAACAAAAGAGTTCTTATATTTCAAGAATTGGATAATGAGTACAAAATGAGAATACAAGACTATTTATATGAAAGATATAACTTGCTAACCAAGTAATTGCTAAATGACTAAAGGATTAACTAAGAAATAAAAGAATTCCTAATTAGTCCCAAACATGCTTGGAAACTAATGAAGGAAGGAAAAGGCCTAAAAAGAACTAAAAATAGAAAATACAATGGAAATAAAAGGACAATGAAATGGATCCCCATCAAAATCATCTCCAAAAAAAATCATTTTGTAAGTGGGTGAGATGATCATCAAGGTTTCATCAACCGAAAATGAACATATATGTCACTTTTGCAGCTCACCCAATTCTGGGTTGATCATCTCCATACCAAGGAGATTATCTCCAAAAAAATATGAAAATTTCATTTTTTTAGCATTTTAAAATTTTAGTTAGCAAGGAAGGTCTACACGTTCCGCTATATCCACGATATCTATATATATATGTGTATGTATGTATGTATGTATGTATGTATGTATGTATGTATGTATGTAACCGTGCGAACCATTCATGCAGACCACTTTTGTAAAATACTAAACTATTGGATTTTGGGTAAGACACTAAACTATCATGAAAAAAATAAATGCAAATTGGGTAAGATGATCATCAAAATTTTGAATGGTAAGATATGTATATAAATATTAAACTTTCATTTCACCCACTTCTGGATTGAATTTGTAGATAATCTCTTCACTGTGAAGATCATCTCCACCAAATTGGGTTAAAAAAATTATTTTTAGTATTTCAAAAAAATTGGTCCGCACAAGAGCTTGATTATACTTGATCGGATCAGGTCGTTAACACGCCAGTGTAGGTTAGATCTTTCCTCAATCCATTTAATAATCACGTAAACAGGTTTCAAGTAATCGAAATTTGATATAATCCAGATCCGGAGAAACGGACAAGGAAGACAAATACGCCCAAGATGAAGGTGAAAATTCAATCTTCTCCCAAATAGCTTTCCCTATCAAGCTTTTTGCCTTAAAAATTCTCACATTACTCTCATTCCAGATTATCCGGAAAAAAAAAAAGCCATAACAATGCACCTCCACAAATGTCGCCGCTATCGGTTCCATTATATTCCTCAATGTTGACATATAATAATCAAAGGAAGAAGTAACATTCTAATACCAGATTTTACAAAAAAAAAACTTTAATTCTTCTGTTGCAGCTAGGGTGATAATAAAATCTTTATTGAACCAAAATAAAAGGAAAAATGTCAGTTACCTCACATCATTAGCAACTAGTACAGGATCAAGATCGCATCGGACATCCTTTATATCCGGGGACCATTTTGCTGTCAAAATCCCTGTAACAATCACATCATCTGGAAATAATTTTTTTTTAAAGTCAGTAACCTCATCTAACAAAAGAAATACACATAAAAGCAAAGATTATAAAATTGCAACTCTTTAATGGGGGGTGGGGTCTTGTGCCATCCCATTGGCAATCTGGAAGTCTAGGCTTGAAAGCAATTCTATTTATAAACATTTATAAATTTTCTCACACAGTAAAACAGAACTTTGTCTACTTATTTCTGAATTGTCATAGTTACAAACATAGAATATTATTGTAAAGTAGTATTTCAAATATTTGGAATATAAGAACATGAGATATGAGGATGTGGTACCTCCAGCTTTAACAATGTCAACCAGATCATCCTTCAGAATGACAGGAATTGAACGAGGGATAGCCCCAACGCCCAATATCTGCGTATGTTCTTGAATTTTTATTTCCTGATAGTCATGGCATACTTTGTTCCCTTCTAGAAGCTGAAAACTGGTGCTTTCACAAAATTTGGGATTCTGTTATTATCAAACGGCAATTTAATATGCAACACCAAAAGAACAGCAAAACAAATATCAAACTACATGAAAAGAAATGAGAAACATCCTTTAAAGTAATAAAAATATCCTTTAAAACTCATCCAGACAAAGAAAGCTAAAAAGTAAAAAGGCGATACCTATAAAAACAGGTAACAAAATTCACTCATTTATCCACTTTAGTCTTTTTTTCATGTCACAACCATCGAACTATAGTTTGTTATCACTGTTGACATTTCCATACAAAAAAATTAACAAAATTATTTTTTTTTTTTTCGGGAAACAAGAGACTGAAATAAAAGTTACATGGACAAAGTGAACCAGCAGTCCACTTTGATAACAAAAAGCAAGAATAGCTGTACAAAACTTCTTTAGACAAAACAATATAATCAAGAAAACCAAAACAGCAACAATCCTCTTGAACTAAACCTTCTCTAGCTTGCAATTCTAGCCGAAACCACATTCTTCCCGCACAAACAAAACAGATTCAAAAGAATATTTTTAAAAGGTTTAAACATCGATGCCCACAATGAAGCTATAAACTTAGCCTTTTCCCACACCCATTCTTTACTTTCTTCTTTGTCATCAAGTATATGTGTAGGAGGATAGTGTGACTGGGGTCTGGTAAAATACTGAATCGGGTGAAGCGTGACCCACTCCAATGGACGTTGCCTTCAAGGTTCTCAAGAACTTTTGAAGCAGCTTCTAGTAAATCCTTCTCCTTTTGGTAAAAATGGAACTCAAGCTAGAGCTCCCTCCCTGTAAGAAGATGAACTTCACAACAATAATGGTAACTTTTCTCAAGAAGAACTCTCGAGAGTGATGGTTGTCAGTGGGGTGTGAAAGAACAAAGCACTTAGCACTAGAGAGAGAGAGAGAGTAGGGAGAGAATACTAGGAGGTCTTGGTGTGATTTTGACAGATTAACGGTGCTATTGAGGTTTTCTATCTCTATCTTGACCTTACCCAGGGTCCTATTTATACTTGCGCACTAGGATTGAGTTGGCACTTTTGGGCACCAAAACTGTGAGGGTTGGTGAGGGACAAGGTCTGAAATGTACCATTTGTCCCTACCTATATGCAGCAGCATGTCCCCTCTAATAGGTGTCATCTGGTGCATACCAAAGTCAAAAAGCAAATATATCTCCTAATGGGGACAAAAAATCCGATTTGGTAAATATCTTTTAAAACGGTAACTTGTGGTTCAAACTTTGTAAACTTGAGGGGGGACTCAAGGCATACCTCCTCTAAAATCTTTGTATGCTTAAGGGGGGGTCTTGAGGACCCCTTCTAAAATCACTTTTCTTGAGAGGGGGCCTAGGGGCCCTCTCATTTAAAATCATTTTATAAAAAAGTTCTTTTCTTATGAGCAACCTCTTGGTTGCTCACTTCGATTATGATTGGGCGTGATCTGTGTAAGAACTGGGTGACCCCTAGGGTCTCATCTACTAGTATTCTCTCAATCTTAAAGTGCTTAGTGGTTGAGCTTGCTCAACAAACCTTGTTCCTCAGCCGCCAAGCCAAAACTCCCAAGAGATCCCAACTTACCTATTTGAGCCCTGCTTGCTCAACTATGCTACCTGTACAAAAAAATAAATATTAATATTTTTATTCTTTAAAAGAATAATCTTTCATGATGAGGGGTTGCTCCTGGAAGCCCCTTCCTTATCCTGGCCTGTTTTCTAGAAGCTGGGGGACCTTGAGGGTTCCGCGTTCAATATTTTCTGGAAGCTGAGGGGGAGAATCTTGAGGGTTCCTCACCCAATATTTTCTGGAAGCTGAGGGACCTTAAGGGTTCTGCGTACCATATTTAGGTCGAAGTTGAGGGACCTTGAGGGTTCCGCGTCCCATATTTTCTGGAAGCTGAGGGACCTTGATGGTTCCGCGTCCCATATTTTTTGGAAGCTAAGGGAGAGAACCTTGAGAGTTTCGCATCCCACGTTTTCTGGAAGCTGAAGGACCTTGAGGGTTCCGCATCCCATATTTTCTGGAAGCTGAGGGGGAGGACCTTAACTGCTCCTCGCCCCAACACTTTCTGGAAGCTGAGGAACCTTGAGGGTTCTGTGTCCCATATTTTCTGGAAGCTAAGGGGGAGGACCTTGACTGCTCCTCGCCCCAACATTTTCTGGAAGCTGAGGGGAAGGACCTTGGCCGCTCCTCGCCCCAACATTTTCTGGAAGCTGAGGGGGGAGGGCCCTGAGGGTCGCTCGCCCCAAAATATAGTGGGCAAGCTTAAAACACCCTTCTACAATATGATTATTCATTTCAAATCATATGTAACAATATATCACTACTACAATACATGTCCATAAGCATGCAACTTTGTTGCCCTCCCAAAAATCTCTCGTATTACAAAGCAAGATATCCATTGGTTTACAAGGAAGAGCTCGTAATATCAACAATTTCTCAAACACCTTAATCCACGAGAATCTAACAAAAAGAACAATGAAGTAAAATGTGCTGCAGATTCTCCTCTTTGTCTTTACACAGAGAAAACCAATATGGGGAAAGACTACAATTGAGTCGTCTCCGCAAGTGTTTACCTATTTCATGGGCCACTTACCCCCAAAAACCTTAACTTTGGAAGAATCCCAGCTGCCCAAATCAAATCACTATGTACAAAAGAAGTAATTGATGTGATGTATATTTATGACACGTGGCGCAAGGAGGCGGATCTGAGAGACAATTTTCATTTTTAATTGTATTTTAATTTATTTTCTAATAGTAAAATAAATTAATATTCCTTTGGAATATTCTAGGTTAGGGTATTTTGGTCATGCTAGGCTCTTTACTTGGCCTCTGAATATAGCTTGGAGTTATTTTTGTCTTTTGTTTCTTTTGTCCTTTTTAGTCTTTCAGCTTTTAGAGTTAGCCTGACTAGCAAGCGAAACTCACCCTATAAATAAGGCCTTTGGCCCCCATTTGTAATGACAACTTGACTTTGACCTTTATAAATGAAGAATTAGAGAGAGTTTCCACTATTTTATCGTTATTTTTATTGTTGTTTAGTGTAATTAATTCGCTTCCGCTACCTATTACACATCAAATTGGTATCACAAATGTTCGCTCTTGGTGTGTTTTTGTATTAAGTGATGTACGAAGCCCGATCCGAGTTATAGCTTCAACTCAGAACAACCGTTCGGCGATAAATGTTCCCATGGCAGCCGGGTTTGTGATCGAAATCCCAAAAATCGATAAACTATCCGACGAAAAATTGTTACAAAAAATGGACCTTAACCCGAGAGCGCGGTGGAGCCGCTATGAGCGGGCCTAAGAAGTTATCGCCGTCGCACAACCACAACCACCGCCGCCAACCTGTTGTGGCGGCCCTCCGGGGGTCCTTTAGTACACACCAAACCCCAGAACTGAGATGAAATCCCCAATTCAGCGTCGGATGTCTCCTACGGTCGTCATTCCGGCCCTTCGCTGAAGCCACTAACCCTAACCAAACCCAGATCCGACCTTGCCTCACCCACTTTACCCTCATGCAGAACCTAACCCCAACCATCCCCCATCACTTCTATTTCCATCCAGATCCAAGGTCGGAACTCTCTATTAGAGCTGTCAGCAACCTCCGACCGTTAATTCCCTTCATTCGGCGCCGATAAGAAGTATTTTCGACCAAATCCAATCTGAATTTAAATCTCAACCAGTAGCCGCGACCCCCCAACCTTCGAACCACTTTTAACGTGCCTCCTCCCTCATCCCGACACCAACCGCTCAGATCTGACTCAACAGAGAGGTGGCAGCCTTCACTGGAGCTAGGCGACCAGGGCCGAAGGGAAGCGAGTCCGATCGAAGGACCGGTGAGGTGAGAAGAAGCTTCAGCCATCACCCGTAGCAGTTCGCGACGCCCGATCCGAAACCGCCCTGACTTCTTGAAGGCAAGAGCCAATCCGACCTCCGATGAAGATCTCCGACCACAATCGGGGGTTGTCCGATCGTCGGCCACTTCCAAGGTGAGTGGGGTGAGTGGAGAGGCAGCTAGGGTCTGTCAAGAGAAGAGGGAGGCCAAAGGTTATGGACTAGAGTTTTATTTGGGCTCAAATAAAGAAGCGAAAGTTGCTGCCATTTATAAAAATGCCCCTATTCCTTTTATTCCCTCTTCCACTTGCCAAAATTACCCCACTAACACCAAACCTTTTCAAACAACCCATTTAATTGTTGATTTTAATGGGGTTGAGAAATTTGGGCAGCCCCCAATTTCAAAAAGTTTGAAAATATTTTATTTGGGCCCCAAAATTTTTAGAAAATTTATTTTTCACCCCCAACAAAAGTTTAAAAAATATTTTCCAAATATTTATTTTGTTGGCACGGGCTCATTCAATTTCCCCACACTCGAGGACAAGCTTTTTCAAAGGAAGAGAGAGTGATGTATATTGATGACACGTGGTGCAAGGAGGTGGAACCGAAAGACAATTTTCATTTTTAATTATGTTTTATTCTATTTTTTATTAGTAAAATAAATGGATATTCTAGGTTAGGGTGTTTTTGTATTTTAGTCATGTTAGGATCTTTACCTGGCCTCCAAGTATAACTGATGTGAATTTGGGTGCGGAAGCGTAAAAGAAGTTATCTACACAACAACTATACTACAGAACAACTAAACTAAAGAAATGAAATGGGTTTCTTTCTCTCTCTATTCTCTATTCTCAATATTTAAAGTTAAGTACAAATGAGGGCCAAGGGGCCTATTTATAGGAAGAGTTAGCTTGCTAATCAAGCTAATACCCAAAAAGACTAAAAAAAGTAACTAATATCTAAAAATGACATATTAGTCCCAAACATACTTGGAAACTAATTAAGCTCTAAAAAGAAAGGGAAAATTACAATATAATGCAAAAAAATATTAAAATAAACCCTAATTCTCATCATTCTCCCCTACTTGAGAGAGCTCGTCTCGAGCGACAAAAATGTGTGTGAGGGCAACATCCGGGGGCTCCCCTAATTGAAAGGGAAGTCGTCCTTTAAAGCATCCCACTTAACGACTTGCAAAATAGCCTTGAAGAGAAACCACAAATTTACGCCATGGCCGAGGAATAGGAAGTCAACCTCTAATCCGTCCACATGAAGAGCCAACACGAGATCGACACGGAGAAGGCCATTGATGCCAAATTTGATCCAAATTACCCGTGATGAGCCTCCTTATCATCAAATCATGTAAAAGAGGCGTGGAGCACTCCTCACAAGGAACCCAAAAAGGATCCACAAATCCCACACCAATCGTGATCTCCTCACGCAACATATACTCCTCAAAGGAAACAACCACCGAACCATAATCACAAAGCTCATCATCGTGACCAAAAAGGGGAAACAAATCCGTCAAAGCAAATACTTCCACCTCGCGATAGTGAGTGCGAGTCTCCCAATCGTCTTCAACAAATAAATCAAAAAAATCACACAAAAAGTACTCATCATCTTCTACCCCAAAGATAGGAATGAAGTCCACAATCTCAAATGTCTCCAAATCCCTATATCAAGTACGAGTGAGCCATCCATCCTCCTCGAATATGGAAAAAAGTCACAAGAAAGGAACTCGGAGTCACTAACAAGCATCGTTTGGGTCTAAAGAACCTCGGAGACATCCTCGTGAAGTATATCCGAAGAGATAGTATCATCGGTGTGTGCCGGAATGGCTTCGGATGTAGTAGGAGGGGCACCGGTAGACAAGTACTCCAAATATGGGACCAAGTACCTCGCTCGTGCACGTACCCATTGTTCACGTGCCATCTCCATCTCAAAATACTTGGCTCGACACCTATTTAGGTGTTGACGGTACATCTCATACTACCCGATGGAATAAGCACTGTATGCTAATGTGTGAAGCTTTTGAGATAAATATGACTCCATCTTGGCGCAAGAGTTTTGAAGACTTTGGAGTTCCTTGATAATGGCACAACTAACCTTGTCAAAATCGGCACATGCATTCATATCGAGCCTGTATTTGGTACCATCCCATGATAATTTGGAAGAAATGTATTCTTGGGGTGGGGGAAAGATGAAATCGTAGGGTCTTGATAGATTTGGGGCAAATTGGGGAGTAGTGTGTTGAAGAGGTCCAGGTGGTGGAAAAGTTTGATTAGGGTTTTTAGATGGAGTGGGTTTTAGGGTTTCGTGAGGATGGGGAAGGTAGGGTTTGTAATTAAAATGGTTAGGGTTTGGATTGGAATCATTTTTGGAGTCAATTTCTGAATTGGAGCATTTAATTGGGATTATGGCTGATCTTGGAAAGCTTTTCAATGTCATTGGATGTGGGACGACATATTTTTTTTTAGCACGTACTCTGCAGCAGCCCCTAGGGTTTCGGAATAGGCTGATGGGCTTTCTTGGGCCACCGTGAGAGTCGTCGACCCCTTTTCTTGACAAACCCGCTGATGTCTGAGGAGGGCGGTGGAAATAGGAGTGCGTCCGGACTGTTTCTGATGTCCAGGGTTGGCGAACAGGGGTTTGGGGCTCTTGGGTTGGTCGTCCGCCAAGGGGTTAGGTCGGCTAGAGTTTTCGAGTTGATTTCCGGTGGGTTTAGATTGGTTAGGGACAACCATGGGAGTTTCTAGGGGTTTGGTTAGGGTATTAGGGTTTGGGTGGCGGCAAAAGGTGGTGATGACAGGGGCTGGTCGGTGGAAGGTCGTTTGAGAGGTGGAGTGGTGGTGTGTAGTGGTGGTAGTATGGTGACATTGGTGGTAAGATGGGGGTGGAATGGGTTATGGTTTGGGTAATGGGCCGTTAGGGTTTCGATGGTGGGATTTGTTGTACGTAGAATGAAGTCGGAGTGGTCCCATCCTGAATCTGACTCGTATTTGATAATCATCCTCGCGCCAAAAACAAGCGCAGCTCTGATACCAATTTGATGTGAATTTGGGTGTGGAAGCATAAAAGAAGAAGTTATCTACACAACAACAACAACAACTAAATTAAAGAAATGAAATGGGTTTGTTTCTCTCTCTATTCTCTATTCTCAATATTCAAAGTTAAGTACAAATGAGGGCAAAGGGGTCTATTTATAGGAAGAGTTAGCTTGCTAATCAAGCTAATACCCAAAATGACTAAAAAAATAGCTAATATCTAAAAATGACATATAAGTCCCAAACATATTTGGAAACTAATTAAGCTCTAAAAAGAAAGGAAAAATTACAAGAAAATGCAAGAAAATATTAATATAAACCCAAATTCTCATCAATGGCTAGGGGGTATTTTTGTATTTTGTTTATTTTATCATTTTTAGTCTTTCAGCTTTTAGGGTTAGCTTGACTAGCATGCTAACCTCACCCTATAAATAAATAAGGCCTTTGGCCCGCATTTGTAATGGCAACTTGACTTTAATAAATGAAGAATTATAGAGAGAGTTTTCTCTATTTTATAAGGTAATTAATACGCTTCCGCTACCCATTTACATATCACGATGAGTTATCACAAAGATAATGAATATATGATTTACAAGAGAATCCTTCATTATGTAGCACCCATTTCATCTTGTCACTAACACCCTCGCGAATACATACCCCATCAACAATACCCAATAAGGTTATAAAATCCTCCGTCTCGACGTCATTGATATTTCTACAAAAAGATAGATTCCAAGAGGTCGTAGAATTAAAGTTCAAAAAAGCAATGGATACGATATGACAATTTTTATTCAATGATGAATTATATACACAAGGAGACAACGTTTGGAATGAAGTCCTCCCCCTCCCCCCAAAAAAATAATAAATAAATCTTCCTAAAATCGAGTGCTCTTACCATCTCCTACTTCCAACGAGACGCACTTGAGAAAGGAGTCGATGCCTTGGGATATAAATTTCCAAGCGCTTCTTAGGGTACCTCTCACCACTCTCACCCATTCAAGTTCAATCCGTATTTTTGTTCGATAATAGCACACCACGAAGAATCTCTCTCTAGAGGGAATCTCCACAACCACTTGGCCAATAAGGCTTTATTTTTCAAAATTACGTTTCCTATTATCAACCCCCTCCCTTCTTGTTTTTAGGTTTAGTTACCTCCTTCCAATCAATTAAATGGTCATGTCTGCCCTCACCCTACCCTTCCCAGAAAAAGTTTCTCATACGTTTCTCAATTAGTTTTGCAATTTTGATCAGAAGTTAGAAAATAGACAAAAAATAAATTGGAATACTGTGAAGGATCGAGGCTAATAAAGTCAATCTCCCCCCTCTCGACAAACAACCTTTTTTCCATTTGATATGTTAATTTTATCCATGACCGGACTCCAAAAACTCAAATCATTCGGGATCTCACCTAGCCGAAGACCCAAGTTAGACATAGGCCAAGCCTCTCCCCCGCACCCAATTGTACTAGCCAATTCTTCCACCTCCTCAGGGTGACACATTTATCCCCACCACTTTGTTTTCGTTCAAATTAACCATAAGACCCAAAATTTCACAATTAATAGAAATGAAGGCACTAAATTATCAAATTTGCTACTGTCCCGCGAAGAAAAAAAGATAGTATCATCCGCAAATTGCAAGTGTAAGACCTCAATCATGTCCCTTCCAATTTTAAATCCTTCCACCACCTCACACCCTCTAGATTTGTTCATAAAACGACTCAGAACATCCACCATCAAAGCAAAAAGGAAAGGGGATAGTGGGTCCCCTTGTCTAAGGCCTCTTCCCTATAAATTTCCCTCTTGGTCGCCAATTAGTAAATACCGAAAAGTTTACCGAACTAATACACCCTGGAATCAGTTTTCTTAATCTACTAAAAAAAAAACTTTATTTTCCATCACATAATCAAGGAACTTCCAATCCACAGTCTACTTCTATTAATTTTCTGAATTGGTATTAATTTATTTATTTATTTTCTCAAACAAGGTAATTCTTATATACTGAAATAATTTCACTAACTTTAATCTAAACAGAGTAGTGTGTTTATCTTCTTCAATTGTCCAGCGACAACGCCGGTGAACTAAAATAATTCTGGAACTGCAAAAAATTGCTGCAACAGGAGAATGTCTTCTCAAATCACCATTTGATATTGTAAGATAGCCCTCAAATCACCATTTGTTCAACATCTGGGTTTGATACGGTAATAAAACTCCAAATTTACTGGGAATTAAAGATACATAATACTGTTGAGATATGAACACTGGTGGGAGAGCCAATCTGATCAAACACTAAATCAACACATCTCCAAAATGAGATTCAAATCATTAAAATGCATTTCTATTTTTGAGATCATTAAGAGTTTCTCCATCAAAAATTCAGTATATACACTTGTTTATGTACATATTTCTACCTTCGATTGGGTCTCTATGTGTATATACACATGTATAGCAAATCGAAGTTGCAGAGATCATGTGTTGGCTGTACGAGAGAGTAGAGAGAAAAGAGATGGTGGCCGCCGGAGATTCGGCTGGAGGCGAAAACGGTTCCCGCGAGAATGCTGTAAGAAAATAGGGTTTAATGGATGGGGGTGAATTTCGCAATTCAGAGGGTGTTAAGCAATATTAAGTGTCATCATCTAATTTACCATATCATCATCTTCACCTTGGTCTGGTACAATTAGAGTCATATCAGGCTTCAATTATCCACGTCATAATCCCGCTAATTTTTATAGAAGTTTCAGTTAATGGTGAAACCAAAATGGAAGTTCAATGCTTCTTTTGTGGTGCCCAGGGTGGAGGGTGGGGGTGGGGGGTAGAGTCTATAGACTAAAATGGGAAGATGAGTAAAGTTCTTTAACTATTTTCATAATTATCCCAAGTGAAATTGCAGACCTCCACTCAACGAAAACTTTTTCCAAATAATGGCATATATACAAAAAATATATACTCCCCCCATCCCAAACTAATAGTCGTCGTTTGAAAGTCAGACAGTAAAAAAATTATCAATTTATCATCCAAAACCGATGAATACCTTTAAATGACAGACCTGGATCACTCCTCTTATAGGTATTGTTCAGATGGGTAACTTTGTAATCTCACATCGTTTTATATATTATTTTTAGAAAGAGCACTACTAATTTGGGATGGACTAAAAGTGAAAGTAGGACTATTAATTTGGGAAGGAGCAAGAGTTTCAATTCTATTATTCTAATTTTAAAGTGACAGAATTAAAAGCATCACTATGGTATCAAGCTGTAGATTGTGTGAATATTAATATAGGTCACTCAAAAACCGAAAGACGTAACCACTACACTGCTCTAGTCTGACTGCGTTTTAACTTTGGAAACCACTGCAGCAGTGTGAGTGTGGTGTGCATATGCGAGTGCGGGTGTGTGTGTGCACATATATGGATGGAATACCACTTGGATAATGTATAGAATAACCTGGGAAGGGCAAGACGTTGGTTTGGGTATGGAATTTCTGGTTTCCAGCTCAGGATACACTTTGAACCTACACATGAACACTAGTCACTCATCAGATGATATAATAAGAATCTTAAATATATAATCATTACATTCCCAATATTCTAGTAAAAATTTAGCATCATTCAAAAATTTGTTGTTAACAAAATTTTAATCGATAACATTCAATAACGCCACCACAAAACAGGTAAAGCAATGCTACATCAACAATTGTCATGAAATTTTTAAATATTACACGAAGATATATTTTGAATGTCAACTTAGAAACTAGGTAATGATTGGAAGGTGAAGTTGGGACTTGTTAAGCCTATATTGATTTTGAACCAAGGACCTAATATTCGTATACCTACCGACACATGAGATGTTAAGCAGATATATTGTCACTGCTAAGAATGACAGGTCACCGTGGATGGGAAATAAAAATTCTAATTTCTCAATAAACGAATGTTACAAAAACATGTACACAAATCAGCTTATCATCAGATTGTTAATGTGAACTGGTCAACTGTGAGATGTGGCGCGTCTATTTGCTATTTAAAAAACAAAATTGTCCGATTAGTTTATAAGTTGAAGGGAAAGGAATGAACAAGAATCTTGTGAATTATTTAAGTTTGACAAGCACCAATTAGGATGCTACCTTATTCTCATTGGGGACTAAAACAATTTGCTGCAACTTTGCATGATTATTGAGTAGTTGGGCTTAGGAGTATGATGCAAGCCAAGCACATAATGTAGCTTGGACGAAACATAAGCTATACGCATCATAGAAAAAATACCATCACAAAGATTGACAACCAAAAACTCATGTTGCATGAAGCCCGTCTAAATTGCTTCAGCTTTGACCTCTTTTCAAAGTGGTAGAAATAACCCGATGGAAACATGTTATGTAGTAGTATAACAAGAAATACCAGAAGTGAAGGCCAGTGTGCCAAATTGGCAGGACGTAAACCACCCTATGGGTTACAAAATGGACCAGTAAGAGATGGAATTGCAAGCCACAAGTGCATCCCCGATTACAAGCAAAGACACCCAACTGCATTCACTTCTCAATATGTAAAGCAGAGATAAGTTTCTCGTAAGTAATGGAGAGACAGCTGATAACTGCTAAAAAAAACTCTTCTCCCAGAGTGCGGGAGAGCTTCTCTCTCTAAAATCGAGAGAGAAACAGAGTCTTCCATGGTTCTCACACTACATCTCTCTCTCTCTCTCAATGTTTTAAAAGGTGCGAGGCCGAGTTGAGGCGTTTTGTTTTTATGAGGCGAGGCTTAAGCCTCAAGGCGGACCGAGGCGTAAGCCTCATTTTTTTCCAAAAAAATCACTAAGAATGATATAAAAATAATAATTGAATAAGTAACAAAGTATGTATCATACCTATCATGAAAATAAAATGTGTAAAGTCGATCCCATAACACAATATAAATAATAACACCATCATATCATCATCATAATACATATTCTACCGTTAAGACAAAAGAAACCCATAATTAAAACCATAATTCTCAAGGACAAGATAGTCATCATCACCATCAACATAACCAAAAACAATTTTTCCAGCAATGGATCATCAAGTCATCACTATATAATAAGTAGTAAATCATCGTATCCTATGGCTGAGAAAATGGATAATATGCTTCATCTCCACCCCCATCCGCATCATCATCGCTTAAAGGATCATCCATGGAATAAAAAAACGAACCCGGCTTTCAAAAACTAAGAAAAACATGAAAAAAATAGAGAGATCAAGAAGAAGTTTTGCATGCTGAAAAGGAAGAAGGAAGAGAAATTACCAGTTGATTGAGGCCGGAAGAAGGAAATTTGATCTCCGGTGGAAAAAAAAAAAATTTGGTCTCCGGTTATGGCTTGCAAAAGAGTGAGGGAGGTTTATGTGGTGAGATAAGTACAGGTCTTACACTAAATGAATTTGGTCTCCTATAATTTTTTTCACGTGACTTTTTTTTTAACATTTAACCCGCTTTAACCATACAATTAGTGAGGCATAAGCCTTAACCGCCTCAAGGCGGAATACACCAAGGTGTAAGCCTCAGCCTTATGAGGCGTAAGCCTAAATAAAATACCCAAAGACGTAAGCCTCAAGGCTTTTTCCTCCCGCCTCGCCTCGAGGCGAGCCTCACCACGCCTTTTAAAACATTGCTCTTTATCTATTTATCTATCTATCTATATATATATAGAGAGAGAGAGAGGCGGGCTCATGTGCACACTAAAGTTTGCACACTAAGTTGCATATCATTTTTTTAAAATAGCAAAAAAAATATTTTTGACCTGATTTTTTTTTGTGTTCATTCCTTGAAATGTTTAAATATCACATAAAAAAATCAACTCAAAAAAACTTTTTTTGCTATTTTAAAAAAATTGGTCAAACTTTCGTAGCTTTTAAGCACTTTAAAATCTGCGAGTAATTGACCGATTTTTTTAAAATAGCAAAATAAGTTTTTTTGAGCTGATTTTTTTTATATGCGTTCCTTGAAATATTTAAATATCACACAAAAAAAAATCAGGTCAAAAATATTTTTTTTGCTATTTTAAAAAAATGATGTGCAAACTTTAGTGTGCACAGGAGCCTGCTTATATATATATATATATATATATATACACACACACGTATAAGTATATAAATATGCCATCTATAATTTCTTCTCTAAATCCTTTCTCTCCTCAAATCGTATTTGTGATACAACTCGGAACTATCTCTCCTCTGGATCTCCATTCTTTTCATCGAGCTTTAAGTCAGATCATGCGTATGTGTCGATTATGTTATTGGTGTTGTGATCTATGGAAGGGTAGGACAATGGAATTTGATTATGGTATACAGAATCCAATGCGATAGTTTATTTGTTGATAGCTTTGTAC
Source organism: Sambucus nigra (assembly GCA_949130495.1). Taxonomy (NCBI): domain Eukaryota; kingdom Viridiplantae; phylum Streptophyta; class Magnoliopsida; order Dipsacales; family Adoxaceae; genus Sambucus; species Sambucus nigra. Next base: position 198,207,204 of record OX422212.1, read on the forward strand.
GCCCGCATACGAGGGATCCTATCCTCCATAGTTATCAAAATACTAAGATTTGCAGTATGAATCATGTAGCGGATCTTAAATGAATATGAATCCTAGTGAATCTCATGATTCACGATACGATTTATGGTTGGATTCATACGATATGATTTGATTCAATAATAGTTAAATAGATTCTTCAATCATATATACTTATTTAGGGGTGTAAACAGATATTCAAAAATCCAAATTCGTTCGGTATTCAAATCCATTTTTTACGGATATGTATCCGAATATAAATCCAGAAGGGCGGATCTGATACAACTTTTAAATATCCGTGAGAAAAGAAAACGGATACTAATGTATCCGTCATGGATAATCCGTATCCTCTGTAATATTATCTATTATATATTATTTTAATTATATAGATATATTTCTAATTGATTATCTCGATCATTTTTGGAAAACCTTAAACTGTTAAATATGTAATGTATGAATAGAATAAAGAAAATTACACCTTTTCGTCTTTTGTCTTTATACTATCTTACACACGATATATTTATTTTACATTGATCTTCTTGTTATCAAAAGTCAATATAACTCTGGATATTCTCCCATTCGGTTAATATATCCACAACGATTCATAGATTACAGTCTTGCCAATGTAATGTAGTTAGGGCCCAATCTTATTGTTCATGTATTCACTAAAATGATTTTTCAAACTCTCATCGACCCTATATGAACTATTACAAGTCAATGAAGGGTCAATTAATACACATTAAATGTTGTCACTTGTTTGTAAGCCTCCTAAAATTTGATTCTCTATTTTTTATAGTCATATTCAATAAAATATTTTATCTATTTAGAATGTTGTGTAAAAAAATACTTTTATTAAGATTTAGAAAATTTTGACTTAATGCTTGATAAGCACAATGTATGTATATTAAATAATATAAACGGATACAGATATTATCCGAATCCGGGATATCCGAAAGGATACGGATAAGTATAGTTGTGTATACTATCCGAGCGGATAGGGATGAGGATACGGATAATGCATTTGTAAATAGATACGGACAATGCATTTGTAAATGGATATTGATAATGGATAGTATGGTATCCGCTCCGTGTCCATTTGTTTTACCCCCCCTACTAAAGTAAATATGACTATAGTGATTATGATCGTATCCATTGACTCGAAAAATAACAATGAATTATTTTGATTTCACTTGTGAATCAATATTTGTTGTAAGATTTATTAACTAAATTTGTTTTGGAAATTGATTTTTATTAACATTATACATAGTTTAATTTGGGTCAATGGTATTTCGATCATCTTCCCTTCAACTTTTTGTCCGTAATCAATATAATTTGTTATTAATTAATGATGATTAAGAGATAATGCATTTATATTGTGAGTTGCAAATCGGAGTATCAATAGGAATTTTAACTCACGTTTATCATGCAGGCAAATGGCTTACTATTGCAATAAGGATACTCAGTTAAGAAAGTGACATGCACACCCAAGATCCATGATGAAGTAACTAAAGAGATAACAAGATAGATACAACTTAAATCCAAAGTAAATAATAAAGTAAAGAGAAATCACACGTCAACAAAGCACAAGACAAGATGAGCATGGTTCACCAATATGTCTACATCCACATATCATGATGGCTTCCTTTCTTTCATTAAATCAACACTTAGGATAACAACTTCTCTCAAGCCTCACTATCTCTCAATGTGTATATAAGAGCATTCAATGATGAAAGTTGCTCAAGAACCTTATGTTAAATGACCTAAAACATGCTATTTATACATGTGAGCCCAAAAGGATGAAATGCCCAAAACCACCCTCATTAAAATCCACTTTTCACACATGTAGGCCCGTTCACTGTAGCCGTGGATTCCCAAATCCAAAAGTCCCCAAAACTCGACCCCAACCCACAACCTGTTCACTGCACCAAAGTACCACTTCCCTGCTAACATAAACGCTGGCTAATGTATTTTGAGCCAAATCTCCAACTTGCCGAGAGAATTCTACAACCCCCATACACCAACTCAATCATCGAAGTACACTACCCCCAATCAACCCCGAAGGCCTCAACATGTGGAACATTGATAAGTTTGAACAATGCTCAAATTTGACCCCTGGTACCACCTTCGTCAATATGTTGGTCGAGTTATCTTTGCATCAATTTTCTTCAAAATAACTCCACCATCATCGATAACCTTCTGTATGAAATGAAATCGAACATCAATATGCTAGGTCCTCCCATGATAAACTTGGTTTGTGGCCAAGTAGATAGCATTTTGGTTATCACAAAGCACCTCCACACAGTGCAATCAACGATTAGACTCTGAAGTCATAAGGCCTCTTTAATCTCTTTTTGTTGTCGCCATATATGGTCTTCGAGTGGACAAAGTAATCGTGGCATGCAAAATAGACATCCAAGTCTCCAGACCACTTGCTAATGTAAAAATATACCTGCATTATAGCGACACTTGTCTAATTCACCCACATAGTCCGAATTTACATACCCACACACATGTGACTTCTCAACCCTTTAGTACACAAGTCTCACATTAAGTAATTCCCGTAGTTACCGCAAAATCTACTTCACCACATTCCAATGCTCTTTGACTAATTTTGCCATATACCTACTCACAATGCTCACTGCTTAAATATATGTTCGAGTACAAACCATGGCATACATCACGCTACCCATCGCACTGGCATATGAAACTTAAGCCATATACTCCACACCATCCTCGATGCTCGGAGTCATCATAGTCGAAAGTCTGAAGTGTGCAGCCAAGGAAGTATTCACAGGCTTTGAATCATGCATCCCAAAACGTGCCGCAACCTTTTTTAGGTATTTGCCTTTTTGTGAGGCTCAACTTTTCATTCTTCCTCTAAACTAATCTCCATCCCGAGAATATTCTTAACTTTACCAAAGTCTTTCATTTCAAACACTTAGCTCGATTGAGCCTTCGCCTTGTCAATCTCTACTATGCTCATACAAGCCTATGAGTATATCATCAATGTACAAGAGTAAGTAAATGAAAGTACCATCCTCGAACCACTTGAAATAGACAAAATAATCAAAATCACTTATTGTGCCCACCATAAACATGTCAAATCGCTTGTAATACTATTGAGGCGATTGTTTCAACCAATACAAAGACTTCCGCAATTTACACAATTTTCTTTGCCAACAATCTTGAATTCGTCCGATTAAGATATATAAATCCCCTCCTCAGACAAGAATGTTGTTTTAACATCGAGTTGTTAAAACTCTGAGTCAAAATGTGCCACCATAGCCAATAGCACCGGAATGAAATTGTGTTCTACTATCGGAGCTCCCTTTTTGCAAAACCTTTGGCCACTAACCTTCCCTTGTAATGAACGTCGAAATCTGTAGTACCGTCTTTCTTAGCATAAATCCACTTGCAATCGATAGACCTCTTCCCCTTAGGCCCTTCACAAGCTCCCAAGTTTGGTTCTTCTGAACAGAATCAATCTCCTCACCCATGGCCACCTTCTATTACTACAATGAGTATCAATCATCGCCTCACGGTAAGTAAACGGCTCATTACCATAGACCAACAATGCATATGCAACTGTGTCATCATCGAAGTATATCTCCTTGTAAGTTTCTTGTCATTATTGATTTAGATCCTTCCGAACTCGTAGAGTCAATCAGGAGTAATCACCTTCACTTACACATTTTCACACTCATTTTTCTTCGGAGAATCTTCTTGCTTTACCCAATGTTTAAAAAGGCGAACGAGGCGTATGCCTCGAGGCGCGGCTCGAGGCGAGGCGCTGAAAAAAGCCTCAGGGTTGAATTTGAGGCTTACGCCTCAATGCGCGTTTTTGCTGGGACGCGGAAAAAAAATTTAAAAAAAAAAACTATTTTTCTTCTTTCATCACAAAGTCTGTTTTTTTAAAGGTTAAAGTTCTTCATTTTTCTAAAATTGCACTTAACTTAAAAAAATGTTGTTTTAATCTACTAACTCTTATTCTTTTTTTATTTATTTTTTTGTTTTAAAATTGCACTTAATTTTGTTTTTCTTTACTAATTTGTTTGAAATAAGTGTATAAATTTGTTTGAAACTATATTTTTGTTATAAATATATAGTTTGTTTGAAATAAATGTACTAAATTAACTTTAATATGACTTTTTTTTTAAAGGTTCCTGTTTTTTGGTTTTCAACTTAGATTAATATGGTTTCTTTAACTTAGACTAATATATTTTAAAGGTGGTTGTTTTTTTTTAATAAACTTAGGTTGATATATTTTATTGTTTTTTTAATAAAGTTGCTGTTTTTTAATCTTATCTTGAAAATCAATGTTTTTTTTAATAAATTTGCTTCTTAAGTTGCATTGATTAATTTATTGCCATATTATAAAATAACCAATATGTGAATGAAGCTAAAAAAATGATTTTGCCAATACGATTTTGCATTGATTAATTTATTGTCATATTGTAAAATGACCAATATGTTAAAATTGATTTTCTCATATTACTTTTTTTTTTTAAATTATCTCGAGGGAACAAAAAAATGTAAACTATGTGAGAAAGCCCTCAAGGATGTTTTTTCCGTAGGTTTATTTTATATTTCTTTGTTATTTTATTTTTATGGTTTTAATAGTATTTTTTTAATATTATTTTGCTCTTTTTTTTTCTTTTCGGTGAGGCTTACGCCTCGCCTCGCCTTTCGCCTTTTTAAACATTGGCTCTACCATTGACATTTTGAGTATAGATGCTTCATTAAAACTTGCATCCTTACTCACCACCATCTTCCATCTTCTTGTTTTCTAGGCACCATAACTTGTATTTCTTGACCTCACTGCTTGAACCCATACAAATTGTCTTTCGAGCTTTAGGATCAATTTTGAAAATAAGTCGGGCACCCACATACATGCATCGTGTCGTAAGTAGGATGTGAACCCGCCCAAGCCTCCATAGGAGTCTTATAGTCACTTGCGGTAGATGGAAAACGATTGACAACTAGGCAAGCATATGATAAAGCCTCCACCTAAAAGTGCTTTCGCAGGCCCTCATCGGACAACATACACCTCACATTTTTAAATAAGATTCGGTCCATCCTCTCCACCACTCCATTTTGTTGTGGAGTTTTTTGGACCGTAAAATGCCAAACAATACCGTCATCCAAACAATATTTCAATTATGGACCACAACGGCACCTACCGTCGTTATCCGACCTAAGCGCCTTGATCTTTCTGTCAGTTTGATTCTCCACCATCTTCCTTTATTTAAGAAACACCCCAAATACCTCGTCCTGGTGTTTCATGGTATAGACCCAAGTCCTTCGAGAGTATTTATCAATAAACGTCATAAAGCAGTAACTACCTCTCAAAGATGGGGTTTTAAAAGGACCCCAAATATCCGTGTTAACATAATCAAGTATGCCATTCGTTCAATAAATCATCGTACCAAACTTGATTGTCGTTTGCTTCCCAAGCACGCAATGCTCACAAAAACTCAACTTGAAACTCTTTGCACCATTTAACAACCTTTGCTTACTCACATCAACACCAAAACACCCAAGACAGCCTATAGCCTTCCACCCTCGAGTATAATCTTGCACCTGTGGGAATCTAAAGCGCTAAAAGAAATCAAATTCTTCTTCAAATAATATAATGAACATTAATGAGAATACGAGTCACTTCATCATACAACTTCAACTTGATTGTGCCAATGACAATACCCTTCCACTTACAAGCATAGTCATTACCCATAAAGACTATCCCTATATCCACCTCCTTAAAAGGTATGGGACAAATCTTTCTCCGGACACATGGGGTAAGAGAAACCCGAGTCTAGAATCCCCTTGTTTGAAGAGCTTTCTCGTGTAAAACTATCAATGTGTTCTCAATGTCATCATCCTCTGAAGTAACAAGATTGGAGGAGTCCGCCACCGGTTTCTTTTCGTCTGGGGCAATCCTTCTTGAAATGGCCCTTCTTCTTGCACTTATAACATAAAACCTTTGCCAAGCCCTTAGTTCAATACTTAAACCTCGAGCTTCCCACCTTATCTTCTCTTTTATCTTCTCCCAGTCCTACGCTGCGTTACCAAGAATCACTCTTATCATTCTTCGACTTCTGACTTCCAAATAATGTCGAAGAGACATCATCAAATCTCATTTCGTCATTCCTATATATCAATGCGGTGCTCATATGAATTCGAAAGTGAATTGAGAAGTAACAAAGCTTTATCTTCATCATCAATATCAAATTTTAGCTTAGTAAATCGAGGATAATTTTATTAAACTCATCTAGATTTTAGGGCATAGACTTACTTTCAATACAATTAAATCGGAATACTTTCTTCTTGAAGTAAAGATGATTATTTATACTATTTGTCATGTATTTATCTTCCAATTTCTTACATATTGATTTCGTTGAATCCTCATTCATAACATTGTATACGACATTTTGCGAAAGATTTGACCGGATGGTGTTACATGCTTGCAACTCGAATTCATTCCAATCATCTTTTGACATATCCGCAGTTTTAGCTGCAATATCCTGCAACATCTTATGGAAAAACTCTCAATTTCACTGCCACATGCCAAATCAATGATTTTATCATCAAGTCAAACTTTACCATTAACACCTACGTAACTTTAGATGTAGCCGTTCTCTAAGCTCCAAAACGAGTTCTCAACAAGAAACAATCGAGCCAAGGCCAAAATCCCACTTAAGAATATTATCAAACACCTTGGATGCACACAAAACAAGGATCCTACAAGCCAAATGACGTAAACTACACGTCAATGGCCAAGAAAATAAACCAAACCCTAACTTTTAGAGAGAATCAAGAGATTTCTTATATTTCAAGAATGGAAGCTATCTTCAAATGAGGATTACAAGGGGTATTTATATGGGAAGGATTACTTGCTAAACAAGTAATAATCTAAATGACTAAAAAGGAGAACTATTAACAAAAGAATGCCTAATTAGTCCCAAACATGCATGGAGACTAATTAAAGGATAAAAAGAAAATAACATAACTAAAATAAAAGGAAAACTAAAAAGAAATATAAAAATGACAAATAAACCTAAAATAAAAGAAAATAAATCCATTCCCATCATTCTCCACGGCTTCGGAAAGCTCGTCCTCAAGCGTAGGAGACGGACGGCAAGAAGGCAAGGCAACCATCAAAGAGCTCCTCACTAAAAAGAAGAGCCGTCCTCGGAAACGTCCCTCAACCAGGTTCTGAAAGGTGCACGAACAATAGTCATACAAACCAACCACGACCGGTCCACAAAAGCTCAATCCCGGAATCCCGTGATGAACCTCCTTAATGATAAGCCGGGGAAAACTTCCTCCGAGCACATATAATATAAGTTATCAAAAATGGATCCACATACCCACCACCTATCACATTACCTCCAATCACCACCTCAACCTCATCATAATCATCATCCCCATTCCCAAAGATTAAGAAGAAATATCTCAAATCAAATGTTTTCGGCTCGCGAAAGTGTCTGCGAGTCACCCAACCATCCTCGACACAAATGTCAAAAAATCCCCAATACACAATCCAATTTCGCTTTTCTATTCTTCTTGCAATCGGCTTGGGAGAGGAGTTTTTATCATTGATTTGACCCGATTGAGTGTAGGAGTGAGGGAGAATGATTGGGTTGGGCAACCAATTTTGGACTAGCCGTCGGCAATCTTGAATTGAACCTCGGGAGTTAATCGGGGCGAAAACGTAATTTTTTTTATGTTTGGGGGTTGAAAAATGGGTGGTGTGACAACCCGCTCAAAATAATAACGGGTGGTCAGCCCTACACTACATTAAATCAGGTATCTCAGATGGCACAGTCTCAACATCAACTGACAATACTAAATAATATAAGGCTAACTACCCGAAATTATTAAAAGGGGGTGCCAAAAATTTAAAACTGTTATTTAACACCGAGTAAAACCAACAATACCACAAACAACCAACAATACTACATCTAACTATGATGAATGATACATGCAAACTCCAATAATATAAAAGAGTGCAATACAAAGTACAACAAAATCTCAACAATGAAATACCCGAATATGTTGTCGGGTAACAGACAATACAATGATCTGAGAGAAAATATAAAAGTGTTAATCTACAACACTTGAGTCTAAACTCAATATACAAACTGAATCCTAATCTAGATATACGATAGATAGGAATCAACTAAAACAAAGTGCCGCAACAGTCCGCTACTGCCACAGCTCCACGAAGACACTGGATAGATAAACATCAATGGCGTCCTTGCGGAGGAACACCTAAAGTAATACAATATATATATACAAGACAAGAGAAGATATAAACGGGTCAGAGCCCGAGTTGAAAACATTTTATAGCAAGTGCATTAAAATGCATAATAATTATAAATGCATTATGACATGATTTAATGGAATCGCTCTCTCCATGATAATCCAACTCACCTCTCAACTAGAGCGCGCAACTAATCGTATGCACGTGATCTCCAAATGAATGCCCAAATATAATTAGGCAATGCAATCTAACTAGATCCCAAAATGAAGATTCAATTAAGATTATCTAACTTATCTCGCAATCTACCCTTATCTAAATTCCATCTAAAACATTACATCATATTTTTAATGTCATCATTCTCTTTATATTAGTTCATTTATTGAACATATAAAGTTTACATTACCATCATCATATCAACAACATCACAATACATCCACATTCTCTTACTAGAATTTCATATATTCTAGTTATGCCCTCATTTGGCATGTAATCATATATATATATGAGTTATTAGCATCTAAGTGCTAAGGACTAAACTTCTCCCGGTTCTCAATACTGTACTGCGTTTCGTGCGTGGAACGTCTCGCCGAGGCGAAATCCAAACAAGGAACCCCCCCGATACACTACTCCTGACAGTATTAATCTTCGAGATTCATTATGCCCTCAATGCATGATGCATGTAACCCAAGTTATTATTACTCAGATTTTAATTAATTAATATTCTCAATTCTCAACAGTACACGGCGTTTCATGCGTGGGACGTCTCGCCGAAGCGAAATCCAAACAAGGAACCCCCCGTTACACTACTCCTGGCACTGTCGATCGTCGGGATGGGTGATATATATATATAAATATGAGCATTAAGGACTAACTTCTCCCCAATTTCCAACGTTACACTGCGGTTCGTGCGTGGGACGTCTCGCCGAGGCGAAATCCAAACAAGGAACCCCCCAATACACTAATCCTGGCAATGTTGGTAATTGAGGTCCATTAAGCCCTCGATACCCAAGTACAAGCACAACAACAATATCATAACCATCCAACCGAGCTATAACTCGAGGACGCAGGCTCACATGCTATCATCTTCCAGCAGCCCATACACGTAGCAAACTGGGGCCACCTGGTGGGGTTCAACGACACCCACCTCGTGATCAACTCACGCACACAACGTCCCGTGATGCGATCATAGCTCCTAACCGGCAAGTGAGAACGTCACATACCCCCAACTTCTCACCTCCAAAAGAATGCATATATATATCGCATAAATAATCACAATGGACGACTATGACCTGGGGAATATCCACACCCTGCTCTTTGAGCCAGGATGCTCACCCTCATCGCACGAAACTTCCCAATGATAGCAAGGAGGGGTATGCTTCACTATATATATATATATATATACCATCACATAAGGTATACATATATCATCACATCATATAAAGATATATCGTCATATAAGGTATACCTGCCACATTGTTTCATATTTACTATACGCCCATAGGCGCAATTTGATTAACATCATTGTTTAGTATATTTCCCTCAAGATATACTAATCGTCAATTCTCACACATCCTCCCCACTTAGTATACACTATACTATTTCTCGCTTGAAGCTCACATGTCGCTTCTATATATGAATTGTCTTTCAATTCTATTTATGTTAAGGATATTCTCCACATCCTAATGCACTTCAATTAGCATTTCTAATAGTGTGAGACTTCTCCCAAATCAATCATCAATAAGGATATTTATATATCCGTATGCTCATCAAATTAGCATTTATAATCTCCCATCCATAATAGGGTTCAATTTATTTTATGAACCTTTGAAGTTATCCCATTTGGGATTGGATCCTAAGATCCATTATCTCTAAATTTATTCTCATTCCTTTATTTGAATTAAAGTATTGTCTCCAAATAAAATCTCCAAATTAATGTGGGCTTCCCCACTTAGAATATACCAAAATCTCTAATCGGTATTCCTCAAATTAAGTCTATATGACTCCAATAATTCTTATAAAGGAAACTCTCTAAAAGTCTCCAAAACATACTCCAAATGATTCCTATAGAGGTTCCCAATCGATAACCTCGAACAAAACGGAATGAAATTCTCCCTCGAAAAACATCCCTCGAAAAGTCCTGTTTCCGAATCGATTCGGGCCAATTCCGAATCGATTCGGCCCAGCGAATCGATTCGGCCATCAAGGCGAATCGATTCGGGTCATCAGACCTGGGGCTCTGTCTTAGGCCGAATCGATTCGGCTGGGGTCCGAATCGATTCGGTCAATCAGACCTGGGCACCTGCATTTTTCCGAATCGATTCGGCTAGGGGGCCGAATCGATTCGGCCTACCTGGAGGCTCGAAAATGGGTACTTTTTAGTAAGCCAAAAATCCCAAAATTTGTTTTAATCATCTTCTCTTCATTTTTCTTCAACCCAATCACATATATATCACTAATATTCATCCTAGAATACTTTTAAACTAATTTCTATCATCAAATCCAAGATCTACATAACAAATCTAAGATTATACCCAAAAGTTAGGTTTTGATAAACTAAACCTAAAACCCATAAATTTGATCCACAAATCATGAAATAAATGTACACAACAATTATTTAGCAAGTTTAATCACTTGCCTCGGGTTCGTAGGGTCTGATCCGTCCTCGAAATCGCGTAGATGCCGGAAAAATTCCACTTTCTCTCTCTTTCTCCTTCTTTTTCTCTCCTTCTTTCTTTCTATCTCTCTCTCTGAGGAGAAATGAATCTCCCGTAAGCTTACAAGCCCAAAATCCCAAGACATACATCTTTAAATGATAATACACACTTTAAATGACTCGGTAACTTTAATTCGAGTCAAACGAGCTTAAAATATTTCGGAACCTAAATAGACCCCAAGTACAGTCATTTTGACTTTCTCGGCCCTTCCGGACACAACTACACCCTCAGAATCACCATTCGAGACACTTCCTAACGACTTCAAATTTTGACCTCAATTGCCAATTTAATAATTCTCTAATAAAATAATATTTATTTCTCCCAAAATAAATAAATCCTCGTCTCCAAGACCTCGGGTTGTTACAGGTGGGTTGTAGGATTCAGGATGGTGGTGGAGGAATTTTGTAGGATGGGAGGCTAGGGCTTGTAAATTGTGAGTTGGATTGTAAAATGGGAGGTAAAACCCTAGGAGTGGGTTGTCTTGGATCTTGAATGAATGGAAATGGGTTTGGGGGGAAATTAGAGTTCCAAGATTTGGGTGGGTATGTTTGGAGAAGAAAAAGAAGGATCCACACCTCTCGGGAGGGAGAAGATCTGTCGCGACCCAAGGGCAGCAAAAAAGGCGTCGGTCGACCACCCTGAGGGTTGCCCTCGGTGATTTTGGTTGGTTTTGAAGGGAATGGGGGTTGTTTGGTCAGAATCGGGAACAATATGTATGTCCATCAGGGCGGTAAGTAGCTGGGGTGGGTCCGAGGGTTTTGTGGGTCGGTCGGTATGGGGGTTGGTCGGAGGAGGGGCAGGGGGTTAGGTTTAGGGCAGGAGAAAGGTCGGCGGCCATGGGTAGGGGTTAGGGTGGGAATGGTGGTGCTAGGTTGGGTAGACTAGGGTTTTACAACTTAAAAAATTATTGCATTAGGGGTTCGAATATTTCATCTTGCTTTTTTAACACCTCTTCCATTTTTTATTCCCATACTTGAAGCCTTTCCATTTCTTGACTCCCTTTCTGTCGTTGTTTTGATTTTCTTGGATCCATCGAAAGTAGCGTACGATTTTGAATACCAACACACCAATACACCACTTTGGGAACGACACCTTGCTCTGATACCAATTTGACGTAAACTACACGCCATTGGCTAAGAAATTAAACCACCCCCTAACTTTTAGAGAGAGAATCAAGAGGTTTCTTATATTTCAAAAATGGAAGTTATCCTCAAATGAGGATTACAATGGGTATTTATATGGGAAGGATTACTTGCTAAACAAGTAATAGTCTAAATGACTAAAAAGAACAACTACTAACAAAAGAATGCCTAATTAGTCCCAAATATGCTTGGAGACTAATTAAAGAATAAAAAGAAAATAACATAATTAAAATAAAAGGAAAACTAAAAAAAAACATAAAAATGACAAATAACCCTAAAATAAAAGAAAATAAATCCATTCCCATCACCAAAACTCGTATACCAATTCGTAAGGCAAATATTCACTCGAGAGAGTGATTCATGCACACCTAAGATCCAAGATGAAGAAATTCAAGAGATAGCAAGATAAATACAATTTATATGCAAAGTAAATGAGAAAATAAAGAGAAATCATGTACCAACAAAGCACAAGACAAGGTGTACGTGGTTCACCAATATGGCTACATCCACGGATGATGATAACTTCCATCTTTGATTAAATCAATAATTAGGGTTACAACCTCTCTCAAACCTCACCATCTCACAATATATACACGAGCATTCAATGATGAGAAGTTGTTCAACAACCTTAGGTTAAATGACCTAAAACATGTTATTTATACACGGGAGCTCCATGGGATGAAATGCCCAAAATAACCCTTATTAAAACCTATTTTTACAACATTCAGACCCGTTCGCTTGTCGCGGACTTCTAAATCAAAAAATCCCCAAAACTCTACCCCAATCCGCGACTAGTTTGCTAAAGCAAAGCATCTTATTTTCTGGATGTGTCTTTCCTTCCTTCCCCATGTAACAACCCGGATTTTTAAATGGGAATTTTTAAATTTATTTTGGAAATCGGAGAAAAATAAAATTTTGGATTTATTATTTTTAATAATTAAATATATTTGTTTTTATATTCGCAATTCGAAAAGCTAGCTTAAAAGACTCCTAATATGAGTATATATAAGTCATGGGCGTTTAGAAGAGTCCTCAAAACATAAAACTCTTTATGAGTCCTCGAAACGTAAAACTCTCTAGAAAAAAAATATATAAAAATATTCGACCCTCCGATCGAGCTGAAATTTTTTGTGCAGCTTCCTCTCGTCTTCAGCTACGACTCCCCCATATTTCAGCTAATTCCAACAGTCCGATCGTCCGGAATGTTTTTTTTAGTATTTGTATCTGATTAGAATTATTTTCTTAATCAAACTCTTAATCCTTTATACATCACGACAAATTCGTGGCTTGGCTTTTCAAATCACCTTTTCATCAACTTTTCAACCAGAAGACCTCTCCAAAATTATTCCCTTTTATCTACAAACCCTAGCCCCATTTCCTTCATCATTCAACCATAGATTTGGAGGCCTATTTGGGGTTATTTTGTGTTGGGGCTAGTGACTTGACTATTTTTCGCGAGGGGAACGTGATGGTGCAAACTGATTTTTGAGGCAGAATATATGTGATGATTCATGTGATGATTTTGAGGTACAGGAATTACAAAATATGCTCCTAAAATCTCTCGAGAGTATTTCCGTTTGTTCATGTGTTAATTGAACTCATGTTGAATTGTGATACTCATTTCATTTGAAAATTCTGAAATAATTGTTGGAATCTATTATGTTGATTCGTTGAGATATTGAATTGTTGATTTGGGCATCGTGTCATGAGATTTTAATATGGCACGGAGAATGGGCACCCGCCGATAGTCCAAAATCTGATATATGGCTTGAGAATGCCTGGGGGAGGTGAGGCGAGGCATGGTGACCCATTGATGTATTGTTGAGAAATTAATGTTGGTACAATGCTTGAGTATTACATTTGATTCGTATATGCGGATTCGTATTGTTGCGATTTATTCAGCGTGCTATTTATTTTTTAGTACCTATTCCTGTCATATTGTGTACTTCTCCGTATTTTCTTTTAGTGGAAGGTTAGCGTGGATTGGGACGCTAAGACTTATTTGGAGGTTTATTTTAGTGCATGGATTGGAAGATTTTTTTTTTATGTATAAATTGGTGGTATAATTAGTTGGAGAATTGGGTATTTTGAGATAAACATTATTGTAATTATTGTGGAAGTGTAACAATTTATGGCTTCGTTACATTTAAATTATGGAATATAGATGCTCTATACTTATTGTGGATGGTTTTAGTTTAGTTTAAATCGCAGTAGCACGCCGCGTGTCTCTTTTCGGGTGCGCGGGGTGTTACAGATGGTATCAGAGCTTAGGTATACGACAACCCTCGGGTCTTTGGGTTTTGGGTCTAGCATGCGTGAGAGAAGTATTTTCTTTGGAAATAGTATTTTTTGAAGACGTGTCAGGCATCGAGGTTGAGATTTGTGATCTTGATGTGAGAACGTGTAGAATTGATTGAGGACTTTAGTGTTGTGATTTTTGGGAAATAGAATCGAGTAGTATTTTATTTTCGAGCATTAGGCTACGTCGAATTTCGATGGCTAAATTTCTTGTTAGTGGGGAAGTATGTAACAACCCGGATTTTTAAATGGAAATTTTTAAATTTATTTTGGAAATCGGAGAAAAATAAATTTTGGATTTATTATTTTTAATAATTAAATATATTTGTTATTATATTTGGAATTCTAAAAGCTAGCTTAAAAGACTCCTAATATGAGTATATACAAGTCATGGGCATTTAGAAGAGTCCTCAAAACATAAAACTCTATAAGAGTCCTCGAAACGTAAAACTCTCTAGAAAAAAAATATATAAAATTATCCGACCGTCCGATCGAGCTGAAATTTTTTTTGCAGCTTCCTCTTGTCTTCAGCTACTACACCTCCAAATTTCAGCCAATTCCAACGGTCTGATCGTCAGGAATGTTTTTTTTAGTATTTGTATCTGATTAAAACTTTTTTCTTAATCAAACTCTTAATCCTTTATATATCACGACAAATTCGTGGCTTGGCTTTTCAAATCACCTTTTCATCAACTTTTCAACCAGAAGACCTCTCCAAAATTATTCCCTTACATCTACAAACCCTAACCCTATTTCCTTCATCATTCAACCATAGATTTGGAGGCCTATTTGGGGTTATTTTGTGTTGGGGCTAGTGACTTGACTATTTTTCGCGAGGGGAACGTGATGGTGCAATCTGATTTTTGAGGCAGAATATATGTGATGATTCATGTGATGATTTTGAGGTACAGGACTTACACAATATGCTCCTAAATTCTCTCGAGAGTATTCCGTTTGTTCATGTGTTAATTGAACTCATGTTGAATTGTGATATTCATTTGAAAATTTTGAAATAATTGTTGGAATCTATTATGTTTATTCGTTGAGATATTGAATTGTTGATTTGGGCATCGTGTCATGAGATTTTAATATGACACGGAGAATGGGCACCCGCCGATAGTCCAAAATCTAATATATGGCTTGAGAATGCCTAGGGGAGGTGAGGTGAGGCATGGTGACCCATTGATGTGTTGTTGAGAAATTAATGTTGGTACAATGTTTGAGTATTACATTTAATTCGTATATGCGGATTCGTATTGTTGCGATTTATTCAGCGTGCTATTTAATTTTTAGCATCTATTCCTGTCATATTGTGTACTTCCCCGTATTTTCTTTTAGTGGAAGGTTAGCGTGGATTGGGACGCTAAGACTTATTTAGAGGTTTATTTTAGAGCATGGATTGGAAGATTTTTTTTTTTAATGTATAAATTGGTGGCGTAATTAGTTGGAGAATTGGGTATTTTGAGATAAACATTATTGTAATTATTGTGGAAGTGTAACAATTTATGGTTTCGTTACATTTAAATTATGGAATATAGATGCTCTATACTTATTGTGGATGGTTTTAGTTTAGTTTAAATCGCAGTAGCACCCCGCGTGTCTCTTTTCGGGTGCGCGGAGTGTTACAACCTACAAATTTGGGCAGAGAGCACATGGTATATTTCCACCCAAATGTCCATAACTATTAGATGATGTAATCATGCTTTAAAATTCGCTTTCCATAATAATATATTTTATAATTTAATATAATGTGTTTTCAACATATTTATACATTATTTACTAGTTTTTATATTTCTTACAATCAATTCACGATCCAATTCCCGAATCCCGATTCTAGATTTTCTATCGCAATATGATTCAGGATTTGACAACTCTGCAATCCTCTGTATGTTTGTATTTCCAATGTTTTACCCTATGGTGGATCTACATCCAACACTCTGAAGATAGAATTCTCATTGCCATTGATAAAGCTCTTCATGGGATGATTTGGAGTACGTGTGTGAGTTCATATATTTTGAGGTGTTTCACGTCATATTTACAATGAGGAAAGGATTTTTCTACGTATTTGTCTCGATCAGGTTATGTTGGAGTTTTGGGTACGTTCTCAATTTTTTGTCGCTACAAACATTCATATAAGTTTTTCATATGTTGATCTCAATTTTTGGAGGGATAAGAACTTCATGTCATATCTGATGGTATTTGGATGTTCGAGCTTCGAGATGGAATTGATTGTGGGTGATAATTAATAGGTCGGTCATGATTCCTTAAGTTCATTCATCTTTTCCGAGTTGACGTTCAATAGAGAGACTTTCATGTCCATTTCCAATATCATTTGTGGAGTTTGGCTTGAATTTTCACGGTACTGTTCATACGCTATTAGTGTTCATACTCGGTGGTACTGTTCATACGCGAGATATTGTTTCTACGCAGTTTACTGTTCACTTTTACTCCTTATTTATGGAGGGTTTCAAATGGTTCAAAACAAACAAAAGGGAAGAGAAGAAAAATAGTGAGAGTTTTAGGGTTCTAAACTTGATTCCTAAAGTGAGATTTGGGTGTATATGGGGTTTGGATTGAAAGTGAGCATAGCTCTTGGATAATCCTTCCATTATAATCTATTTTCTCAAATAATGGAATTATTCTCTCTTTTGTTGATGTAGACAAGGTATTATTACCGAACCACGTTAAATCTCTTGTGTTCATCTTGTTAATTTTGTGATTGTTTATATTTACAGCAATCTTGCATATATATTTCCTTGTGTTTGATTGGGCGTGTGCCTTTTGGCACAACAATTGGTATCAGAGCTTTGGTGCACAATTGGTGTTTGACAAAAGTCCTAAGTGAGGCTTTCGTGTTTGGAAGTCTTGGGTTTATTGTTTCATTCAACCATGTTCGGAAATATAGTTTCACATTGGAAAATGGATCGTTTTAATGGAAGTGGTAGCTTTACTTTATGGCAAGGTAGAGTGAAGGATCTCCTTGTTCAACAAGGATTAGCGAGAGCGTTGAAGTGTAAGAGTGGGCAGTCAGAGAAGATAATGAATGATGATTGGGAAGATATAGAGTCAGGGTGTTTGAGTACTCTCTGACTCTTTATCGGTGATAATATTATCAACAATGTCAATGATAAGGACACGGCGCCTAAGTTGTAGGAAAAGCTAGAGAAGCTCTATTTAGCGAAAAGTCTCAGAAGAAAGCTCAATCTTAAACGGGAGCTTTACCGGTTGAAGATGGAGGAGGGCCGGAACCTCATGGATCACGTGAATGTATTTCATGGGATTGTGGCGGGAACCTCATAGATCACGTGAATGTAATTCATGGGATTGTGGATCAACTAAAAAAGGTTGATGTAAAAGTAGAGGAAGAAGATCGGACCTTGTTACTTCTTACCACTCTTCCGGATTCGTATGAGAACATTATCATCACCATTTTGTACGGTAAAGATACGGTTAAAATAGATGAGGTGGAGTCGACCTTATTGTCCTATGGGAAGATGAAGTCTCCGGGAGATGAGAGTTTTGGCTCGGGTTTGTATGCTCATGGTGGGAATCGGGAAGGAATACCAACCAGGGATCTAGTGAAGGTAGCAGAAGGTCTAGATCAAGGGGTGGGGGCGGAAAAGCCGGCAATGTTACAAATGCAAGGAGTAGAATCACATAAAGCGGGATTGTCCTTTGAAGTAGGACGAATGTGGCTCCGAGAGTGCATCGGAGACATATGCGGAGGATGAGGATTTTGAAAAGTCTCACACACTTTCCAAAGGTAACTCTCTTTCTCAAAGTGAATAGATATTGGATTCGGGTTTTTCGTATCACGTTTGTTCCAAGAGAGTATTTTGAGACGTTCCAAGATAAGAAGAAAGGTTTTCTTGTCTTTCCTAATGGGAAGCAATGTGCCGTGGAAGGGGTGGGAACGATGAAAATCAAAATGTTCGATGGGGTGGAGTGTACTTTGGGGGTGTGACCTATGCCCCAAAAATACGAGTAAACTTGATATCCATTAGCCAATTGGATTCCAAGGGTTGTCGTATATCAGTGGCAGGGGGAGTCTTGAGAGTCACACGTGGTTGTATGGTCCTAGCAAAGGGAGAAGAAAGAGGAGGTTTGTATCGTCTGAAACAGACTTCGAGGAAAATGGGGAAGCGGTGTGCCCAAGTTATTGGGTGCTCGAGGCATGTCTCGTTTGTGGATGGAACGGAGACATTAGTTGCAAGTTTCCTCGCGGCAAACGATGGTAGGAGGAAAATTCCTACTAAAAGAGAGGATGGCTAGGGGTCCCTCTCTAGGGTCAACGAATGATTTTGACTCGGAGTAGTTACACACATGTATTGGCCGTTGACGAATCAAGGAGCATTAGGCCGTGTTTGATTCAAGGTGTGTGTAACTAGTACAATGAAGGCCAATGGGTGATTGTTTGCAACTTAGCAAATGGTGGTTCCTTTGGTGGCATGGCAAACGGGGAGATTCAGATGGGGGGAATTCTCATCAAGTGGAGTCTCGATCGTGGTTTGCGGTATTTCTTGCCAAGGTGGAGAGTTGTAGAGTTTGGCTTGAATTTCATGGGTATTGTTCATACGGGAGGGTACTTTGCATATATGATTCCATGTGCATACGTATTTCACTGTTCATATGTGGGGATACTGTTCATACGTGGATTACTGTTCAATTTTACTCCTTATTTAAAGAGGGTTTCAACCATGGTTCAAAACACACAAAAATGCAGAGAAGAAAAAGAGTGAGAGGTTTAGGGTTCTAATTTAATTATTAAAGTGAGATTTGGGCGTATTTGGGAGTGAGCATAGCTCTTGGATAATTCTTACATTGTAATCTATTTTCTCAAATAGTGGAATTGTTCTCTCTCTCTTGTGGATGTAGGCAAGGTCTACCATGTGTTCATAAATTTGTTTGTGTAAGTTATGTGGTTGATGTTGCGGCCATGTGATTGGTTGCCTATTCCCCGACAGCGTGTTGTGAGTGTTATTGTATATCTTTTGTTCTTCCCTCGTTTTTGGTAATAAAATTTACATCATACCCGACAAAGAATAAAACCTCATACGATAAATAGGCGAATACCAATCCTACTTCTGATTTGAACATGGCTAACATAGCTGCTTTCGCCTCACCTACTTAATCATCTAAGGAGACATCAATAGCAGACGAAGCATGCTAGTTAACATGTGTTACTACTCTTTTACTGATTCTTTAATGAACTGAAATTCTTAAGAATTATTTACAACAGCAAGGATAATTTGACTATATGATATTGTATAATGTGTATATTGAACTACACCATAAGGTCCATTTGTTTGGAGTGAAAGACAATTATTTCACGCCAAATAAACCGCACCTAAGAGCAATAAAACAACACAAAACACCCACCTGCATTTGCATTTTCGACACTCGAACTCCACCTCCCCTTCAATCATCTTAATTGCTCCAGACCTAATGACAGTCCCCTTGATAGTGAGAAGAATCCCACGATGCTTGGATCGAACTCTTCCAATGCTAGGAAAATTTTCTGAGCATAAAAAAATAAAAATAAGGGACATATACCAAATAGTCCCTCGGACATTTTTTAATACCCATTTAGTCCAAACTTTTTTATTTTGCCTCAAAAAGTCCTTTGCCACATATTTTGGAGAAGGAGTGCCGTTGGCGCGGACCTCTAAAAATAAGAGGATATTGAGTGCTTGAGGGACTAAATGGGTTAAACTAAAAATATGTGTCGTTTTTAAAAAATATATATTTATAGTAGGGACTATTTAATAATTGACCCTAAAAATAATCAATCCAATCAATGAAAAGTAGCATAAAAGAAATTCAATAAACACCTAAAAACAAAAACAAAAACAAAAAAGAAGTAAACGAACCAGGGCCTTCAAGAGAAGGACTGATCCGGACATGGACAAAGTCTTTCACACTTGCATCGCCTTGACCTTTGAACTTTTCGAAAACCACGAAGTTCTATAAATACCACAACATCGACTTAATTAAATTTGGTAAATAAATATATGAATAGACGGAGAATTTGAAAGGTGCAGTACCTGAGCCCAAATAGCTGCTTGGTCGAAAAGCAGTAGGCAGTCAGCTGGATGACAGAAAAGCAACTCAGCAAGGGGTGCATCAAAGTCCATTAACTCTGCAAATCTGAGATATGGGAGAATTGATGGTTGTTGGTGAATTAGTGTAACGTGGATATATTTAGAGATAGATATAATTTGTGAAGAGGAAAAGGTGTGGTGTTACGTACTGGACATGGAGGGGGTAATGAATGCGAGGGTCGGAGGAGAGAATGATGGAGCAAAGCTCGTCTTCGTGGTGGCTAAGTAGGAACTCAACCAATTTTTTTGATGGGTCGACGTAGTTCGTATCAGCCCGGTACTTTTTTAAAGGGCCGGCGTCGTCCATATCAATCCGGTGTGTGTGTTGTGTGCGCGAGAGTGATGGCTGGAAAAGTATGCTTTTGAGCGGGAGGGAATACGCACTAAGTCCTCACATAAATGGTTGGCACATTTTAGAGTGAGAGTAAAATTTGACCCAAGAATTTGATATTAGGAGGGGATTCACAAAATGTTTCGTTCTTAGGAAGTTATCATGTTACCCAAAAATATTTAAAAAAGAAACTTTCACAACAAAATATGTATATACGAATAAATAATTTCAATAATATTTTGAAGATTTCAATTGTTTACACAATCAAATTACAAATGGCATGTTTGGTTGTCCTAAAAATTGTAAATTAATCAATTTAAAATTAATTCATTCATGAATTGTGTTTGGTTACAAGAATGAACAAATTCAAAAATGAATCAATTCGTATTGATTCATAAAAACTTAAATTAGTTCATTTCACCAAACGCTTGGAAGTGCACAATATATAATTACAACATGAATCTTAAATGCACCGCTCCCATAAAGTACTCTCACTAGGGGTGTGCAAAAAAATCGACAACCCGAAGAACCAAACCAAACCGACCTTTGTGGGTTGGGTTGGTTCGGGTTTTTTTCTCCATGAATTGGTTTTGGTTCCAAAAAATTGAGAACCGAAGTGTTCGATTCGGTTCTCGATTTTATACCTGAACCAAATCGAACCGAACAGAGAACCGAACCCATGGAACCGAACCGAAGAACAGACCCCCAAAACAAACCCGAGAATCGACCCGCAAACCAGAACCATTAACCAACCCGAGAACCAAAACCATTAATGAGAACCGCGATCCAGAACCACGAACCAGAACCGCGAACCAGAGCAAACCAGAACCGTGAACCGACCCAAACCAAATCGAGAACCGATGGTTCGTTTTGGTTCGGAACCGGCCAATTTCGGTTCTGGTTTTGGTTCTGGTTCTGGTTCTGGTTCTGGTTCTGGCTCCATAGTGGAACCGAACCGAACCATGTGCACCCCTAACTCTCACCATACTACTCTCTATCTATCTATCTATTTATCTCTACACGCACACACACTCTCTCATATATCAAAAGTAAATAACTTCATTTTTCTTTTCCAAACACACCACAAATTAGATTTAAACCCATTTAAAATTAATACATCGACAATTTATTCATTTCAAAATGATCAATTTATAAAATATAATAATTTACGCAACTAAACCGGCCCAAAGTGTTTCAGAAGTACTATCTGAATATATACACAGAACAACGAATCTACACACACAAAATATGAAAATCAAACTGTATATTTTGTGAATCGAATTCGTTAGTATTGGTTACTTAAAAGTGAAATGAACTTATATAATTCTACCCACCTGTAATTCATATCATATTGCTATAATCATGCCTCAAAGATGTGAAGAGAAAAAATATATATATTGATATAGGTACGTGAGTGTTGATGTCTAAAAATGAACTAACTTTAAATTTATAATCACAGATAAAAATAATATAAATAACCCAAACCTCACACACAAAAAATAAAGATTTTAGAGTGGTTCAGTTGTAAAATGGCCTACTTTCACTGTTATTATTACTCAATAGGGTTTACAATAGTTCAGCATGATGTGCATACGAGTGACTCCAGTTGTTTCTTGAGCTAAGGAATTAGTCTGTATTTATAGGAGTGCAAACCCCTAAAGATGGACCATTTTTATATTGTCAGGCATTTCCATCTGTATACAATAAGTAAAATTCTTGGAATTCAGATTCAGTTGACATCCGAGTAACGGTTGATGCTCTTGTTGGTTGGTCTTCTAGTGTTGCTCGGCCTTCCAGACGATTAAGTGTCTCTTAAGCTGATCAGGTAAGTTAGTCGGCCACGTTGGATGACAGGTGTACATTTATCATTGGTCCACGTGGGAGTATATTTTTTACATACAACAAAAGTCCACAATGTTTCATACTTGATGCTTGCGTGAAAATACGGAGTATTTAGCCCAGGAAGTTGCTCGGCGTACTATTTTAGCATTTGGTCGGCAACCGACTTCCCACACTTGTAAAAATTTCTGCCGGTATTGTTTGATGATGGCATTTTTATAAATAATTCGAACTTTTTAAACCGACAAAGGTCACAGTCGTCTTTTGACACTTTGAAAAGCGTGCAGCCGACGGTAGCTATACGGTTCGTTCAATTAATCATTTATTCCCATTTCTCGAGGCAACCTATAAATAGGTACGAAGTTTTTACTATTTCTTTTTACCTCAAATCTCTTGAAATTTAGTTATCTCTTGCTTTCGAGTTTTCTCTGTGTGATTGTTTGTCGCCCTTTTTTTCAGTTCTTGCTGAATCCTTAGATCCCTATAAGCTTTCCTTCCTTTTCTTTTTATTTTGTCATCTTTTCTTCTTTTTCACCATGGTTCATATTGTTGATGAGAACTCTTTAGAGGAGTTTAGAAAAAAGAAGAAAATCCCCTATTGGGTGGACTTAGAGATACCCAGAGGTCCCATTGATGTTTATTCCCTTCCCAAGGGTCATTGGATCCCAACTCTGTTCATAGCGAAGTGTGGTATAACATTTCCATCGAATCCTCTTTTTCTTTAATTTCGCCAATATTTTGACATAGTTCCCGCCAGGGTAGCCCCCAATACTTAAAGAGTTGTAAACGGGGTTCATAGGTTAAATGAACTTTATGGGTCCTATATTGGGGTTTTAGAGCTGATGTTTTGCTATAAATGGGTAACTGTGAGAGAGAGTACCTATTATTTGAAGATTAGGCAAGCCAGTAGGGCTTTAGTAGTCAATTTACCATACTCTAAGAAGGATTATTGGGAGTATGGAATTATTGTTAAGAACTGGCAATATTCCCCCCCTAACTGGTGTAGCTTATACTGGTCCCAGATGTCCCTAATCAGGGCGTGGCATAGGTTGTCATTTCATTAATTATTTTTCCTCTTTTGATTTCCATTTCTGATGTCTACTAACTAACATTGTCGTTTCTTTTTTATGCAGGGGAAAGTAAGAAGAAATGCCCCAAAGAAGGGGAAACCAACCTCAACGACCTCAAATTTTTGTAGGGTTTGAACCATAAATTTTGGGAAGAACATCCCAGAGGTGCCTCGTTGTTGGTGGATTACAAAAGTTCAATCACATCTTTTGTGGCCCAACCTACTGTTGATCTATCCTCGATTGCCATTAACCTTTAGGAGGAACATGTGCCCAGCTCTTCAACTACTGAATCTGCAGGTGCTAGAGTTATTCGTGGAGAAACCTCTTCTTTATTTGAATCCTTAGACGTTTGTGAAATTTCTCTTTCTCCTTTTTCTCCCTTTGTAGATATGACGAAGAGGAAGATGCCTAACTTGATGGGTGCCCCCCTGTCTTCTCCTCCCAAAGTTACTAATGTTTGCAACAAGAAGTCTAATACCAGTGACAAAAGGCCTACTGGTGCAAATAAGACTCAGGCCGAGGAGCATTAATTGAAGAGAATAAAAAGGGTTTTGCCTGGTCCTTCAAAACAAGTCCAATAATCACAAGTCGGGCATCAGGCCTTAGCTGCCAAGAAACCCACCAACTATCAGGAGTTGGTGAAGAAAATTAAAGTTGATCTGGATATTGGGTCAGCCTTTGTTGCTGTTAACCCGAGTTTAGCCAGGGGTTTGATCAAATTAGGGACCCTTCCAGCTGATCGGCCTGCTTTAACCCCCATATTGAGGTTGTGTCTCATTAAGAGAGCTTTCCATAATTTGGCACTAGTAAGTTTCTTTTGTTTGTTTATCCTTCTTGTTACAATGATCAACTCGTTTGATCACTTGCCTTTTTTTGCAGTTCCTAATTGATTTTAACCAGACGATGGAAAATGACGACCAACCGCGTTCTTCTTCTAGAGATATTGAAGAGGCCTTTAAAGGTCTAAAAAAAATTATCGAATCCCAATGAGCTTTGGAGTCAAAGTAAAAGTCTTGGGAAGAAGAGTTGAGGAAGGCCAATGATAGGGCCAACACTGATGAAGGACAAATAAAGGTTGCCGAGGAGAAAGCAGAAGTTGTTGAAGGCAAAGCCAAAGATTCTGACGAGAACCTTGGAGAGGTCATCACCCATGCCGAAAATACTGAAGACAAAGTTACTAGTCTGGCTTCTGAGGTTGTTTCCTTGAAAGCCAAAGGCAAAGCTGGGAAAATGCCATTTTTACTGCCTTTGCTCAAATTGAGTATGTAGAGAACATATCCTTCTAAGAAGGGTGGACTGAGGCGCTCAAGTTGTTCGACACTGAGGAGAACTCTGAACTCTTTTAAAGACATAATCCTGGCACTCCTCCCAATCTGGACAAGGAATTTGATGATGAAGAAGGATCGGGAAAGTCTTATTCTATACCTCCTGAGTCTTCAGTGGTGCCCAATACCAATGTTGACCTATTAGTTGATGGCCAAGACTAAGCTAATGACAATGAGAAGGTCTATCCAATCTACTTTTTTATTTTTTTCCTACTTGATGATGTAACAACTTTTGTACTGTAATTATTAATCAATTAAAGAATAAATTTTTGTCTCCACTTTTTGTGCTTTTGAATGATATTCTTGTTGGACTACATTATTTACTGCTTGTGTTGTCTGATGTCATTTCATAAACTTGTATACTTATTTGTGAATTTCCAGTTTGATGCAAGGAAGAAAGCTATAATATCTGTTGAATCTGATATTCTCAGACAAAGTAAGAGTCTCCCGGTAGCTGGTCATATTCCCCTGACTGGAGAACGCTTAATTGGGTTGCTCGACCCAGATGTATCTAACCAAGTCAAGGAGTCATATATCCATATTTATTTCTTGTGGGACAATATTGTTGTTAATAATGTTGCATACTATGAAATGATAAAAAAATTGCAAGAAGATCACAATCAGTCCAAAGCCTTACTTCATCCTGATTATGAAGCCAAGTATAAGGCTTTAAGTAAAGGTTGGGGTTTTGAAAAGAATTTGGTGATATCACTTCTGCTCTGAATAAGAAAGAGCTCTCTTTGAAGCAGGAGTTAGAGAGTGCCATATCTATTGTTGTCATGCTGGAGAAAAGAGAACAATGCCTTGCGGGATGAGCTTGACAGTTTAAAGAAATCGTCAATCATGGGTCCCGCCCGATGAAGGTGCTTCCTTTTTGGAGAATGAGCATGCAAGACTCTTAAAAAAACTTGAGGCACTTCATACAAAAAAGACTAAAGCTTGGCAGACTTCTAGGTAGAGATTAGTTGTTCGATCAACTACTGATGAAGAAAGAACAAAGAAAACCCTTGTCGACCGAGCTGCCCAGTTACAGGACAAGGAAAAGGCCATTGCCAACCAAGCTACATAAATAAATGCCAAAGATAGTGTCCTCAATAATCTTCGAAACCAATTAGAGAGACTTATATTTCAATTTTCACTATCCGGTAAGTTTGGATGGAAGGCTATAATGAGGCTTTAGCTCATATGGATGATTATCTTGCACAGAGCAATCATGAATGCTACAAATGTGGCTGGACCAACTTGCTAATTTTACTGAAGTTTAATCAAAACAGTGACCTGTGGCATTGGAATGACCCATATTTCTTGGATTTTGATAAGCCTCCATTCAAATTAGATACCAAATGGATTCCTCTTAATTCGATTCCTCAATGTTTGATAACCAAGTATTTAAGAGATTATGGTCTTCACGATGAGCTTGAAATTGTTCGTCCTCCTTATTTAATCAATAAGCTAAGCAGCAGTAATCAACAAATGCGAATAGATTTCAATTAAATAAATTCCCCATATACTCTAGATGATCCTCCAGCTGGAATGGACAAAACCTAAGGAAAATGACCAACAGAAGACAAAGCCTAAGGAAAACGACCAACAGAATAATTTTACTTTTTTATTTTGTTTTTTGTCTATTTGTGGCCTTTGTAATGCATCTTTATCAATGAAATGATATTAAAATTTATTGAATTCATTTTAATTAAGCTTATGGTTGTAATTAATATCTTTGTCGACTAGGTAAACTGTATAAAGTTTAGTTAATCGACTTATAAACTAAATAACCTCCTCAAATGTTTAATATACGGCCTTAAATTCTACTAATGCACTTAGTTAAAACTGTAAGCAGCTTTATTGTACTAAATTGGCAGCATTAGTTATCAGTATTGACCAATTGTATTAGGAATATATTTACTCCAGTATTTTAACCTGGTCGGGTAAAACTTCTAATCAAGAAATTTTACTAACTTCTTGTTTGTGACTTGCTGAGGACAAATCATACATGAAGTTTTGAACTTTTTGGAGTTGATAAAGGTTGAAAAGGCGTAAACCATGACTTTCTCAATGAGGAAGTTTTTGAATAAAGAAATTGCTTGCTTATCCATTGTAAATTAAAGTTGCTTAAAATTGTTCTTTCATAGTCACCATACTCCGAAAAATAAAACACAAAAAGGATTAAGAATGGAGAAAAACTGAGATTTTATTAACTTAAATAAGCAATTACATTTAGGCTAGGATTTTTAAAGCAAATTACTGATAATACTTGCGCAGATGATCTGCGTTCTAGGGATTTTTGAATTCTTCCCCCTCCAAAGTTTTTAATCGATAGCCTCCTGGTCAGATAATCGTCGAGATACGGTATGGACCATGCCAATTAAATTCCAACTTGTTACTCTTCTAGATTACTTTCTTGAGTACCAGGTCTTCTTACTTGAGGTTGGTCGACTTGACCCTTTGATTATAGAACCTTGTTATCATTTATTGATAGGCAACTATCTGAATAGTAGTATCTTCTCGGGCTTCTTCTATCATATCCAAATTTAGGCCCCTCGTTTGGTGAATCAAAGTTTAATACTCTATGTGTGGGCAGACCTATTTCCATCGAAATCACTGCTTTAGTGCCAAAAGCTAGCCTACATGAAGTTTCTCCTATTACTGTTCTTGGAGTAGTCATGTATGCCCAAAGGACACTGTGAAGTTCATTAATCCAATTGCCTTTAGCTTCATCCAACCTTTTCTTCAACCCATATAGCAAGGTTTTATTTGTGATCTCTATTTAGCCATTGCATTGTGGACGACTAGGTGCTGAATGGAGTTTCTGGATACCTGACCGAATGCAATAATCTTCAAATTCTTCATTATCAAATTAAGTACCATGGTCGATGATGAAGGCATAAGGCATGTCATATCTGCAAATGATCTATTTATATATGAATTGGAACACTCTCTAATAGACATGTCAATAAGGAATTATGCCTCCACCAATTTAGTAAAATAATCAACAGCCACAATAAGGAACTTGATTTCTCCTTTGTTGGTCGACAGTGGTCCAACCAAGTTAATTCCCCGTATAGAGAAAAGCCATGGAAAAGTGATGGGAGTCAGGCTTGCTCCTGGCCTCCTGCGAGTGGTAGCAAATTTATGGCATTTATCACACTTCTTGGTGAAAGCAACACAATCTGCTTTCATTATGGGCCAGTAGTAACCCTGCATTGCTATTCTTTATTGCATAGACTTTCTTGCCATATGTGCACCACATGAACCCTCATGCACCTCTTTGATCAAATCATTGAGCTCATTTGGGTGAACACAACGAAGTAAAGAAACCGTATATCCTTATCTGTACAATACTCATTTGTTGAGCATATAATTAGTTGCTTTGTATCTCATCTTCTTGGCCTCCTTTTGATCGGAGGGTAATGTTCCTTGCTCAATGTATTCTCTGACCGGGTCCATCTAGGAAGGACCTAACTCCACAGTTATGACACTAATTTCCATCCCATAAATGCTTATATGAGCAAGAATCTCCACTAGAATTATTCGTCTGAGCTCTGTTGGAGCTGATGAAGTAAGCCGATCAAGAGCATCTGTTCGGGCATTCTCAAGTCTTAGAATCCTTACTATCTTGACTAGAGTGGTCAGAGAGATAAATTCCATTACTTTTTGGTGGTATCTCATCATGATTTCTCCTTTTACGCATAAATCTGTTGCATTTAATTAAGAATTAAATGGGAATCACTATATACCAATACCTGATCGGCGTCCAGTGAGGAAGCTAATTCCAGTCCTGTGATCAACGCTTTATATTCAACCTCATTGTTGGAAGCCTTTAATTAGAATCTCTAAGAATATTTCACATCCAAGTTTTTCAGAGTGTTAACGACGAGGCCTGCTCCACTTCTTGTAGCCCATGAGGACCCATCCACAAATAATTGCTAAGTTGGAATGTCGTCGGAGAACTCTTCTTCCTCCAGTACTCCATGCCTGAATATTTTCTGGCTTTATCATAATTTTTCTTGGGCAGTCAACGATTCAGGTTAGTCGAATGTAATCTCTATTTGCTTTGGAGCTAAACTATCTTCTGTATAAGTCTGCTCGACAGGCAAACGTGGATTATGTTGCTCTTCTGCGTATGTGAATTCATCGATAAAATCTGCCACTGCTTGGCCTTTTAGTGCAACTCTTGGTTTGTAATTAATTTCATATTTTCCCAACCCCACTGCCCAAGACATTAATCTTCCAAACTTCTTTGGATTATGCAATGCTTGTCTCGAAGGCAAATTTGTATAAATGACTTTAGCAGAGCTTGTAAGTAAGGTCTCATCCTCCTAGATGCTTCAATAAGATCTAAGGCAACCTTCTCCAAGCGTGGATATCTGACTTATGCGCCTCAAAAGTCCTTGTTAGTGTAATACACTGGACTTTGAACTCCATTATCAAGTCAGATAAAGGTCGAGCTAACACCTGACTCTGAAACAGGTAAATATAAATATAATTTTTCTCCCAGAACTGGTCGGGAGAGGAGTGGAAGAGAGCCTAAATACTTCTTCAGCTCCCAAAAAACCTTTTCACATTTGTCATTCCATTCAAAGTTTTTCTAAGAACTTTGAAGAATGGAAGGAACTTATCTGTTGCTCGAGACACGAAGCGGTTCAACACAATTACTTTTCCAATGAGATTTTGCACTTCTTTCTTGTTGGTCGGGGAATGAATTTCAAGCAAAGCTTTGATTTTATCGGGGTTTACTTCTATTCCCCTTTTGTTAGTAATGTATCCTAGGAACATTACTTCCTGGACTCCGAATATGCATTTGGTTGGGTTGAGCTTCATCTGGTGTTGCTTCAATTGACCAAAGGTTTGAGCCAAGTCCCCTATGTAGTCGACAACACGTTTGCTCTTAGTGAGCATATAACCTACGCATACCTCAATATATTTACCGATATACTCTTCAAAAACTTTATTTAGCAGTATCTGATAGGTAGCTCCAACAGTTTTAACCCAAAATGCATGACATTATAGCAATACGTTCTCGACTGGTAATGAAGGAAGTGTTTTCTTTGTCTTCGAGATTCATCTTAATCTAATTATAACCAGAATAAGCATCCATAAAGCTGAGCAACTCATGACCTCCTGTAGCATCGACCAACTAATCAATCATTGGTAAAGGAAAATGATCTTTTGTACATGCCTTGTTGAGGTCTGTAAAATCTACACAAATGTGCCACTTATCATTTTTCTTCTTGACCATCACCACATTTGCTAGCCAAGTAGGATACATGACATCCTCAATGAAATGTGCTCACTGCAACTTTTCTACCTTCTCCTGGATTGCTACATTCTTTTATGGACTGAAAACCCTTCGTCTTTACTTGATGGGATTTGAACCTGGATAAATATTAAGTTCATGACACGTGAAGTTCGGATCAATCCATGGCATATCTTCGTGGATCCAGGCAAAAATATTTTTCCTTTCTCTGAGGAAAGTGATTAATTACTGTTTCAGGGATGGAGCTAATTTAGAACCGATCTAAGTGGTTCTTTCTGGCTTCTATCATCTAATACTACAGTTTATGTTTCTTTCATAACCTGCCACTTTACCAGCTGCTCTTCTTCTCGAGGAACTATAGTGTTAATGTGGAAAGTGGTTGTGCTCTTCATTTGCATTTCTTGTTGGTTGGCAAATGTATAATAACACTTTCTGGCATTTTTTTGACTGCCATTTACACCAAACTCCATAATTTGTTGGGAACTTCATACACTGGTGTATTATAGATGGCACAACCTCTAACTTTTTATTCCCACTCTTCCCAAGATGATGCTATAAGCTGATGGAACATTTTTATCTAATATAAAAAAGTGAATTCTTTCTCTCCTGCTTGTCGGTCAGGGACCAATACTTCTAGCTTGATGGTCCACAGTGGGTACACTTTTTCTCTTGCAAATTTGATGAAAGGTCTGTGGTACAATTCTAACTTAATGATCTTCAATCCTAGGTTATCAAAACAATCTTAGAACTTTACATCGGCTTAACTTCCATTTTCAACCAGGATTCTTGCAACTCTGTCATGATGACTGTGCATGTAATAACTAACGGATCATCATGAGGATAGAAAACCCCACTCAAATCATTTTTATAAAACCCAATCAATAGCCCATCTCTATTAACTTTCCTCAGTCGACTATCGTTGGATTCAACTATATCAATTTGTCGGATAGTTAGGCAGGCTTTGACTTTGTTCATATAAGATTTCCTTTCTGCTATGTCATTTCCTCCTCCTCCACTATCACCACCTGCAATAAAATGTCATCCAAAGGATATCATGTCGATCTCGACTTTTTGTTCATCAGGTTTTTTAGGCAGGTCAAGATTTTCTTCAAAATCATCATTTATTGCTCGTTTGTTATCATCTCTTGCTTGAATTGGAGATTCTGACTTCTTCCGATTACCTCCATTTCCATTCTGATAAATAAACTTGCTAAACTTTCCTTGCCGAATAATATTTACAATCTCATTCTTTAACGCAATGTAACTATTGGTGTTGAGACCATGATCCCTGTGGAAATCATAATACTTGGACTTATCCCTTTTCTTAGGGGGAGGTATCCCTATGGAAATCATATTTGCGAAGGTTGTATGCTCAGGAAGCAACAAAGACAACCATTCCCATCAGGAAAATCATGGAGAGCCAGGTCATTACTGGAGTTGGTACACACCGACGTGTGTGGTCCTATAAGGACACCCTCTCATAGGGATGTGCACGAACCCGAATAGACCGAAGGGACCGAAAAAACCGAACAGGACCGAACATACATTTGCGGGTTTTATTTAATTCGGTCTTAATTCGGTCTAAAAATATATAGGACCGCATAATTCGGGTCGGTCTCGGTCTTGGATCGTAAAAAACGGTTTTGGACCGGACCGGACCGCTTTCATTATATATATATATTAAGTTAATAATAACTCTCACATTAGCAGACAGGCTGGACATTTACATACGCACACTTTTACCCACAACATTTACACACGCTGTTGCAACCCTAAACACAATTCTTACTTTCTCTTCTCTCTCTAAGCGACGAGCCTACGGCCGCTCCCAAGCTCCGGCTCTCTTCTTCTTCATCCCGTCCCTAACCAAGATCCCAAGGTCCAGCTCCCAAGCTACGGCTCTCGTCCCTTCCCAAGCTTTGTTTCTCTCTAAACAAGGTTCGATTATCTTCACATCAGACGACCTAAATCGCCAACCGGAATGCCTAAAATCCCCAACCAAACAAGGTTCGATTGTCTTCACACAGATCGTAAGTTAGGAGCTACGATGGTCTTCAACCCAACCGGACTACCTATGAGCTACGATCTGCTAGATCTGCTTCATCTCGTAGGTTTTGATGCCTCTCCGATCTGTTTGTTTATAAATTTACAGTATACCATTTGTTTACAATTCTTTCTTACAAATTTACATTATACAAATTTACAGTATACATTTTTTCCTTCACGCAGATCGTTGATTGTCTTTACATTAATTATTTACAGTTTGTTTACATATTTACATAGTTATTTGGGTTGATTAAAAAAATGTGTTGTTTTTTTGTGGGCATGGACCGAAAAGGACCGAGACCGAACATGAACCGCCTTAAAACCGAATAAGACCGAAACCGATAATTCCGGTCCGGTCTTGGTCCATAATTTTCTTGGACGATTAATGCGGTCTGGTCCCAAAAATACCTCAAAATCGGACCGGACCGGACCGCGCACGCCCCTACCCTCTCATGATAATAATAGGTACTTCATCTTATTCATTGACGACTATATAAGAATGGCGTGGGTCTATTTTATCTGTGAAAAATTAGAAGTTTTTAGAGTTTTCAAAAAATTTGAAAACTTCGTTGAGAAACAAAGTGGTCACTTGATCAAAGTTTTGAGAAGTGATAGAGGAAAGGAGTATAACTCCAATGAATTTGATAAGTTCTGCTAAGATGAAGGGGTAGAACACCAACAATCCACTTTGGATCATTTGAATGTAATGTGATTATATGTGGTGATGCAGGAGGCAGAGATCAGACTGCTGAAAGGAAAGCTTACCTCAATGAGGCACAAGCTTGTTCTTATATACAGTGCATAAATTTGGCCAAA
This sequence comes from Sambucus nigra, assembly GCA_949130495.1. Lineage (NCBI taxonomy): Eukaryota > Viridiplantae > Streptophyta > Magnoliopsida > Dipsacales > Adoxaceae > Sambucus > Sambucus nigra. Next base: position 198,240,421 of record OX422212.1, read on the forward strand.
GAGGAACGCCTGAAGAAGGTGAGCAAAGACAAACTGGTTATCGATTTTTCCAAAAATGATCTCGTCGGAGTACTGTATCCTCACGACTACCCCTTGGTAGTCATGATGATAATGAAGGATGTGGTGATTTCACGCGTATTGGTAGACAATGATAGCTCTGCAGACATCATGTTCTATCCCTGTTTTGATAGTTTGAATTTGAAGTTAGCCCAGTTGGAGCTATATCATAGGTCCCTTCTCGATTTTACCGAGGAAAAGGTTTTTCCACTTGGAACAATCAAGTTGGACATGCTCATTGGCACCTTGCTTGCTTGCAGAATAGAAAAAGTATGCTCTTTTATATTGGACAAGAACGTCCAATTAGCCTATAATATAATCATGAGGAGAGTAGGCTTGAAGAAGTTTGAGGCAGTGCCATCTATGATACACCAATACTTGAAGTTTCCTACCAATTTTAGGGGTTGGAGTTGTGAAAGGCGACCAGAAAGTAGCTCGAGAATTCTACTATTAATCCACCGAATAAGAGGAACTGGAGGAGGCCAAAAATAAACCCACCACCTACCAGGTGAATGAGTCTGAAGATGCATAGATTGAGACTTTGGACCCTAGCGATGAGTCCCAGCTTGTGAAGGATTAGGTCGTCGAAGCTACAAAAAACATCATTTTGGACGATGAACGACCAGAGCGGACAACTCAAATCAGCGCTTCATTGGATCCGTCAATAAAATAGGAGCTAGTGGCATTTTTGTGGCATAGAAAACAAGATTTCGCATGGAGTCATGAAGATATGCCAGGATAGACCTGGCCTTCATATTCCACGAGCTCAATGTTAATAAGGAGGTCAAGCCAGTGAAGCAGCGAATAAGGGTATTTAGCCCAAAGAAGAACCAGGCTATCCAAGAGGAAGTCGAGAAGCTCCAAAAGGCCTCTTTCATTAAATATGTCAAATATCCTGATTGGCTAGCCAATGTTGTGATGGTGAAGAAGAAGAATAACAAGTGGAGGATATGCATAGATTTCACAGATCTCAATAAAGCTTGCCCAAAAGATCATTTCCTCTTGCCCCGAATTGATCAGCTGGTGGATGTTACCTCGGGGCATAAATTATTGAGCTTCATGGACGCTTATTCTGGCTACAACCAGATTAAGATGAAACTATAGGACGGGGAGAGTAACTCTTTTATTACCCCAAGGGGAACATATTGCTATAACGTTATGCCTTTCGGACTTAAAAATACAGGTGCTACGTACCAGAGGTTGATGAATAAAGTTTTCGTAGAGCAAATCGACAAAAATATGGAGGTGTAAGTCGACGATATGTTAACTAAAAGCAAGAAAGCCGCCGACCATATAGCTGACCTTGGCCAAACCTTTGATCAGTTGGGAAAATATCAGATGAAGTTGACTCGGTGAAATACATATTCGGTGTACGAGGAGGCGTGTTCCTCGGGTATATCGTAAATTAGCGAGGCATCGAAGCAAATCCAGAAAAGATCAAAGATTTGTTGGAATTACGATCTCCAGCCATGAAGAAGGAAGTACAAAGCCTCATCGGCGATGTTGTAGCTGTTAACAAGTTTGTATTGAGAGCAACGGATAGATGCCTCCCATTTTTTAAGACCCTCAGAATAACTTTTGAGTGGAATGATGAGTGCGAGTAAGCATTTTAAGAATTGAAGAAGTATTTGGGGACACCTCCCCTGTTGTCGAGGTCGGTGATGGGAGAAAGATTATACCTGTATCTGGCTATCTCAGAGAGCGCAGTCAGCTCATCATTGATAAGAGTGGAAGATGGAGTGCAAAAACCGGTGTATTACACCAGCAAGGCATTTCGAGGAGCAGAAATCAGATATCCAAAGTTGGAAAAGTTGGCATTAGCTTTAATAGAGGCGATTAGGAGGATGAAACCTTACTTTCAGGCCTATACCATAGTGGTGTACACTGATATGCCACTTAGACAGGCTTTGCACAAGCCAGAAAAATTCGGAAGACTAATGTATTGGGCGATAGAACTGGGTGAGTACGATATTGTTTATGAGCCAAGATCCTCACTCAAAGGCAGGCGGTGGAAGATTTCATTACGGAGTTTACTTACCCAAATACCCCTGGCCAATAAGAGTCCAATGCAGAACAACCCGAGGATATTACAGGATCATTAAAGACAACCCCCAATCAACTCCCCATAGCAGATTCACCAGAAGGGATGAACAACGAGCAACATAAATTAACGGGTAATAACCCAACAATGGAGGATGATAAGAGGAAGAGTCAAATATTTCGGCAAGGAACCTTATCAGATAAAGGGTTTGATAATGGTATACCTGTGTGGAACTTGTATGTCGATGGCTCTTCGTGTGCCACGGGCAGTGGAGCCGGAATAATTCTAAATAGTCTTGATGGAGTGGATGTCGAATATACCCCACGTTTTCAATTTAAAGCTTCTAATAAGGAGGCTGAATATGAAACTATAATCGTGGGCCTCAATTTAGCAAAAATAATGCACGCAGAGCAAGTCATCGTGTTTAGTGACTCATAATTAATTGTGCATCAGATTCTGGGGCTATATGCAACGAAGGGAGAGTTCATGTCAAGATACCATGCCAAATCTATGGAAATAGTATCCACTTTTGCAGCGGTCCAGTTGGTCAGAATCCTAAGATTGGAGAATGCGAGAGCTCACGCACTAGCTCGATTAGCCTCAGCTACTGGCACCGAACTACGAATAACGATCCCTGTCGAGATATTGGAAGAACACAGTATAGATGAAGATTTAATGGTGAAATTCATTACCCTAGATATGGGACCATCCTAGATGGACCCCATCAGGGCATATATCAAAGAAAGAGTCATACCAACTGACCAACTTGTAGCCAAGAGGCTAAAGTTTAAAGTTGCTTGATATATACTGAATAATGGCATTTTGTATAGAAGGGGTATCATAGCATCCCTCAGAAGTTAAAGATCTGATTGAAGAAGTTCACGAGGGTTCTTGTGGAGCTCATATGGCAGGTCAGACTCTCCTACAGAGGATAATGATGCAGGGATAATATTGGCCGACGATGAGAGCTGACTGCACAGCTTATGCGAGGAAGTGCGATAAATGCCAATGTTTCTCTTTTATTCGAAGAAATCCCCAGGCATTGTTAATACCCATTACTTCCCCTGGCTATTTTCTATAGGGGGCGTAGATTTGGTCGGGCCTTTGCCGACCACCAAAGGAAGGTTAAAATATCTGGTAGTTGTTGTTGACTATTTCACCAAGTGGGTTGAGGCTGAACCTCTCGTTGACATATCGTACGAAAAGGTTTACCAGTTCATTTGGAAGAACATTATATGTAGGTATGGTCTGCCACATGCTTTCATTACCGACCATGGTACCCAATTTGACAATGAGGAATTCGCTACATATTGTCATCAATCCAATGTCCAGAAGATCCATTATGCACCAGGCCACCCCCAGAGTAATGGGCAAACAGAAGTGACGAATAGGAATCTGGTGAACGGTTTGAAGAAATGACTGGATAAGGCAAAAAGAAATTGGATTAACGAGCTACACTCTGTGCTATGGGAATAGCACACAACACCCCGAATAACCACTGGGGAATCGCCCTGCATGCTAGCCTTTGGAAGCGAGGCTATTATTCCAGCTGAATTGGGCTTACCCACGCACAGGGTACTTAATTTCAATTCTCCTATAAGTGATTTGATGAGACGCTTAGATCTGCACATGCTCGAGGAAGTTATATGCAGTAATCAGGAACGCAACCTATCAATAAATAACAGCCATATTCTATAATAAAATAGTGAAGAAATGTGATCTCAAAGAGGGAGACTATGTGCTCAAGAAGGTGATCCAAAAGCATAATAAACTGAAAGCTAACTGGCATGGTCCCTACCGAGTAACCACAGTTGTTCGCCCTGGAACTTATAGAATATAAACCTTAGAGGGAGAAGAATTCAAAAATGCGTGGAATGCGGAGCATCTGCGCAAGTATTACCAGTAATACAGATTTACATGTACACATTTCTCTTTCAATTAATAACATTGTTGATTTTCCATATTCCTTTTTGGTTCAATTTTTGTCGGAGTACTAGTGCTACACATTACACCAACTCTGGTTGGTCGACATCAGCAACCACCAACTAAGGTTGGTCGGCATTCAACAATTACCAACTTCGGTTGGTCAGCACCAATAAATTTAACCAATAAAGTTGGCACAACAATCATACAAGGCAAATCATTCCATTGTTGGTGGTTACTACAAATAAAGTTCCAAGGTAATCCACTGTCTAGGCACCAAGGTAATCCTGACGCGATTACTACAACTAAGCAGGAACATGGGATGAAAATCATTCCATTGCTTAGGCACTAATGGGTGACAAGTCACTACAACTAGGCAGCAAGTGGAGCAAGCTCCATTGTCTAGGCAAAACAGGACAAATTGTCCCTATATATATATATATATATATATATATACATACATTCATCAGCAATTAACAAGAAAAATATCTCATAAAGTATTTCTAAGGAAATAAAATTACACAAAGACAAATTTTTCTTCATTAAACACAAGCAGATTACATAAACATGAATTTTGATTCATTAAGTACAAATTCCCTATTCTATGGGTCTTTTTCCCCCTGATTTTGATACAGGTTCCATCCTAGCTGGAGGGTCATCTAACGCATAGGGAGAATTAATAAAATTCATATCTTGTAGCATTCCGACGTTGCTCGGATATGGTCGATCAAGCAAATGTTCAGGATGAGATATCTAAAAATCTAAATAAAGTTGGTAATCATCAAGATACCTGGAGATTAAATACTGAGGAATAGCACGAGCTGGAATCCAGCTGACATCGAGTTTAAAGGGAGGAATAGGCAAATCAAGTAATCCAGGCTCACACTAATCCCATAAAGATTGTCCTCGATCAACTTTCATCACACACAAGGCATTCAACCATCCCTGCTTGTATCCCTCGTTATTCGATTGTTGCAGCTGAGCATCGAGATGGCACAAAGCTTCGTTGTATCCCGCCATCCAAAACTCCCTAGACTGCTTGTGAAATTGATAAGTCAATCTCTTAATCTGCTCGTGGAGTTTCTTCACCAAAATTTCTTTACTTTCTAGTGCAGAGCTCTGTTTGGAGAGTTGGTCGGTAAGAGTCTGAATCTTCTGAGATATTTCAGCTAAGGCTTAATTTTTTACTTTCAACTGGACAACTTGATTCACTAAGGCTTGCTTGGTCCTAATCTCTTTGACACTTCTCCAACCAGCCCTAGTTCTACCCCGCGAGGAGGATGTAGCTCTGGTTTATTTTGAAGCCTCCAGCTCTACTCGCAAGGCAGCATTTTCAGCCTCCAGAAAGGTAAAACCTTCATCATTAACTGGAACCAAGGCTCCCGAAAAAGAGGAGGCAGCAGATTTGAGTTACTTCACTTCCTCTTGCAACGCAATTGTTAACGCAAAAATTCTCCATTTACGAGGACCAATCAGAAAAGGACACATGTCATCCTACGTGGCAATATTCGGCACCCGAGGAGAGTTGATCGACACCCAAGGAGAGTTAGTCGGTACCCGAGGAGAGTTGGTCGGCACCCGAGGAGAGTTAATCGGCACCCGAGGAGAGTTGGTCGGCATACCAACCAACACATAGCATACCAAGCTACTTAGCATGCGGAGCAACCAACCAGGAAGATCAAAGGATAACTATGCATTTAATGTGCATTAATGAAGATGACAACGCATTTAATGAGCCTTAATGTACATTTCTACTGTATCAATAGATGACAACACATAGCATACCAAGCAATTCAAGGAAGACCGACCATCATAGAAGGCCAACAATTAGATTCATTGTATATAGACATAAAGGTCTGTATGTATAAAGACATTGTATCTCTTTATCTCCCATCACTATAAATACATGTATTCCCTTAGCCAAATAGGGGATCTTACAACTAAGAAACTCCATACACAAGATACACATTCTTTCTCTATCTACACCATATTGTGTTATTTTAAATCCCTGGGAATAAAATAACAGTGAACGTAGGCTTTATTCATAGCCGAACCACTTTAAAAACCTTTTGTCTTTTTTATATTTGATTAAATGTTTATCTTCATCTTCAATCTCATCCTCATCATTTATCTGCTGTTGACGCCACTAAAATGGCCTGGACCATTTGTTGTCTTCAACAGAGCCATTTTAGTGGCGTCAACCTCAATATTCTCTTGCTCTAGCAGCTTGGCAATATTTCTGTGCTCTTCAATCTCAAGTTTTAGCACACTTTCCTTTTTCTCATGAGCCGATATGTACTTGTCATAACCCCTGTCAGCACTCAATTGTTGGTATTTTTGCTCATAACTTTCGTGCAAGAGTGCAGTGGTTTCTTTGTGCTGATGTTGGAATTCGTCGATCATCCCTTGAAGGTCTTCAATCATTTCTTAATAAGACACATTGTTGGCTACAGAACGATTAAGCAAACACTTCAAGTATTGGTATGCATCAATTGCTTGCTCAGAAGCATCGGGTCCAAGGATATCAATTATTTGGGCCTCAGTTAAATCAGCATGACCCACTTTGAAGTAATTATTACATTTTTTCATTAGCTCTGTGTCACGAGCTGATAAGAGTTCCATCCTGGCAACAAACTAGCAATGGGAAAATAAAAACACATCAACAACGATACAGACAAGAGCAAGTCAAGGAGAAATTCAGATTAGACGATAAAAATCCATTTTATTGATCATAAGAGGAGAGAGTGCAACCAAAGTTACAAGAAAGAAAGGAAAGCAAAAGAACAACATAAATAAAGAGCCGAGCAACTCTACACCTTTTCCTTATTTCCTATAATACCATCAACAGGTCTGGATGAAGGAGTTAGTCGCTCGGGAGGCATTTGGTGTTGCTCGGTAGAAGCTGATGCTCGCTGAACTTACTCGAAGGGTTGAGGAGCAGTAGCAACAGGGACTTGTTCCACTATCATCATGGAAGACTCATCAGATGCAGCTTCATCCTCTTATTCGTCGTCAATAGTAGGAGGAGGGCCATGTGTGTGTTTTTGAAACAACTCTGAATCATTCGCAACACTCAAATCTTTTAATGCTGCGACCCATCCGTCCCTGAAGTACTTCAGACTTACATACTCCATCTGGCAAGTAATAGCGATTAAGGATCTGTTCCATCCCTTGTCCCAACCAGAGCTGAAAGATTTCTTCATCGCAACCTTTCTCTTCGTCTTCTCAGAAGAAACACGTTCCTCAGCAAGCCTCACTTTCTCCTCAAGGTCTTTCTTACACCATTCAGCCTCTTCAATCTTGCCATTAACTTCTTTCTCACTAGCAACGGCGGCTTTTAATTTTTCCTCCAACTCCTTGGAAGCACTTATAGCTTGGTCTCGAGCTGACTCTGTAGATAGAAGACTCTTCACCCAGGTAGATTTATCTTCCTCGTACTTCTTTCGGGAGTCCTTCAAGGACTGTGACAACCCAGCAAAAGCTTATTCAATCCCACTAGAGTAGGTTGAAGCCTTGATAGCCCCATCTTTCTCCAATATATTATTAAAACACGTCATGAACTGGGAAAGAAAAGAGGCCCAAATCAGAATATGAATACTGTATATAGAGATAAAGTAGTATGGATGATAATACTTACTGACGTGATATGTTGGGCCACTAAGTCGTTGATCTTCTCCCGAGAAAGGGAACCCTAAACATCTCGATATTCCTAAATGATCCAAGACTTGATCAAACCCCTGGCCGAACTCGGGGTAATAAAAGTTGGAGCGCTAGTTCCCGAGGAAGGACCCCAATGTTAGAAGGTTGAGCAACAGTTTCTGTAGGTCTTTCTGCAAGACCTCTCCTCAATCTCCTTAAAGGAGCATCTTCAATCAAAGATGCTGCCTCTTTTTATGCAAAAGCAGCACCTTCAATCAAAGGTGATGCCTCTTTTGGAATGACGGGTGGCTTCCTACCGACCTCCATGACAATCGCAGTTGATCCTTTAGATGGGATATTATCCATTTTCTTCGTCCCCTCAGCTGGGACATCCCCTTTGCTCTTCTTCACCCCATCCGTGCCAGGATCATCTTTAACAAAGAATGCAGGCATTATCCTCTTATTCATCATCAAATCAACAATAGAGGTATTCAAATGAGAAGAAGATTATTTGGCACCTGCTCGAGACATTGGTACTTGATCAAGATTAATCACCACAGGAGGGGCAAGAGGACAAGCAATGAACGACAAGGTGGTATTTTTGTATCTCAGTAAATAAGAAACAGCTCTGACGTGCTCCCAGCAATTGATTGGTGCAAACCCCAGATGAGTTTCAAATCTTTTATATTAATGTCGCTCTCTTTAGGGGGTTTTCTTTTGTTATCAACTGCAAAAAAAAAAATATTAGTGGCACATTTCATCAAACATTCACCGAGCTAAATCAAAAAATTAAAAACAACCTATCCCATTGCCATAAAGTGGACATCTGGGACCTTAGTAAACATCATTTTCCTTTAATGGAGGGTGTTGCCAAATTTTCATCACAAATCCATGATCAAAATAGTCCCTATTAGCATCGGGAAAGTTTACTACTAAAGCTCTATTGGAAAACCTAGTTTTTAAATAAAATGTGGTATCACTGGTAACCCATTTATAAAAAAACATGATCTCAGGGATCCCTACGCGAGTCCCATGAGTTTGGTTTAACCTATGTACGCCATTAACAACCCTCCATGTATTTGGAGCTACCCTTGCAGGAATAATTTTGAAATATTGGCAAAACTTCAAACACAGGGGATTAGGCGAAAAAGAAAAGACGCACTCCGCTACGAAAAGTGAGGGAAACCAGTGTCCCTCAGCCAGAGAAAATAAATCAGATGGAGAAAGAGGCTCTTCTAGAATAACCCAAGAGGGAATTACAAAATCAGCTCAAAATTTATCCAAAGATTCGACAAGATAAACCATGATGACTAAAGTAAAGAAAGAAGAAAGAAGAAATTCTTATAGAAAATTGAGAAATCTACTAAGAAGGATGACAGAAAGAACGACATTACAAGGATAGAATGAGAAGATAGAGTTTAGAAATCTGGAGGTAAAAAGTAGATGACGATCTTTTTCTATCACTTTTAAATGCCTTGCATCGGGAAGCAGGAAAAGAAATGATTACCAGAAAAGACAATTGCGTTTTTGGCGGTTAAATAATGAGAAAGATGCAAATATCCAAGCGATTATCGTAGATTCAAAATATTTACAAGTTTGCCATTTCGCGCTCAAATGACAAGGCTAAAGATAAAATTCCTAAGTATTGGAGGTCTGTAATTAATCAAGGCGCCCGAGTAACTTTAGAGTAAAATGTTCCACACTCTCGTATTAAAAATCAATTGTGAAATATTGGGGGCTTCTGTTGATACGAAAATTAGCCAGCTGACGTGGACCAGTTATATAAAGACACGTGTCATCCTATGTGGAAAATACATGTGCTCACTGAGCTACTAAGCATGCCGATCTACGCAGCGTGCCGACCTACTCAGCGTGCAGAGTATCCAGCTGGGAAGATCAAGCGACAATTGCTCATTCAATGAACATCGAATTAAATGAACATTCTTATTGTACATATGTATATGTATATTAAACAACGACATATAGTCTATTCATACTGATAGCCCCAAGGCTATAAATACATTATAACACCCCCCATAACGGCGTAATTGATCTCTTGTAATCTTCACTGAGATTAAGGGGCAAACATCGGCAATACAAGAACAGTGGACGTAGGCCGTTTCATTGGGCTGAACCACTTTAAAAATCTGTTGTCTTATTTTCCTTATTCCTTTTTATCCGTGATTAATTAATTAGATCGTATCTAGTTTTTTACGTCAACACTAATAAAAACCCGAATGGAATATAAATCATAACCGCCGCTTTAAAGCCCAACGACTCATCATAACATAATATTACACTATTTATATTCGTGTAATGGTAAATATGCAATACTCATAAATATTAACTCTTTAATTAATTAAATTAATATTTACTTCAATTTCCTTTATTTTATATAACTAACCCACAAGACAATTTAATATAAAAATAATTACTCAAAAGTAAGGGGTATTACACTCCCCTCAGCTGATCGAACAAGTTATTGATTCGGGGAAACAAATACTTATTTCGTATCGTGACCTTGTTCAACTCTTGGTAGTCCACGTACAATCTCAATGAACCATCTCTCTTTTTCACAAATAACACCGGAGCGCCCCAAGGCGAGGTGCTCCTACGAATGAAGTCCTGGCCTAACAGCTTCTCAATCTGATCCCGCAACTCCCTCATCTCGGTTGGAGCCATACGGTATGGTGCATGGGCTATCGGCAGAGTGCCTAGCATCAAGTCTATAATGAAGTCTATCTCTCTACTGGGGGTAGGCCCAGTATCTCCCGGAATACATCTAAAAACTCACGAACAACTGGAATCAAATTCAGGGGAATCATAATCTCCGGTGTCCTCCTCTATGTAGTATAAGTGGGTGGACGATCCTCCCTCGGGGCGAGGCATCGCCACCAAAAAATCTCCTGACTAGGAATGGCAAAGATAATACTCCTACCAAAGCAATCTATCATGGCCCTATAAGTCGCTAGCCAATCCATGCCAATAATGGTGTCACGCTCATGCATATCTAAAACTAGCATTCGCAGGTAGAATCAAACTACCAATCTCTATACCTACTCCTTGACATACAAATAAAATCAAAGACCCATTCCCCAATGGTGAGTCTGCACATGTCATTGTACTCTCTGTTGTGACTAATAATCCTGTGGCTCGTGCAAAGCTAGTGGATATAAAATAATGTGATGCCCAAGTATCAAATAAAACACGCCCCATAGTGCCATGAATAGGAAATGTACACTCAATCGCGGGTGGCGCCTGTGGTGCTGTTGGCTGGTGGATGTTATAGACACGTTCATATTGTAATTGACTCTGCTGAACGGGGGCTGCTGGAATGGCTGGTAGGGTTAGCATCTTAGCTGACACTAGGAGGGCGACTAGAAAGAGCGACCTTTGCGGCTCATGACGGGCACCCTGCTACTGTGGGGCCCTATCTCCCTCTGGGCAATCCTGGCACCTATGGCCATTCTTACCACATCCAAATCACTTGCCCCTGAAGTTTCCTCCCCTCTGTCCCTGCTGACATCAGCCCTACTAGCCGTTACCACCCCACCACTGGCCCTACTAAAAACACTGTTGGCACTGATGGACCTGCTGTTGAGGATGTTGGCCCTGCTGGACATGCTGACTGGACTGACCCTGATGACCCTGTCTAAAGCCCCCATATCCCTGCCTGGAATCACCGGATCGAAATCGCTTAGAAGGGTCCCCCTGATGGGAACTCTGCTCACTATGGCGTATCTGCTCCTGAGCTGCTGGTTCCCCACCGGCACCATTATCTCCAGTCTGGCCTTGCTCGCTTGCTTCCCTACTGATAGAAGAGGCAATCCTGGCAATGCAACAGAGCGGCGTTGAGCACATCAATGTAAGTACTTAACGGCAGATTACCTATGAGATGCTGACGAATCTTCTAGGCCAATCCATCCAAGAACAACAAGATTTTCTTCTCTTCGGGGGGTGTCTCATCCGACACTATAGTGAGAAGTCTCGTGAACTCCTCCTCATACTCTGCAACCGTAGTACTCTCCTGCTTTAGATTCAGTAATCTCTGCCTCATTTCAGTCTGCACGGCGGATGGGAAATATTTGCGGTCAAATTGCACCCAAAAGTCTGAATCGACATGCTATCCCTCTCCTCCAAGGTGGTAGTGGACTCCCACCATTATAAAGCATCCCCTACTAGCTTAAAGGAATCCAGTAACTGTCTCTGAACGTCACCGCACTTAAACATGCGCAGATGCCTCTGGATGTCTTTCTTCCATTGGCTGACGATGACAATATCGGAACTACCCAAGAACTTTAGGGGATATGCCTTCTGAAAGGCATCCCTAACCCTTTTCCATGCCGTGGGAAGATGTCCTGGCACTGGTGCTACAGCCTGATCCTGGGGTGGGGTTTGCTGCACCACCGCTAACGCTTCATTCAATGCCTGAGAAACTGTGGCGGTGACTTCGGTTGCGTTCATCATTCCCTGAGCCGGAGCTGCTGGCTGCTCGGTCTGGGCATTCATGTCTCGTGGTGCTCATCTCGGAGGCATCTCAAACGAGAAGGAATTTTATTAGTATACAGTTTATCATCAATCTCAAATTGCTGAAGACGTAATAAAAAATGCAATAATTCAACAGTCCTAAAAATAGGACTCTACATCAAGGACGCTAATCTGGAAGCATAATGAGTCGTACAGATCCTACAGGACACTAGAACTTAATGCTCTGATACCACCTGTGATACCTCACCTAATTAAATATCGGGTGATCAGTCCTTTATTAAATTAATTCAGAGTGTCCGATTGGTTCATTCTTAGCATCACTGTCGTTAAACAATTTTCTTTATTAACACCCTTGTAAAGAATTAAGCTAAGTGTCAAAACATTTAATTTTTTGTTTAATTTAAATTCCATTGTAAAGGCCTTATGTATATAAACCAGCTTATGAATAGTACTAATGATAAATAAAACAAATCATTCAAGTGAGTTATGCCAACTAGACTACTCAATCCAAACAAATATCCATAACTATCGTCAACGTAATAGATAAAACAATCCCAAATAAAATAGAATACTGAAACCATAAGGAAGTACAAAATCTCTAACAAATCTAAACTGAAATCTGGAAATGGGCGACACATTACCTAACTAAAGAGAACTAAATCAGAAGCTGAGGAGTCAAAGATAAAATCGTCTACTGTAAGGACCTGCGACTCCCACACAAGCTACAACACGTCCAATCCAATGAACCTACAACTGACTCCCCTGTGGCTGGGTATATATATATATATATATATATATATATATATATATATATATATATAGAGAGAGAGAGAGAGAGAGAGAGAGAGGGAGAGAGAGAGAAAGAGAGAGAGAGAGAGTGGATCTAGTGCGGGCCTAGTTTGCGGACCAAGTATGCGGACTAGCTACAGTCCAAAACTTACCTATGGACCACTTTTGTCTTTATGTTTTCGTCTTTTTCTAAAGTTTTTGTGAAATAGAATTTTCTACCCCAATGATTTCTAAAGTCTTTTAAGCTTATTTTAACGCTTAATTAATCTGGAAGTCTAATTGTAGAAGTTTCAGGACTACTGCTACTGCTACTTATCAAGCTTCTTCCGTCACTATCGTATTGAAGTTCTGAATAGCGAGGATTATCTATATAAATAACTTCTTCATGGAGTCTAGAAATTGAAAGAGGTTTTGATGGAAAATATTATAGTCTTAAATACCTTATACGGTATCGTGGGTTTATCTGTCTAGTTTCTTTATATATTTGATTAATAATATCAATTATATCGTTATCAATAAATTCGTCTAAATTATTATCACCATAAGATGATAAAAATATACGGTATGTTCTAGGGACAGCTGTTTCTACGTTTTTAATGAGAGGGCGGATTCCTCCGGCTCTAATTAAAATAGCCTTTGTTTCAGCTAATCTTTTTCGTCTAACAAATTTTAATATATCTATGCTGTCTTCAAGTATCCTAGTGTATTCTTGATATTTTTCAGGTCTTGACAATTCTTGTGCAAAATCTTCAGTTCTTAATTTTTGTCTAAAGAGATCTCGGATCCTTGTTCTAATTATTTTTATTCTAGGTACTTCTCTTCCTAACCACTCAATGATCTGGTCTATATATTTAAAAGTACCACCTGCGTATACTAAAGCAGATTCTATTAGTTCTTTATCTTTAGGGTCTGTAAGAGTCCAGTCTTGAATTTCTCTAGTTAAGTCTAAATTTGTTTGATTAACAAATTCTAAGAAGTCTTTAGTGATTTGTAAGCTCATATAAGATTTTTCTTAAAGAAATAATATGTAAAAATAGTTAAGGGTTTGGTTCGAGTTATACCTTCCTTCTGGTCTACAATATCTTTATCTTCTTCCCTTTGTCTCTTCAGCCTTGTCACTATTCTTCTCCGGTCTCGGCCTCCTACAACTCTCTCTTTATGTGTCGCACCTTAATCCACTACTTTGGCAGTTGACCCGTTTCCTGCCTGTACGCCTTCACGCCTAACGCCCACCTGGCTAACGGCTCACGGCTAATCGGCACCTGACAGCGGTTCACCAGTATAAAACCTTGTGTGCTACACCAGAGGTTCCACACAATAGTCCTCTATGAATAGAAAGTTTGAGACAATTTGGAAAATAATAACAACTTAACATAAGAGATTTCTGGAAAATAAAACACTTTTATTGCTTAGCATAAGTAAATACAACTCTCCCCTCTCCCCTAACTATGAGAGGTTTACTCACTCATATACATATTACTTATTACAAGCATACACTCTCTCTAACACTGGAAGTCTAGCAATCTCTCACTCTCTAACTCCTGATGTCTCTCAATACAACCTTAACGTCCCTTTTATCGCACAAGGGTACTTACAATGACTGGTAACCGGCTATCAAAAGCGATCCGGTTGAAGGCATAATTATTAAAGGTCTTCAGTCTTGGAATCTTTCGAGTCTTTACTTTTCTGCTTTTTCAAAAGCAGTTTTGGCGTTTTGTAATCAACTTGCACCTAACGTCTTTCACCGTCTTCTTTATCTTTATAAAAAGAGGATGTCTAGCCCGTATGGGACAGGTCTGAGCTGTATCAAGGAGTCTTCTTGCAATAATGCAAGGGTCTAGTGCCGAGCATCTCCAGTCTTTAACAATTCCTCTACTAACGAGGGACCCATCTTCGTCTCATCTGTGTCTTCTTCTTCCTTGTCTTGGCTTGGTAGGTCATTGTTGAAAAATTCTTCAATGAGACCTACAGTTCTAAGGTTGGCTGGCAAAGCTATCTCTACCATTTCCTTGGATTCTTTCTTGAACCTTTAGTTGAATGGCTCATCAGCTTGGATTATCAGGTCTTCTTTGTGGTAGGCAGTGTACCACCCGTCTTCTCCTGTCAATAACTCCATAATTTCTATAGTCTCCATGGCTTGAGCAATCTGAAGTTTGGACTTATCAACAATTAATTTTTTAGTCCCGTCTTCCAATAAAATCTCAACGTCTTCAAATATATAACTGGAAAATCTAACAAGTCTAAATCCTTCAACTCTCATTCCTCTATAGGAACTTGGAGTGATCTGATAGATTCTAGCAAATAGAGGAAGGAAGTCTTCAATCTTCTTAATATATTCATGGACTATTTTTCTAAGAACAACAGAGTCTTCAATGTCTTTTATCTGAACGAGTCCAATGAACCCGTGGTCTGCGAGAGTTATACGAGCCATTTTTTATTTTCCAAAAAGATATATTTTTGGAACGTCTTTAAAGAAACCTTTAATCATTAAGGTATCACCATTTATTTCTGATAATAACATATTAAAATTGTCAATAATGTTATTAGATTCTTTTTTAAAGTCTTCTGTTAATGGGAGATTATTATGACCAAATGGTATAACAATCTTAGTCTTAAACGTCTTTTTCTGATAACATAAATCATTAGGTCTAGTTTTGGAGGATTCTCCAAGAGTCTGAGCATAAGTCTGAATTTGAGGTCTAGGCACAGCAGTTCCACTGAGCTGGGTAACTGCAAGTTTTTGAGTTCTCATGAACCTGGCAATGGCTACCAAATTTTATTTGAACTCGATCCAAAGTCTATTCTTCACATTCCACCGTGTGGCGTCTGTAAGAGTATTTTCATCTTCTGAAAATTCTTATCTAAATTTGATAAAGTCTGAGTATCTTTGATCGGGTCTATATTGGGGAAATTACATCTTCCTAATGAGTCTATTTTGAGCAATAATCTCTAGTATAGATTTTCCTGGAGGAACCAAGATATCATCAAAGTTCTCTAGGATTGGTCTTTCTTGAGAGTCTTGAATATGAGTTTGTCTCTGCGTTACACCAGTATTTGGTCTTACGCGTCTAAGATAGTCTGCAACGTCTTCCTTGTTCAGTCTATTTGTTCCGGAGGAACTCATGTCTTCTAAGCCTCCTGTTTGCAATATAAAACATGAAATCATATCTGTGTTAACAAACATTGGCTCTCTTGATATAATGTCTGAAATGGTATTTTTACTTCCCTTAATATGTATAACAGAGCAGTCATAACCATTAAGCAATTGTTGCCATCTAATTAGTCTATTAGTCCTTGATTTGGACAAGTCTAAATCTCTGAATTTTACTGCATAAGAAGAGTCAGTATAAACAGTAAAATGTTTAGGTCTAAGAAACAACATATATTTTTCTATTGCCCTTACTATGACTAAAACTTCTTTTTCATGGGCAGTGTATCTTGTTTCTGGGTCTGTAAAGGTTCCAGAACTGTGTCTACAAAGTTTCTTCTTTTTTATCTGATGATCAATGGCAAAGTACACTGCTCCCCATTGCTTATCAGAGGCATATGTTTCTATTATAAACTGGTCTTCTGCATTAGGCAGTTCAAGTAAAGGAATGTTCTTGACTGCATCTTTAATTTGTCTTATTACTTCAAAATCATCTTTAGTACAATAAAAGGGATTGGTTTTGTCTGTTCCTTTTAATTTGGATGTTAAGCTTTGTCTTTTTGAAGCAAGGTCTTTAATAAAATTTGCAACACAATTAAGCAATCCTAAAAATGATTGTAATTGTTTTCTATCTTTGAGTTGGTCTGGAAAGTCAAGAATCTTTTTGGTTATGTGTTCTGCCAAGGATAATTTTCCTTTATTAATATGCATTCCCACAAAGTCTATCTCATTCTGAAATAATTGCATTTTCCTTTCGGAAATAACAATACCATGTTTGTCTAATTATAAAATAGTCTTTTTAAGATGGTCTACATGCTGTATCTCAGTCTTACTGGTTACAAGAATATCATCTATGTAAACAAGAAAAAATTCTGAATAAGGTCTAAATATATTATCCATTCTTCTTTGGAAAACTTGAGTAGCATTCAAGTATCCAAATGGCATTACTAGCCATTCGTATTTTCCTTGGGGCACACTAAAGGTTGTCCAAGTAATACTGTCTGGATGCATCTTAATTTGCCAGAAGCCTGATTTGCAATCAAACTTACTGAATATAATTCTATCTTCAGTCAAATTGATTAAATTATTTTTGTCTGGTATCTTATAAGAATCAAATTCACAATTCTTATTTAATTGTCTATAATCTATAACCATACGTCTTTTTCCTCTTTTACGTTCAGATTCATTTTGAACATAGAAGGCTAGGCTATTATGTCTACTTTAACTTTCTCTAATAATGCCTAACTTAAGCATTTCGTCTATGTCTTTCTTGAATTCTTCCCTATCTTCTTGTGAGTATCCTTTCTTATAGGTTCCACCATTAATAGTGGTGTCTGGGTTAATAGGGATGATTTCACAATAGCTTTGGTCTTTATCCCACTTAGCAATGGGATTTTCTCCTAAAGTAGGCTCAACTACTTGCCTAATCTTTTCCTTTTCTACTTCTATATCTATTTTCTTTTGTTTGGATATAGCTTGAACCTGTAATAAGGTCTGCTGGGCTTGATCTAAAATGTCTTGTTGTATAAGCGCTATTTGCTTATAAAACTTTTGGTCTGGACACTTACACTCTTTTTGTAAGGGTTTAGTGATATCTAAGGCTTCTTGTTGGGTTGTAGGTCTAGGTCCACCATGCTCAGCTGGAGAACTCTGATGTTTAAGGGGTCTATAATTTGGTTTGACCTGCATAAGGTCAAAGGCAGTCTTATAATCTATTAGAGGGGCTTTAATATTATATTCCTCTTGATCACTAATTAATATCTTATCATTATACTGTGTATAAGGATGATATTTACTAATAAAGTCTTGTCCTAAAATAATGTTTCCTATGAAACTAGGACGAGGGTCCATTATCCAAAATCGATGATTGACGATTTTGTTGGTATGATTTCCTAATTTAAAATTAATAGGAATAGTCTGGAAATATAAGGTAAATGGATCTCCATTAGCCACTTTACCATAGATTTCTTGAGTACTTTCTAAAAAATAGTCTTCAGGGAAGGCATTAGCCTTGCAAATACTCTGAGAGCACCTTGTATCTATAAAAGCTGAAAGTCTTTTAGGATAGTCTTTATGTTGAACAAATAATTATACAAAACAAGCATGTGGTTTAGTAGAAATTCCTAAATTGTTCTTTTCTAAAATAAATATTCCTTTCTGAGATTTATCTATAAAATCTAAGGGTATTAGGTCTTCTGAACTACTGTCAGAATGGTATTCTTCTAAATCATTGGAAATTCCCTTTCCTTTGAAGTCTTCATTTTCTTGCAATCTTTTGGCTATATTTTTATCAATGTCTTGATAATATGTTTTAATATCTAAGTCTATTTGAGCGTCATACTGGCTAGTATAAATTGCTCTAAATCTAGTTCTCCAACAGTCTTCATGGTAGTGTAATTGACAAATAATACATACCATAAATAATTCTGTTTGTATAGTCTCAAAACATTCTACGCATCTAAAGTCTTTCTTACTACATTTCATTTCAGATGTACAATAATGTCTTTCATCAAAATAACATCTGGGTATATAGGTTAGTAATTCAGGATTACTAACTGCCCATCTTTTCTTTAAAAAGGGGCTTAATATATACTTATACCAAGCGTCTTCGAAGTCTATATATTCACCATCAAGGTCTTCTTGCTTATTCTGCATCATATACAAGTCTAGAGTATCCTGAGAGTCTTCATACTCATCAGTATCACTATAGTCTTCCGAATCACTGTCTGTGTATACACTATAGATACTAGTATTATCATCATCATCTATGTCTGATATTTCTATAGCATATAAGATATATAATTCTTCTTGATCTGAATAGTCTAATATTGTATTAATAATCTTAATACTTTCTTTATCTTTCTTATTAGGGCAGTCTTTAGCAAAGTGTCCTTCTTTGCCGCAAGTCCAACATTCTTTGGTGGCAGTCTTAGATTGAGCTATATATTTTTCTTTCCTATAATTAGGAACCTTCTTATACTTACTTGTATTCTTCTTAAAGTATCTTCTTTAGTTAAATCTATTTTTCTTAGTCTTAGGATTCTTTTCCCTAAAGGTAGTAGATTGTCTAAATTTATACTTCTTTGGCAATCCTAAAGGTCTAGTCTTAAACTTTCTATGTTTCCATTCTAATTTCTTTTTGAATTTCTTAGATTCATTTCCACATCCCTATTGGATTGGAGCGATGTCTCTTTCATCTTTGATCGGAGGGGTCTGCTTGAAAGTTTCTTCTATTAATTTTCCTTTAGTTATATCACGTCTTTTAGATATGATATAGTCTTTGGCGAAATTGATTCTTTCACCAAGAGAGTTATTCTTAACTCCAGCTACACCTGGCCAATTCCTATATTCATTAATTAGGATTTTTCCTATGGATGGTATCTTTCTAAAGTATTCATCTTTTAAGGTCTCTCCAAATTCTTTAATTTGGTAATATAACTGCTCGTAATTATTGCTATATTCATTTATCTTATCTAATTTGCAAATGCTAAGGAGGGCTAACTTAGTTTTTGTTAGGTCTTGTTCATTGATCTGAGTTAGATGTCCAGCTCCAATGAATTCTGAAGTGAACAATTGAGTATATTCTTCAATTGATCTTTCTTCTAGGTTTTCCTTCATCTTCTCAATCTTAGCTAAGGAGTCTTCATTTGTAGCCTTTCTTAAACTATCTAAGTAATCTTTTGCAATACCTCTAATGGATTGCTCAGCGTACTGCTTACATGAACTTGCATCCCATTGTTCATTAGATGCAAAACACATGTTCATCGGATTACGCCATTCGTCTAAGGCTTTCTTCCTATCTTGCACATTGTCTAGGTTAAGGTATATACCTACTGGATTTATGGCTTGGCTCGCCATTGTCTTAACAGGAGTGAAACTCTTGTCACTAGTTGGAAAGTCTTTTATATAATCAGGTTTAGTCTTTACTACGGTGCTTGAGTATATAGGAATATTTATTCCTATTGGTTTACTAAAAAGTCTAGGAGCATCTTCTAGCCTACTACTACTTCTTATCTCTAGTTTACTAGGTTCTACTTGTGTAGCTGGCACTAATCTTTGTTCTCCTTCTCCTATTAGTCTTAAGTTTCTAAGAAGTTCTTTAGTATTCTTAGATTCTTTTAATTTTAATATGCGGTCTTGGGCTATCATATTAAATCTTTCTCTTTCTTGAAACCTAACATAATGACTTTTCTTAAGGTTATATTTAAATGTCTTCATATCCAATTCTGAGGGTTCATGTCCAAATTTTTGGATCATAGCTTTTTCTTTAACTAAGTCTTTTTGTTCAAATGATATTCTAGATCTAATTATCGGGGGTTGTCTTATTAAACTAGCACTAGTCTTACTACTACATTCTCCTTCTATAGGATCATTGATTATGGCTTCTCCCATATTCCTAAATCTAATTTCTTCGGTCTGGATATTCTTATTAACAATCTTAGGAGGAACAAACTGGATGGTAACATTTCCAGTGACGTCTAATAAACAAAGGTTTATTTTGTATAGTCTTAGTTTCTTGAAATTCTGGCAATTGCCAGAGGGTCTTAGCTTTTTCTTTCATAGGTCCAGTATTCCTAATATTGTAAGTATGATTATAGTCTGACACATTGGTTCTAACTAAGATTTCTTCATTAAGTCTACCACTAGGAATTCCCGACAGCATTCCTTCATAAGAAAATTGGGAGAACTTCACATAGCTTTGGAATTCTATATTTATGTTAGCGTCTGGGATAATATAGTCTTTATAGCCACTAGCATATAAGATTAACTTAAAATGTTTGGCTGTGTCTACAGTTACTGTAAATGCCGAAATGACATTAAAGTATCCTATATTATCTGACATTTCTAATTGGCCTATCCCAATAAGGCTTTTCTCAAAATCTTTCCATCTTTTGTCTACTAAACAACATAATATGTTAATATTATTCTGAGGTCTATGTAATCCTTGGATTCTTTCTTGAAAGAGTCCAAAGGTTAGGAATTGGAACTTCCTATCAGTTCCTCTAGATCTAAGCCATTATGAGTCAAATACTTGAAGCACAGTATATGATTTATCTAACACATGATTTCTACAATGGTAGGTCATATTATAATTGGGAGTCTTAGGAGTGGCACCTTCTTTAAACAAGTCTATGTATCTAACGGCTGGAAGTTGTCCATTATGAATGGAATCTTCAACAATCTTCCAGTCAACTTCACCCCATTCTTTCCATTGGAGGGGATTGGTGAAATTTCTTTCTTTCCACCATGTCCTAACATTGGAGGATGAATCCTTAAGTCTTTGGAGCATATGATTACTCTGTCCAATATTTGGGATAGAGCTAACTATTTTGTTAGTCTTATCTAATCCGCCGTTTATGACTCGTCTACCTATGGTATTCCTTTCTCTAGTTTCTATGGGAGGGGATTCTCTAAATTTACAGGTGGTTACCTGTTTTTGCTCAAGTCTTTTTTCAATTCTTTCTAAGAAGTCTGAATAATCCTTTTGTCTTTTTATCTGATTAAGGATTTCTTCTTTAAAATTCTTATTCTCTTTTCTAGTATTCTCAGAAGTTTCTTCACCATATCTAGCTAGAGAATTAACAATAGTTTTACCAATATTAGTAATATAGTCTTTTACTTCATTATCTTTTTCTTGTTGTTGCATAGTTCTAACTTCTATGGCTTGTACAGTCTTTTCAATTTTATCTAACCGAGTTAGAATAAAAGGAGAGTCTATTTCTGCTTGGGATGGTTTATTATATACAACTTTAATTCCATTTATAATTTCTTTGTATTTTTCTTCTACTTGGGCCATGTCTAGTCTAAGTTCATTAATAATACTATCCATTTTGGATAGGTTATGGTTTTCCCTATTATTAAGGTAATTTGCTAAATTTTGTTGAAATTTAACAAAGTCTGTGTAGAAGGTAGTTAATCCTTCTGTCTTAGCTTTTAAGTCTAAATGCAAGTCTTTAACAAAGCTACTGTTATAGTCTTGGGTAGCTGCTATGGATGTAGAAATTAAATTTAACCTTTCTAGTATAAGTCTAGTTGCTTTAGCCGCGTTGGCAATCTCATTTTCATTTATCTTGTAATAAAATCTATCATCATTTATCTTTTCTAAAATTCTTTGATAAAATTCTGATAAAGTCTGAATGGATAGGTCTCTTGGTACCTCATTCCAGTTTGATTTAACTATCTCCATTAGGAAGATAACTATCTAGTCTAGGGATAAGCTTAGCTTGTTCTTTAGTAAGTTTAATTAACTCACTGTCTTGATTTTTAATTAAAGTTTTAATTTCTAAAATGTCTTTGTTAAGGACTTCTATATGATTAGTCTTAATATTTATTTCTTGTAACACGTGTACTAAGTCTATTGGGATTTTATTATCTATGTTTAATAATCTTTTAGAGATATTTTTGGTCTCAGTTTCTAAGGTTTGAGTGTCTTTTATTAACTGTCTTAATATAAGTAGTATACACTTATTTTGGTCTATTATACTATTAATAGCACTAGCAGTGACTTGTCTACTGTCTGCGTGTTTGGATGGGATATATTCAATATGTGAACAACCGTCTATGTGTGTGGTTAAACAACCTTCTGAGTCTAAATCAGTTATGGGTATAGGTTGGTAGTCTGGGTTGGATCCAAAAATATCTTGGTAAATGCGAGGGATAAATCCCAAGGGCATTAAAGTCTTTTTACTTTTAGTCTAAAAGGAACGTCTTATGGTTTTGATACCAGATTTGGGGTTTGGTCGGAATTCGGAGGGTTTCTTAGTTCTAAGGTCTTAATGCTTAAAATGCAAAATTGTTATCTAAACGTATTGGGGTCTAAAGTAGAATATTACTAAAGATCTTACTTTTGTCTTATTATGGACCTCATATAAGGACCTCACTTGAGCCTATGCCTATATATATATATATATATATATATATATATATATATATATATATATATATACAAGAGAAGGAAAAATGACAGGAAACGTGTCAGAGCCCGAGTGTAAATCAACTTTAAAAATAGTTTAACAAGTACTTAAAATGCTTACTAGTCAATATGAGACACATGTTAGTACGCGACCCTCTCTTGATAATTCTAACCTCTCATCTAGTGTGCACGCCTATCGTACTACTAAAATGACTCATAAGTCTAACCTAATTCTCCTGCCATAAATTATGATTCACGAAGTCGTATTCTACGATATTTTTAAAATACCATCTTCTTAATGATCATTTAAGTCAATTATGTATTTCTCAATACTGCTGGGAAGTGTCAAGTTCTTACTATAATAAAAGCATTTATTCAATATTCATCTACTTATACTTACAGTTGAAGAATTCCAAGTATAAGCATATATATAATTTAATCATACAATATACAAATACTAATCGGCACCCCGCATAAAATCTATGGTGCTGGCATACTCTGCTATCAAGTCTCCGTATCTCTCGTACGAAGGGAAAAACTAGTTAGGAATCACTCTCGAACTATATTAACACATTACACACAAAATGGAGGCGAAGCATAGTTCCAAGTCACTAAGAGGTCAGCACATACCCTAACGTCTCTTAGGATCGTCTGACTATCATTCTCTGATAGCCTGTACCAAGGAATCATATGTTCTAGGGCACGAGTCAATATCCCCTATAAAGGTCCCATTGAGATAAGACTGTCCCGACATGGAAACCTCTGTGATAGCAAGTAGCGCGAGTATGATTATACACAGATCAATATCATTATATATATATACACATGCACTCGGTTATATATATATTTTCTCATTGTTCTTTTAGGTACTCCCACGACCCATAATAATATTTAAATCATACATGGTACAAATCACCCAAGTCCTACGTATAATTAACCCATTTCCTTTTATTCTCAATTGTCGCCATTTTGTAAGTACTTCTCGTCCCTCGAAGTGTTTTCTTTTACTAGATGTAAATTTAGTAGGTGTACCCTCACTAATATACCGGTCTAAGTCTTTCTTGAGTCTCCCAATACCTCACTCAACGTACGCGCTAATTCTAATAAGTTATATGCCCCCGTTACCCCACGGTTGCATCTAGTATTTAATTTTATTTCTCGAACCCTACTTAGACCCTACTGGTCCTTCCCGTCTCCCGTCATGATCTTTAAATTATTTCCAAGGGTCCCTATATATTTTAATCGAATTAATCAAAAAGGGAAAAATATTCAATTTTCAGGAGGGATCGATCGATCGAACAGTTTTTGCCCAGATTCTGCTATTCCAACCTACAGGTTTCCTCCATAAAACTTCACCAAATCCCCATTAGTGAGTCCCAAACTCCCAACCAAACATAAGGAACATTGTATAAACCATTATCCATGATTTCTAACGTAAAACTTCCATTAATTCATGAAGAACCATCATCAAATCAATTGAATCCAAGAAACAATCCTTTAACCCTAGTTTATATTTTCACACATGAATTCCATTGATATTCAGATTCCTATCTCTACTGGGCATAAATTTCATGTTCACCAATCTAAATCCAATAAGGATATCATTCTAACATGATTTTTATTCTGTAATTTTCATAATTTGTCCCAAACATCAATTATCAATTTACGAAACATCAATATTATTCTCTTACACTAGCATGGGTATGATATCGAAAGCCCTTATACATTTGACTCACTTGAGTCTATATTGTATAAGTGATCATCTAGTTTAGAAATTGTGATAAAATTGTGTCTTCCTAGAAACCAAAGAGCCTCGGAAGTTGGATTGCCTATTCATCTCTCTTTCTTGCTTTGATCAAGAACCTATTGCCAACACTCACACACAGTAGAATTCATTTTTGCATGTCATATTGCATAATTATGTGTGTACATGTGTTGTGTGTGTTTAAATCCCTAAGTTTGATTTTTAATAATTTTTTGGGATTTTTTAAACAATTTTTAAATCATGTTTTTAATAATTCAAACTTGTTTTGAAAGTTTTGGGGTCAATCTCCAAATATTAATTGTTGTATTTTATGGCCTAATGTTACCTTGGGTAGAATCTGAAAGCGGCAGAGACTTCAGGGTATGCTGTGTAATTAGTTTTGACGCGCGTTTTACATCCCATAACTGGCCAACACCTGTCTGCCTCTGAATGGTTAGATGTGTGTTTCTTTACTGAGACAATAGACGCGTGTGTCATCAGCCGTTGGATCATTTCTTATCAGTGGTCTGCATGTTGCCTTGATGGATCCTCGTGTATCTTTTTAAGCCAATCAGCGCTCGTTTAAGCACCGCCTTGTGTGAGCCCTTAGATTCAAGTCAATTTAAATTGACTCGATCTCAGCCCTTGGTTTTGATCAGATATCTTAAACATTCTACTCTCACTATATAAAGGCCTCTATTCTCAGCCTTAGAAGACTTTTTGCCATTTCATTTCCTCAGAGTTTTGAGAGAGAAGAGAGTAGAGAGAGAAGAGAGTTGAGAGAGAAGAGATAAACCTGAGAGAGAAAAAAGTTAGAAACCCTAACTTCGTCCGAATCCTCTTCAAATCTAACCCAAACACTTCTTCAAAACACCACAACCAAAAACACCATCCTGAGTGTTCTTGAGTGTTTGAGAGTTAGAGTTGAGTTATTTTGGTTGCTGTAACCTTGTGTTCGTGAGATCCTGTTTCCAACTTAGACTTGTACTTAGATCTTGTTTCTGATTTCATAGAAATCTCAGATCTGAATTATTCATGTTACATTACACTTAGTTTCTTTTTATTTCTCATCTTGAGAAATATATTGTTGATTATTTTTGTCTAAAACGTTTTCTTACTTTGAAATTAACAATAAAATGCTTTCTGTTTCTTGTTCTTGTAAACTAAACCCTTGACCTAGTTTGGAATCTCACTTGGAGGTTTTCAATCTCAAAAAGTTTTTGTTTTAAATTCTGAGATTGATTAAGACCTTGTCTGTCTTCCTAGCAAGGTATCCGTGGATTCTGGGATAGTTTGAAAGGTCAAAAAGGTTCAAAGTTTTCTAAGAAGAAAGAAAAAGAAAAGATCACTGCATATAGTGTAACTGTAATTTGTTAGGATTGTTTGTACTTAATAAGTGTGTGTGTGTGCATGCATGTGTTAGAAAGCACCTTCACAAACACTTACACCCTACAACACGAAAAGTGTTGGTGATAAGATCTTGAGAACATAAGTCAACGTAAAGTGGTGGAACAAATCAGAAGTTGACAAACTGGGAGAACTACATCTACAATCAGAACTGCGGAGAAGTTTAAGGACACCAGAGGGTACATTTCTAAACTTATATAGGTCTGAGTTGTCTGCATGTTAGTTATATAGTTTGTAACTCATATATTTGTTTTAGTGGATTTTTCATTTTACTCCGTAGAGGGAGTCGTGGATGTTTCCTCAATTGGTGAGGTTTTACCACGTAAAAATTGTGAACAGAAGCCTTCTACATTTTCTCATCTCATTCTTGGTTGTGCTATGTTTAAAACGTGTTTAAACTATCTTTTAAACTTGTTGCCTAAATCTTGAATAAGATCTCGTACATACTGCTTTATTAAACACGTCTTGTGATTAATCCTTTTTGATTTAAGGAAAGAGTTTCTTCAAAAAACAACTCGGAGTTACTTAAATAGTTTATTTTCATAAACGGCTTTAGTAACGCATATTTTTCAATATCAACAAAAATAAAAACAAGATAGATACTTTCCTAAGATATGATGGTCTAATTCGATGGTTTTGATGGGTATGGTTACGTCCCTCGTTCCTCGATCTACGCGTTGGTGGTGAAGTTTAATAAAGGTGGTGTAGGTAGGGTGGTTCTCTCCTTTGGAGTCTTCTATCTCCTCCCTTCCTTAGCCTATCTGCAACTCTACCAATTCTAATCCTCGAAAACTCTCACTCCCATTAGATAATCACTTTTAATTTTCGTCCATAATTAAGCCTTAAAATGGAAATTACTAAAATGCCCTCCCGGGTTATCGGTTAGGCCTAAAAACGTCCCGTGTCCCAAATTAAACCCTCGAGTATAATTTTCCGACTATCTCGACCCTTCCGGACACGTTGGCGCACTCGAAATGACCATACGAGCGACTTATAATTTACTTACTTTATATTCAATTAATTTAGTCCCGACACGACACAAGCGCGTCCCGACTTAAATTCTATAATTGTCGTGTTATCCACTCACGACAACATTAATAAATTCAATCTTATATATTACTTTACTCATCTAGTAATATTCAATGTATAATTTCTAACTCTCCTCACTTAGCTAAAAATTATTTATTATAAACTCCGAATTAATATTAAAATTCATTTATCTAAATTAAATTTAATAAATCCCCAAATTAAAAGCCATAAAAATACGGGGTATTACATACTTCCCCTCTAATAATGGAATTTCGTCCCGAAATTCGAAAAATAAGGCATACTTGGTAATAACAAATCTGGGTATTTTTCACGCATATCTGCCTCGCGCTTCCAAGTGGATTCCTCCACGTTGTGATGCTTCCACTGGACCCGTACAAGTGGAACTACCATTGACCTCAATCTCCTCTCGCTATGGTCTAGGATAGCCACTGCCCTGTCCTCATAAGAACTGTTGGGCTGTAAGTCAATCTCCTCTATCGCGATGTGAGTGTGGGCCATATCATCCCGAAGATATCGCCTCAATGACGAAATGTGGAACATATCATGAATACGGTGAGAGTGCCCCGACAATCCCAATTTGTATGCCACCGATCCTATCCTCTCGATAATGGGAAATGGTCCTATATACCTCAGAGTCAATTTCCCTTTCTTTCCAAACCTCATTACTCCCTTCATAGGAGACACACGCAGCAATACTTGGTCTCCCATGCCAAACTCACTGAAAGACCGCTTCGCATCAACGTAGCTTTTCTGTCTGTCCTAGGCTATGCGAATGCAACTCCTGATTAACTCAATTCTGGATGATGTGTCCTGAATCACCTCTGGTATGAGTAACTTGTTGTCCCCCACCTCTAGCCAACAAGCGGGAAAATGACGAGATCTTCCATACAAAGCCTTAAATGGGGCCATGCCGATCGTAAATTGATAGGAGTTATTTTAAGCAAACTCCACCAGTGGAAGATATGGGTGACTTGTAATTTACTTAATTTATATTCCTTTAATATAGTCTCGACATGACACTCCTGTTATTCACTCGCGACAACATTAATAGATTCAATCTCATATATTACTTTACTTATTTAGTAATATTCAATGTATAATTTCTAACTCTCGCCACGCTAGAAATTATTTATTATAAAATTCGGATTAATATTAAAATTAATTTACGTAAATTAAATTTTATAAATCCCCAAATTAAAAGCCATAGAAATACGGGGTATTACATTTAAGTTTATTCATCAAGAAACCCTGATTTCATTCGTATCAATCATCCCGAACCCTATAATTTCGCATCACCAACATAAAGGAATATCACTACATGAAATCCTACTTCAATTCATAGATTACACCCACCCAAATTCATATTAAATCTTCCTAAAACTTGTAAATCAAACCCTATTCTACATGGGTATTATGACATGCTTAAAATAAACGCAAGGTAAACACTTGCATCTTAATTAAAGGTCTGATTTTGATTGAATGATGATATGATTATTCTCCCTTCATTCCGATCTCGATTCCGTTATGTTCGGGGTGGAAATTGGTGTAGGAAGCTTTGGCTTTCTTCTCCCCTTCTTCGCCTATGGCCAGTACTCCTTTGGCTTTGTGTTAACCCTATCCTTTTAATTAAATGTGTAGATATAAACTTACTATTTTTGGAATTCCTCCAACCCTAAGTTCTCAAATGACCAAAATACCCTTAAACGATATCAGTTTGGCCTAAAATTTCCCCAGGACCCAAACTATACACTCAGGTATACTATTTTGAATATTGTGACCCTTTTGGAATCAATCGTGACCTCCAAGTCATCATCTGAGTCACTTTATAAAATCCTCTTATTTTCACATCAAAATACGGCACGCGTGAAATTACAATAGACCGAATTAATTAAAAATCTAAATCACCAAATTAAATAATTTCTCTGAATAAAACAAATTCTAAATTATCGATTTAAACTAATGATAAATCACAAATTTAATTAAATCCCATATCCTCAGAAATACGGGGCAGTACAATAACCTTGTCTTAGTTGATCAATATTAAAGAAGAAGAAGTAAACTTTGTGAACCTTCAATACACTTTTTGCATCAATATATTTTAAACTTAGGATATATCATCCTTAGGAGATTACGGGATCGTGTAGTTCTTATGGGTTTCATCAAGAGCGAA
The DNA here is from genome assembly GCA_949130495.1 of Sambucus nigra. Classification (NCBI taxonomy): domain Eukaryota; kingdom Viridiplantae; phylum Streptophyta; class Magnoliopsida; order Dipsacales; family Adoxaceae; genus Sambucus; species Sambucus nigra. Next base: position 198,269,790 of record OX422212.1, read on the forward strand.
ACCAAGACAAATTTGAAGTTGGTTGAAGGAAACCTTTTTTATCATTCGATAATGACATCGACGTATTAATATTTTGATCAGCGTTGTAAATGTCTTTGTCTCTCTAGGAATTGGTTGGAAAAGGGTAAGGTGTGTGTTAGCATGGTGTGTGATCATAAAACTGTTATCCCCTTTGTAAGTCTTTATAAAGATTTTGGCGAGATTATTGCTTTATCCTGGGATATTTTTCGTTAGTGGATTTTTTCCTCGTATATTTGATTTTGTGACATGATTTTTTTTTTTGTATAATTACATCTCAAATTCTTAATGAATATTAATATTTGTGTGTATATTAAATCATTCGTAAATCTTGTCACCTAGACCTTTAGTATCTACTCATTTTTAACATCAATTAAACTTGAAATGCAATGGTTTCATTTGATGTATTCTTCCCTTTTTAGTAGTAATAGCACATAGTGTTCTCTCAGATCCTTTAGTAGTGAAGTGTACTTGTTATATTTATTCTTTCACATGTCACAGTTGATGCGTGACTTTATTTCTTCGATAGCCCTATTAAGATCATGGTCTCCCTGTCTCTTCAATTATGTCCTAGCCTAATCTTGCAATCGATTGATAAAGTAGAATAAGGAGCATCTCACGATAATATACTCCCTAATTATCCTCTAAGACGACAAAACCTATCACAAGCCACATTCTCAACATTCCAGGATAAAAATGACTCTTTAATTCCCTATTGAATGTAATACCCCATGAATTTAAATAACGAAATATTAAGTGAAAAGTTGGAATATATACTTTAATAAGTTAAATGTGATGATTTTAGCCAGAAAAATTAATTGGGGATTTTAATAAATCAAGTTGTAATTTTTTTACAAAATTTAATTGGTTAATTTTTGTGTTAAAGTTTTAAAATTAATTTGTGAGAACTAATTTTATGTTTTGATCTGTAACCTTTGGGACTAAAAATATTGTTTGCATTTAAATGGGCTTTAAGGCTTATTTAAGAGCCCGCGTGAGGTAAAAACTATGGAAGAGTGCACCCATGGGTGGGCCAAGTTTTAACATGTTAGAGTTGGGTTTGGAGGTCCATAAGACCACTTAAAAATAGGGTTAAGAAGAATTTTGGGATTAAGCATATAAAAGGTAAGTTAACCTAACCCTAATATATTCTAATACCTTACTAAACTCTAAAACTTAACCCCAACCTATAAGAGGCCACTTCAAAGAGAAAGAGGAAAATTGAGAAGGAAACTAGAAGAAGTAATTTTAGGTAAGAACCAAGAAGAATGAAGTAAAAAACTGGGCTAATTGAAGGGAAACTACTTCAAATTAATCATCTTATTCAACTCACATCTAAAATAGGACTTTTTCATAAGAACATAAGGCAATAATTTTTCTCTTTGATCACTTTGATTAGAATAACTTATTTTAGAATGGATGCAAATGATTTAACTAAACAAGGGAGAACATTAGGATGTTCAAAAATGATTTTTATGATGAAATTCACATATTGAGTTGTTAGGTATATTTCTTGGAGTATGATTGCTAGTTTTAGGAATTCTAGTGATAATTAGGAATTTAATTTATAATTTTTTTGTAGGCCTATAATTGGGGATAGTCTTTGAATTAGATATACATGTTCGTTTATGCATTTGGGAGAGAATGGTAAGTATTCATCAAGAGAATTTGGGTAAACTAAGGTTTTGTATTCAAACTGGGTAAATAAGTGTTATTGAGATCTAGAAGTGGAATTGAATATCACTACGCGTTGACCTAAAACCTTGATTGTGATTCGTCCCTATCTCAATTCAAAAATATTAATTAATCCATTAAAAAGTTGGAAGTTCATATGTTAAGTCGTGATTTTCTTATATTAAATTTGTGTTTAGATTTGAGGTTAATTTGGGTGTTTAACCATATATATGCTATTTAGTAAATGGGTAGAATTGCATGTTAACTATGAAATGATAAGTTAATCATGCTTTAATGATGTTATATAGATGAAATACCTACTGAAATTATGAACTTTAAATCATCTAATCAAGTTAAAACATTTAGGTTCGCATGCTTGATTTGATTTGTGTTTGTGTTTGTTATTTAATTAAAAATTTTAAATCCTTATTAAAGTTAATTTAAAGTCCCTAAACATATAATAAACTTTATGAAACAAATTGAAGTGGAATTAATTAGAAATTGGGGTAAAACCCGTAGCTCTTTTAGACATACTTTGGGTAGGTTACAAATTGGATTGAGGCATCTGTGGGATAAATCGAGCCAGATATGGGTTGGATGGAGTCAGCCCTAGGAGGTTGGCCCGGTTAGTTTTGTCTTGTTTTGGTCCGAGGTTGATTCGGTAGGGTTCCCTAAAGTTTTTAATCAATATTTTAGATATTAGTAACTGTTTTAAAGAATTTAAATGTTTGAGGAACGAAATTATAAAGTTGATTTTTATTTAGTGAATGAATGTAAATACATTAATGTAATGAAAATAAGAAAATAGTGAATTAACATATGAGGATGTAATCAAACAAAGGGGTTAAAATTCAATAATAATAATAATTTATAAGTGGATCGACTTATAGCTATGTTGAGAATAATTTAAGACTATGTGTGATATCTTACATAAATTATACGAATTTTATATTTTGAGATGAGACATAAATAAACAATAATGATGAGTAAGAGATGAATAAGCCATGTAATATCCAATATGTTAATAATAATTATTTTTAAAGATGAAGAGGACAATATTACTATACTTGGGTTTGGACTAATCACTTAATTAAGATAAGATATAATGACACTATTTTATTATGTGAACTACAAGCGATGACGTACATCCTGTAAGTGACCTTTATATGTGAGATGTGTTATTTGATTTAAGAACACACCACCAACATCTTCAATTAGTTGTAAAAGTATTATTAAATTATTAAAAAGAACCAAAAATATGACACAGTGGGCTTAAGAGATTTTGAGGTTTAAAGGCTCACAAAAGGTGTTTTGTAATTAAAAATTGAGGTCTCAAAACTAATCACGAAATTCTATTTTACAGAAAAACATAGATAAGATTTTAAGAGTTTTGTGAAAAGAAAACACTTAAAATAATTTTATTTGACCTAAAAAAAATTGGTTAAAGTTCAAGAGATTTAGTCACACTAAAAGACTTAGCTGCTGACCAATCAGAGAAGACCACGCACCTCGCCGCATGGCAGGTTAGTTGTGGATGTTTTGTAAAGGACTTTATTTGGCGCCTATATTTTAGCTTGGTTTAGGAACACTCCTTATTGATTTGATAATTTTATATATTTATGGTTTCGATATTATAATCAGAATGGATGTTCTATCAAGACATCATGCTTATATTGGTTTTCATGCCAAGAAAATTTATTTTCCAAACAAATATAATTGTTCTTTTATATTTCATGGATCAGGTCAATCTGAACCCTCAAGTTTCCAAATTAAAATTTCTTCCTTAATTCCAAACCTTTTGGAACAATTCAAAGATGTCTTTCCCGGAGAATTACCATGATTACCCGCTTCTCGGGAAATTGATTTTAGTATCAATATTTATCCTAATACATTTCCTATTTCGACACCTCTGTATCGAATGGCTTCTTTAGAACTTAGAGAACTCCGTACCCAATTGGATGATCTCCTTGAAAAAGGTTTTCTTCGACTTGTTCATCTCCTCGGGTATCTCCGATATTATTTGTCAAGAAACATGATGGAAGCTTTAAATTATGCATAAACTATCATAAACTGAACTCAGTAACTATTAAGAATAAGTATCCTTCGCCCCGAATAGGATATCTATTTGATCAACTTCGTGGAGGAAGGGTCTTTTTTAAAAAAGATTTACGATCCAGTTATCATCAATTGCGAGTCAGAGAAGAAGATATTCCGAAAACTATTTTTCGAACTCATTATGGACATTTTAAATTTACTATAATGTCTTTTGGAATAATCAATGCACCCGCAATTTTTATGGATCTAATGCCTAAAATTTTTAGGCCTTTTCTTGACCAATTCATTATCATCTTCACTGACGATATCCTTGTTTATTCCCAAAATCCAGGAGAACATGCCCAACATTTACAGACAGTCTTATGTATTCTTAGAAACCAATGGTTATATGCTAAAAAGAGAAAGTGTGATTTTTCAATGAAGGAAATAAATTTTTTAGGACATGTAATTTTTGAAAATGGAATCCAATTTGATCCAGCCAAAATTTCAGTTATTTTGGAATGGAAGAATACTATCAATATTACCCAGATAAAGAGTTTTCTAGGATTAGCTCTATATTATCGTCGTTTTGTATAAGGATTTTTCTCGCATTTCTCTACCTTTTTTAAAGATAACTAGGAAGGAAGTTCGATTTGTATGAACCGATGAATGTAATCAATCATTCCAAATTTAAAGGACAAGTTAATCACTGCTTTTGTCCTCATTATTACTTCTAGTGATATAAGCTACAATGTATATACCGATGCCTCATTGCAAGGGTTAGGTTGTGTGTTGATGTAGAATGAGAAAGTTATACAGTATGGGTCATGACAACTCAAAACTTACACTGTCCATGATCTCGAGTTAGTAGCTGTAGATTTTGCGTCGAAAATTTGGCGTTGTTACCTTTACGGTGAAAAATTTCAAGCCTTTTTCAATAAAAAAAAGTTTAAAATATATTTTTACTGAAAATGACTTAAATTTAAGACAACAATGCTTGATGGAATTTTTGGAAAATTATCGATTTAAATTAAATTACTATCTAGGCAAAGGAAATGTAGTAGCTGATGCTTTAAGTCGAATCCTGTAGGAAGACCACAATTTAATTTCTTATAATATTGTTGTTGCTCTAGAGCAATATGACCTTCGATTGATATTCCCTTTTTCCAAGTTCTGCAACCTCATTCCCTATCCTGAATTAAGAGAGAAAATCTTAGTTTAACAAACCCAAGATTCTTTTGTTCAAACCTTTCCTATAAAACTCCCGGCTTCTCTTACTATAAGAAAAATGTTTATGATTTAGAAATATATTGTATGTACCTGATAAATTATCTCTTCGAGACGAAGTGTTGCATGAAGTCCATCGTTCTAAATTCATGATTCACGCCGAAAGTTTAAAAATGTACCATTCCCTAAAGAAGCAATATTAGTGGCCAAATATGAGAAATGATATCGAGAATTTTGTAAAGAAATGTCTTACTTGTCAACAAGTAAAGATAAAACACCAACACCCTGGTGGACTCCTCCAACCCTTACCAATTCTCGAGTGTAAATGGGATCATATTACAATTGATTTTGTTAGTGGACTACCTCATATGTCCTAAGGATATGATTCCATTTGGGTAATTATATACCGCCTTATCAAATCTGCTAATTTTCTATCAATGAATACCACTGACTCATTTCAAACTCTCACTAAGCTCCACATTCGAGAAGTTGTCCAATTGCATGGAATTCCTTTATCCACCGCATAAAATAGAAATTCCCATTTTGCAAGGAAATTTTGGCAAGCGCTACAAATCTTAGAGGGTACCAAACTTCATTTAAGTATCGCATTCTACCCAACAACGGATGGACAATGAGAACGTATAATCCAAATATTAGAAGATATGCTCCGAGCTTGTGCGCTAGATATTTTTGACAACTGGAATATACATTTACCCCTTATTGAGTTTTTATATAACTATAGTTATTAAACCAGTATTAAAGCTTCCCCATTTGAAGCTTTATATGGAAGACCGTGTATCTCACCCATATGTTGGATAGAATCTTGAAGTAGTAAATAATTTTGTCCCGAGATAATCCAAGAAACCACTGAGAGAATACAACAAATTCAAGACAGATTGAAGACTACTCAAGATCAACAGAAAAGTTATGTAGACCAACGTCGGAAATAATTAGAATTTCAAGTTAATGATCGAGTATTTCTGAAAGTTTCTCCTCGAAAAGGAATCTTACACTTTGGAAAGAAAGGAAAATTAGCACTTAGATATATTGGAACTTTCACAATTTCTAAATGAATTGGATCTATAGCATACCATTAGAATTACCTGTGGAATTATCCAATATTCACAATGTGTTTCACGTGTCTCAGTTACACCGGTATATTTCTGATACCTCTCATATCTTCACATGGAAAAACCTTTATATCGAACCAAACCAGGAATTTGAAGTACTCCCTATTCAAATTCTGGATCCCTAAGTGAAAAATCTCGGAAGCAAGGAAATCCCCTCAACTAAAGAACTTTGGAAAAATCAAAATCATCAAGAAGCCACATGGGAACCAGAAGAGGCTGTGAAAGATCAATATCTCAATCTTTTTCATGGTAATTTCGAGGACGAATTTCATTTTTTAGGTTAGGTAGACTGTAATAATCGAAATTTTCAAACAGTATCTATCAAAACGACCCTAATAATATATATTCATTATTTTGAACCTAATAATATATTCAAATTCAAAAGTGTCCTAAGAAGAATGAAACTACACTTGATGCCCTATAACTTTACTATATTAACCTAGACACCCTGAAGTTTCAATAATTATGAACTAGCCCCTGAATATTTCAAACCAACATAAGTTGACTTATAGTTAAACCCTTGAACCTCAACTTTATATCAAAGTAATCCTCTAGACTTCAACTAACACAAGAATAAAATTTTAGTCCTTGAAACTTTCTGAACCTCCAAAAATATCCTTATACTTATTTAAACCTAGACTTTTAAGGCTATACACTTTAATATCCTACCAACTAAGGACCAAATACCAAACTCTGAACCATTTTCCTTAACCCCTATCTAAATCAACACCACCTAATCCCACTAAGATAAAAATCACATGTGCACACCATGCACACATGTGAGGTGCAAAAACCAAGTAGGAAAACTTCTATATTTTCACTTCAAATCCGCCTCCCCTTTCAAAAAATCGAATCCCCTAAGTATGTATTATAAATACCCCACGATTTCATCAATTAAAACTCACCCCAAACAACATTTCAAAAACTCAAAATTTCATTCCAAACAGGTATTCTAATTTCTTATTTGGTTTTAATTTTTCTTACCCATATCCAATTCCTTATATTATTTTTGTAATTCATGTGTACTACTTTTTAAGCCTTTAAAAGACTGGCATTTAAGTGCTCATTTTCTTCTAGTATTTGTATTTTTTTTGGAATCCCAAATTTGTAAATTTAAGTTTAAATGTTAAGTTCAACAAAGGAATCAACATCATATGATTCAAACACTTTATTTTAATTATGAGGCTATGTAAATTTATCGATTTGATGATTAAAGTTTAAATGTCTTTTATGTTTTCATACTCTGAAGACCCTAACTAACACTTATCTTAAATTTACGTTAATATAGATACTTTCCAATAGGATTAAGGTTTATTGTTTTTATATGTTTCATTTTGATTATTTGATATGTCTTTTATTTTATGGGTGAAAACATATGTATGTGTTCAATACAAAAAAAAAACTTTTCTTTAGGTATGTTTATTAAGCACTTTGGCATCCCATTATCCATTCTTAAAATGTTTAGCAAAATCTTTATTTTTGGAATATGCTTGAGTTTGGGAAAAAAATGCTTGAAGTTGACTTGGTTTTGATGAGGTGTGTGCTTATTTAAGAGTTTTATTTGGATTTAGGTTTTGTGGATAGTTGTGATTAGCTAAACAGATCTGTCAATCTATGTCGTATATTGTATTTTTGCAGAACTTCTTATAATTATGAGCAAATTATTAATATTTTAAATTTATAAGGTGATATCATGGTAGCTAGGTGATATAACTTGACAGTTGTGTGTGATAATGAGATTCACAATGAGCCCTCGAAGTTACAAGAATACAAGTATTTTTATAGTTTTCTGGACGGACTAATGTACCTATTGACCTTAGCTTCACTTTGGTTTCATCAATGTTTTAGTGTTTATGTGATTTAGTGAATGTAGAGATAGTATTATAGGTTTATGAGGTGGTATCCATGTCATTAGTAAAAGGTAATTTACCCTGTTTTTGTTAGGATTTCAATAAGAGATTTTTTTTAAGTGCAAAGGAAAATAAAAGTGAGTTTAGCTTTTGTGATTAATCCTATTGATGGAGGGGAACAATAGTTTTTTATTTTTCCCTATTGTCAAAGTCAATTGCATTCATAAATTACAGTTGCAATTTTGTGCAATCGCTTTATTCATTCCCCTAACACTATCCATTGTTTTTTTTCGTTTAAATTTTTTCACAACCAAACTGATTGGGAATGAATGGAAACCCTTTAGAGACTGCGTAAATGATATTTAACGAGAATAGGGGTGGCAATTCGGGTCAACGGGTCATGTTTCGGGCTGACATGACACAAAACGATAAGTTTTTTTTGGACACAAAAATGATACGACACGAATTTTTTTAGTTGACATGAACACGACCCGAATAAAAAACAACACGGCACGACACAACACGAAATGAATACTAGAATTTCTTAAATTTCACACTTAAAAAACACAATAACACGACACGACTCATAATTCAGACACGAACACGAAACGACACGACTTCGTATAAAAAAAATACGACATGAACACAACATATCGTGTCAATTTCTGGTCAATTTCGGGTCATTTTTAAAATTGCCACCCCTAAACGAGAATATGTTGTGTTCTTTATGTTATTTTGTTTTCAATCTTGGAGTATGATTCTTTTATTCTCTATTTATGAGTGCAAGTACAATATTTAGGTTATGAACACTTTTTTGGTTTGGTTCCCTATTTAATAAATTATGATCTGCTATTATTGATGTACCATAATGATCAAATATGGAGTTGAAACACATAAAAATCAAAAGATAGGTATAATTCTGAACAATGACCTTAATGTGCAAATATGGAGTTGAAACACATAAATAGCCCTGAACAGTGACCTTAATAAAGAGACAATAACATAAAAATCATTTTTTAAATCATTGAGAACAGTTTAAATGAAGGTCACCATGGAGATATATAACAGATAAAGCATGCTCAAAAGTATTTACACTGGAAAGGAATAATATATGAAACGGGAGAATCATGCTTATTAGGCGTGAGGCAAGTAGGTGTGAGCTTCATTTCATTTTGGGTGGTACACTGTAACATGAGTGGGGCTTCATTTTAAGTTGTACACTATAACATTAGTGGGGATTCATCTACATTTATGAGTTCCTTCTACTAAAAGCATCGACTATATTTTCTATAAAGTTCATTTGCACCATACTCTACATTTTAGTCTAAGGTATTAAGTGTACATCTTTGTTTCCAATTCATATCATACATACAATTTCATTATTTTTTCTTTTTTAAATAGTATATGATGAATTATTTATGATAATGTATAAATTCATATAATAAGGCAAATATGGCTAAGTTCACTAGCACGTAAAAACCTATGCACTAGAATTCTGGACCAAAAGGAGGGATTACTACGTTATTAGGGCCTAATCCTCCGCCATGCCAGGATTAAGATGCCTGTTGAATTAATTTCTATAAATATCATCTCTAATAATGCAACACTTAGATGTTCACTGGCATTAGTATCACAGATAACCAATAGTGCCTTCGAAGGCTATTTGTTTGATCTCTAATTATACAAGTGTTGCTAAAGTGTTCTTGAGGACAAATCACAAGGTCAACCTCATGTATGCACTGCACTTCACAATCTATGATCTTGCAAGAGGTGTCATTTTCAAAGAGGTTCAATAGTAATTGCCAAATAAGGTGATGAAAGTTAGGTGGTAAGCAAATTTCTTGTAAGGACATAATTTTATAAATGTTCGGGGTAGAATCTAGGAATTTTTTGTTTTCCCTAGATCACAATTTGTATGTCTGATACCGCTACATTCGACACATCATCACGATCATACTCGATGGCCTTTATTCGAATCCATGCATCCATCATCTTCACACGTGCATCATGCTATATACGACGTGCTGCTCAACTCATTCCCACTACTCCACTACGCAATATTGGTAAAATTATTTATTGGAGTTGTTTATTTTTGCATAAATATTTGGAAATTTTTTAGAAAGTAATTTTTGAAGTCTGAAATTACTTTTTATCAAAAGCTGAAATTTTTCTAAGTGTAAAAATGGAGTGCCTCGGTCGACGAGCTCGCTCAAACGACATAGCACTGTCGTTCGTGCAAGATAGGTATGTCGCACGATCTCGTTCGAACGACACCTGTCCTTCGTTCGAGTGACATGTTTATCTCGTTCGAACGAAGCCTCTGCCTCGATTTTTGTATAAATATCAGGTTCCCCTCTACACGTTTTCAAGTCTTTTTGCAAACTTGAATTCTGCAAAAACTGTCTAGAAATCAGACTTCATCTTTTAAGGTTCTAAGCCTTCTTTATTCACACAATCACTCCCATTTATGAATGTGAACTGTTAAACCTTCAAGAGGATCATTTACACTTCTGGAGTACTTTGTGGAGAAGTCGTTCTCTTCTTCATTGCTGCCCACCTGGAGTTCTTGCGGGAGATTCCAGCCGACGACATCAAAATCGACACCCAAGGGTATTTTGTATGTCACACTTATTTTCATTGTAATCCGTGTAACCGTTTTTATAAATTATAGAGAAAATAAAAAGGGTTTTCCCCTTTGAGGGATTTTTCCTCATTTGTGTGTTTTGGTTTTTGATTGACTATTCGTGCATATTCATACTGTTGTCGATCACAACTAGATGCATGTTTTAGGATTTAATTGAAAAACTGAGTTTAATTAAATAATTTCTTTATTTAAACAGACGCGCACTCTTCAAATTGGTATCGGAGCCAATTACATAATTATATCGTGTAATTTTCCACAATTTTTTTTAAGATATCAATTTTTTGAAAAAATTGGTTTTTGAAAAAGGGCGTGTTCAATGGAGAAGTTATATAATAAAATGCCAGTTTTTGACCGGACAAACTATACTCACTAGAAAGCCCGCATGAGATCTGAATTAAAAGTCATTGATAAACGAGTCTGGATTTTGGTTGAAAAAGGGTGGACACCTCCCTCTGTCACTGTTAATAATGTGACTAATTTAAAACCTGACACTACTTGGACTGAATAAGAATTTAAATGGTCATCTTTTAATTCAAAGGGTTTAAGTGCTATTTATGGATTTGTCACACCTGACGAGTTCCGACGAATAATGACGTGCACCACGTCAAAAGAGGCATGAGATGTTTTGCGACTTACCCATGAAGGAACTAATCATGTGAAAGAGTCTAAACTGCAAAATTTAACAACTCAATTTGAAACTATCACCATGCTTGAGACTGAATGTTTTGATGAATTTTATGCTAGGTTATGTGATATTATAAACACTAGCTTTAATCTTGGTGAACACATTCCTAATGCTAGAGTTGTTAAAAAGATTATAAGATCACCGCCTAAGTGTTTTATCCGTAAAGTCACTGTGCTAAATTCTATGGGTAATTTAAACACGCTTAAATTAGAGGAACTTGTAGGAGACTTATAAACGTATGAAATTGATATGTTTCCTAAATCTGCTAAGCCTAAAGATAAGGGAATTGCACTTAATGCCCGCGATAGAAAGAGTGAGGGATCGACAAGAAAGAGAGTTGAGTCATCTAGAAAAAGGAAAATAGAAACGTCAGATTCTGAGTGTGACTTTGATTTAGATGATTTGGTCATGTTTGCTAAACATTTCAAGAAAATTCTCAAATTCAAGAAAAAATGGTAATTTCAAAGATAAAAAGAATTTTGAGAAAAATAAGTTTGAAAAGAAAAATGAAAAAGTTTTTAAAGATCCTCCTAAGAAAGACAATGAGGGATGTTATGAGTGCGACGGTAAGGGTCATAGAGCTTTTGAGTGTGCTACTAGGCTGAACAGATAAAAGGGCAAAGCTGTCCTTAATGCTACCCTTAGTAATGACAGTGAGGTCGATTCGGTGGACTCTGGAGATGAGTCACCGCATGAGTGTAACTTCACCGCATTCATGGCTAGTCATGTGAGTACTTCTAGTGCTCCTCACGACGATGAGGATGCTACTTCACAGGGACACCTCGACAGTGAGAACGATGTGAGCGAGGGGGAGGATGATGCAAGTGAGAGCGAGAGTGATCTTAAACGCGCCTACGCCGAGATGTATTCTGAATCATTTAAAACCAAAAAGCGTAATAAAGCGTTAGTTCTTAGGATCATCGCCTTCCTCCACCTACACTACCTTGAGAGAGAGAGAGAGTATGCCTATTTTGAGAAAGAAAGTTTGTTTACAGAGAGAGAGAGACTGTTTGGAGAAAGAGAGAGTTATTTTGAGAAAGAAAAAGTGGACTTGACTAAATAAGTGGCTAGTATTACGAGTGAGCTTCATTCCTCCCTAGAGACTCGGAAGAAACTTGAAGCCCTTGTAGCCCAGCTTACTCATGATCTTGAGAGAGCTCGAGAAGTTAAGGTTTAAATCTAGGACAGATCTGGAAAGATGGGAAAGATGCTCCTCGGCCCCGCTTTAGATTTTGGTGATAGGCAGGGAATAGGTGACGATGGTGCCTCCACGTCTCAAATTGCACCTGGACTAGTTCCTGAGTTTACCACGACTCCATATGGCCATCGTAAAAAACGTCGAAGGAGAGTTCCACCAAGAAAAGCAAACCAATGTCCGCCTAAGACTGTGTTCTTTTGTACGTATTGCAAAAGAAAAGGCCACTTCAGGGAGTTTTACTATAGTTTGGGTCGGACATGACGTACAACTGCTCCACCACATCATACTGATGATTTTTCCAGTCCAAGAGAGCGCGTTGAGTTTTTAGCTGCCACATCATAGAGTTTGAGGGAGAAATTTCGACGGATGTCTTTACCGTCAGTGAATGTTTCTCGCATCTCGACTAAAACCAACAACAACAAGGATAAACAAAAGGTTACCACTTCTTGGGTACCTAAGAAAGATGAAAAGGCTCTCGTTTTTCATGTCTCTTTCAAAGCACATAATACCTCACAGTGGTATTTTGATAGTGGGTGCTCCAAACATATGACAAGTGATGTCTCATTTTTTACCTACCTTGAGGATTATAAGGGAGGTAGAGTCAGCTTTGGAGACGGGAGAAAGTCTACCATTGTAGGACGAGGTACATTAGAGTTACATGATTTCCTAAGCTAGAGATGTTTTTTACGTCAAAGGTTTGAAAGCAAACATTCTCAGTATTAGCCAACTGTGCGACGCTGACTTCGCCATAAAGTTTGATCGGGACGCGTATAATGTCTATAATCAAGAAGGTAAACTTTTAGTGCAAGGGGTGAGGACAGAGGATAATTGCTATGGTACTGTGCCCACATCCTCACTTGTCTGCAACAACGCCACGATCACTCCTATGGATCTATATCACCAACGTCTAGGTCACATAAACGTTAGAGATTTATCTTGATTAGATAAAAAGGACATAGTACGTAGCTTACCATCTCTTAGAAAGCCAACTTCCATGGTTTGTGGACCCTATCAGTTGGGAAAGCAAATCCGTAGCCTCCATAAGAAGTTGCATTCCATTACCACCTCCCGTGTACTTGAGCTGATTCACATGGATCTTATGTGTCCTACTCGTACTGAGAGTCTAGGTGGTAAGAGGTATATTCTCGTGATGGTAGATGATTTCTCCAGATATTCGATTGTAGGTTTTCTGAGAGAGAAATCCGATGCTGTAGAGTTTTTAATGACCAAGTGCCGTGTCCTGCAAAATCAACACAGAGTCACTATTAATAGGATACGTAGTGACAACGACATTAAATTTAAAGAAGCAAAGGTATATCTTTACTGTGATAGCCTTGGGATCAAACATGAGTTTTCTGCTGTGAAGACTCCTCAGTAAAATGGGATTGTTGAGAGAAAGAAAAAGATGATTCAGGAAATGGCTAGATCTTTGCTTCTAGGTCGTAAAGTTGCTAGGAGATTTTGGGCAAAGGTAGTATTTACTGCATGCCACACGGTGAATAGGGTTTACCTACGTCCACACACTTAAGACGCCTTATGAATTGTGGATTGGCAAGAAACCCAACCTTACATATTTTCGTGTATTTGGGAGTAAATGCTACATCATATGGGATAGAGATAAATTAGGAAAGTTTGACTCCCAAAGTGATGAGAGAATATTGCTAGGATATTCATTGAATAGCAGGGCGTACCGAGTGTTTAACCTGAAGAGCTCTAAGGTTATGGAGTCAATAAACGTCACCGTGCAAGATGAGGAAGCTTCGACGTTTATTGATCCTAGCCTTCAGTGTGAGGATGAGGACTTTTCTGGCAGTGATTTACTTGTGCCTCACCCACACCCTATGAACCCTACTCCTGTGTTAGGGGACACACCTGCTTGGGTTCGCAAGAGTCATGATCCCTCTGCTATTATTGGCGATCCCACTTTAGGGGTCAAGACTCGTGCCCACCTAGAGAACGTTGTTAGTCATCATTGCTACACGTCCACAGTCGAGCCCAAGAATCATAAAGAAGCACTCAAGGATGAACATTGGATATCTTCCATGCAGGATGAGTTGCTTCAATTTAAAAAGAACAATGTCTGGGAACTTGTCCCCCGACCTAGTGAGACTAATGTGATAGGTACCACGTGGATTTTCAAGAATAAAATGGATGAAAATGATACCATAATCAGAAATAAGGCTAGGTTGGTCGCTCAAGGCTACACACAGATAGAGGGTGTAGACTGTGGGGGAGACATTTTCTCTTATTGCGAGGCTTGAGTCCGTCCACTTACTACTCACCATCGCATGTCATCTGCGCTTCAAGTTATATCAGATGGATGTCAAGAGTACGTTTCTGAATGGCATTCTACAGGAGGAGGTTTACCTAGAATAACCAAAAGGGTTTGAAGACCCTACACACCCGTAGCACGTCCACTATATGAGTAAAGCCTTGTATGGTTTGAAGAAAGCATCCCGTGCTTGGATCGTGCTTTGAGTGAGGAGCATACCCTACTACTTTATTAAGAGAATCAAACACAAAGCTATCCGGATTCCACGTAATCACACAAGCCTTTAAAGTGATCTTTTCAACTTCTTCGTTCGTTTGCTTTTTCCATTTAAAAAACATGGCTTTTCAATTTCTTTACCTCGAGTCCCATAATCTCTCCTTAAAATACCCCTCAAATCATGCCGAATATAAACCCCCAACGAGTTAATAGTTGGCCGAAGCCATAGATGACCTTTTGTAAAAGCGTATGATATAAAGAGAGCAATTTCATATCCCTTCATGAAGCTTCGTCAAATGGTGTGATCTTCCACTTTTTTAGTTTGGGTTGCTCCAGACCTGTCTTCATCAAAGAGGACTGTGGCCTTTATGAAGCTTTGGCAAATCCTGGGACCGATGTGATCTTCCCCTTTTCCGTCAAAAGGAAGACTCTTTGGAGTGATGGATGGGTTTTTGGGTTCTTTTGGTTTTGGTGGTTGATTTTCACTGAATAGATGGTTTTAGTTTTTTTTTGAGTAATTCTATATGGCCCGCCGGTTTGTCCCGCCCAGCGACCGCACTTCCCTTTTTTTTATAGTTTTTTTTAGTTTTTTTTTTTTACTTTTAATATAAAAACAGTTTTTTATATTAAAAAAACAGTTTTTATATTAGAAAAACAGTTTTTTATATAAAAAAACAGTTTTTATAAAAAAAAAACAGTTTTTACAATTAATATAAAAAACCATATTTTTAATTAAAATCAAACAGTTTTTTATTAAAATAAAAAATAAAAAATATTTTTTCGTAATATCGCGATTGATTAGTGTCGATGGTACGAACGTACATTTTCGGACCCACATCATTTGTTGAATGTAGGCCGTGCCAGCGGCACTGGCCCACATTCCCCGATACACATCATTTCCTGAATGTGGTCCGCGCCGGCGGCACTAATTAATCACGATATTTTTTCAATAAAATATCGCGATTAATTAAAAATATCGCGATTAATTAGTGTCGCTGACGCGGACCCACATTCTCGGAGCCACATCATTTGCTGATTGTGGGTCCGCGCCAGCGACACTAATTAATCGCGATATTTTTTAAAATATCGCGATTAATTAGTGTCGCTGACGCGGAGCCACACACATTCCTGAATTCAACAAATGATGTTAGCCCAGAAATATGGGTCTAAGACATCAAATAAAAAAAATATTAAAATAAAAATAAATAAATTAAATGCAGTTTTTCAATTAAAAAAAATGTTTTATAGATTTTTTTAATTAGTAGACAGTTTTATTTATTTATAATTTTTTTTAATAAAATGTTGTTTAATTTTAATAGGAAACTTTTTTTTATATAAAAAAATTATTTTATATGAATGATTAAAAACAAAAGAGTAAGCAAAAAAAAAAAAAATAGAAGTGGAATATGCGGTCGCTAGGCGGGCTGAGGGGGTTCACGTAGAACCATTTTTTTTTTCAAGATCTCTGGATTGTTTTGTTTTGTTTGGATAGTTTGGGCAGTGGGTTTTTTAAGCAATTTTCATCCAAAATCTACTATTAGCATATCCACTTTGTCAGATATACATATATACCAAACGTGTTAATGAATTGGATTTTTTTCCCCTTCATCTGTTACTTTGAACTGATTGGACGCAAGTCCAAGGGCCCCACTTATTAATTTATTGACAGCTGTCATTTCTAAACCTCGAGTAATATTTTCTCTGTGGAAATGTGTTTATATAATAATTCACGGCCCCCACGTCGACACAGACAAGAAAGCTATGTTTAGCCTTATTCAATGCCTTGAGCAGTTAGATATAAGACATCTCCTGCTTTTCCACCACGAGCCCCGAAGTATTTTTTATTCTCTTTTTTGGTTTTTCATCCTCATATTCGTGGTGTCTTCTTATTGGTCTTGATAGAGGTGTCTAACACATGAAGTGATGTTAGCTTATAACTCTCTGCGTGTGTTTTTCGTTAAAAAGTGGGCTGGATTATTTTATTTTCTTTTTTGGTCAGTCTTTAGGTTGTGAGATAGTTTTTGTTATTGGTCATGGAGTTTTGTTTTGCGTCCAATTCCTGTTTTCTATTTGCTCCATGATTTACTAATACTAATGCCCACATTAGTTGATAACTTCATCTTTCTATTATCATTTTTTTACTCAGTACCCTACTAACATATATTCATTCCCATTTTATTTCATATGATAACACTAATTTTTAATTCAAACATATATTAAAAAATATATTTTTTTAAAATATACAATATTTTTTATAAATAAAATTATCTACTTCTAAAACTATCAATTGAAAAACACATACTTATTTTTACTAATAATTTTTCTGAATAAAAAAAAGTTTCTTTAAAAAAAATTATAATGCGCCTACGCATCATGCGGGACTTAAACTAGTATATAGTACACCATGTATACGTTTGATGTACCATAACCAACATATACTCAAACTATTATAATCAATTTAAATTATATTTTTGTAGTAGGCACTCAAACGGTGGTGTGCCCTAGGCTTTTATAGATTTATTCAGGATGGAGTAGCCCCCATAATTTGAAGTTGTAACGTACATGTTTCTTTTCTTTGTTATTCTCTTTGTCTTCAAAACAAAAGCGGAACGCAAAATTCGGAGATTTGGGTTAGTAAAGAAACCCAAGAAGGAAAGAGAGATCTATAACGCAATACAATACTAGGGTGGGGTTGGGGGGTGGGAGAGTTGTGTGGACCATGCTTTATCATTATACTGATTCTTGATATGCAATAGGGAAAGCATGTCTTATTTTTTGTGGAAATTTACATGTAGCATGCTAACATAATGCTGGTATAAAGTTGACTTATCTCCATTGTTGATCTGTGATCTCCATCGTTGCATGTTCTCTGATAGTCCAAATACAACACCCTACCGCGGAAGACATCCTACACTGCACAGGATACATGTCGCGACCCTCATCAACATAGGGCGCAACCTCTACTGAACTTGGAGTGCGGTCCTACCTCACACAGGGCACGACCCCCCTGTCAAGGGGCGCGGCCACCATCAATGTACCGCGGACCCATCTAGTCCAGGGCGTGGCACCTTTGTTTATAGCCAGTTATGCGATGCGGCGCTTACGTTGTTTGCCTATTAGGACGCATCCCTCTCCATCACAACTCCAGACTGTGTCACGTGCTCATTGCACGTGAGCATGTCTCTTATAAATAGAGGACCACACCCCGAGAGACGGAATCGATTTCATACACACCCGGGGCAGGTTCTACAGTACCGATTCTCTCTACAAAGCCTCAGCACACAATTGGGGGGCTGTTCATCCACATCACAGCCACCTCTCCGGCACACCGGAATCCTCAATACTGCCATGTACTCTCCTTTATTCTCATACTTGTACGCCTCTTTAGGCACGATTATATTGTACAATGCAACGCATATAATGAGAACGGAGCAACACAGTGGATGTAGGACTATTTTAAAGGCCGAACCACTCTATATCTTATCTTCTCTCTATTTACTTGCTTTACTTGTTCATTACACACTTTATTCTTGGCTTGATGATACGAGAACGACAAGTGGACGATTTCTCGTATCATCAATCTGGCACCGTCTATGGGAATCGAGATATTTCAATCTTGTTTCTCTGTGTTTTGAGTTCTTAAACACCTTATTTTATTTGTGGGGATCCTTTGGATCATCGTCTCACGCGTAAATTTTGGTTATTGAGATCTATTTTATATTTACACCCTTTAATGGGTATTTTGTATATTCAGATCTGTTTCGGTTTCTCTTTTATGACCTTGGATCTATCTTACATGCCCCTGTGATATCATTTCATCTAGATAGTGCTGAAAAGCATGATGGGTTTTACCCCTGAAAAGATTAATAGTTAGGGAAGAATTATGTTTACGCCCTTTTTGTTGTTCTTTGCCTATGATCTAGGGGTTTATCATTAGAATTGTACCATTTTGTGCACCGAGAGGTTATTTTCTCATAGATAGACCCTAGTAGGTACGCTCCCCATGAGTTTCGGGAGGAAAACTCAGTTTTTGGGTTTCAATTTTGGGATTTTCCAACTGTCTGGGTAGGGATGCGGCGTGATAGTTCAACTACCTTACATGCCGCGGCCTCTACTGAGGCAGGTGTGTTACAGAAGCTTCAAAGCATCAAGGAACGGACTCGGGTGGTCTCCTGCTCAACCTTGGTGAATATCATTCAAAGGCCACGATAGTGCACTTATGTGCCTTACTGGCTGGGGCCTCATCAGTAATATCATTCGAAGGCCACGGTGGTACACCTACGTACTTCACTAGCCGCGGGCTCGGCACTATTATCATGCAGTAGTGCAAGCACTGCATCCCAACTTTATATTTGGTTTGTCTTACATTTTGTGATTACTCACTTCTGCTAGTCTTGTCTCAGATTATATTGTAAGGACATTTTTGTCCATTAATAATTTATTATGTCGCACGCCGTTACACCGTTGAAGAAATTCAAGATTGATATATTCATCAACGGATCCGAATATCAAAAGAAGAAGAGGAATCAAAGTCTGACAGACCGGACCGGTCCGCCTGCAATAAAAGAACCGATCCGGCTAACCGGACCGATCCGCCTCAGACCCGGACCGATCCGTCTGCTGAAGGCCAGTATACCCCGGACCGCAAGCGAACCGATGAAGCCTGGAATAAAAGAACTGATCCGGTCAACCGGACCGATCCGCCTCAGACCCGGACCGGTCCGCCTGGGATAAACTTAAACAGATCGTGTTCAGATTGTGCTCAGATTTTTATGCCTCAAGACTTCTTATTTAATCCCACTACGGGAAGTGATTTTCCAAGACTCATACACACAATTTTCAGAGTACAGAATACTCTAAGTCTTCACCTATTGAGCCCAAGACTCTAGGTTTTTTATTCACACAAATTTCCAAACATTTGTGAATCACTTTGCAACCCAGGAACGCAGTTTTGTTGTTCATACCCTTGTGGAGAAGCCGTCTTTCTTCTTCATTGCTGCCCTCCTGGAAAGGGAAAATTCTAGTCACCGACTACAGAATCCGACACCTGAGGGTAATTCTTAGTCACTTGTATTTTTATTGTAATCCGAAATTGCACCGTTACAATATTATAATGAAAATAAATGGTTTTGCCCCTTTGGGGGATTTTTCCTCACAAGCATGTGTTTGATTTTTCCTGAAAGTGTTTGTTTTATCCTGCATGCTTTATTTTATTAAATAAGTCATCTAGATGCATGATTTAGGGTTTGACTAAAATTTGGAATTAATTAAAATTGGATTTTATTTGAGAAGTCGCAATATTTCCGCTGTAGCTATTCAATCACATGTTGTTGCATGTTTAGGGTTTGTTTGGGTTAAAAGGTGTTTAATATATAAGTTTATCATTTGAACGCGAGCACATACGTTCTCAAATTGGTATCAGAGCAGGTTACGCTAATCTATCGCGTATTCCTATTTTTCGCAATTTTTTCCCTAAAATATCAATTTTCTGAAAAAAAAAAATTGATTTTTGAAAAAGTGCGTGTTCAAATGGAGAAGTTATATAATAAAATGCCTGTTTTTGACGGGACAAATTATGCTTATTGGAAATCCCGAATGAGGTCGGCTTTAAAAGCCATAGATGAAAGGGTTTGGATTTTAGTTGAAAGAGGGTGGAATCCTCCCTCCGTGACTGTTGATAATGTGATCAACTTGAAACCTGTCACTTCTTGGACCGATGAAGAATTTAAATGGTCATCTTTTAATTCTAAGGGTCTAAGTGCTATTTCTAGGCCTGTCACACCTGATGAGTTCAAACGTATAATGACGTGCACCACGTCAAAAGAGGCATGGGATGTTTTGCAACTCACCCATGAAGGAACTAATGCTGTGAAAGAATCTAAGTTGCAAAATTTGACAACTCAATTTGAAACCATCACCATGCATGAATCTGAATGCTTTGATGAATTTTATGCTAGACTTTCTGACATTGTGAATACTAGCTTTAATCTTGGTGAACATATTCCTAATGCTAGAGTTGTTAAAAAGATTCTTCGTTCTTTACCTAAGCGTTTTATCCCTAAAGTCACTGTGCTAAATTCTATGGGTAATTTAAATACGCTAAAATTGGAAGAACTTGTAGGAGATTTGCAAACTTATGAAATTGATATGTTCCCTAAAATTGCTAAATCTAAAGATAAGGGAATTGCACTTAAAGCCCAAGAGAGAAGGAGTGAGGGGTCGGCTAGAAAAAGGGTAGAGTCGTCTAGAAAGAAAGAGACTGACACATCAGATTCTGAGTGTGATTTTGACCTAGATGATGTGGCTCTTTTTGCAAAAAATTTCAAGAGGATTCTCAAATTTAAGAAAAATAGCAATTTTAAAGACAAAAAGAAATTTGAGAAAAATAAATTTGAAAAGAAAAATGATTTTTTTTAAAGATCATCCTAAGACAGAAAGTGAGAGATGCTTTGATTGCGATGGTAGGGGTCATAGAGCCTTTGAGTGTGCCACTCGTCTGAATAGAGAGAAAGGGAAAGCTGTCCTAAATGCTACCCTTAGTGAAGATAGTGAGGTTGAGTCGGTGGACTATGGAGATGAGTCACTGCATGAGCATAACATCACCGCACTCATGGCAAGTCATGTGAGTTCCTCCAATGCTTCTCACGACGATGAGGATGCTACGTCACAAGGACACCTCGACAGTGAGAGCGATGAGAGTGAGGGGGAGGATGAGGCAAGTGAGAGCGAGTGTGATCTCCCACGCTCTTACGCCGAGTTATATTCTGAGTCTTTTGAAACCAAGAAGCGTTATAAAGAGTTAGCTCTTAGGATCACCGCTTTAGAGAGAGATTTAAGATTGTTTGGAGAAAGAGAGAGTTGTGATGAGAGTGGAAAAGAAAGAGAGAAAGATCTTGAGAAGATAAGATGTTTTGAGTGCGATGTGATAGGGCACAAGAAATTTGAGTGTCCCTCTAAACTTAGGAGAGAGCGTAAGAGAGATGCCATTCCCACTTCTCCAACTGATAGAGAGGATGAGGATGGTGATGAAAATGTGATCCAAAAAGCATTTAGAAAGTTGTTTATCGAGACCATGGAAATAAAAAGGTCAAATAGGATCCTAGGTCTTCGAATTCGTGAGTTAAAGGGAGAGAATGATGAGCTAAAAGGGAAAAAGGTGACTTGACCAATACGTTGTCTAGTCTGATGACACGTGTATCCCATCTCGAGGATGATCTCAAATAAGCACGAGAGGTCCAAGTCACATTAGAGAATGCATCTGAGAAGGTTGATAAGATGGTTCCCTATCCCGTTTTGAATGATGTTGGAAAAGGTAATGACGGTACATTCACTACTTTTAATGCACCTGAGCCTATATCCACCTTGGTGAGTGAGTCCCATGGGAGACCGTCTAGGAATGTTCATCCCAAAATTGTTGAAAAATTACTTCCTAGACCGGTGTATGTTTGATCCCACTGCAAGAAGCGAGGACATCTTAGGGAGTTTTGTTCTAAGTTGGGTTTTGTGCCATATCATGCCACTTCACACATTCATGCACATACACCCACTCATGACATTTTGCCTGCACATTATGATAGAGAATTTGCACATATTCACGAGCAAGTGAAGTTTTTGATCAAGACAACACATGATCTAGTGGAGTGTGTTCAAAAGATGTCACCATATTTGAAAAACTCCACCGTTGCTCCCGGTTGAGATCTTGTCTTGGTTGCTAGCATAGGTTGATTTTCGTGCTGTTTCTTTTGCCTATTGCTAGCATGTACCATTAGTTTGTTTTATTTTTGTTCATTTTTTATTTCGTTAGAACAAAAATACAAAAAGATTTTCCTTTAAGAAAAATTTTAAGAAAAGCACAAAAAGATTTTATTTTGATAAATTTTTTGAAAAATCCAAAAAGATTTCTGTTTTTGCTTCTTTTATGGATGAGCATTTAAGGTAGCCAAGTCACAACTTCATTCCATTTATCCATGTGACTGTTTGATAGAGATTTGAGAGGCTACATCATTTCATTTATGTGCTTTACATTGGTTGGAGTCTTTGAGATGCAATTAGTGATATCTTCCTACATGTTTGACTCCTATATCCTTTATTGCACACATGCACGGCTATATTTGATTATTGCACTTATCTATCTCATATTGACTTGAGTGTTTCCATCTCAATCCTGTCTATACAATGTACAATATGCGATAAAACTTGACAAGATTGGAATGCATGTAACAACCGTTTTGGTGAGACTATGTGTTTTTGTATAACGGGGAGGGGCTGCGAAAGGTAATCATCTATCCTTTGCGCAAAAGCCACCTTTAAAAAGGACCTAAAAAATGGAGGAATTTTAATATTCGAGGTCCAAAGAGGTTAAAAGAGCCCCGAAAAAATTTAAAGGCAATAAAAAGCACTTCATGCCAAATATGGGCCACTTAGGTTTCACCAGCAATTCTCCAAAGTTCGAGAATTTAGAATGCCTCTATTCAAAAATTATATCTGAGGGAGTTTGGTTGGAGAATCTTTAAACGGGTTTGCACTTCCTTGAAAGTCCTGAAAAAGCATAAAATCGTTTTGGACGTTATTGGTGTGAAAATCACTTTGAGCTTTGATTGAGTCAATATCTTATATTGTCATTATTTTACCCCAAAGGAAGCATTTGAGTTCATTCGCTAGGAGTATCCAATATTCATCGTGCACATATGTCATGTTTGTATGCATTGATTTTCATATCGAAGTTGATCACACCACTTCATTTACGCTATCATCGACTTGGTTGGTTTGTGTTCATTCATGGTGTGATTTTCTCTTAGTGACACCCCGCACTTGCTTATTTGATATATTTATCTCATTTGTCTATTTTGGGACATCATCAAAAAGGGGGAGAATGAATTATCTTATTATGGGGGAGATTTGAAAGTTTGAGTTTGCTCATAAATTGGTATATATGTTAATCTCATTTCAAACTCGATATATCACTTGGTATTTTGCTTTTTCTCATGTGTGTAGGTACTACATGGATTATCATTGGATTGCACACCCTGATGAGAAAAGTGTTGAGATTCCTGAAGAATTGAAGAGCAAACGTTGTAGTCTTATTCAATTGTATCTTTCCAGTTTTGGGTTCATGGAAGGGTAGATTTGTATAGTCATTTTTAGTTGTTTTGATAATTCGGATGTTTGTTTTTATGTATGTACCGGCATAGACATAGGGGGAGATTTGTAAGGACATTTTTGTCCATTAACAATTTATTATGTCGCACGCCGTTACACCGTTGAAGAAATTCAAGATTCATATATTCATCAACGGATCCGAATATCAAAAGAAGAAGAGGAATCAAAGTCTGACAGACCGGACCGGTCCGCCTGTAATAAAAGAACCGATTCGGCTAACCTGACCGGTCCGCCTCAGACCTGGACCGATCCGTCTACTGAAGGCTAGTATACCCCGGACCGCAAGCGAACCTATGAAGCCTGGAATAAAAGAACCAATCCGGTCAACCGGACCGATCCGCCTCAGAATAAAAGAACCGATCCGGTCAACCGGACCGATCCACCTCAGACCCGGACCGGTCCGCCTGGGATAAACTTAAACAGATCGTGTTCAGATCGTGCTCAGATTTTTATGCCTCAAGACTTCTTATTTAATCCCACTACGGGAAGTGATTTTCCAAGACTCATACACACGATTTTCAGAGTACAGAATACTCTAAGTCTTCACCTATTGAGCCCAAGACTCTAGGTTTTTTATTCACACAAATTTCCAAACATTTGTGAATCACTTTGCAACCCAGGAACGCAGTTTTGTTGTTCATACCCTTGTGGAGAAGCCGTCTTTCTTCTTCATTGCTGTCCTCCTGGAAAGGGAAAATTCCAGCTGACAAACTTGTGGAGAAGCCGTTTCTCTTCTTCATTGCAGCCCTCTTGGAAAGGGATATTTCCAGCCGCCGACTACAGAATCCGACACCTGAGGGTAATTCTTAGTCACTTGTATTTTCATTGTAATCCGAAATTGTACTGTTACAATATTATAATGAAAATAAATGGTTTTGCCCCTTTGGGGGATTTTTCCTCACAAGCATGTGTTTGATTTTTCCTGAAAGTGTTTGTTTTATCCTGCATGCTTTATTTTATTAGATAAATCATCTAGATGCATGATTTAGGGTTTGACTAAAATTTGGGATTAATTAAAATTGGATTTTATTTGAGAAGTCGCAATATTTCCGCTGTAGCTACTCTCTCATATATATTTTTTAAAGACTAACAAAGTAGAAATGGAAGGGAACTCTAGCGAAAATGCAGAAATGAAGAATGAGATTGCCCAACTATATGACCACATCAACCATCTCTATGACCACTAGGCCACACTACATGGCCAAATCAGTTTCCTAGTGTAAAGGGTCCTCATGATAGACTATGCAAACTTTACCTCTATGCCAAAGGCCATGGCATCAGAAATCGGAGAAATGTCCCAGTTAAAAGCGGTGTCCGCGGAAGGTAAGGTCGCGGCCAGGGCCCTAAAGAGGATGAGGAAACAGGAGGAAACGGATCTATGTATGAATTACACACCGTTGAACTCCAGTCGGGAAGATATCCTTGGAAGCATTTAGGAAAAAATGCTCAGGTGGCCAGAGATGCTGAAGACTCCACCTCATAAGAGGGACCAGGCCAAGTGGTGCAAATTCCACACAGATCACGGTCATGATACTGAACAGTGTTTCACACTGAAGGATGAAATTGAGAGGCTGGTTAGGTAAGGGATGCTGCAGTGATTCCTGAAGAATGCATAAAGGATTCAGCCAAATCTGACAGAGGCTGCATACCGCATCTCGTCCTTAGTTTTCCCAATTTTAACTATTTATGTTTATGTTTTATGAAACTCATTATTGCCCTAATCGTCAAGACTTTATATTTTATTAACAAAGTCACTTGCTGGAGCATGCATATATAAATATATGAATTAACAAATTTTTCCATATCTGATTTCTTTCTTGTTTTCATAATCTGTTATCTCACAAAAAACCTTTTATCTTAAACAGATTCCAAGGAAAGAATTACAAATTATCTCGGAAGATAATTATTATTTTGGGATGCACCTATGAAGGGATTGCGATCTTAATTAGCTCACAAGTTCCCCTCACGATGTGTAACTATATCTTATCATATGAGGATCATATTCACAAAAGCATCTGAGGATTCAAGGAGCTTTTATTAGCCACAGGGGCTTACAATGCCCGTTCTTAGCCTTCAGGAAGCATCATTAGCCACGGGGGATTATAATGCCCATTCTTAGCTTTCGTGAGGCGTCATCAAGCTGGGAGGCTTATAATATCCAGCCAGAGATGGCTTTATATATATCAGCAGCTGTGGGTGGCTTAATAACATAACCCAGCCTGGGGAGGCTTGATAGTATCCCGTATATTAGCTGTGGGTGGCTTGATAACATAATCCAACCTGAGGAGGCTTGATAGTATCCCGTATATTAGTTGTGGGTTGCTTGATAACATAACCCAGTCTGGGGAGGCTTAATAGTATCCCGTATATTAGCTGTGGGTGGCTTAATAACATAACCAAGCCCGGGAAGGCTTGAAAATATCCTGTATGTCTACAAAGGTCCATTGTTCAGACGCAAGGGCTAGAAAGGTGACGTAGCCACCGCAGCCTTATCAGTATTGCTATAGCCGCTAAGTTAACTCATTCAGAAGACATTATAAAGAAAGATAGACATAATTGTTAATATGCCATAACTGGATGGCAACCTGCCGTGGCTGAATAGCAACCTACTGCACCTGTTCAAGAAACCAGATTAAAGCGACTAAGAGTTGTTGTGGTGGTGACTAACCGTAGCCCCAAAGCCATATTCCATTTGCACCACAGCTTGAG
Source organism: Sambucus nigra (assembly GCA_949130495.1). Lineage (NCBI taxonomy): Eukaryota > Viridiplantae > Streptophyta > Magnoliopsida > Dipsacales > Adoxaceae > Sambucus > Sambucus nigra. The sequence continues at coordinate 198,296,606 of OX422212.1, forward strand.
GGATCATAGCCCTACAGGGTAGAAAATTTATGAAGTGTGCAAGGGAAAAGAACAACAGGCCGTGGCCTTCTTGGAGAAACTACTCACATAGTGTTGCTGCAGCCTTATGTGAATTTCACTTGTATGTAAAATTTCAATCTGTCAAGGCTAGATGGTCATAGCCTGAAATACTTCTACATCTCCTTTTGCTCCTTCTGCGGCAGTCTCAGACTCATCACCCTCAACCGCAACCCTGAATAGAGCCCACAAGAATGTTACCTCAGATGCTACGACAGGAGTGCGATCCAGCCGCAGCCCTAAAGATGTTACGGTAGGACGGTTGTAAGTTGCCACGACCTATATAAAGTGCACTTGTGGTAATCTACGATGCAGTGCAACCGTTAAAGCGACTAAGGGTTGAGGAGGCCTATAAAGCTATTACAAAGGGATTCTAAATATTTAAAAGCACATCCCTATCAATGTGGTTATGGCCATTAAGTGAATTTATTCAGAAACAAAAAGGAAGGATTTTTAGACTGCCGCGGCTCTGATTATAGGGCTGCCATTGCAGTCATTTTAAGACAGAAAGAGCCGCGGCCCCTGAACATGAGCCATGCGAATTACAGCCGCCGCTTATAACCAATACTTGTGAAGGATCTTTGGTATTACTCGAGGGTGATGCGATAGTTTAATAAGAGCGGTTATTGAAGAAATATGTTATAGTGCCGCGGACTTGATCTATTATTTATATAAGTTCAATCAACAAGGCATTTTAATTATAAAAGGCAGCTGTATTCAAGCCATCAGAGACGTACATAAAGCATTCAATAAAGCATTGAAGCAAGCAAAAAAGAAGATGAAAAAACTACAAGAAAATGAGGCCAAAATGATTAATTCAGAAAAGGTGGCCGCAACCTTGATATTATCAGTTAAGGCTACGGGTAAATGGGCCGCAACCACTACAATTTAAAATTATAAAAGGAACGCAGCCCTATATCAATAATAAAAAAATAAACAAGCTCAGGAGGCATCATCATCATGCTCATCACCCTCCTCACCATCCGCGACTATTTCAGTCTCTTCCTCTGCGGTCGTTGGCTCTGCTTCTGCTCTCAGCCTAGCTTTCTCTTCAGCCATGGACTTAAGCTCGGTTATGCATTCTTAATGCTCGGCATCACCGAGTCCCCAGGTAAGAACCTTCTCCTTCGTCTCAAGAAAATTCTTTATAATCCTATGCCTTATCTCCTGGTAGCCGCGAAGGTAGGCTCTATTATTGATCAGGAAGAAGTCCCTAGATCCTTTGAATGACTCCACGGTATGATCAATAGCTAGCTGAAGAGCGTCACCGTGATCTGCCTCCATCTTCTTTATTGCCACGGCAGGGTCTAGGGCATCTTGGGCGAACTTGGCCTCAAACTCATCATACTTCTTTTGTAGAAGAGAGAGCTTGTTACTTGAAATCTCTACGACCTGTGTAGCTTCCGTGGTCTGGGCCTGGGAGGCTTTGAGGGATTTCTCAGCTTGTTTGAAATTTTCCTCCGCTTTCTCCCTTAGATTGCTTGCAGCAGCCAAATCCATTTGGGCTGCCTGAAGAGCCGCGACAACAGACTGCTTCCCAACCTCAAAAGATGTAGTCCGTGCAGCCTCCAGATTTACGGAATGCACCCTCTTCTTAGCCCCTTTCAGCTTGTACAGGGCCTCGTACTTCCTTTTTTGGGCTACCATGACGTCCGCATCCTAAAATTAAAAAGTTAGTTACAATATATAAAACGCAAAAGAAAAATGAAGAAAACACTAAGCACTTACCCTCAGAAGACTATGGAGGCCGCATTCCTCCAGGTTGTCATGGCCTTCTTCCACCAGCATGTCGAGGTCCACGGCATCAAGGGCCCTCTTCATCCTCCGCGCAACCTTCGCGGTTATGTCCCATGAGGACTCAGGGTCGGGTTATCTCAACTGAGGCCGCAGATGATCGTCAGGACCAACTCCACCGTGACACTGAGGGGGTTCCAAGTTTGTATTTACCGTAATGATAGGCGGCGGCGACGGAGAAGCTGTATGGAGGGGAGCATCATTAGTTGACATCAAACCTGTCGCGGCCAGGTTGGCTCCGATATCATCATAGAATTCAACTTGTGGTTGGGTCTCAGGAACGTCTGTCTTCTCCGCGATATGAGTTGTGGTCACGGCGGGAATGTTCTGATCATTCGAAGGAGCCGCGACAGGTGCCTTGGCTTTGGACCTCTTCCTGCTCCGTGCAATATTATTGAGAATGACTGTGTCCTCGTCCATCTCCGCCATCTGCGCGGCCAACAGTTCCCTATCAACTTCCTCACCTGAAAAGGGAAAAGCAACAATAATTATTCAAAGTTAAGACAAAATGCCACGGACAAATATGGAATCAGATTATTACCTCCCACGACTATGTCTTTTGGAATGGACTTGCTTGGAAAGAAACCTGCTTCAAATACAGTTGCTGACGTAACAAGTAGTTAAGAACTGCAGAAAACATTTCAAAGGTTAGTACAGAGAATGAACAATTACAAAGAAACAAGGGACGCAGACATTATCCAAATACCTAGTTTAGAGGGAGACCCCCATTTTCGCGGCATTCGATACTACATCTCCCTCTCATTCTCCTTAGGGTGAATCTCCCAACCTTCTCCGGATATGTTGAAGTACTTGCCCTTCCAGTTCTTTACACTGGTCGGTGTCCCAGCGTAAAGGGTCCCCTCCCTGTCGCGGACAGAGAAGTAGTAGTAACCGGCGACCTTCATAGAGTTTTCCTTTGGGAGGTAGAAATGAAAGAACTCTGCGGGAGTAATGTCCTTTTTGAACTGGTTCTCCCAAAGAACGATCACGACAAGTATGGCCCTCCAGCCATTGGGATATATCTGGGCTGGTGCTAGTTTCATCGTCTAAAAAATACGACGGATGGGAACAGGAATAGGCAGCCGCAACCCCTAAATAAATGCATGAAGTGGGAAGCAAACTCCATCATCAGCTAGAACTGTGCAAGGTCTTTGGTTCGCGGCAGGTGTCGAGGATATAAAATTTTCTAGAAATTCGAAGGCCTCAGCCACCTGGTCAACCCAGTCTTGGGTCATGATGTCGCGGATATCAAGCGCAGCTAGGGGTCTCTCAACCTTTCCAGATGGACCAGCAGGGTTATTTCTAACTCCCGCGACATCATCTCTTGCGCCCAATGGATGATTACTTGAGTTGGCTTCCTCGTCCATTGTAGACTCAGAATCCTTCTTCAGGCAGAGTCTGCGGAGTCTGAGTATAGTATCAAGCAATTGAGGCAATCCCTCAATTGACAAGGCTCTATTGATCTCAGAGGAGGCACGAAAGGCAGTTCAGGAGGAGAGGTTCCGAAATGCTTTTGCCCAAAAGCCTCTCAGAAATTCGTCCGGGTTAAAGCTCATATGGCTGTAGCAGTACCTGAAAAGCAGAGTTCGCAGTTAGGTGCCGCAACCAGTATGGTTCGAAAAAGACTTTAAGAAGCCGCAACAAGATTAGTTAAACGAATAAGGGGTTTAAGCCCTGAAAAATAAGAAACACCGCGACATATCGATTTGAAGGGTGTCATTACCCTTTGACCCTACCGGCCACAGCCATCTCCAATATCAGCAAGGGTGCTTACGCTATCGCGGCAACTCACTCAAATGGAATTAGAGATTACAAGCCGAAGCCATCTCTAAAATTACTAAAGGTCAATTCAAGGAATTCTAGTAGCAATTAAAATTATTAATCATCGATGTATATTTGGTTCATAAAAGTTTGAAGAATGTTCAAAATATAAGGGTGGGGATTCAGAGCCCTAAAAGACCCCACCACCGCGGCAGATTAAGTGTATATGCATCAAAGTGTCGGGGAGGATAAATCTCAGAGCTTAAGGGGCCGCAACCTTCGCCCACTGCATGTCGCGGATAGGGTCCACAACGAAATATTCAAGGGACCCCTAGATTACTGATAATCTACCATGCCGCGATCTCTATCTTAAACAATTGAGTATCTAACGTTTAATCGTTTTAAGATCAAATTCACAGAATACGAAGAGTTTATTTATGAACAACAAGAACAGTTATATGATTTTCATGGCACCTCGAGGGTCAGGGGTTCAGTTAAGCAAACGAAGATTGACTCAAACGATTATAACGATTGTTTTATCATTCATGTGTATTCGATTCTAGGGTGATAGCAGATTATTCAATTGAAACCCTAATTTTCTATCAAGCAATGTAGAAGCTCATATGTTTGTAAATTCAAAGAAGTACGAGCTACGAAAATTATTTACAAAGATTGGTTGAAAAATTACTTAGAAATGAAGAAAACAGTAATGCTTAGCCTCACACCACCTTGGAACCGCCACGCACAACCTCGAGGGGTCACCGAAAAATGAATGAAGATGGACACACAGAAATTCGATCTCGATTTTCTCTCAAAGTTTTGGAAACGTAATGAAGTCCAAGACCTGAAACAATTTATACAAGAGAGCGTGGAAGATGAATCGTCGCCTTGGAAGTACCACGACACCTAAGAAGACTGAACTAAGCCGCAACCCCAATCGAATTCTCTTAGAACTACGATTTGGGGGCTTATTGATAGTGCAAATAAATCACCCTAGAGCGGAAGACATCCTGCACTGCACAGGATACATGCCGCGACCTTCATCAACATAGGGCGCGGACTCTACTGAACTTGGAGTGCAACCCTACTTTACATAGGGCACGGCCCCCCTTGTCAAGGGGCGCGGCCACCGTCAATGTGTCACGGACCCATCTAGTCCAGGGCGCGACACCTTTGTCTATAGCCAGTTACAGGATGCGGTGCTTACGTTGTTTGCCTATCAGGCCGCATCCCTCTCCATCACAACTCCAGACTGTGTCACGTGCTCATTGCACGTGAGCATGTCTCCTATAAATAGAGGACCACACCTCGAGAGACGAAATTGATTCCATACACACCCGGGGTAGGTTTTACAGTATCGATTCTCTCTACACAACCTCAGCACACAATTGGGGGGTTGTTCATCCACATCACAACCACCTCTCCGGCACACCGGAATCCTCAATACCGCCATGTAATATCCTTTATTCTCATACTTGTATGCCTCTTTAGGCACGATTATATTGTACAATGCAACGCATATAATGAGAATGGAGCAACACAGTGGATGTAGGCCTATTTTAAAGGCTGAACCACTCTATATCTTTTCTTCTCTCTATTTACTTGATTTACTTTTTCATTACACACTTTACTCTTGACTTGCTGATACGAGAACGATAAGTGGACGATTTCTCGTATCATCAAACGGTGGTGTGCCCTAGGCTTTTATAGATTTGTTCAGGATGGAGTAACCCCCATAATTTGAAGTTGCAATGTATATGTTTCTTTTCTTTGTTATTCTCTTTGTCTTCAAAACAAAAGCGGAACGCAAAATTCGGAGATTTGGGTTAATAAAGAAACCCAAGAAGGTAAGAGAGATCTATAACGCAATATAGTACTAGGGTGGGGTTGGGGGCTGGGAGAGTTGTGTGGACCATGCTTCATCGTTATACTGATTCTTGATATGCAATAAGGAAATCATGTCTTATTTTTTGTGGAAATTTACATGTAGCATGTTAACATGATGCTGGTATAAAATTGACTTATCTCCATTGTTGATCTGTGATCTCCATCATTTCATGTTCTCCATGTATTAGTTCACCCAATTTTTTGCTTTGTGGTCCCTGTCACAACATAATTTTTATAATGGTAGCAAATTGCATGTCTTCTTATCAATCGTTGTTCTGTGTGGAAATATATACATTACCAAGTATTAGTATACATATATGTGTATGGGTCTATAAATTGATATATACATTAACGACTTTGTTTGTGAAGAAAAATTTGAAAGAGACTCCGTGCTAGCTGGGAACTGTTTGATTATAATCTATATAATAGGGAGGGGGGTGGGTATTTATTGTTCATCAAAAATCCCTAAATGCCATGATGTTGATGTTTGTTTGTCATACATGTCATGGGTGACTGCGCATCAATACTTCTGTGCCTTATTATTCCACATTTGGAATGTAATTCAAACGCACACTGTCGCATCTCGATCTACTACATAATTTAATTCAAAGTTATAAAATATTTCCTAAAGATTACATATTCAACACTTCTTAGATTAAATATTGCAAAATAACAGTAGGATGTTTCGTATGTACGTTGCAGAGGCGTGCCAAAGGCATGGTTACATTGACACAAACATCGGTACATTTTCTAGTTAAAAGTATATGGACCGTTAGTTTGAAAGAACATTCCAAGATCCTTGTATAATCAATGTGTTTATAATTTGTAATTTACACCACAAAAACGAGTTATCATCAAATACTTAATAACTGTGCAATTAATGAACATGAGAATAATCCCTCTTGCGATCAATCCTCTCATTTCTCTGCACTCTCAACCTTATATGGACGGTCTCTCCTCTCACATGAGCCCAACCCAACATTTTAAAATTATATTTTTATCCTTGCAATTTAAAAGTTATATCTTGGTCACGGTGCTACAGAACAACACATGGTTTTGCAATAACTAGCTGTGCCCATGTGCGTTGCATGTGTGGCCGTTTCCAGATATTAATCTTCCAGTGCAAATCTGTGAAGGGCAAAGTAATAAAAATACTTGCAACATATTATATAGAATCTGTTTTGTTAGAATATAACATAAAGTACCTAGTACGAAACATCAATCATTACCCCAAAAATCAAACCTCCATTCAACTATAAACTTTACAAGATATTCTTGTGAATATTCTAAATCTATCACAAACGAACTCAAACTCCCTACTCAAAAGCAGGATATACACACAAACATGTATGTATATATAATCCGAATGAATATATCACAATGAAATTAACTTGAAATGATTTATAGGGAAATATCATTAAAAAAAGCTTCAGCAAGAAAATTCCAAATCACAGTTATTGAAAGATGATATTTGATAAAAATAACGTGTAATCCTAAAGACTGAAAATTTAATTCTTAAATATGTTGTTTTTGACGTTTGTTAGGATTCAAAGATTATTCTTCCTCTTCAACTTTATGAGCGACGAACGTGGATGACATTATCCGAAGAGCCTTTGTACAACATTCTTGTTCCGTTACATAATCCAATTGATGGATTTATATTGCGTAGAAGAATGATTGGACAATTATGTTTAAGTTTCAATGCATGTGGTGGCAATCCATTCGGCATAAAAGAATTTAAAAATTCTTCTTGGTAATAGTTGTGCGTGTGATCCATAGCTTCATCAAAGCTATTTAATGTCTTCAATTCTCCGTGGAACATATCAATCATCATATCATTTAGTGAGTCTTCGTGCTTATTTGTTGTTGCAAGAATTGTTTAATCTGTTAAGAAGTTTAACGAGTTGGCATTTATATTTAATGATGGGAAGATAACGTCAATGAGAGACTGTTCGGGACCCTCATCATGTGTTGATGCTTACGTCCCATTGCCAATCCTTAGAAGAAAATCACTAAGTGAGGAATTGATACCCAAATGTTTAATTACTTAATCATCACTATGAAGTTTAACAGGGCATTAGTTCTTTTTAGTCATTACATTTACATAATATGATGAATGGATTATCAGTCTTAACATATCAATACAACAACTTTCAAAGATAAATTACGTGAGATAGAGAAATTGCATTCATGTTCATTGAATAAAAATTACAAAATAACAAAGAGAATCCATCCGGTTAATAAGTATGGCCAAACCTAAGTTTCCAAAAAATTAAAACAATTTTCTTAACAATAAGATGAATTAAAAACAACAATTGTATATTAATTTATAAAATTTAAAAAAATTATGGTACATGAATAAGTGTAATGTATTCCATAAGTATCCATAGACTATGAACTAAATAAGTAACACTCATTACTAAATATTAAGAGCAGGGAAGAGCAAACTGAAATTCTTTGAACACTATGTAACTAAAGATGCTAAAGATACAATTTAGAGTGTGTGTTTGAGTTGATAAAAATAATTCAACAAAGGCATGTAATTTCAGCTTCAGTAAGGTAATTTGGACTCATTTTGCTCACTTATATGGTTGTTCTTGGAAGTTATGTTTTTCTTAGCTGGGGAGTTACAACCTGAACTGACGTAAGACTTAATAAGAAGAATATATGTATGTAGAGAGACAAAATGAATACATTAAACCATACAGTGTGAAAAAATTCCAAGACAGAGGAAATTGGAATTAAATTAGATTAAAAAAACACTAACAATAAAAAGATTTGAGATTTTGAATTCTCAAACCAAAAAATCTAACATCATGGTATCTATTTTAAATAAATAGAAAACCAAAAATATTCATTGTATTCCTCTTTATTGAAGATTTTACCTAAACATATTATGTGTAATCTGAAAGAGAACATTAAACTTAAACAAAGAGTAACAATAACTACTTATGATATATTATTACTTTATAACACAACAATACACCAAATTACAAATTATTAATGGAGTTGAGTTTATATCAAATAGGAAGCGTGTAGGAGTTTGTGTTTGGCGCATTTGATCAAACATAACACACACACATGATATATATAACATAAACCTAAGCCATATACAACAAGATAGCAAGAAGAGCGAACTGAACATCATTATCTATTGAATAATCACAAAAAAATGTCAATTGAAATCAGTTTAAAGCATATGATAGGTTAATACCTCCAGCATAAATAACTCATAATCAATCCACAAAATTTTCTCCTCGACAAACCACAATGAGACATTTAGAATCCCTATAACTGCAACAGAGGTACTGCAAAAACTCTGGTAAAAATACCTCTTTCGAGTGGTTGAGACGATTTACGTGGCTCATCAAATGGGTAAAAAATGAGGGGATGTTAATATGGAGTATAAAATTTGTTCGTACTTAGATCTGGGAAAGTAAATTTTCTTAGGCTTAATAATGACTCTAGAATTAAGGATTTGTTACCCAACAAAATCCCCTGGAGATTCGAAAATAAACCAATCTCTTGTTGAATTGGCTCTGTAACCCCACAAAGTCAATACAGGTAAATTTTGGCAGTTTGAAATTCCCCTAGGTTATTATCCTTTAAAATCATTTTCCGACGGGTCCAGAGTTTGTAAAGTGCAATTTTCTGTGAGTGACACTATGCTACCTAATCAGTTATCCGATTCTCAAAATTATTTCATCTTCTCAAATCCAAACCCTAAATCTACACTCAATTTGTTAGCGCTGAGATCAACATACTGAATATTAGAGCATACATCAAGGGAATTTCCTATCTCACCTGTTAAATTATTACTCTAAATATTCACAACAACCAAGTTGTCACAAATTCTAGGAAAATGTACGAATTCCACCATGAATTATATTAAGTGAAATATGTTAAGCTCAATAGTAAACCAACTTAGAAGACAACACATTATTATATTATGCATCCACTATGGTTGATTTCGCTGAAAGAATCCTATCTTTTCTCTCTAAAATTCTAGTTACAGCAGCAGCTACTGTTCTTATTTAGTCATTAATCCGTGCTTACTCTCCTGTGCCAGCCAACTAACAGGTATCTGTAAGTAACTGTAATACCCTGTGATTTTAATGACTTTTTAAAATGGGTTATATTTTAAATTAATGGATTAATTAGATTTTATTATTAATTAATTGATTTGGGTTTTATCCCAATTGTGGATATTAAAATGGATGATTCTGAATATTACTTAAAGATATTTAGGTAATATATGAATGTGATGTTATTGATATTGCTGTGAGTTGTAAATTCAGTAATTTGAATTTTTAGTCGGACGCGGTATGGGACGTGTCGGGACTAATTTGTTAAATTAAAAAGGGAGTTTATTTTTTATCGACGTTATAGTCATTTCGACTGCGTCGTTGCATCTGGAAGGGTTGGAATAGTCAGAAAAGTCTATTTGGATGTTGGTTTTGGGTCTCGGGTCATTTGGAAATGAAGAGACTACTCAAAAGAGCATTTTGGTCATTTTTACAAGGGGGATGAATAGTGATTTCAGATTTGTCCTATTATAAGTATTTGGAGATTAGTTGTACACGGTTCACTCATCTCTTCTGTACAAAACTTGAGAGGTCACCTTGTGAGGAAGAGTGAAAGGTTTCTTGGGAAGAGAAAAGCTTATTTGGAAAGGAGAAGAACCAAAGACCAAAGGTCACCAACACCAACCACCACCGGAGGTTGATCGGAGAAGGGAGAACCACCTGTGATACACCACCCCAAAGGATCAGACCTTCATTAGAGGCAAGTGTTTGATATTTGCAATCTAAGTTTGTATATTGTCCATGTTAGAATAGTTATAAAAAGAGATGATTTTTCATGTTTGGAAGAAAAAGATGGAGTTGTAATGGATTTTTAAAAATATGAACATATATAAGAATCAAACTCATGTTATAGGTAGTTAGTAATCCACGAAATAATCATAAATCTATTGAAGAAATTCTGAAAACCATTGATGTGTTCTTGAAGATATTATGTTGATAATTTTCTGGAAAAAACGAGGATAAAAACATGCTTTTAATTCAATCTCTTGATGATTCTAAGATGTTTATATCATTAGAAATCATTTATATATGTTAATATATCATCTAATAAGGATTATAAGTCATTTGGGTTGTTAATATGAAGGTTTGAATGATAAAAAATGATGAAACCCGTAGTAGAAGAAATGCAAAAAACAGGGCTATTATCTGGGAGATCGATCGATCGACCCCCTGCCTTCGATCGACCGACCTCCCCAGAATATTTGAAGTTGTTTCTTTTTAATGTTGATTCTTATCCCAAACCTTTTGTAGATCTTTGGTGATTATTAATTGAATATTATGGGACTTAGAACAGATCAGTAGGCCCTAGATAAGATTCGAATTAATTTGATTGGGATTTAATTGATTAGAATGACGATAATTATATTGAAAGGTATTTCGATTACTAGATTCATTTGTTGGATTATAATCGGTATGCATGAGGATCAAGGATAGGTCCAGTAGTGGTGATTGAATATAACACCTGGGTAACCTTAAGTTTACAAGAGGGTTTAATTCTAAGTGATAGAAGATGTGTTTATAAGAGATTTGAAACTATCGGTTTTAACCCTAATTAAAGGGAGAGTTTAATTCGTAGTAATTCGGGAGATATGATGATATGGACAAGTAGAATATTAGTGATTTCATACTGAATATACTATTGAAGAAAACTATTTGAACCTTGAGTAATGAGTGATGCTCGGGGATAATTGAATTAAAGAAGTAAAGTCATAATATTTTAATACGTAGGATTTGAGAGATATAATGCTATGTATAGGAACTATCTTAGGGTAATGTGAGTACCTTGTTGATATTATAGGTATGATAATGCCTATTTGATTGATTGATGATTTATGTATATGACATACATAGCTTACTTGCTATCGACGGGAGGTTTGCGCGTGAGGGCAGTCATATCCTGATGAATTCATGGGATCTTTGATTTGTCGCTCTTGAATATAGGTCTATGAAAGACTTATCGGGGAGTTGATAAGTCTGCTGACTATGGGAATGTAGGTATGAGCGTGACCCATGGATACGAGAACTATGTTCGCCTCCAATTTGTATGTTGATGTTTGTGGTTCGAGAAATCCTTACCGAACCTTTTGTCCCCTATTCGGCGACCAGCGATATTGGGACATGATAGCAGAGTAATGCATTGCACCGTAGTTGTGAGTCGGGGTGCCGTATTATATATATAATGAATTAAATGTACGTGTATATAGTGGTTAAAACATCTACTTTGTGATAATTGTAAATAACGGTAAATTGAGAAAAGAATTGAAATAAGTTAATGAATATTTATTGAAGAGCTTAATTCATATTAATGAGAAACGATTCATGTTAATGAGAAACGCATATGAATAATTATATGCCATATGGTATGGGACATATGGGGTTATGATATGGGACATAATCATATTATGGAGACTAGTGAAGAGGAGCCATTAACTAGGAGGTTAATAGGAAACGTTAAGTATGAACTCTAGTTGAGAGGTGAGAATAACAAGTGAGAGTTGGATACTAACATGTACATAATAAATGATTTATTGCACTTGTTAAATACTTGTTATTTTCAAAATCATTTTCACATCGGGCTCTGACCCGTTTCCTTGCACATTCTCTTTTCTATTGTATCTTCTATATCAGGTGTCCAGCAGCAGGGACTCCAACCTTAGCGGATTATGACGAGCTATGGAGCTATGGAGTATTTCTTAGAAGCCCATCTTCATTTGATTCACAATATTCATATAGTTAGGGCATATTTCCCAAAGGAATCCAATATCTCTTCTATCTAAGTCAAATACTCTTGTAGTCGTGTTATTTTAATACATTTATCTATTGTTGGGATTACTATATTGGATTATTATGTGGGAATGTTTATTCCAATTCCATTTAAATTCTATTGTGTTATCTGTTCAGTTATGAGTGTTGTAGAATAATTTGGGAAGTGTTGTTCTTAAAATAAAAATGGTTTTTATTGAATTAAAATTTGGAAAGTTTTTAACACCAGCTTAATTGGGTATTTGGTGAGTTGTAAATGTTTTCGAAAGTGATGCTAAGAATGAGCCAACTGTATATTCTGTTTTAATTTATTATTGGACTGGCCACCCGGTATTTAATTAGGAGGGGTGTTACAGGTGGTATCAGAGCATCAGGTTCTAGTGTCCTTTGGGGTCTGTGCGGCTTACTGTATTTTCAGCTTAGCGTTCTTTGATGTAGAGCCCTATGAGTAGGATTATTGCTTTTCTATTTACGCCAACATTCTTTAGGTATATTGTTATATCAAATACTGATAGTATACTCTTGTTTCAGATGCCTCCTCGACGTGCACCTCATCCCGCCCCAGCTCAGGGTACAATGACTGCGACCGAAGTTGCTGCAATTGTCACTTAGGAAATCAATGCAGCTCTAGCTGCTTTTCATCAGGCTCCAGCACAGGAACCAGTTGTGCCACCCATGCAAGGGTAAGTGTTTCCTACTGCATGGGAACGAGCGAGGGATGCCTTTCAAAAGGCACACCCACCTGAGTTTCAGGGAGGATCAGATGTTGTGATTGCTAGCCAATGGAAGAAAGATATCGAAAGTCACTTGAGAATGCTCGAATGCACTCAGGTTCAATGTCAAATACTAGCCACATTCAAGATAGTAGGGGAAACTTTACAATGGTGGGAAACTACGACCACTATGGAGGAGAGAAACACAATGACTATCCAAGACTTTTGGATACGGTTTGATGTGAAGTACTTTCCTTCCGCCATCCAGACAGAGATGAGGCAGAAACTACTTGATTTGAAGCAGGGACAGAAGATGGTGGCAGAATACGAGGAAGAATTTATGCGACTAACTAATTTGGTACCATCAAAGGTACCCACTGAGGAGAGGAGAATTCTAATGTTCACTGATGGGTTGAACTATAAGATTCGCCAGCATTTTTTGGGAAATCTTTCACTACGTACGTATGAAGATGTTCTTAATGCTGTAATGCTTCACTTCCAGGATAACCACTTTCATGCTCAGGGTATCAAGCGGGGATTTGGGTCAAGCCTGCAAGGCATGACTACTGGGGGCAGTTCTAGTGGAACTCATCCAGGACAGAGTCATCAGCGTCAGGGTGAGCAGGGTTCCCCGACAGGGGATTATGCTAAGCGTTTACGATCTGGAGATTCTCGATTTGAGCATAAAGGTAATGGGCAAGGACAACAGGGCCATCGGGGCTAGAGACAGGCTCAGCAGGGCCAAGGGAAATGAGGTAATGGCCAACAGGGACGGGGCCAATAGGGGAAAAGTGGTGGAAAGTTTGTCGGAAAATGTTTCGTGTGCGACAAGTATGTCCATAAATGACAAGATTGTCCTCATAAAGACAAACTCCCTCAGCAACAAAATGCTCGACAGGAGCCACAAATACCAGTGTTTCTACCAGCTGCTCTTCCAGCTCTAGCTCCAATGCTAGCACTACCTCCCATTACAGCAGCACCCGTGCAACAGGATCAGTACGAGCGTGTATATAACGTCCATCAGGCAGCGATTCAACAACCACCACCCGTGAATGAGGGTATGTTTTCTATCTAAGGAATTATGAGGCGTATATTGATTTTTGTAGCGATTAATATTATATGGGCAAAAAGGGGTTGCTAAACTTAGCCTATAACACTGTTATTTACGTAGACTCACCAAGGGGTGTGGGACCTATATTTTTCATGTTATCACGTGGGTTTGATTTTTTTATTAAGAAATTACTTACTTTAGGCATGTCCGATATGATGTGACTAGCGGCGTGCATTGACTTGTGGCTTATGAGAGCGTTTGTACTACTATAACCAGCATCTTGTCTTCCATAAGAGAGTAGATGAGTAGACTCTATTCGAAATCAATAAAACCTGTAAACCTAATTTTTTTTTAAAATCGATAAACCTGATTTTTATATACTATTGACTAAGGACCTAAGAAGTTTCGATGACCGAATACTTTAGGTAGTAGTGTATCGGGGGGGGGGGGGGTTCCTTGTTTGGATTTCGCTTGCGAGACGCCCCACGCATGAAACTAATAACCGTTGGAAGTCGAAATAAGTTAGGTCTTTAGGATATAAGTTTATAAACTTTGCTATAAATATTATTATGAAAGTTGTACGATAGGGTGTATGAACGCCCTGGATGGTTGGATTGTAGTAGTTTTCATAATTGGGAAATAGTAGTAGTTGTGACTTCAGGATTTATTTGTTTAATAAGTAAGGATCAGTTTTCCTAAACTTTGTCACACGGATGGTATAGGGAAGCTTCCGTAAAGTTTAAATTTGATTAAGTTGAAATTATATGGTAAGGCTTGGTGTAACATCAATGGGGATTTTCATTAATGTACTGTATGGGCGGTACGACATAGATTAATTGCGATGTGAGATTTATACTCAGAGTTGACCTTAACCGTATGATTTATCTTTTCAAATTTCGGGACGAAGTTCTGTTATAAGGGGGAAAGTATGTAATACCCCGTGATTTTAATGACTTTTTAAAATGGATTATATTTTAAATTAATGGATTAATTAGATTTTATTATTAATTAATTCGTTTGGGTTTTATCCGAATTGTGGATATTAAAATGGATGATTCTGAATATTACTTAAAGATATTTAGGTAATATATGAATGTGATGTTATTGATATTGATGTGAGTTGTAAATTCAGTAATTTGAATTTTTAGTCGGACGCGGTATGGGACGTGTCGGGACTAATTTGTTAAATTTAAAAGGGAGTTATTTCGACTGCGTCGTTGCGTTCAGAAGGGTTGGAATAGTCAGAAAAGTCTATTTGGATGTTGGTTTTGGGTCTCGGGTCATTTGAAAATGAAGAGATAACTCAGAAGGGTATTTTGGTTATTTTTATAAGGGGGATGAATAGTGATTTCGGATTTTGTCCTATTATAACTATTTGGAGATTAATTGTACGCGGTTCATTCATCTCTTCTACACAAAACTTGAGAGGTCACCTTGTGAGGAAGAGTGAAAGGTTTCTTGGGAAGATAAAAGCTTACTTGGAAAGGAGAAGAACCAAAGACCAAAGGTCACCACCACCAACCACCACCGGAGGTCGATCGAAGAAGGGAGAACCACCTGTGATACACCACCCCAAAGGATCAGACCTTCATTAGAGGCAAGTGTTTGATATTTGCAATCTAAGTTTGTATATTGTCCATGTTAGAATAGTTATAAAAAGAGATGATTTTTCATGTTTGGAAGATAAAGATGGAGTTGTAATGGATTTTTGGAAATATGAACATATATAGGAATCAAACTCATGTTGTAGGTAGTTAGTAATCCACGAAATAATCATAAATCTGTTGAAGAAATTCTGAAAACCATTGATGTGTTCTTGAAGATATTATATTGATAATTTTCTAGAAAAAAAGAGGATAAAAACATGCTTTTAATTCAATCTCTTGATGATTCTAGGATGTTTAGATCATTAGAAATCATTTATATATGTTGATATATCATGTAGTAAGGATTATAAGTCATTTGGGTTGTTAATATGAAGGTTTGAATGATCAAATAAGATGAAACCCGTAGTAGAAGAAATGCAGAAAACTAGGATGTTATCTGGGAGATCGATCGATCGACCCCCTGCCTTCGATCGATCGACCTCCCCAGAATCTTTGAAGTTATTTCTTTTTAATGTTGATTATTATCCCAAACCTTTTGTAGATCTTTGGTGATTGTTAATTGGATATTATGGGACTTAGAAAAGATCAGTAGGCCCTAGATAAGATTCAAATTAATTTGATTGGGATTTAATTGATTAAAATGACGATAATGATATTGAAAGGTATTTCGGTTGCTAGATTCATTTGTTGGATTATATTTGGTATGCATGAGGATCAAGGATAGGTCCAGTAGTGGTGATTGAATATGACACCTGGGTAGCCTTAAGTTTATAAGAGGTTTTAATTCTAATTGATAGAAGATGTGTTTATAAGAGATTTGAAACTATCGGTTTGAACCCTAATTAAAGGGAGAGTTTAATTCGTAGTAATTTGGGAGATATGATGATATGGACCAGTAGGATATTAGTGATTTCTTACTGAATATACTATTGAAGAAACCTATTTTAACTTTGAGTAATGAGTCAGGCTCGGGGATAATTGAATTAAAGAAGTAAAGTTATAATATTTTAATACGTAGGATTTGAGAGATATAATGCTACGTATGGGAACTATCTTAGGGTAATGTGAGTACCTTGTTGATATTATAAGTATGATGATGCTTATTTGATTGATTGATGATTTATGTGTATGACATACCTAGCTTACTTACTATCGACGGGAGGTTTGCGCGTGAGGGCAGTCATATCCTGATGAATCCATGGGATCTTTGATTTGTCGCTCAAGAACGTATGTCTATGAAAGACTTATCAGGGAGTTGATAAGTCCGCTGACTATGGGAACGTAGGTATGTGCGTGACCTATGGATACGAGAACTATGTTTGCCTCCAATTTGTATGTTGATGTTTGTGGTTCGAGAAATCCTTACTGAAGCTTTTGTCCCCTATTCGGCGACCAGCGATATTGGGACATGATAGCAGAGTAATGCATTGCACCGCAGCTGTGACTCGGGGTGCCGTATTATATATGTATATATATATAATGAATTAAATGTATGTGTATATAGTGGTTAAAACATCTACTGTGTGATAATTGTAGATAACGGTGAATTGAGAAAAGAATTGAAATAAGTTAATGAATATTTATTGAAGAGCTTAATTCATATTAATGAGAAACGATTCATGTTAATGAGAAACGTATATGAATAATTATATGACATATGGTATGGGACATACGGGGTTATGATATGGGACGGAATCATATTATGGAAACTAGTGAAAAGGAGCCATTAACTAGGAGGTTAATAGGAAACGTTAAATGTGCACTCTAGTTGAAAGGTGAGAATAGCAAGTGAGAGTTGGATACTAACATGTACATAATAAATTCTTTATTGCACTTGTTAAATACTTTCTGTTTTCAAAATCATTTTCACATCGGGATCTGACCCGTTCCCTTGCACATTCTCTTTTCTATTGTATCTTCTATATCAGGTGTCCAGCAGCAGGGACTCCAACCTTAGCGGATTATGACGAGCTATGGAGCTATGGAGTATTTCTTAGAAGCCCATCTTCATTCGATTCACAGTATTCATATAGTTAGGGCATGTCGCCCAAAGGAATCCAGTTATCTCTTCTATCTAAGTTAAATACTCTTGTAGTCGTGTTTTTTTAATACATTTATCTATTGTTGGGATTACTATATTGGATTATTATGTGGGAATGTTTATTCCAATTGCATTTAAATTCTATTGTGTTATCTTTTCAGTTTGAGTGTTGTAGAATAATTTGGGAAGTGTTGTTCTTAAAATAAAAATGGTTTTTATTGAATTAAAATTTGGAAAGTTTTTAACCCCAACTTAATTGGGTATTGGGTGAGTTGTAAATATTTTCGACAGTGATGCTAAGAATGAGCCAACTGTATATTCTGTTTTAATTTGGTATGAGACTGGCCACCCGATATTTAATTAGGCGGGGTGTTACAGTAACAACAGCAGTTGTTATTGTTACCAGCCCGTCATGCATGTGGGCGATATCAACTAATGACTAAATTCTATTTAGGACTCAAAGGCCTTCGTGGTATGACTAAATCCGCGTGTGGGACTTTGTCTTCGGATGCTTTTTCTGTTTGACCGTGGTCGTAGAGTGGTACTAAAGTTTATTCTGTAATTTCAGCCTTGCACACAGGGCATTGAGGCTGTTGGTGATCTTGGATTTCAGCAGATACACTGGGATAATGAATCCATTTGTAAATACAGGGGCAACAATAGAGGTGGTTACAGGGTCTTGAACCATGTCTAGGCAGATGTTAGATTTGAAACCATCGGTCGCATTATTTTCCGTTAAGTTAGTGGATTGTTTTTTAACCCTTTCAACTTGATATTGGTCTACTTTTCTACCGTACCAAATAAATAGGATTCTCATCATTGACTTTATTAATTGGGTACCTAACCACTTGTCTCTTTTTCTTATTACCATAAAAAATTAAAATGTTATTCACCATTTTTATAACTTACCAATCAAATGTACCCGATACTAATCATGTGGGAAAAAAAATCTTCTCTCCGATGTTGGCGAAAGACGATAGTATTTTGGCAAGTGCTAAATTTCCAGGACTAAATAAATGGGACAATATGTGCCACCATCTTCATTATACTCAACAATTTAGGTCGCAACCTATAAAACCAATGCCGAACCCATCCCCATTCTCTCTATATACGTATCCATCTAGTCTCCCATACATATGAATCCAACAATTATGAAATGATGAAAATAGTTTGAAAAATTTAGGTTAAAAAAACATGTATTCGGCTAATATAAAAATAAATTATGTATCAATACCCCAAATTTTACTCACTAAGTACCCAATCGCTCCAAAAAAGCCCACTAAATAATGAATTATGAGAGTCTTTGATTATTTTGGTTCATAGGTTGTTTAATTTATCATGATATCAGAAAGTTTAATATGTATATTGCAATGACTTAATTTTATTTATCCAAACAATTATGTTATTCATTATTTTATTACTTGGTTCTATTCTATAATTTGTTATACACACGTAGTTTGTAAATACACCCATTTTACAGAACTATATCACTTGCATTTCTTTCAGTATTAGGTACCATGTATGTATACATTTGTATTTTATAATCCGCAAATCAGATACCCAAAACAGAAAACGGAGATAAAAATGTTAAAAAAAAGACATAGATAAATATTATCAAACACATAATATGCGATGAATTTCATTCATGCTAACAAAGTTTAATTGTCCGACACTCATAAAATAGTAATACATAATTGGATCAAAGCATATACTCTAACCATATATATAATCACTAGCATGAAGGCCACGCGATGCGTGACCGAATATATATATATATATGTGGATCTGTATAAATGAAAAAACATCATACCTGATTTTTGGAGCATCATTTACGGCTGTCCCAACTTAAAAAATAAAACCCACAAAAAAAACCAAATAACTTTAAGTCGCAAGAGATGATTTGAAAAACAAAAACTCCTTTAAAAATTATATATTGCTATTGAAATTATAAATTTGATTGTAAAAATGACAAAAATAATAAAAATGATAAAAAATAAAAATAAAATCATAGGTACCTGTAGTGTTCCGGCTATGAATGCTTTGTGTTCAGAGGTAAAAAGTCACTTTCACCACCATTAGCCTCCATTTTATATTTCAACTTACAAACACATTTTTTTGTCTAGCAAGTGATCTGAACGAAAAGAAAATAAATAAAATTCTTTTAGAACTCAAAACATCTAAGTAAGAGAGAGGGAGAAAGAAACATACTTGGGTGATTTTTTTTTTCCTTTTTGAATAACGAAACCCAGTATATTATTTGGGAGATTTTTTCTGAAACTCTGTACATAAAAAAAAGTCAAAAATAATTAAAGAATTAGTATACAACTAAATTCAATTCATTGAAAATGACTAAAATAATAAAAATGGTAAAAAAAAAATGAGAAATCATTGGTACCTATAGTGTTCCGGCCATGAATGGTTTGCGTTCATGGTATAAAGTTATTTTCACCACCATTAGTCTCCATTTTCTATTTTAGCGTATTAACACATTTTTTTTTTGTCTAGCAAGTGATCTAAACGAAAAGAAAATAAATTTTTTAAAAAAAAGACCATATTAAAAATCTGATGTAACCCAAAACCAATAAGTAAGGTGCATATATATATATATATATATATATATATATATAGAGAGAGAGAGAGAGAGAGAGAGAGAGAGAGAGAGAGAGGTTATAAGAAATTAATTTTAAAAGAAATAAAGGAAAAAAAATCCAAAAAGTAAAAAACAAAAAACAAAAAAAATGTACTTTTTTTAAATCGTATTTCTCTATAAATCGTATTTTTAGAAACTATTTAAAAAAAAGAATACAACTTTTATCAAAATAAAGTTTTTAAAGAACCATTTTTATTAAAAATTCAATTTTTCAATAAACTACTTCTATAAAAATACTATTTTTAAAAAAATTCAATTTTTTCTTAAAAAAATACTTTGTTTTAAATCTAAATATTCCTCAGTAATATCCAAAGAGTAAATCCATTTGTTCAAATATTTTAATAAATTTTGACTAACCTAACCTATGTATGGAAATTAACATAATTTAAAGTGTAGAAAAATTCTAAACTTGTCGTGTCATGTCTGTATTAATTTGTGTCTTAAGTGAACCTAAAATGTTCGGGCATATGCATCTTTACCCTTCTCAAAAATGAAAGCGTGTTGTAAAATATATCATCAAAAAGCTGACAAACTCAAAATAATAAAAACAAAACAAACAAAATAGAAGAGATCATTAATTAAAGTAAACATGCTCCAAATTTGGAGGAAACATATAAACTTGTGCTTGGTTGATCTTGTTCTTCACCTTCATCCAATAAGAATAAGGAATTTTATTTTCCTGAACCTCATCAACTTTGTGTTCTTCTTTCATTTCCAACTGCAAATACAGAGATGACAAACAAACATAAAATAATTGTAACTCTTGCTATTTTGTTTTTAGTAATTTCAAAGTATGTTTGAGTTATTGTGAAGATGATGAAGATACTTTGTGTACTAATAAGAAAGATAAAAATCAAAAGCATTTGTATTTGGAAACGTATGCGTTGTTTATGTTAACCCACATGGGGTATGGCGAAGGTACGTGGTTTTTTTACTTGGGACCATGGAAAGAGAAGATGAAAGTTTATCTTTTCATATTAACCTTCTTGGGACCTGCTCAACCGGAATTAAAGGCATGCCAAATACATGAATAAAAAGTGTAAGTTATAATACTCCCTCTTTATTGTTGTCATGTGTCATTCTGAGAGGATTTGGGTCTACAGTTTTTATATAGTTATATAGATTTATTTATTTTACAAAAAAGTATTTGAGATTAGAAAATTGTTAGGCAAACGTATGAATGATTATCATCACGGTTATGACGGACCATACTTTTTCATTTTTGTCAACATAAGAGTCTTATATAGATGAGTTTCTAAATGATAAGTAAAATAACAATGATACATTAATCAATTGCAATTATCTTGTAAACCAAAGTGAGATTCCTTCACTATGAGATGGACAATCCAAGCTTTGACCACAAATATTGATAATATCCTAAAAATTTTCAAAGGAAATATATGACCATTTTGAATATAAATTATAGGAAATATTTTCAATGTGCTATTAACGGGTATAGCTAATCACGCTCCAAAAAATTTTAAAACACTCCAAATACTTTTTGAAAGACAAACTTGCCCTTTGCTCTAAAGATCAAACAAATACTTTTTTATTTGTCATTTTTTTTTCTGAATAAAGAATAGTATTTAAACTGTTTTTTAAAATATTTTTTTATTTTTTAAAATTAAAAATAACTATTTTTTATCAAAATTGTTATGATAGTTTTAAAAACTTTTTATTTATTTATTTAAAAGGCTGTTATGATAGTTTAAATTTTTTTTTAAGATAGATTTTAAAACTTTTTTTTTTCCAAAAAAAATATTTTTTACATTAAATTGGGAAAAAAATTAACAAATAAAAAAACTGTTCTTTATATTGAAAATTGTTTTTTATATTGCAAACTGTTTTTTATATTTTTTTAAGTAACACGATCACGATCCAAATAAATCGCGACATGACATGGAGTCTTATTTTTTTTATACCGGTGGCGAGTACCATTATTTATTATTTCAAAAATAAACTTTTTACTGTTTAAAAAAATTGTCCGCGCCATCGGTATGCATAGGCAGTTCAACCACCTATACATACCGCTGGCGAGGACCATTTTTTTAGTATGTTGATACGTGCCAGCCATATGTATAGACGGTATTATAAAATATTTTAAATAAAATGTAAAAACAAGAAAACTGTTTTAAACAATTTTTTAAGTGCCTAAAGATTTTGTTTAAAAAAATTGTTTTAAGTAAAATCCAAGCATGTGAGTGTTTTAAGAAAATTGTTACAAAAATTCTAATAGTTACAAAAATTGTTTTATAAAACTAAAAAGTCAGTAGTTCCAAAAGAATAACTATTAGAATCTTAATTTTTTTTAAATAAAATCTTTAGGCACTTAAAAAATTGTTTAAAACTGTTTATTTAAAACTGTTTTTTTTGTACATTTTATTTAAAATATTTTATAATACGCGACCAAAATCTTCAAATTAACCCGACATGGCACGACATACTTCAAAATCTTAATTTTACATAAAATGAATATGACACATATGAAAGTGACATGACACGATAAAAAAATCCAATTTTTTACGAAATGCTAGCACGACGCATTTGTCGTGTTGCATTTTAAGTGGGCTGTGTTAGTATTTGGTAAAAAATAAGATTTCGTGTTGTGTCATATTACTTTTATAAGTGAAAATAAGATTTTGAGGTGCGTCGTGTCATTTTTATTTTCGTTGAATTCGTGTTTGGTTAAAAAAATAACATATATTGTGGCGTGACACTTTTACTGGGGCCGTGTTCGTGTTTTGTAAAAAAATAATCTTTCATGTTGTGTCGTGTCACTTTTATTAAGATCGTATTCATGTTTGGTTAAAAAAAAATTATCGTGTTTTGTTGTGTCGAGTTGCTTTTATTTGAGTCGTGTTCGGTTATAAAAACAATTTTCAATTTAAAAAACAGTTTTTAAATCTATCTTTAAAAAAACTTCTATAAAAGTATCATAACAGTTTTTTAAATAAAAAAGGGTTTTTAAAACTATCATAACAGTTTTTAAAAAACAGTTATTTTATAATTTTAAAAAATAAAAAAATGTTTTAAAATACTGCTTTTATTGAAAAAAATTAACAAATAAAATAGTATTTGTTTGATCTTTAGAGCGAGGGGCAAGTTTGTCTTTTAAAAAGTAATTGAAGTGTTTTAAGAATTTTTAGAATCTTTAAGATATAAACATGAATACAAACATGTCCAACTGAAAAATACATATGAATGCATAAAAAACAGTAATCTAATAAGGTGTGAACGTGGTAATTTCTTAACTTAAAAAGTACATATAATTTTTCTGAAATTAACATTGAATTTAAAATTATTATAAAACATGAATAGAACAACAATAAAATTGAAAATATAAAATCGGAGCACAAAAGAGAGACAACATTCATGAATGAGATAGCTATAATTACAAAAATTATGTATTTGCTTTCAAATTAAAAAATACATACTTTTGATGGCAAATGAAAAATGAGTAAAAAATTAGAGAGGAAATTAGGAGTATCGATCTTGTTTTTTGGACAAGAAACAACAGCAACGAAAAAATTATACAATATGAATCTGATGGGAAGATGAAGGAACTTGAGCAGTTGACTTTTGATTTATAGGATTTAAAAATGAATGTATTTGAAAGTTTTGGTAGATGAATGTATTAGGAGAGAGAACCTATCAAGTTAAGATTCATGGAATGATTTTAATTTAATAAATGTGTGAGACTAATATTAGGGTATGATAGGAAATATTAATTTAATGAGGATAGTTTAGTACTTTGGGATTTGAAGTGGAACTTTGCTCTTTTTAAGTAGTAGAGATAGAGATAGAGATAGAGATAGAGATAGAGATTTTAAGAAGTAGAGATAGATATAAACTCACTCGAGACAAATTACTTTAGACACCCCAATACTTGAACCAATATTTATCAAATTATAGATGGTTCACTTCGCACGCACCGACACTTAATGGTCAGATCTGTGCGATCCCATCAAAGAAAAATCCTCCACCAATCTTTGAAGCCAATCTTGCACATGACCAATGTAACTCGTAGAAAATGATCGCATAGTCAAGGGGGTCTCGATTTGATTATATGATGAAAATTTGCAAACAGTTAGAGTTGGGCATAAAAATAAGCTGTCAAAAGGTGAAAACGTAAAACAACCATAAAAAAATCCTATAAAAGGCATGGAAACCTTACACAAGACTAATGTAACTCGTAATAACCGATCACGTAGTCATGGGAATCCCGGTTTGAGTGTACGGCGTAAATTTGTAAAAAGTTACTTAGGTAAAAAACATGTCGTGAATGGGTGAAAATGCAAAATAGCCTTAAGATGGTCCCTTAAGAGGCACAAAAACCTTGCACGGGATCAATGTAATTCATAGGAACTGATCGCATAGTCACGGGACTCTCGATTTGAGTGTACGATATAAATTTGCAAAAAGTTAGACTTAGGCATATAAACATGCCGTCAAATGGTGAAAACATAAAACACCCACAAGACGGTCCCGTATTTGTAACGAACACCTTACATGTGATCAATGTAACTCTTAAGAACTGACCAAGTAGCCACATGACTCCTGATTTGAGTGTACAATGTAAATTTACGAAAAGTTAGACTTGGGGATAAATACATGCCGTCAATGGGTGAAAAAGTAAAACAACCGCAAAACGATCCTGTAAAAGGCATAAACACCTCGCACAGGACCAACTAACTCGTAGGAACCGACCGCGTAGTCAAGGAATTCCTGGTTTGAGTAGATGACAAAAATTTGCAAATAGTTAGGCTTAGGGAAATAACACGTCCTCAAATGGTGAAAATATAAAACAACCACAAAACAGTCCTGTAAGAGGCACGGACACCTCATACGGGATCAATGTAACTCGTAGGAACCTTCGCGTAGTCACGGGACTTAGGGTTGTTGTATACGATGTAAATTTGCAAACAATTGAACTTATGTATAAAAATATCGTCAAAGGGTGAAAACGTAAAATATTCACAAAACGATACTATAGAGGCATAAACGCCTCGCAAGGGACCAGTGTAACTCGTAGGAATCGACCGCATAGTCATGGGACTCACGGTTTGAGTATACGATGTAAATTTGTAAATAGTAAGACTTAGTATTAAAACATGTTGTCAAAGGATTAAAACATAAAACGACTATAAAA
The DNA here is from genome assembly GCA_949130495.1 of Sambucus nigra. Taxonomy (NCBI): domain Eukaryota; kingdom Viridiplantae; phylum Streptophyta; class Magnoliopsida; order Dipsacales; family Adoxaceae; genus Sambucus; species Sambucus nigra. Next base: position 198,322,164 of record OX422212.1, read on the forward strand.
TAGTCCCGTAAGAAGCACGAACACCTTGCACAAGACCAACGTAACGCGTAAGAACTGATTGCGTAGTCACGGGACTCACGATTTGAGTATATGACGTAAAGATGCAAATAGTTAGACTTAGGCATAAAAAAAACTCCGTCAAATGATGAAAATGTAAAACAGCTAAAAAATAGTCCTGTAAGAGGGACGAACACCTCGTATGGGACCAATGTAACCCGAGGAACCTATCACGTAGTCATCTTGAGTATACGACATAAATTTGCAAAAAGTTAGACTTAGAGATAAAAACATACCATAAAAGGGTGAAAACATAAAATAGACACAAAACGGTCCCGTAATAGGCACGAACACGTCGCACGAAATCAATGTAACTTGTAGGAATCAACCGCATAGTCACGAGACTCCCAGTTTGAGTGTACGACGTAAATTTGCAAAAAGTTATACTTTGGCATAAAACATGTTGTCAAAAGGTGAAAACATAAAACAGCCATAAGACGATCCCGTAAGAGCACGAAACCTTGCACGGGACCAATTTAACTCATAGGAATCGATGACGTAGTCACGGGACTACCGATTTGAGTATATGACGTAAAGTTGCAAATAGTTAGACTTAGGCATAAAAACACTACGTCAAATGATGAAAATGTAAAATAGCTAAAAAACATTCATGTAAGAGGCATGAGCACCTCGCACAGGACCAATGTAACTTATAGGAACCTATCGCGTAGTCACGGGATTCACGGTTTGAGTATATGACGTAAATTTGTAAAAAGTTAGACTTAGTCATAAAAAATTACCGTGGAAGAGTGAAAATGTAAAACAACAAAAAACGGTCCCGCAAGAGGCACGAGCACCTCACACGGGACTAATGTATCTCATAGGAACTAATCGTATAGTCAGGGACTCCTGTTTTGAATGTACGACGTAAATTTGCAAAAAGTTAGACTTAGGCTTTAATATAATTTTTTAAACATTCTTTTTTTTTGGATAAAGGAGCAGACTTTATTAAATAGGAGAAGATGAAAAGCCCATCTTTGATGGCTCACGAATTAAGGTAAAAAAATTCTTTGTACAAATAACCATTTATTCCATCAAAAGGATTCAAAAAAGGAAATCTTTAAAAATAAGAGAGACATCATTATGTATGGAGGCAATATTATTTCCAGTAGGTCTTTTTATTTCTTGCGCACCAAATAGCTCAAGAAATGTATCATGGTAAAATGTGGGTGAGGATTGCTCGAAGAGAGGAACCGTGAGTACAAATTTTTTAAACATTTATTGATTACTGATATCTTCTTTGTTTTGTGTCCTATATTTTTTTGCAGGATAGCATTTCAATTTTAAATTTTATTCACATGGAACACATTAATAACTTAATGGTTTACGCCAAGTAGATTGTTTATTTATTGTTGTTGTTAATAAGCGAGTATTTTTTGGGATGTGCGAGCTTTTATGTTAATTAAGTGGGCTGATTTTCATGTATAAAAAGGGAGACTCTGGCGAATTTTTTTAAAAATTGTAAAGAGTTGATGATGCTCATATATTCTCTGTTTTGTGTCTTATATTTTTTACAGGATGTTATTTCAGCGATAGATTTTATTTACGTGGAACACATGAACAAATTAATGGTTTACGCAAGGTAGATTGCTTATTTATACTAAAGTTTGATATGCGAGATTGTTATTTTCAATTTTTTTATGGCCGTGCGGATATTTGTGTTGATTAAACAGGTTGATTTTATGTATAAACAAAGGAGATTCTGTTGATTTTTTTAAAAAATTGTAAAAAGTTGTTGATAAGATTAATTGATATATTTGGATATTTTATTTTACTAAATATTATTTCTATTAAATGATTATTTATTGATTGGAGGTTGAGCACAAGAAGTTGAAGAGACATGTTTTTTAGCGTGTTTACTATATGTGACTAAGAGAAGTTTTTGTAGCATGACAACTATATTTATCATCTTAATTTAGGGACAACTTTTCTTTTGACAATTGTATTTCTTATCATTTAATATGATTTTGTACTCATTTAAATATTTCGACTTGAATGTAGTTTAATGAAATAAATTGTTATTGGATAGTGTTTCAATGAATGCAGTTGCTATACTGCATTTATAATTGGATGATTTGACTTATAACACAAATTAGACGTTATATATTATTGTAGCATAAAGCGTATAATAGTATAATTGTTTTGACAACTTTTTTATTAATTAAGAATACGTTTTGGGACGGTTATAATTCGTCCCTAATACCCTTTTGTATTAATTGAGAATACTTTTTGAGACGGTTGTGCCATCCTAATTGGGTAATCAATTGGAACGGTTCTAAACCGTCCTAACTGGGGCTGCCAGAATTTGACTACTACTCGCAGGAACGAGAATTTTTTTTGTAGGAATACCTTTTGGGACGAAAAAATTCGTCCCTAATGCCAAATGTAGAGCGTTCATGAATTAACATTTAGGATGGTAAAATTCATCCCTAAAATATTTGCGATGCCTAATATAAGGGACGAATTTTTGCTGTTGCAAAATCCGTCCTAAATACTCTTTTGGGATGGATTTTTGCTTTTAGGGACGAACTTTTATTGTCTTTAATACCCATTTTTCTTGTAGTGACCTAGAATGACTATGTGATCATATTTCTCATGGAGTAAAATATCAACAAAGTGAAGATTTCACTGGCTTGGATTAATGAATTGGCTAATGCATTTGAATAAAGAGGGAGTAGAATACTAACAAAGGGAGAAAAGGGTAAAGAAATCAAGAGAGAGAATGGGGTTGATAATTTAAGAGGGTGATAAATCGGTAGGAAATTACTGAAAGAAGTAAGGTGAATAGTTTTACTTGTGTGGGAAGTCCGCACACGAACATTTTTGTATATATCTATATAATAAAGTAGCATGATTTGTTACTATTCCGTAAATGCATAAGACAGTTAATGGTATGAATTAAAGCTGCCAAGGTAAGAAATGGAGGGTGAAGATTAAAAAACCCTATTTTCCTCTTTTGTCCCTTTATTATTTCATTTTACCCTCTTTTTCAGCACTTGATATCCTTTCCCCCTCCTACTCAAAATTCAAAAGCTAGGTTAAAATATGAAATTACACACTTTGGACCTCTTTTAGTCTGATCGTAGTACACTTACCCCCATCTCTCGATTGATTACGAGGGAACACCTCTCTCTCTTCAGCCCTTTAACCCAAATCATCAATAGGTAATTTTCATTTGGCATTTTCTAGGGTTTACAATCTGTTTACAATCGGTTTAAAATCAATTTACATGTGAATGCTATATACAAATATAGCATTTTGCGTGGGTTCATCATTTGCATGGGTTCATCATTTACGTGGGTTTACATTTGAATGGGTTCAACATTTGCGGGGTCTGTTTACATTTGCATGGCTTGTTATATAGGTATACTTTGTTACATTTGCAAGCTCTATATACTCTGTTTAGACATCTTATTTTATGGTTGTATTTCTGGGAGTTTTTATTTGCAAGCTCTATATACTCTATTTACATTTGCGTTGTTGATATTTATACTCTCTGTACATTTTGAATGGATTTAGATATCTATATACTTTGTTTACATTTAAATGGGATTTCTTATTTGATTGTATTTTAATAACGTGTTATAATGTTTACATATTCAAATCGGTCTATTATGTATGCATTCTAATAAGCCTGTTATTTGTGCATTCTAATTGGAGCTAATTATTTTTTGTATTTTGTTATTGATTTTTTTCTTTTGTAGTAATGAGATTATACTTGAACACCCTAAACAGGTATACTCCTTTTGTTTTTTATTGTGTCTATTTATATATTTTAGTTGTTGTGTATTTGAGGACATTTTAAAGCATATTATTCAAGTTTTATTACATGCATTTAGTTTTATTATGACAATAATATATTTGAGTTTATTACATGCATTTAGTTTTATTTGACATTGACGTACACTTTTTTTAGGTTTATCCAAGTCATTATTTATGTAATTTATTTTTGTCATTAAAAAATCTCATACACGACCATCTAAAAAAATGTTTGATATGGACATGGAATATTGTGTTAATTTTGGGACACATTTATGTCATTTGATATGGACATGGAATATCGTGTTAATTTTGGGACACATTCATGTCATTTGATATGGACATGGAATATCGTGTTAATTTTGGGACACATTCATGTCGTTTCAAAACATGTTAATTTTGGGACACATTCATGTCGTTTCGTGACACTGCCAAATTTATGCCATTTTAAGTAGGTTGTCATTTATTTTATTTTGCATTGTTCAATTCTTTTATATTCATGGTCTTAATACGAATTAGCCTGAATTTGGTGTGATCATATATGTCATTGCCCTCCACGTATTGCGGTTTTTGGAACTTTACTTTTTGGGTCATGGTCTAATTAATATTAATAATAAGTTATTAGGTGAATTTTTGGGTGATGGATATACCTAAGTATATTTTTGTTGGTAAAAAATATCATACACGATCGTTTAAAAAGTTTTTATATGAACATGGAATATCATGTTAATTTTGGGACACATCCATGTCGTTTCGTGACACTGCTACATTCAGGCCATTTTAAGTAGGTTGTCATTTATTTTATTTTGCTATGTTAAATTCTTGTATATTCACTATCTTTATACAAATTAGTCGGCATTTGGTGTGATCATATAGGTCATTGCTCTCCACATATTAGTATAACAAGTGACATATTTAGCCAAGTTAATTACAACACAATCATGTGACGATGGGGTATTATGATCCTTGTTACTTTGCGATCTTGAGGAAGAGGGTGAGTTTGACATGGATGAAGATGTACCTTCTAATGATGTTGACGGGGGATGATGGTAGTGAATTAGATAATGAGGTAGAGTCCATTGAAGTCTAGTGACAAGACTACAAGGAATTCGCAACATATTAGAACTCTTAGATAAACAATACTAATAGCCTTAGTAAAATTCCCAATAAAACATAAATCATAGGATTAGTCAGTCTCTTTAAAGACAACAATCCTAAATATATTCAGTTAGAAACATTAAAAACAACAGTGTCTTCTTGACAACCTTTGGAATATCAGAGACAACGCACATAAGCTTACCATTTGTAATGATGTATCATGTTATTTCATTACTCATAATAGTCAATAGATACGACAATTTGTGACAGCGATACCCATGGTTTATGGTTTCATATATAAAGCTTGATATAGAGAGTCATGATCTGTACTTTCTTTTAACATCGTTCTTTTCACATTGTAATGCACTCTCTTGGTTTATTGATCATAAAATGCATCCTTTGGTTAACTCCTTGCTTTATAGTTGGATTATCAAGAATTCACAAGTGTATCTCACTTGATAACTACATTCACTCCTTGATTTTTAGGATCTATTACTGTGGATTTGTGTTAGGCTCATAGGGAAGGCAAGAGTTGTGTTTGAAGTCCTAATGCGTGTTTTATGATGAAAATGGGCCCTATTTTAGGGTTTTATCGCATTTTATTTTATTTTTGTATTTTCTTTTATTTGTTATGTCATTTTATTTTTATTTTGTTTACTATTTAAAGGTAGAAGTAGCAAAAGGCACTTAAGGGCATTTTTATAATTAGAATATTAGCTTAGAGCCTAAGCTACTCCCCCCTTTAAATGCCTCTTGTAGACTTCATTTGAAGGCAATGAAAGAAAATACAAAAATAAAATAAAATGCGATAAAACCTTAAAGTAGGGCCCATTTCCATCATTTTAAGCCACTAAAGCGGTCATAAGTTTATCAACATCTAAATTGAGTTGTCTACTTTTTATGTGTCCTTACAAAATTATGATCATGTATTGTTTATCGTATGTTTATGTATATTACGATGTAAATCATTCATGGTACTTGAATTTAAAATCGTGTAATTTGTGTTTCTCAAATTACTGTTGATATCAATTTCTTATATTCATTAACAAAGACGCTCTCCATTATTGTCTAGGTATTACTATCATGCTTGATTCGAGATATGAATGTTGGATATTGATTTGCTCAAGGTAGTCCTAAATTTTTTACTACCAATTAGAACTAATTACGTACTCATTGACATTGAAAGTGTATTTTTTTAATAAAATTTGTTTGTTTGAATTAATAAGCGTAAACAATCATGAAGCGAAGATATCCTATTTTTTGTATTTAAGAACGCTTATTGGACTAACCCATCTCATGTTCTTGAAAATGCAAACCATGGCACATTTTATCATGTATAAAAAGTGTCATGACAAGGATTCTAATGTGATTTACTATTATGTTGTTACTTGAGATCATGTATAAGAAGTTTTGTGACTTACACCATCATGTCCACACTAAAACCTCTTTTACTATTTTCACACTCCAATCTCAAAATGGGGATGTATATACACACCAACTTTGGGTCCCAACCTATTAAATTCTTCATTCTCATATCTCAATGTTCTAACTTTTAGAACTGTTTATGACGAAATGTTGTGGTTGTGGGATATTTCACTCTTTGGTTACTAATAAGACAAATGATCTCAATCACATGGTATGTTTTACTATCTGATTTAAGGTAGTTGGTTAAAGTTTCATACCACTTGTTTTAGTTTGATTTAAGTTACATGTTAAAACTTTCGTACCATGCTCAAGAACTTTTATAATCCCAATTCAATTAGCATGTAACGAGTCTTGTAAGAGCCTAAATCAATTGATACCTAAGACTTAGAATCCAAGTTCTGCTTTGGTCAATTATCATTATAGTTTTCAGTTTTCACATGTATTGTAGGCAGTATGTGAAAGCTCCATTTACATATAACACGTGTAAAAAGGTCAAGTAGGTTAACAATGTTCGAGAGTTGACCTACCCCCTTTGTATTCAGCAATTGCACGCATAGACCAATTACAATTTGGCTAACAATAAAGATTTTCCTTCTAGTTCTATTCGATTTAACAACTGCGCGCATAAACCAAATATAAGAACTAAATACTGTTTTGTTTTACATTTTTCCATACTTTCCTCCTGCTCATCTCTTTTCAAGGAAATATAAGGGAAAAAGTAATGCTCGAGGAACCACGAGCATCAGTGCTCAAGTATGCAAAATGATCAGATGAACTTCAGTTTTTACAAAATTTAGGTTTAAAGCCGAGGCATCGTAACTGGCCACTCATGTGCGTTTGGGCGAAAGTTCTGCATAAGTAGACAAACAGATTAAGGGTATCTTTGGTTTTGACTTGCTTCATTAAACTTGGAACAATGAATAGTCTCAGTGTTTCATTAATCTAGCAATAGTAATTTGGTGCTCATGTTATCTCAGGTAATATCTCATTCATGTTTATTTTTTATTTATACGTAAAGTTTGGTATTGATATTCTTTTTTGGTGTTCATATAGTTATGGATAAGGGTATTTTCCAGAAATATTACTCAGTTTGATGTATATTAATTTTTACTTAGAGAATTCCATTTAAGCAATGTTATATTTGAACAATGTTTTGATTTTAAAAGGATTTCATCAAGTCCTTAGTTGTTGATTTTGGCTCTCCTATTTTTTCAGTTTTGGTTTATTTACAAATTTGCCATTTTGGCTCAAATCTATAAATACAAGTATCATTTCTAGGTTTTGAGAGAGGACAAGTTTGAGAGCTATTTTGTGAGTTATCAAAGCTAAAGAGTGATAGAGCTCCCATTTGAGGGGTGAGTTCTTGTGAGGTTGTGAGTGACTTTCTAAGAGAGATAAATTGTGTGTGTGTATAACCTTTGGGTTCCTCCATTTATCTATAGAAAGAAGAAATCCTCATTGGTGGATGTAGCCCAAATTTGGGTGAACCACGGTATATCGTTGTTGTTTTGCTTTGATGATTGCTTGTATGTTCTTATTGTCTCTTCATTGATGCTTGGTTGAATTGATTGGGAGTTTGCACACTAGTTCATTTTGGGAACAAGGTCTTGGGTGTTTTCCGCACACCAAGTGTTTGATAAAATTCCCGAGTGAGTTTTATCGTCTTGGTCGCTAGAGATAGTCTTGCTTTAGCGCAACAAGTGGTATCAGAGCTTTGGTTGCATTGTTTGCCCGGTATTTTGGTTCGAGGTTGAATCAATTTTGGCAATTTTGGCATAGCTTTTGTTTTTGTTCCAAATGACGGAAAATGTGGAGACTACTCGAGAATCAACCTCTACGAGCGGAGTCTCTAAGAGATGGGATCCGAGTTATGGATCAAGTGGCTCAATGAAGACGGACATGAAGGCTTTTGATGAGAAGATCAATTTCGGGTTATGGCAAAGACGAATGCGAGGCGTTCTTGTCCAACAGAGGTTGCAATTAGCATTGTTGGGGGTAGAGGGACGACCGGTAGGCATGACCGATGCCGAGTGGATTGACATTGATCAAAGAGCGGCTTCGTGTATTGAGATGCTTATCACGGATGATGTGTTGAATAACGTGATAGCGGAGACCACGGCTAAAGGCATGTGGGATAAGCTTGAAGAGATTTATTTGGGAAAGTCGTTGTCAAATAAATTGTTCCTCAAGAAGAAACTCTTCAAGCTTGAGATGAAGGAGGGTGAGGATATGATGAAGCATATCAACGTTTTTAATGCCTTGATAAATGACTTGAACCGGATAGACGTTCAATTCATTGAGGAGGATCGAGCATTGTTGTTGCTTGCATCATTACCCGATTCATACGAGCATTTTGTGACCACGCTCATGTTTGGGAAGTCTACGCTCCGGTGCAACGAGGTTGTGCAAGATATTCAATCTCATGTCACGATGAGAAAGAAGGAAGGTGGAGGTGACGGGTATTCCCATAATGAAGGCCTTATGGCGAGAGAAGGAGGTGGGCAAAATGGCGGGAGGAACTCCAACCGGGGATTTAATGACGGTAGTAGGTCTAGATCGAGAGGTGTTGGTGGTAAAGGGTCGAAATGCTACAAGTGCCGGGAATGGGGTCATATGATCCGAGAATGTCCTTTGTGGAACGACAAGGTTAAGGGCAAGGTTGATTCCGAGAGGGCAACGGTAGCGAGTGTGAATTATGAAGATGAACTTGGAGAACTTCTCACAATCTCCAAGGTTAACTCTCTTTCCCAAGATGATTGGATATTAGATTCGGGATCGTCGGATCACGTTTGCTCCAAGAGGGAATATTTTGAGACTTTCACAGAAAATGGAAAAGGTTCCATGTCTTTGGCTAACGGAGAGAAGGTTTCCGTTGAGGGTGTCGGGACGGTGAAACTCAAGATGTTCGATGGGGTGGAACGCACTTTGGGTGGTGTGGCCTATGTCCCAAACTTGCGAAAGAATTTGATATCCATTAGCCGTTTGAATTCCAAGGGTTGCCGGGTGTCGGTGGCGGGTGGAGTCTTGAAAGTCACACACGGTTGTATGGTCCTAGCGAGGGGAGAGGAGAGAGAGGGGTTGTATCGTCTAAATCAAACTTCGAGGAAGACGGGGAAGCGGTGTGCACAAGTGATCGAACATTCGAGGCATGTCTCGTTTGTGAACAAAGCGGAGACATTGGGTGCTAGCTTTCCAAGAGTAGACGGTAGTGATGGGAGAATACCTACTAGTGGAGGGGATGGATCGAAGTCCCCCTCTAGGGCCAACGGGTGATGTTGACCCGGTTTAGTTGCACACATGCATTGGCCGATTCGAATCGAGGAGGTGTAGGACTGTGATGGATTCGAGGTGTGTGTAGCTAGTTCAAGGAAGGTCGATGAGTTATTGTTTGCGAGCATTGGCAAACGGGAGTTTTTCGTGACAAAGACTTGGTATATCTTTCGAGGGTGAGATTTGGAGGGTATGAGAGGTGAGGAATTTTCCCTCTCATCCGTGGTTATTTCTCAAGGTGGAAGATGGTGTTGATGTGTTTGAATGTTTCGTGTAAAGAAGGTGTATGCTATATGTATTGTGTGGGGGTGTACTCACCGGGTTACATGAGGAGCGAGCTTCACCGTATGGTTACATGAGAAGCATTCAGGGGAGTTCTTAGTTTAGAACTTGGTTCCTAGGCGGGTGGAGTCGTTTGGAGTGAAGACTTGCGGTATCTCACTTCATGGTTGAAGTTTGAGGTGGCTTAGCGTCGGGTGGAGCGTATTGGCTTGTTAGATGTCGGGATGATCTTAGAGCGGATTTGTTGTTTGCATTCCGAGTTCGGTTGGATCGTGAGGATCGCCTGGGGGAATCGCATTAGCTTGGTAGATGGTGGGACAGTCTTCAAGCGGGTTCAATTTCAGCATTCTAGAGATTGGTTGGATCGTCAGGATCGCCAAGGTGGAGTTTGTTGATTTTGGCTCTCCTATTTTTTCAGTTTTGGTTTATTTACAAATTTGCCATTTTGGCTCAAATCTATAAATACAAGTGTCATTTCTAGGTTTTGAGAGAGGACAAGTTTGAGAGCTATTTTGTGAGTTATCAAAGCTAAAGAGTGATAGAGCTCCCATTTGAGGGGTGAGTTCTTGTGAGGTTGTGAGTGACTTTCTAAGAGAGATAAATTGTGTGTGTGTATAACCTTTGGGTTCCTCCATTTATCTATAGAAAGAAGAAATCCTCATTGGTGGATGTAGCCCAAATTTGGGTGAACCACGGTATATCGTTGTTGTTTTGCTTTGATGATTGCTTGTATGTTCTTATTGTCTCTTCATTGATGCTTGGTTGAATTGATTGGGAGTTTGCACACTAGTTCATTTTGGGAACAAGGTCTTGGGTGTTTTCCGCACACCAAGTGTTTGATAAAATTCCCGAGTGAGTTTTATCGTCTTGGTCGCTAGAGATAGTCTTGCTTTAGCGCAACATTAGTTTGGGATTGGTGTCTTCTAGAGTAGTAGTTATTCGAGTTGTTTTAGGTTGAATAATTAGCAGGTGAGAATGGGCATGTCTTTGAAAAATGAGTGAAGTTCATCTTGGTCACTATTTTTCAAAATGTCAATTCTAATTGTCACGTCTTTGTAAAATGAGTGTCTCTGTTTATCCATGGAAAACTAACTGTTATAATCTCTCAAGACTGTACATGTTGGTCAGTTTGAAGCTTCTTTTTTACTATCACCGATCTCTTTTGCTGTTTAAGAGTATTCAATATTTAATATTCAATATTCAATACCTTTTTTCCACAGGTTGCAGATTATCACACGTGTTCACATTAATGCTTTACAAAAGATAGTTTACTCTTTATAGTTAGAAGATATAAAGGCTTATTATTATCATTGAAGAATAAAAAACTTTGTGCTATATTTTTTTTACTTCTAATCATTCATCACATCCTAGTGCTCAATTCAAGTTTGTGTTTGAATAAATACATAATTCTAGCTCATGTTTGGAATTCACTGTCCACTTGCTCAGATTTGTAGTTCAAATTTCTAGCTCATGTTTGGAATTCACTGTCCATTTATACCGTACACTTTTCTTTATTTACACACGGAGGAGGAGAACTACATAAAGCGAGAAATCATTTTATTGACTTCGATCGACATCGATATAGAGGTTTGAAGACATAATAATTGATATACGTTTGAAGTTTTTATTTACATATTTTTGGTTCTTATTTGAATAGTCCTTATTTCAAGATTTGACTTATGTTTTCAATTTTTATAGGTCTTGATGGTTGTGTTATTTTTAGTTTTTTTTTATTAAAGACTATACTCTCTCTCTCTCTCTCTCTCTCTCTCTCTCTCTCTCTCTCTCAGTATTATGGTTTGGGTTTTATTCAGTGGTTGATTTCAATTATTTATCATATTTTTTGTATATGCTTCAAACCGAGCCCAATCGAGTTTGATTTTCCAAACGGGCTCGAGCTCAATTCATTTGCTTAACATACCTGAGCTCGATCTGTTAATGAATAGGCAAGCTCCTTTCCGTCTTAAAGGATAAACAATGTAATCAACTTTTGGAGCATGGTAATAATTGAAAAATCGTATAGAAGGGAGTATCTTCTTTGAGAGAAAATCCTTTAGGATTTGTGTATTTTTCTATGCTTTTGCACCCTAAGCTAACAAACCTCGACTTTATTCTCATCTCAACTCAAGGATTGTTCAAATGGGTTGTCATGTTTGTTTTGACGTTATTGATTTATTATTAATAATAATGAAGCTAATCTTATTCTATATAAAATTTGAAATGGATTTCTCTAACCTCCCTATCCCATTTTTATATCGAGGTGTATGTTTAATTTCTCTAAGACGCCTCTCTCATGCTCGATATCTCCCTATGAACTGTTTTCTTTCTACTCTATCTCCCCTACTTATCATTAGGAATGAATGTGTACTGTATTGGACTTTATGTCCTGATAATTTATTTTCCTAATACTTTAGTGATGCTTTTCTTTTTTTGGATTCTTTTTCTACATCTTAAGGGTGGTGCTATATCTATACATGTTTGAATGTGCTTAAGCATTCACTTTGTTGACAAATGTTATAGATATTAATGTCCCAATGTCAATACTGGTCACAACCATCATGGAGATTGTGATGAAAAGGTGTGGCTCTGCATTTGTTAAGTTAATTGCACCCGAGAAATACCATAGATTTCTAAATGTCATCTTGGATGTGTTTCCCCCCTTTTCCCTTCTTAAATTTATGAGTAATTTAACCGAGACCCCAAAATTTGACCATTTATTTGAGCAACTATGTTGTCAACAATGCATGGGTTCCCTAAGAAGCACCAATACTGATATGATGTTGACATGTGGACACAAAAAAACTTAACAAGGATGCAATGTAGCTGAAATTTTGAAATAAAATAATACTGTAATATATTCCCTATTTAATAATAATGTTGAGGGCGAGGAGGTGGAAAGAACTAGGTGTGTGTGATTATTATCTATTGAAATCATTCATGGCACAGATTTTTTGGATAGTTCGACTACCACTGGAGTTGTGAGGCATCCCTTTCTTAAATATGGTACGAGGATGAGAGAATGTTGCGACACACTATTCGGTGCAAGATTATTTCCCTTGTATTTCAACATTGTGTGAGCAGACATGATATTGAGAGCAATAATTGTGAGGCCTACAAAGAACTTTATTTGGACAGTGATGTTGCAATAAAACTGTTAGAGGACTTAAAAATATATTGGATCATTTGATTTATATGATAATTGAGTTTCAATAAAAAATAATTATAGTGTACCTATATAGGAGATTCTAGATCTCATACCTTTGCGGTTCCTTCTGGCTTGAATCGTAGAGATTTGATCTTATTCGTGTTACACCAATTCGTGCTGTAAATCTATCGGTTTGGCAACCACAAAATTGAAATATTTTTTTCATAAATCTTACCGCATCAAAATAATATCTTTCACATTTTTTTTTATATATTTCGACCTCTGGAACCCATAGAAAAAATTTCAGCCTCATCCGACCAACCGTTCTCAAGTTATGACTCTAACAAGTAGATACCATGACGTGTCACACATTTGTTTGGGCAGATGAAGTCGTGTGTTCGTGAATTGATTTCATCCCCAAACCTTCGTATCCATGATTTCAAAAGTATTATATCAGGGTTTATGTATATTATAACACTTTCTTGAAAATTTAATTCCCCTTCTTGATTCGTTCTTGATTCGATTCCAGATCTAATCAGTGTTGTCGAATCTGCTTCATAAATCACTGTTGTATAAAGATGCGTAAAATAGTCGGATCAAACGATCTCTGAATGATTTGAATTTCTTGTGCCTCTTCCTCTATATGTCAGTAACTCTTTTCTAATTTCATAATTTTTGGACTCTCCAATTGTTCGTAATCGATTTTAGAACATGAGAGCTTTGAAAGAGATCTCGAGATCTTCCATGCTATTCCTTTAAGCTAATACATGTCATTGGTGTTTGGTAACCAATGATCACAACCGTATCACTAATTTTTAGGTATTTTTATGATCTACACTGATCCCCCACTTATTAGAAGACAAGGGGTTGCTATATAGTCTAGCACGAAGACCCCCAGGAGAAATAAGAGACTAGATTCGTACATAATTAAAAGTCTTAATTAATCTATATAATTAATTCCATAATTCTATAAATTATTATTCATTCCACTAATGAATAATAATTTCACTTTAGTCTAATATCTTAAATATATAATTTCGAGCTCCTCATTATTAAATGCTTAATGATTTCCCCACGTTAAGATTATAGATACCAGTCGATTAAATTAAATTACTGACAATTGTATTTAATCGATCTCTTATAAATTTCTTGAGACCGACCTCTTAATATATATGATATGTCGGATAATTAAATCCACCGGTCGGGTTTCATAATTAACTTTCACCATACACTAATCACCATTACCCAATCTACCAAGCTTAGTGATCCATAAATGAATCTCACCCAATAGGTTAAGTAATGAACAATTGGTGCACCTGTCCATCAATTATGTTCGGATTAAGAGCTTAAGCACTCATAATAACCATGAGATTTCATTATCTTATATAGTTAGTATAAAGACAATTATGTCAAATTAGTCCCGTTCAATACACATAAAGTGTACTAGCACAATAAGTCAAAACTGTACCATTTCCTGTAATAAAGATAGACCTACTAAAATAGTGTGCTACAATCCTACTGATGGTGCGTCCGTATTCATATAAGATTGTGAATGATACTTATATTCTATAAGGACCGATGATCTTATCTTCCATGTGTTAGCTGAACTGTACATATCAAATCATCTACTATGTTGAATAAAATATACCTATGCATAAATATATAAAATAATATGATGCAAACATTACTTGTGAGGATTCTCTAGTGAACCATGACTTTTAGTATACAAACCCTAACAAAAACAACATAAGGAGACTTACAGGAGGAGTGTAATGCAACTAATTTTGTGAATGTAAAATCGTACTTGGAACATTTGGTGTAGAAGTTATTTATAAGTGTTTTGAGACATACTAACTAAACAACTCAAGGAGAGAAGATTTAGATAATAGTACATCAAGTGTTTGGCTATGAATGCCATTTGAGTGCATAGAAGCAAGTGGCAATGGTAGTTAAATTTTAGACAAATATTTAGACAAATAAACTTCTGTTAATATCAAGTGGCTTAAGGACTAGAAGAAATATGTTACGTATTTAGAATCTAATAATTAACACACCACATAATCACATGAATTTGAATTATATGTTACTTTTTTTGGGAGTGCTTTAAATGAAGTATTGGTTGTTCTGTTCAACCCACATTTGCTTTGTTTCAGGTCCCTAAGCCATGTGAGCAGTAAATTAATCAATAGTACTAATAATAACATGTGTAGTTGTATTCTTTCTCTGTTATAGCTTAATTTCCTTCTAATATGTAATTAGATATTATTTTTGTTCGTCTAGCAATAATTAATTTATGTATTGCAGTGAAAACTTCATTGGAGCATAACCTGTCCGGTGGAGCTATTGTCTTCAAGAATTCGAGGTGTGTTTTAAGTGTATTCACTATAAAGGAACATTTAAGTTGAGTAGTAAATATTAAGCTCTCTCATGGTTGATTCCCTTTATCTCCCTCAAATTATGCAATCCCTATGGGAATTTTTTATTGCAAGCATGATATGTCGATTCCTACAGACGACGCCAATTGTGATATAAAAAAATATCACATTAAAGGATTTACAAAGAACAATCACAGTTAAATAAGAAAGCCTATAAATCGCACAAGCAATACAACTATGTACATGGTTCGGTAACTTACCTACATCCACGAAGAGGTCTACCATTTTATTAAGTATATCTCAATATGCTCGGTTACATGCCCCTATGCCCCGGGCTAGGGGTTTCAATTTATAGATGTAGAATTTCAATTGTTCAAGTAACTCCCCGACGTCCATGATGAACCATGAATCCCTTGAATATCTCCATGAGATTATACGGGATTGACCTGGTTTTGGGGCAGTGTGGACAGCACATACTCGTAACTTATTTCCACAATTTGGGCTGGGTAACTTTCTAGATTTCTTTGGCCAGGTCGGCTACTCTCGTGGGATGAGAATAAAATTGGTCCCCACAAATGCCCCTAAAATCTTTGGGCCATTTCTTGGGCCAATGGATTTTAATTGAGTTTGAGGACACAACACCGTCTGTAGTGGTATACTTATAATTTATTAAAATAGGAGGGGCACACTCATCTTTCTGTAAGAAATTGAAGCACTAAATCTTTCTCGAGAAGTGTAAAAATATCATTTGAGTATTTGAAATTGGCTTGTTGAGAAAAAACTTAACCGTCAGTTCATTGTCTGTAGTCGTTCTTGCGCATATTGTGTTCTCAGGCTTCATTCCTTACTCTCGCTCTTCAAAATTAAGACTTTCTTAGCTTTCCAAGCTTCATCTCTGTCTCGTAAGTTCCAGCTTTCTTCTTCTTCTTCTTCTTCTTCTTCTTCTTCTTCTTCTAATTTTGGTCTTCTGTGAATCATTCTTCTACTGTAGCTAGGGTTTTTGTGTTTTTCTCATGGCGATTCTTGATAATAAGTCTTTGCCTGAGTTTAGAAAATGTTACAATATTCCTGATTGGGTAGACATAGAGTGCATTTCATTCTTGAGAAATGTTCGCGATCTAGAAATGGTTACTGGATCCACGTTCAGTTTGTTTCCCAAGGGGGTTTAACGTTTCCCCCTAAAGCTTTTTTCTTATATTTTTTTTCTAATACTTAAACATAGTTCCTGCCCAATGTTCTCTAAATGTGTGGAAGATTGTTAATGGAGTTTATAGGATAAACTAGGTCTATGGTACCAACTTAGGATTAACTAAGATCTACTATTGTTATACTTTCTCTCGCACTAGTGACGGTCTTCTGTACTTGAAATCAAGAAGTCCTGATAGGGTGTTGGTAGTAAATCTACATGATTCCCATAAAGGCTATTGGTCTGAAAGTTTTTTTTCCAAGAATTGGCAATATCCTCCCTAATCAGGGGGCATAAGGTACAGGGGACCTATGATCCCTACCTTTGGGGAGGAATACATAGGTTGTTATCACCATATTTTTTTTAATTATTTATTTACCTTCCTCTGTGTACCTTTATTCTGATATTTCCTTCTTTTTCTTTTACAACAAAAGCCAAGAATTAAAAGCCTGCTCCTCGCGAGATCCGAGCTGCTGAACTTTTGAAGGCTTGGAGGATAAGAGATACTGTTGCCGAGGGGGAACATCCTCGATCTGCTGCATTCTTGCTGGAGTACATGAATACTACTTTTAACTTTATTGCTCGCCCAGTAGACACAATACCTCATCTAGAAGTTCCAGAATAAGGAGTTGGTGTTACTTCTAAATCCATTGAGGTAGAGGACGAGGAAGAAAGTGGCTCGGGAGAGGATCTGGTAAAAGGCGACGAGGAAGGAAGTGGTAAAGGTGAGAGCAGCGAGGAAGAGTCCAGCGAAGAGGAGTCCAACAATGAAGAGACGGCCCCTCCGAGGAGAAGAAACTTGATCTAGGATGAAAATGATAATGATCTGCTATCCAACAGGATGAAGTTCTTTAAGCAGAAGGCTGGAGACTCTATTGGTAGTTATAAGGTGGTGGTTCAGTAAAAGGAGGTGGAGAGAAAGAAGAGAGAAGAAGAGAGAAACAAATAGGGAGAGAAGAGAAGGGCTCATGTCATAAAGGCCTCGATGGTGCCTTCTATTGTTAATGTTGAGGGGCCTAAGTGGCTGTTGCTCCTCAACTTGCCCCTTTACTGTTGGAGAAAGTAGTGCTCGCAGCCAACCGCGAACCCTCATAATGTATGGGGGGAGACCTGTTAGCCCTTAAATCTGCCCAAGGGCTTACTTTGATGAGTACTCCTTTCTCTATACTTCTTTGTTCTTCATTTTCTTCTAACATCTCATGCTTAACCTGTGTTTATTTTATTTTGCAGTTTGTCTCTGACTACACTGTGCTGCTCTGTGGTCGAGCTGAGTTGTTGAGGATAAATTCAGAGATGGATGAAGCTCTAAAGTCTTCCGAGAAGGCTCTGACTGATATAAAGGTTACCTTTGACAAAAGAGGGAAAATTTGACTAAGGAGATGTCCAACCTTCGAGAAGCCTACTGTGTAGTGATCGTATACAAGTTGACAGTGCTAGAGGCGAATAAGGAGTTGGTCACCAAGGTGTACCAGCTAGATGGGGAAGTAATGATCGTTCGAGAAAGCGGGTATAATGAAGGTTGGGAGCTACGTACGATGACGTCGAGTGCCAGATTACTTATCTTCAGTGAGCATGCTTAAAAAAAGGTTTGAATCAAGCCTTGACTACTACCGGGGTTGTTACTGACTCCCCCTTTTCTCCCAGCATCATCCCGACCGTAATCGTGTTGAAGTATCTCTGTGTGCCCAATCTGATGCTCAGGATGACATGAAGCCCCTTACTCCTGCTATGGGAGATGCAACGGATAACCAAAGGAGGTCATTGTTCCAGCTGGAGGAGATGCCTCGGGTTCTGGTGGAGGTGAGGTCACAGTCGACCAAGCTGCTGACAAGGGGAAGGGGCCCTCTACGTATGACCAGGTTGAAGCCTCCTAGGAATTTAGGCTCTATTTTTGTTTTATTCACTTGTTGTATTTTTATTCTTCCCTTCATTTTTACTGGCCTCTGCCTTTGGATTAAATGAAAAGAAAACTTTTTGTTTCATTACTGATTCTTACTACCTTTGTTGCTTGCTTTCTTGGCTGTAGCTCATTGATTTAGATGATTATATTCATGCCAACTCCCGTCTAGGCCAGATTCTTGGTCCGAACATAAGCGCTCAAGTGTGCTGATCTTTTGTAAAGGTTTGTAAATACTTCAGGGCAAGAAACCAAGATTATAAAGATAAGTCTTAGGTAGTCTATAAGCTCAATGATAGGCTCAAGGAGATGGAGGGGGTTGGTGCCTCTGTGCAGGAGGAAATGGACGCCTTGAAAGCAAAACTTCTGGATACGTGCGAAATCAACCAGGTGGGGAGTTATTGTAGAGGGAGAATGATGTTTTGAGAAGAGAAATTGATTGTAAAAAAAAACACTCTATCTGGTCCCCCTTTGGTGCTGCGAGGAACCTCTTCGTCATCGGCTGTAGTTTTTCAAACTGACAATCATGATTATAGGGGGGAGATTTCCGAGGTAAAATGAGATGTTAAGTGAGATTATGTGATCTTTATGGGTCTCCAGAGGGATGTCACTCGATTAGGACATTTATTTTAAAAGGGTCCTCGGTAGGTCTGGGCTGATGGTTATGACCAAGGTTGGGCAGATGCCTAACAAGACTGAAAGAGGCCGAAGACCTTACTTTTGCTAGGGGATGGCTAAGAGCTCTTAAGGAATTGAAACTTCCTAAGGAATTCACCATGTGGTATAAGTATCAGACCGTTCACTCATCTGGGGTGAGGAATCCCTTTTCGAGGGAGGACCGTTGGATCCCAATAGATGCTATTCCTGCGCAGCTTCTGGAGCCACGCCCAGATGGCATTGAAGAAGACTTAGTTCCTTATCCTGATGATGGTCGGAGATCTCGAGTAGCGGATTACCTTTCTCGTCGTCCTGGGCCATCGTAGGTCTTTCAGTATATCTTAGTCTTTTGATGTAAATGTAATTATATGACTCTTAATGAAAGATACAAATGATTATTTATGTCTTGAGCATTTACTGACTAAAACATGTGTTAATCTTATTTGTTAATTTCTTGACATCAGTGTTTGACCAAGAAAGTACTTGATAGATATGATCATAGTATGAATGATTAATACAAAATCTTTTAATTATTTTGGGCTTTTTAACCGACTAAATGATGTTGAGTTTTTGTTATCTTGTGCTTGAACATTATCCCAGTCCAATATGCCTTGGCCATGTCATTCCGTCCACTTTACCTTTTAGGTTGTGTCATCACACTTCCTTATGATTAAGTAGGGCTATGGAGAGAATGTGCCTGGTTAATGGGACATCCGCCTGAACATAATTTTTCAACCAACCTAAGTTGGCGACCAACCTTGAGTTGGCTTTATTGCCTAAGGATCCCCTGTAGGTCTTTTATTGTTGCCGGATTAACTCAAGAGGCCAATTGTGTTTTCAACAAAGATATGAGGAAGTTTAATTTTAAACCTTGGTTCATATATTTTAACTTTGAATGGCATAAGTCTATCACACTGTTGTAACCATAGGAGCTTTATTCCTTGACTAGAGCAAGTTGATCAACTTGCTGCAATCCCAAAACTTTGTCATATTTTGAGGGGAGCATATTGCTTAGAAAAAAGCGTATTGAGGTTCGATCAAGACACATTAAACAACCAAGATGTCCAAAATGCGCGGGCCAATCGACCTTTCTTTATTAAAATTATAAATAAAAGGAAACATTAGTTGGTAAATGAAAATTCACCTAAACTAATGATGCTGAAAAATAAAAGATATAGAAGTCTAAAAATAGAACTTCTTAAGGTTGGTTGCATTCCAGGCCCTTGGTATCTCCCTTCCCTCCAGCGTTTCCAAGTGATATGCTCCCTATAAGCCGTCCCTTATTATCTTTAAAGGTCCCTTCCAATTTGGTCCCAATTTGTCATTTGATGGTCTTACATCACTATTGAGGACTTTCCTCAGGACGTAATCCCCTATTAGAAATTTCCTCATATTGACTTTTTGGTTTAATTATTTGGCCAACTGCTGTTGGTAAAATGCCAACTTAACTAGTGCCAGTTCTCGTCGCTCATCAGCTAGGTCAAGTTCAGTGAGTAATGCTTCATCGTTGAGGCCTTGGTCGACCAAGGTGGTCCTCATAGTAGGGAGTCCTTCTTCCAATGGGATGACTGCCTCCATTCCATAGGCGAGCGCGAAGGGGGTTTCTACTATTTTTCTCCTTGGAGTTGTACTATAAGCCCATAAAATATAGGGTAGTTCGTCTACCTAGGCACCTTTGGCTTTTTCTACCATTTTTTCTGTCCGTCGATCATTGTCTTGTTGGAAAATTCATCTTTCCTGTTGCTCTGGGGATATGCTACAAAACAAAAATGGTGCTTGATGCCATGCTTATTGTAAAAGCCTTGAAAGAAGCCACTTTCGAACTTGTGCCATTGTCAGTAATTATCGTTCTTGGTGTCCCAAAGCGGGTGATGATATTCTTCCATATGAACCTCATCATATCAGAGTCCCGGATGTTTGCAAGTGGTTCTTCCTCTACTCATTTGGTGAAGTAGTCAGTGCTGACTAACAGATACTTATAATTTCCAGATGCGGTAGGCAGAGGCCCTATAATATCTAAGCCCTACTCGGTGAAAGGCCATGGGCTAGTAAATGACTTGAGGTCGCTAGTTGGCTGGTGGACAATAGGGGAGTGCTTCTGGAACTTTTCACACTTACAAACATAAATTCTAGCATCCTTCTACATATACGACCACCAATATCCTTTCTTGATCGCTCAAAAATCCAACGATCTTCCTCCTGCATGACTCCCATAAATACCTTCATGAAGTTCACTAAGAACCTTCTCGACATCTTCTGGGTGAATGCACTAGAGGTAGGGGCCAGTGAAAGACTTTTTGTAGAGTTTTCCCTCAGGAGATAAGTGAAAGCAAGCAGCCTTGACTCTTATCTAGTGAATCGATCTCTTATTGCCTAGCAGTGTGTCGCTCCGTAGATAAGTCATAATGGGATCCATCCAACTGAGTGCCTTCTTTATGTGGAGGACTTGCTCGGCTACGACTGATTGATTAATGCTTGGCTGTGGGAGGAATTCTATCTGAATGGTTCTCCCTAAATCGGATTCAATGGCGGAGCTTAGAGATGCTAAGGTGTCGAATTGACTATTCTGCCCCCCGGGGGACTGCTGAACATCAACTCTATCAAACTTTGCCATAAGTACCCTTACACCAGCGAGGTAAGCTTCCATCCTTTCATCCTCGACATTTAAGTCTCCACTTATTTTCTTGGATACTAGCTTTAAATTGTTAAATACCTGAAGGTATTTTGCTCCTAGTAGTTGTGCTTTGCGCAAGTCGACGATCAACGCTTTACATTTCGCTTCGTTATTGGAGGCTTCAAATCCGAGCCTTATCCCCTTGTTCGAGCACAGTCTTATCTGGGTAACCAATACAATGCCTACTCCTACCCCTTGGAGTTGGAGGCTCCGTCAACGTAGAGGGTCCAACCGAAGGATTTTGCTTCCTCTTCTATTGGTTGCTTATTTTCTAATTGGGTAGTAAGCTGGTTTCCCGTGAGTTCAGCGATAAAATCAGCTAGAAATTTCCCTTTAATTGTTGTTCTTGGTTGATAGTGGATATCAAATATTCCAAGATCGATCGACTATTTTGGTAGTCGGTCGAAGAGGTCAACTTTACTTAGAACCACTTAGAGGGGATGTAAGGTAATCACGATAATAGAATGAGCCTAAAAGTAATGCTTTAGTTTCCTCGAGGCTACAACTAAGGCATAGGCGAGCTTTTTTAGGGGAAGATAACGTTGCTCGACATAAAAAAATATCTTACTTGCATAGTAGACCAAGTGTTGGCCTCCCTCCTTCTGGAATACTAAAGCGGAGCTCATTGCATGGTCTGACATGGTAAGGTAAAGGTATAAGGGGTCACCTTCACTTGGAATCACCAATAAGGGTGGCTTGTTGAGGTAAGACTTGAGTTCTTCCAGGGCTTTGGATCAGACGTCGTTCCATATAAGGCCCTTATCTTTCTTCAACAGTTGGAAGAACGATCAACAGTGCTCTGAAGACTTAGAGATGAAGCAGTTGAGTGCGACAAGCATGCCGATAAGCTTCTGGACATCTCTTATCATCTGAGGGGGTGGACTTTTCTAATGGCATTGATTTGATCAGGGTTTACCTCAATACCTATTTTGCTGACCAAATATCCTAGGAACTTTCTTGACTAGACACCGAATGAACATTTTCTAGCGTTAAGTTTCATCCGGTATTTCCCGAGGATCTCAAAAGTTATCAGTAGGTCTAAGAGATGGTCACCCTTGAGTTTACTTTTGACGAGCATGTCGTCGTCGATGTATACCTCCATTGTTTCTCCCATTTTCTTGTTGAACATCTTGGTGACCAGTCGCTGATAAGCCACTACTACATTCTTGTGGCCGAACAACATGATTTTGTAATAATATAACCCAAAGGGGTTATAAAGGAGGTCTTATCTTGGTATGGTTCTTAAAGTGGTATCTGGTGGTGTCCGGAGTAAGAATCCATAAAGCTCATTCTTTCATGCATTGCAATGGCGTCGACCAATTGATCTATCTTAGGAGAGGAAAATTGTCTTTTGCACAAGCCCTGTTGAGGTCAGTAAAGTTAATACATCCTCGTTAGCTCCCGTTGCTTTGGGGTAAAACAACTGGGTTGGATAGACATTTAGGGAACTGAACTTCCCAAATGGAACCTGCATCCAGTAATTTTTCTACCTCTTTCTTTATTACCTTTGCCTTTTCTCGGGCTATTCGGCGAGCCTTCTGAGTGACTGGTTTGAAAGCTAGATCGATGTGAAGTCAATGGCATTCAATAATGGGATCTATCTCAGGCATCTCGTACGGTTCCCAAGCAAAAACATTTAGATTGCTTTGGAGGAACGTGGTTAGATCCTTTTTTTCTCGATCGGTGAGAGAGGTACCGATCACAAATCTCCTTTCAGGTGAGTTGCCTTCAGCTGTAACTACTTCCAGGTCTTTGATGACCCTCCTTGCGAGGTGGACCCTGGTTTCCTCCATCCTTGGTCGGTCGTACCATAATTGCTATTTTGAAGGCAATACCCCTTCTTGCGCTTCCTCTTGGACTTCCCTCTCATCTTTTTTCTTCTCATGCTTGGTGCAGATGGCTGAAATGAAGCATTTTCTTGCCATAACTTGGTGGCTACAAATCTCAACCACCCCCGATCTATAATGCACTTGAGTTTATAATGTTACGAGGATGGTACGAACTTCATAGCATGGATCCAGCCTCTGACCAGGATGGCGTGATAGGGGGATTCGATATCTACTACCATAAACTCAATCATCTTTGAAATACTTCCTGCCCTGACTGGTAGGACTATCTTTCCCAGTGACATGATTATCTTTCCTGTAAAGTCGATCGATGGAACGATGGCCTCTTTGAGGTCGGCGATATTTAATTTCAATTTATGGAAAGGGTCTAGGTACATCACTTCAGAAGAGATACCTTGGTCTACGAGCTACCTATCGACATCCCAATTAGCTATCCTGAGTGTGATAAGCAATGCATCATTATGTGTGGTTCTTACCCCAAGTAAGTCATCTTCGGTAAGCACAATGTGTTTGCTATAGTCGAAGTCTTTTGGTCACCGACACTTCACGGCCTGAGTCTTCGTGGGGTCTATTTGAAAATCTTACATAATGGTAGTAAGCTTCTTAACTTCCATTCACGTAGTGTTTCTTGGTACTTGCTTGAGGTCTGATACCCCATGAATTATTATGAACTCTTGGCCCATCTCGTCCTCAAGGACATTGTCCGGCTTCTGGTCGCCAGTGGCTACGACCTTGTCTGCCTTCTTGTCTATGAACTCATTAAGATGACCAGCCTGTGCCAACTCCTCGAGATGAGACTTGAGTGCTTTGTAGTGTTTAGTCCTATGATCACCTTCTTTGTAGAATGCACACCTCAGTGCGTTATTTTGATTCGTTGGATCTCCTCCCATCTTATTGGGCCATTTGACAAATGGATCTTAGTTAATCTTGGCGAGGATTTTGTATATTAATTCCTTAAAGACTGTGTTAACGGCCTGGAATGATTTTGAGGGGTCATTCTTGTTGCCATTTTTGGAGCCATTCATGCCCCCATTCTTGTCTCCTTTCTTCTGGGAATCATTCTTCTCTGTCCCTTTATTCTTCTTCGCGGGACCATTGTCCCCTGCATTAAGATGGATTATATCTTCGGCTTTGGCTTAAAAATCAATACGGGCCATCAAGTCATCGATGGAATTAGCCTCCTTCTTAGTTAGGGATTGGTGCAATAAAGAAGTGCGTGGCAGACCGATCTTAAAGGACGCTATGAAAAACTGCTCCAAGCAGTCCTCAATTTTGTTAAAAATCTCCCAGTACCTCTTGGCATACTCCCTGAGGTTCTCTTGTGGCTTTTTCTTCACCGTGAGCAGTTCAATCATCCGCTTGGGGTGGGAGCTGCTGGTTATGAAGCGAGCTATGAATAATTCAGCTATAGCCTTAAAGCTCCTGATAGACCTATGTAGAAGCCTCTCGAACCACTTTTGCATCATGTCGTGCAGATTGGAAGGGAAGATGGGACACATCAATGCGTCGTTGTGGCTCCACAAGGTCATGGCCTGCCTATACTGCTGGACATGATCGATATGGTCAGTTTTCCCATCATAGATCTTAAATCTAGGGATTGAAAATTTCTTGGGGGCTCCTCTTATTCGATTGCCCTTAAAAAAGGGGACTTCATCTGAGTGTTAAGAACTCTTCTGGCTAGCTCTCGTGTGAATCTGGCTCCTTGGTGGGCTGGATGCTGATCCATCCCCCTACGAACTAAGCTCTTGATCTCATCATTCTGTCGACCCAAACTTCCACAGTGTCGAGTTGGCTATAGTCATTCTGATTGACCATCCTCTAACCTGTTCCTCTCAATTCTCCCTTGGTTGCGCTTGGGGCTCCTTCTCGGCTGTGAGATTCACTCACTCGAGGGCTAAGAATACGATCATGGTGTCATTTTGTGTTCCTATGGATATCTCTCTCCATTCTTTCCATTCGCCTTTTTAGGAGAGCATTTTCTTCTTCTTGGCGACACGTGGCTTCTTCTTGCTCTCGAAGTTTGGCCTCATAGGCGTCAACCAATCTGGAAATCTGCATGGACCTTGGTGGTCCATGACTCTCTTCAGAAGGCTTCTTTTGTTGGCGAAGCCTTGGATTTGGTTGGTGAATTTCAGATCTCACCCTGGGAGGGGCATGTTTTCCTAAACATCGCCGGCTTGAGGTATGTTGCTGCTGTGGTGAGACATTTAGGTCATTCAGTTAGTGAGTGTTCTCGTAGGAATAACAGTCGATTCCCACAGACGACGCCAATTGTGGTATAAAAAATATCATAATAAAGGATTTACGAATAACAATCACAATTAAACAAGAAAGCATATAATCGCGCACACAACACAACTATGTACGTGGTTCGGCAACTTGCCTACGTCCACAGAGAGGTATACTACTTTTTAAGTATCTCTCAATATGTTCGGTTACATGCTCCTATGCCCCGGGATAGGGGTTACAATTTATAGATGTAGAATTTTAGTTGTTCAAGTAACTCCACGACGTCCATGATGAACCATGAATCCCTTGAATATCTCCACGAGATTGTACGGGATTAACTTGGTTTTGGGGCGGTGTGGACAACACATACTCGTAGCTTATTTCCATGATTTGGGCTGGGAAACTTTCTAGATTTGTTGGGCCCGATCGGCTACTCTCGTGGGTTGAGAATAAAATTGGTCCCCACAAAATAAAGGAAGGTGGTATGAATGAATGCGAATGATTTTGGCATAAAAGAAGAAAAATACAACTGTGATGTTTTTATTATTTGTTAATAGTTTTATTCATTTTTTGGGGTGGATACTTTCATGTATTTTTATAATTATAGATACTTCACTAATTTATATCACTTTTAGTGGACTACTATGGAGAGTTTCTGCCAAGAATTATATTTTTCTTTGATTACTATTCATCATCTCTTTGAATTAATTACATTCCTTTGTACTTTCTTATTATGTTCAATCTTGAATTAATCTTTTTACTAACAACAGATAAGAGACTCAACACCGACTCAACGTGCGAAGTTGTAATCAAGTTCAAGTGGATGATTTGTTTGTGTCTTTGCGAATTTTTACTTAAATATAATCTACTTTCATATTAATTTTATTTTGTATTTAACATGAATTTGAAACACTTGGTTATGTGTCTTCCAATTTGTAGTCCATTGTGAGACAATGGGACTAATAAGTTAAGGTGCAATTGAACATTATTTTTTTATTTTTATAGTTGTTTACGTGCTCATCATTGTATTATATTTTATAAAGTTTTAAATATATGATTGTGTGCTATTTGATTTAGAAAGAATTTTTCTTTTAACTTAAATACTATGTGTTACAATATTCAATTTTGCCAATCATGTTGCATATAGTAGGTACTAAGGATCCTAAAAGCAAAAGGACGCCAAAAAAGAAAATTAGTGTTATGCCTTTAGGAATTGGCATACCTATTAACTCCATTGTATTACTGAGCAATGATGTTTTTCTACCATCCTACTATAGTAACATGTGATGGGATTTGAGTTCATGTGTAAGAACTAATCACACCATCCTCCCCTTAATTAGCACAAAGGGAGCTAAAGTTTTTTACGATCATATATTTTTTTCTTCATATTAATGTGTAACATTTTGTTCACAGTGAAAAATTCTCTTATCCTCCATTTTTTGTTATAGGGCCTAATTATTTTTGCTATGCTTACGAGGAAAGTGTATTTTTTATCGGATCTTTTTCATGGCTTATCACTTAGCATGACGGAGATCAAAGTGTTTGTGGTGGAAAACTGTTGGAAGCAGCGAGAAGTCATTGAGGACTACTGAATGTTGTACTAAAAATTTGATCGTTATGTTTATTAATTATTGATATTTATTTTGTGGTTCCATATACTTTCAAATAAAGAAGAAAAATATTGGATAATTAATAAAGGGAATTGTCTACAAATCTGCAAGAATAGTTTCAATAATTTTTTGGAAAATTTAGGAACTCTAATTTGAATATAATATTTACAAGTATTCATGCCAAATACCTTGGTTCAGTTTTATGTTTAGGGGTGTGTTGTTGGTTGGTGTATTTGTGGTAGTTGATGATGGCGTCGTGTCGTAAGCCCAAGTACTAATATGGGGGTAAATTTATATTTGTGACTTTAGGAATGGGCATACCCTATTTTTTTTTAAATTACACTTTGTTTTGTTGGGGAACGAAATTTTTCCCGTTTTGAAATCACGTACTTTGGAAATTGACACCATTTTGAGATTACGTACTCTGAAAATTTTCGCCATGCCTTCAGGCACGGGCATACACTAGTGTGTGTGTGTGTGTGTGTGTATATATATATATCGTACATTACACTCTATAAATCATACCATACATCAAACTTATTCTAGGCCCTAAGAGACCTTTTTTTTTCCAAATTTTTTATTTTTCTATTGAAATTAACCTTTCAATCAACACACGTTCAAAAAATTACGTCAAAATACATTTTCTAGCTATTTTTAAAAAATGCACAAAGTTCTGTTGGCGCAAACCCTTATAAATAAGGTATTTTCAGCAGTTTTTTATTGGATTTTTAAATAATACCTTGAAATTTTTTATGACCTAATTTCTTGAATATGTGTTGATTGGAAGGTTAACTCCTTGGGTAAAATAAAATATTTGAAAAAATTATTTTTTTAGGGTAATGTAGGAAACATGATGTTTAGGAGTCTTACTCTCTCTCTCTCTCTCTATATATATATATATATATTTTTTTTTTCTTCTTTGAAATGCCATTAAGTAAAATAAAATTTGACCTATATCCACTGCTGGACTCAATCATGAACTATATCTATATTTCAAATATATGCATTGAAAATCACTAATTGCAACTTAAAAAAAATCTACAAAATTGACCTAGGTCCATAGAATTGATCCAGGCCCACAGAATGAACCTCGACTGTAAGACCCGTAAAATAAAACGCGACTAGGTTAGACTATATATATATATATATATATATATATATATATATATATATATATATATATATTTGGAGAATAAGTAATCTTACCTTAACCTACAAACCCGTAAAATAAAATGCGTCTAGGTTATTATCAACATGAAACTTAGAAAAACATAAATTCAAAGTTACCTAAAAGTTTCAATAATTACAAAACACCCCTAAAGTTTTCATTTGACCTTTAATCCATCCAAATAAACTTTACATTCCAAATTTTCTTTACAAATAACCTCACCACCTTATAAAATTACAAACTAGCCCCCTCATATTACTCACCTGAGTTTGGAAATTAAACAAAAGCCCCAAAAGTTTAAAAATAAAGTAAAAACACCTTAAAACTTAATCAAAACATTTTGGGACTAAAACATAAACTCCTATCCCCTTCCTTATCAGTTGGACTGATAAAAATGCAACCTAAACACCATTTGAACCAATAGTTGCCTAGGGTAAACCTACCCATTCTTACACCTTAAACTTACTTCAAAGATTACTCTCATTAGACTAGCCAAAAAACACCTATATTTCGACCAATAACACCCCCTCAACCTCCCCTATAAAACGCCCCTTAGTGCAGAAGAAAACAATACAACATTAGCTCAAAATCCAAATTAAAATTTTGGCA
This sequence comes from Sambucus nigra, assembly GCA_949130495.1. Lineage (NCBI taxonomy): Eukaryota > Viridiplantae > Streptophyta > Magnoliopsida > Dipsacales > Adoxaceae > Sambucus > Sambucus nigra. The sequence continues at coordinate 198,351,452 of OX422212.1, forward strand.
TGCTCGGGTATACTTAAATTTTATGCTTAAAACTCAGTTCTTTCAATTCCAAATAGTTTCTACAGTAGCTTAGGATTCATTTATGCTTTTCCATGTAGAATTTAACGTTTCAGAAAACACAATGAAAGCTTGAGGTTTAAGGGTGGATTCTATGTTCGTGGCCTTGAATAAGTTTCAAGGTGGGAATACTTGTCCTTGGACTCATAAAAACTCAACCATAATGTTTCATTTCAATATAGTATACTTACATACCCAGGAATCAAGTTTTTTCATTTTGGTAGTCAAAATTTCAAATTTCAAATTCTCTCTATAAACTATGAATTAGAACTTCAAACCAAACTCATTTTGTTCCAAATTCACATAGAAACTAAAGCATAGCACTACCGTGGTTCGAATTTTATTATAAATCACGAATATCCAGCTGAAGTTTTCAAGATTTTACAGTTCATTAAGAAGGTCCTACAGTTGACCTCAACTCTTAAAAGTTATATTTTTGGAATCCTTGTGAAAAATTAAGAAGAATGGATTTTGAATCATGTCAAATGGTATTCTTTAATGGATTTAATCGAAGGTCAAAATTTTAAACGCGAACGTCAAAATTCGAAAGGTTGAAGATGAAGTGTAAGCCACGCGTGCGAGTAGGGTTAGATCCATCGCGTGTGAAGTTTGACTCCACGCGTGAGAGCGCGCGACCAATCACTAAATTCTGAAAAAATTTCTTAAAATTTTATTTAATTTTTATGGTTAAAATGGTATATTGCAACATCGTGTTTGGATAACTGAAAGCCAATTCGAAATAACCCCTAAAATGAATTTTTAAACTTCTAAAATATTTTTGCACAATCCATCTGTTAGAGAATAATATTCATTGGATATGGTTGTGATATTTTGACTGTATAGTAAAATTTTGATATTATTATTTATAATATGTTCTTTTGTGTTTTATTAATTTAAAATATGAAATAAAACATATTTAGAAAATAAAAAATTAGATCAATAGAAAACTGACAAACGAATAAGATGACCGAGTCTAGTGTTGGACACTCTCTCTTTGAGACAAAATGCACTTCGCTATGGTACTTACGACAATGAACAATGAACATCTACCTCCCAGGATGAAACGGTCTCGAAATGAGCAAGAATCACTTTAATGTCGTGTTCCACGAACTAATTATGTTTTATACTCTCTCTGACTCAATAAGGAATGAAAAGTATTAAAAAAAACTCTCCCTCTTAAAATGAAGACAAGTCTTTTATTTATAGGAAATAAAGTGTTCTTTTAGGAAAAGATGTGCCTTTTTATCAACAGTCACTTTAGGGCCGTTTTTCATGAAAAGTGACAACTAATGGTGAAGAGTAATGACCTTTACTGACAGTTCTGAAAAGCAGTCACTATATAGCGAATAGTCACACCCTTTAGAGATAGTATTAAAAAAATCATCCCAATAAATTAAATAAAATTCTCAATAATTTTCATTCATAAATGGGACACTTTGAAATGAAATTTATCATTTATAATTTGTCCATTTCAACAAATTAATATACCACGTGACTCGTTTTGCTACAAGAAACGTATACGAACTTAGTCCCACCATGTTTGAAGTGAGAGTCCTACTTTTATAAAGGCTCAAAGTTAAAAATACATTAATTTGTCTAAATATTAATTTGTATAAAAACACAATATTCAGCAGTCCCCACATGAATGAAATTTGGGTGAAGAATCAAATGAACATAAAGATAAATTAGAGAGTATTAGTGGAAAAGAGTTGCATCGGTATATATAACTTTTGACTTTCAATCTTTTCTAGTGAGAGACTATCGGGATTATTAGCCAACCAATGGATGCGATTTCTTGAATTGATCAACCTTTTTGTGTAAATTGAGACAATAGAATTCACAAAGTCCTTCTCCGAACATGCTTGTTTCTCATTGTTGTGTCCCATTTGGCCTTGGATACCTCCTGATTTCAAGCCCGTGTTAGAGAAATTAGCCATGTAGTCGTTGGTTATTCTCATAGAAGTTTCCTCATCTCACTCATATAGGTGATTTCTATAAGGAGTATCCTGCTATCACCCCACTTGACCCATATGTCCAAGATATAGACGTCATTAAAATAAAATGTATCCTATTACATGTGATAGATAGTTCATTAACTCATCCTAAGAATGGGAGGAATAATTTGTTTTCTTCTCAGTGCTAACTGAATTGTACATAATTAGGTTGTCCCATTGAATCTAATTCTTGAGATCTCCAGTTATTAAGTTTGGGTTTCCATTATGGAAATTCTTTTAGGTATTAACCGACTTTAAGCTCATTCCCCTTAATGAACTTCTCTTACTCTCTCGTTAGCGGATCCATAGTTATCTTATTAGGTTTAATGTTATCACTAAAAGAAAGAGATTTCTTTATGGTTTTATGTCATGACTAATAAGTCATGACTTGCTAGATTACTATATACCTTCTCAAAAAATGATTGTCAATTGCAAGAGGAGGCATTAAAATTGTTATCTAGGGTCATCGTCTTTAAAATTGTTAAAGGTACCTTGTTTTCTACGAAATAATATTCATATTCCATTATAAGAAGATTTCCTAACATTAACACCTCCAATACACTTGGAACTATTTATAGTTTAAAGTCTTTGATCCATTATCTTTCTTTCAAAGATTCATGTACACACTTAATCAATTCCAACCTCGAAAAATAGTAATATAGTCAAAGTACTTAGTATTAATTATTGTTCAATCAATGAAGTATGCATTTCTCCAGACATATGCACACTGGATATACTGCAATATATTAAATGCAATTATACAACTAATGAATACACATTCAATGCTCTTTTTCCTATTTATTTAATGCTCTTTTTCCTATTTCCGGTGGGAATTATGTCTTGTTCCTAATTCGAATAAGAATTATCGCCTTAAATAAACACCCCGACATTTATTATCATTTATATAATGGTTTTAACATTATTGTGACACCTTGCCTATTTTAACCACGGGTGATCATTCCTTTATCAAAATAGAACGTTGGTCTCATTTGTTTCATTCTTAGAATCACTGTCGAATTTTTTTTAAATTACTAGTCACCTAGGTGAAATTTAACCGGTGCTAAATTTTATCTTTCATTATAATGACAACATGCGGAAAATAAATAAAGTAACAAACCATCCACAAAATAAATATATGAATCCAATACACGATATATAATTGAATTAAAAATACTGAATAAACCATCAGTTCCCAAAAGAAATCCATATACAAGTGTGAAAAAATAAACTGAATCCATAAAGTCTAATAAATAAACTAAAGTAATAAATAGTTTGAAGGGGCAACATGCCCAAATGAAATAGTGAATGATACCCCTAAACTAGGAATAAATAACTGAAACATCTACATCAACTCCTGTAAGCCTACAGCTAGGCATCCCTGGAACGAATCATCAAGGTTGGCGTCCCTATGGCTGGACACCTAAAATATTTTGGAAAATAAATTTTACATGAGTCAAAGTCCAAGAAAACAGTTTGAAAATATTTTGCAAGTATTTAAATCACAGTTTAAATTAATTATTAGATACACACGTTAGTACAATGTATACTCCCTTAAGTTCCTCACCTTTCCTTATAGAGTGCACACCAAACGTCTCCTACTTAGCTATGCTACACAGCCTAACTAGACCACATATCTAATTAACCAAAAAAGGTTTATCACCAAGGCACTTCCCATATGATACGCAATTGTACTCACCATACTTAAAATTTGTCACATATTGTTATCGAATTCTTATTTAAGTTTCTCTACTAAATTTACTTTTAGATGTACACAATCTATCGGTTCTACCATCACACATAAGTAGATTAATCACACTTGTATATATGTAACACACATATAATATATATAACTATAGCATCCCCTAAAATGGTCATGAGGATGCAGGCATACTCTGCTATAAAGTCCTTGTACATCTCGTACCAAATTAGGGACTATCGGTTCAGAATGTCTCCTCAACTATAAATCAAATAACACACAATAGAGGTGAACATAGTTCTAAACCTTTGGGATACGCACATACCTAACGTACGCAAATGACATGTCAGTACCACTAATACACAACACATAGTGAGCCGCCTTAAGTTCTATATTCTGGGGCACAAATCCAGACCTCGCTGGAATCCCCAAGGTGGGATCGCCCTCTGCACAGAACCTCCCGTGATATCAGGCAGCGTAGGTATATTCACACACATAATAAATCAAATCATAGGTATTCACACAACCTATATGTATACATCATCAACATAGGTATACACACGATATATAATATTTCATACGTAGTATTTATCTCTCTCGAATACTCAATGTACTAATAATTGCCACATAGTGTTTATTCCTTATTTTCCATGCATCGCTCACTACCCAAAGGTTCCATCCATCCCTTATGTTGATTCGGTAGTTAAACATCTCTACGTTACTAATTTAAGCCTTAGGTTATCATTTCCTCTTCCCGTAATCTAAATTGTAAATTCCCGATACGTCACTCAATTAGTTAAGCCTCTTCAGTTCGAGTCCCAATTTTCCCTCATTAAGGATAACCGAACCTTAATCACGTACCTACTAACCTCCCCTTTATCCTTGCACAAATATTAAACTTATCCTAAAGTTTTACATGATTAATCTCTTAAAATTTTTAAACAAATAAATTCTGGTGATAGCAGGTCACCCGAACCGATTGAGGGCGAACCGATCCTGGGGGATAGCCGAACCAGTTCGAAACCCCTGACAACCCATCTTCTTCCCTGTTACGGGTTTCCACCATTTTTAACCAAGACAACCCCTATGAATCATACCCAAGCACCCATATCATGTATCCCAATATCAAATATGAGTATATAAACGATTTCTAACAAATCTTTAACGTCAAAACATCATTAGATCCATAACTTTCCATAATTGATCAAGGTTTTTCTACACAAACCCTAGTTTTCTCTTCTCATGCATGTTCTTTATAAAACCCATAAATAATTTTCTCATAACTTCACAATTATTAGGTTTCATATTTCTTAACCCAAAAATCAAATCTCTATCATTTAATCCAATTAATACATGAATTAGTTCCATTATTTTATCATAAAAACACATGTTCATTCTAGATTTCATCAATTCTACCATGGGTATTATAACCTCTTTAAAAACACGCAAGATAAACACTTGCCTTTGCAATAAGAGGTCTGATTTCGTGTTTTGTTTGATGAGGATGCCTTCCTTTCCTTCCGATTGCAATCTGGTGCTAACGGTGATGCAAGAAAGTGCTAAATCTCGAAGAACTCCTCCTTTATGCTCTATAATCGCCTCCTCTTGATTCCTTAGGGTTTAAAACGTGTTTAGATGTTTCTCCAACTAATTAGACTTATGTTTATAATCCAGAATACCGAAATTAGGCTAACGGGTCGACCCAAATGACCCGAACACCCCCGTGTGGGCTCGATTATGACTAAAAAGGCCCCGGGACTCAATTACTACCCCCGGGTATACTATTTCGACTATCTTGACCCATTAGGAATCAACCGTGATCTCAAAATCGCCATCTGAGTAACTTTATAATAATTTCCTATCTCGACCCCAAATAGTCTACATGCGACTCCCGATTGAGATAAAATACTGTCATATCACCATCACCCGTTATGACGCAAAGTAATCATTTACTATTCTCTTATGCTGTGTTTATTTATCTAAAAAGGAAAGGAAAAGTGAAAGAAAATATTTTTTTTGCACTTTTTGTTATGTTTGGTTAGTAGGAAAGTTGTGGAAAAATGATTCTAAAATTTTCCTGCGAGAAAAAATTTCCGACAAAACACATCCTCCCAAAGACCTAGGATTTTACAGGAAAGTTGGTATATTACCACGTAAATTATTATTACTATTATTTTTCCTTTTATTATTCTTATTTTTGTTACAACAATTACTAAAATATTTACCAATAAATTTTCATAATTATACGCTATATATTGATATTTTTACTAATTAAACGTTCGTAATTTTTTATTCATATTTATTAATGTTCGAGTCAAATGGATATTTATTATATCAATGATATTTTCTGGAGATTGAAATAAGAAATATATAATACTTATATTTATTGTAAAATTATAACTATATATGTGTATATGTATATAATTTTTTATTTTTTTGTTTATAATTTTCTTGCAGTTTTCCTCCTATTAACCAAACACACACAAGAAAAGAATTTTCCTTTTCCTTTACTTCACTTCACTTCACTTTTTTTGGGAATCATTTTTCCGCTTAACTATCCTGATAAACAAACGGATCCTTAGTAATTTTATTCATAAGCATTAATCATTCTTTCCCGATTAATATTTTATTCAATCACATGATATTTAATCCATTTAAATTACATCACGCGTGTAATTTAAAATAACCAAATTGATTAAATTTTAATACTCAGAAATACGGTGTGTTACATACTTCCCCCTTTACAAAGGAGTTTTGCCCTCAAAATTGGGACATACCTGTGATAAATAACTCTGTATACTGCTCACTAGGGGTGTAAACAGATATTCGAAAATCCGAATCCGTCCGATATCCGAGTCCGAATTTTGCGGATATTTATCCAAAAAAATGGATATGGATACGAATATGGATAGTGTGTTAAAATATCCGGGAAAATGGATACGGATACGAATAATATGTGTATCCAACACGAATAATCCGTATCCGAAGCGGAGTATCCATATTTGCGGATATCCGACATGAATATCCGTATCCGTATTATATTAAATAATAATTTATTGTTAATATTAATTATATACAAATTATAAATATAACTATGTAATATTATAATATAAAAGTTTTTTCATTTAGCAAATAGAGAAACTAGTAGCAGCTCTCATTCGATATCCTAGTCTAGGGTTCCTTTTTTTCATTTCTAGCCGTCGACTTCTCTCTCTCACCTTAGTAGCAGCTCTCGTCTTCTCTCTCTCGTGTAGGTGGTGTAACAACTCTCAACTCTCATCTTCTCTATCTCAACATAGCGACGGTATGAAATCGACCCATATCTGCTCTCGTCTTCTCTCTTTCTCTACTCGGGTTGGTATGAAATTCGTAGGTATGTGTAAACACAAACCCATTATCTGCTATATACTTACGGATTTACACAAGCATACCTACATATTTTTGTTCTCTCTTTCTCTGCTCTCGCTCACCTTACGGATTTACATACAGATTTACTGTTTACACCAGAACTTTTGTAGAGAGAGTTGAACAGCTTCTGTGTAAAATTATTGTTGTATGAAATTATTATTTTATATTGTTGTATGAAATTATACCTACAGATTTTTATATTGTACAGAGCATACCAACAAAGTTTTATATTGTTGTAGAAACTATACCTACAGATTTTTATATTTTACAAAGCATACATACCTACAGATTTTTATATTGTTGTATGAAATTATTGTTTCTGTGTTGGTAATTTTTTGTTATGTTGTATGAAATTATTAATTCTTTTTTATTTTGGTGTTTCTGCATTGTTTGGAGATCTGAATGTAATTCTTTTGTTATGTTGTATGAAATTATTGTGAGTTTGATATTTTTTTTTCCAGGGCTGTTTTAATTTTTTTTTTATCTTAATACAGTTTTATTTGTTGTTGTCCTACTTATATATTGGTGAAGTTGTATTTGGGTGAATTAGTATGTCCAAACAATTAATGTCTTAATTTATCTTTATGCATTACTACTAACTTGTGAGTTGTGATTACCTTAATGCTTAATTCAACAAGGATACAAAGGAAAGGAGATGAGAATGACACACTTCAGGAATTTAAGGGGTAAAAAAAGACATCCCTTCTTTATTATAATATATTATCTGTTTTCTTCGTTAATATTTTAATTGAGTTATATTTTTCAGGTAAGATGATGCTTCACTTTCATTTTTGTTCAAACATGAGAGAAATTGAAGAGGATACAAATTTCAATGGCTCATAATTGAATAAGAAAATGCACATTAAATGTTAGTACTTTTGCTCGAACCTTCTTTTATAATTTAATATAATGCTTTACACATTCTCTATATTATACATGGAATGAAAAATTATCAATTTAATTCATTGATTAAATTAGTGTTTAATAAGCTATGTGTATCTTAATGTATGTTAAGCAATAAAAACGGATAAGGATATTATCTGAATCCGAGAAATTCGAGAGGATACGAATAAGGATAGATGAAATTATTATCCGGCCGAATACGGATACGGATAGTGTGGAGACTTAGCGAATACGGATGTGGATACAATGGTATCCGCTCCGTATCTGTCCGTTCCCCTACTGCTCACGCATGTCATACTCCCTCTCCCACATCGACTTTTCAACATTGTGTTGCCCCCACTGAACTCTAACCAAGGGTACCACCTTAGACCACAACTTACGTTCACCACGATAAAATATTGCCATCGGTCCCTCCTTGTATGAGATACCTGACTGTCAGTCGATCTCCTCTACTGGGACATGCCAAAAATCCCTCTCACTCTCTGGTACCTCTTCAATGATGACATGTGAAACACATCGTGAATACGCTATAAGTCCTCCGATAGTCCCAGCCTATATGCCACTGGTCCCACCCTCTCGATAATTGGAAATGGTCCAACATATCTCGGCGCTAGCTTCCCCTTCTTGCTGAATGTCATAACCCCATTCATAGGAGACACTTGTACCAATACCCGGTCACCAACATCAAGCTCAATGTGCCTCCTGTTTGCATCAGCATAACTCTTCTACCTATCCTAAGCTATATGTATGCACCCTCAAATCAGCTCAATCTTGGCAGTGGTGTCCTGAATCATTTCTTTCCCTAATAGTTTGTTGTTCCTAACCTCTAACCAGTAAGAGGGAAAACAACAAGGCTGTCCATATAGTGCTTCAAATGTTGCCATGCCGATGGTAAACTGGTAGGAGTTATTATACGCAAACTCCACCAAAGGAAGGTACTGCTCCCATCGTCCCCCGAAGTCAAGTATGCATATCCTCTAGCATCTGATTAACTCGCTTTATCTGCCCATCATTCTGTGGATGATATGCTGTACTCAATCGTAAATTCGTGCCCATTATTTCTTGGAAGCTCTACCAAAAATAAAACACAAAGATCTTACCCCGATCCGACACAATATTAATCGGAACCCAGTGTAGTAGCACTATCTCAGTAATAAATAACTGTGAATACTACCTCATCTCAAAATCCATACGAACCAAAAGAAAATGGGCCACTTTAGTCAATCGATCCACTATCAAACATATGGAATCGTGACCTCGCTGCGATATCGGTAGCCCTGTAATAAAATCAATAGAGATACTCTCCCACTTTCACACTGGAATCTTGAGTGTCTACAATATCCTCATCGATCTCTGGTGGTCTACCTTCACCAGCTGGCAGGTGGCACACTTCGAGATAAACTCCGTTATGTCCCGCTTCATCCTCGAACACCAATACTGCCTACGTATATCCTGGTACATCTTATCCCCATGGGGATGTACAGCAAACCTAGACCATGAGACTCTGACATCACTGCATGTCTAAAATCCTCATCCTCTAGAACCACGAGTTTCCCATTAAGACACAAACCTCCCTCTGAATTGATGAATATGACTCCCCCCCATCAGCTAACAACTGGTGAACTTTGTCCTGGAAATACTGATCCCCTACCTATGCTTTCACTCCCCTCATAACAAACTCAGGCATGACAGCTAATACGAACATACAAACTTTTACAATCTGATTGTCATGTCAAAACTCTCTCCACTTTGTCTTCCAAATCTCTACTATCTCCCCAGTAGGTCGTCGGATCAATACACCTATCACCATATTAGCCTTCTCAGGATGATACTAAATATCAAACTGGTAATCCTTCATGAACTCTAACCATATCCTATGCCACGCGTTCAGATATTTCTACGTGAATAGATACTGAAGTGATTTATAGTCCTTGAATAAGGTAAACTGCTCCCCCAAAAGATAGTGCCTCTAAATATTCAATGCAAACACAACCGCTGTTAACCCAAGTCATGCGTGGGGTACTTTCTCTCATGGGGATTAATCTTGTGAGATGCATAAGCTATAGCCCTCTCCTCCTGCTGTAACACACCCCCGAGTCCCTACAAGGATCCATCAGTTAGCTCATCGAAAGCTAATTAATAATGGTCATCCAAAACAAATGTCACCCCCTTACGAGTCAGATTTATCAATGGATTTGCAATCTTAGAGAAAACCCCGAATAAATCATCTATAGTATCCAGCCAGCCCCAAAAAATTACGGACCTCGGTCGGTGTCATGGGATGTCCTCACTCCCTCACCGTCGACACCTTTCTCAGATCAACTTTAATACCCCTGTCAGACACAATGTGGCCTAAAAATTGCACCTCTCAAAGCCAAAACCCACACTTCTCAAATTTGGCGTACAGGTGGTGCTCTCGCAGTGACTGTAAACCCATCTGTAGATACTCGACATGTTCATCCTTAGAACGAGAGTAAAGATGAATATCATCGATGAACACGATAACGAACATGTCAAGGAACTCTCTAAATACCCGTTTCATCAAATCAGTGAACACTGTTAGCACATTGGTGAGCCCAAATGGCATCATCTTAAACTCGTATGACCCATACAGTGTTAGAAAAGCAATCTTAGGAACGTTCTCTTCTCTGACACGCAGTTGATGAGAGTAGGACCTCAAATATATGTTGGAGAATTAAGTTTCTCCCCTCAGCTAGTCGAACAAATCATCGATCCGAGGTAGTGGGTACTTATTTCGGATCGTGACCTTGTTCAACTCCCTGTAATCGATACATAATCGAGGTGATCCATTCCTCTTCCTTAAAAAAAACACTGGCGCACCCCTCGGTGATGTACTCCATCTAATAAAACCCTTCACCATAAGCCGCTGAATGTGCTCCCTCAACTTTAGCATCTCCGATGGGGCCATGCGATAAGGCGGTCGAATAATAGGCCTCGTACCCAGTACTAGGTTAATAGCAAATTCAATTTCTCGGGTAGGCGGCAACCCTAGTATCTACTAGAACACGTCCTCAAACTCCCTCACTACTGGAATCGAGTCTAAAGAAATAACAACCCCCTGTGAGGTCTCCTCCTCAATATAATACAAATGTGTGCTCGACCCTCCCTCGGGAAGAGGCATTGCCACTAAGAACATTTCCTATATAGGAATAGAGAACATAATAGTCCTCCTAAAACAATCCATAAATGTCCGGTATCCAGCTAACCAACCCATACCCAAAAGGACATCATACCCCTCCATATCTAACACGAGAAGGTCTACGACTAAACATAATATCCCCACATCGATATCCATACCCCTACATATAAAGTATATACGCGACCCACTAGCCAGTGGTGACTCTACACACATAAGGAGACTATCGGTTGTCTCTAATAGACTGACAGATCATGCAAATTTGGTCATCAAGAAAGAGTGTGATTCCCCCGTATCAAATAAAATCCTACCCTCATGTCCTTGAATAGGAAACGTACCTTCAACTCCTGGTGGCGCCTGTGGAGTCTATGGTATGACTGCATATCGGACGTTATAGGCACGCTCGTAATGTAGTTTCCCCTGTCGCTGTGGACCTAGTGTATTTGGTGTTACAAGGGTTAACTACGCCTGTTGTCCCTGCTGGACTCCCTAATGCAGTATTCTACCCTACTATGAGCAATCTTTATTTTGGTGGCCCATCTCCCCGTAAATAAAACAACGACTAGTGAAGTTCTTCTGCCTTAGACCCTGTTAATCGGATCGAGGCTTTTACTTAGCTCTTTGTGGACAAATTCAGTGCTTGTGGCCATGCTTTCCATATTTAAAACATCTCATTTTTATGTCTCCCCGTTTCTAGCCCTATTGATCTTGGTGGCCTTGACTCTGCTGACCATTTCCATTACTCACTTGGCCCCAATGGCGTCTAGTAACCTGTCGCTGCTACTTCGCATTCTACAACTACTGTTGCTTCCTAACTTGTATGACTGGCTAGATTCCCTTGTTATCTTGTTCTCTATTAAATGGAAACGATGCTCTTGGTAGTGTAATAATGCGACAGTAACAACTTGTGCTACAATACCAACCACCTCGGTGGCTATCACCATACCATGTGGTACTTGAGGTTCCTCACTACACCAAATCTGCCCATTTGTCAAGGTCATTGACCTTGACAAATCCACCTTGTCAAGGTCAATGACCGTGACGTTTCGAGGCGAGACAACTTTTTTTGTCACGGTCGT